>BTPG01000002.1:174581402-174876925 GCA_036245525.1 Semisulcospira habei
ATTCATTTGGACTGACAGCAACATTTACTTAGTTGACCCTGAGAAAAAACTGAACGACTACCTGCAGTATTTTTACAAGCAATTTGAAGGACAGCCAACCCTGTTTATTGTTGATGACTGCTCTGCAGATAAGGATATTGTTAAGAAGAGAAACACACTGGCAGAACTGGCCTTCAGTGGCAGGCATGCAAATATAAGTGTATGGATTCTCACTCAGAAATATAATGCTGTACTGAAAGATTTTCGTGAGCAGTTAAAGTTTATCTGTTTGTTTTACTGTAAGGATCGTGACAGCTTTGAAGACTGTCTCAGAGAGAATGATGTCATCCCAAATAAGCATGAACGTGATGATGTAAAAAATAAACTGAAATCAACTAAGCATCTAAAGCTCATTTTAAAGACAGATCAACCTACAGGGTATGGGTTAGTGAATTAATTTATCTTTTGGGTTTGTCTATAAAAATGACGGACAGACAAGAGGATCAAAATTGGCCTATTGGTAAATTCATATATATTACATCGAGTTTCAGGGGTTTTATGCATATTAGTGACTTAAAAACACAAGTTAGACACCCTTTTTCAACACTTCCAACACCAATGAAAATATATATGACATATAGTTTTCATCTTGGATATTCTAATACTTTTCCATGTTATAATAATAGGACAAAAGATTTTTTAGTTTATGATGCTAAATCTGACTGGTTTAAGATTATGTGTTTATTCATATACAATCAAATAAAAAAAGAAAATAAAAATGTTAAATTTATTACTGTCAATAAAACGATATTACACATGCAAAAGCTTGAACATGATACCACAAAAGACATATCAATGAAGTGGCTTATTAGTTGGTGATTAATTTTGTCTATTATATAGATTTTAGTCAATAAAGTGCCATTTTCATTATATAATTTTCTATTTATTTTTTTGTCGGACAAATAAAAAAGATGGACAACCATCAAAGATTAAGAAACGTGTTTCACACAACTGACTTACCTATATCTAATATTTACGATGTCTATGAATCAATAGAAAGATCTTTTTTAGTCATACAAAATAACCTTCTTTCTGATAGTGTAAAGATTCAGATTGTTGCAAAAATAGAATTTGCCAGAGATGTTGGTGAAGTTATTGTAACGTATATCTCGACAAGGCAGCACACAGTTAATTCGAGAAGAGAACTAGAGAAAGTGTTTAGAGAAAGATTGTTACCAGACTTCCATGAAGCAATTGACAGAGCAGAAATGCAAGGGTCTGGCTGGCATGAAGGCCTTGTACATGAACTACAACTGAAGCAGTCAAGATATCATCCTATACTAGGTAAATCATGGATACCACTTCCAACTGAGGTTGCAAACAAAAAGGCTGTAGTCAATATTCAAAACAATGACAACTATTGTTTCATGTGGTGTGTGCTTGCTAAACTACACTTTGTAAAAACAAGACCTGATCGTGTATCTAACTATACCAAATTTGTAAACGAACTCAACTTCAGTGGCATTGAGTTCCCTGTTAAAATAGAGGACATAGACTTGTTTGAAAAACTAAATCCTGGTATATCTGTGAATGTGTTTGTGTGGGAAAATGAATCTGAGAATAAGTTACAGCCAATTAGAGTGTATGCAGATTTTGAATCACTCGTTGTTCCATATGAGGGTCCTGTTCCAGAGTCATTACCAAAGACTATAAAATTGAGTGACCAAGTGGTGTGTTCTTTTGGATACATTCTTGTTAGGTCAGACGGTCTTCATTCAGAACCTGTTATCTATAGGGGTGAAAATGCAGCATGCCTGTTTTTAACAGAAATGAGACAACTGTATAGTCAGGTAGTACAGTATCTCACAACATGTCAGATGCCTTTGGTGATGACAGAAGAAGACAAACTAAAATTTGATACAGCAGAGACGTGTTGGATTTGTGAACAGCCTCTGGGAGGTGATAAAGTTCGTGACCACGATCACATAACTGGGCGTTACAGAGGTGCTGCACATGGTGATTGTAACTTGAAATTAAAAATAGATCCTAAGACATATAAGTTACCAATCTTTTTTCACAATCTGAAGGGATATGATTCACACATCATCATGCAGGCTGTTGATGAGTCTTACAGAAAAATTAGTTGCATTGCCCAGACAACTGAGAAGTACTTGACTTTTAGATTGGACAAATTAGCATTTTATGACTCCATGCAACATTTGTCTTTAGGTCTTGCTAGTCTGGCAGAAGGACTGACTGAGTATCCAATAACAAGTAAATATTTTGAACCAGACTTGATTAAGAAAGGAGTTTATCCGTATGAGTACATTGATCACTGGGTTGTGTTTGAGGAAACAAGACTGCCTCCAAAAGAGAAATTTTATTCTACACTAACTGGTAAAGGTATTTCTGACTCTGAATATCAACACGCACTTGATGCGTGGGATAAGTTAGGATGTCAGACAATTGGTGATTACCACGATCAGTACTTGAAAGCTGATGTTTGCTTGCTAGCAGATGTATTTGAAAGTTATCGTGAAAAGGGTTTGTTGCACTACAGTCTTGACCCTGCTTGCTACATAACTAGTCCTGGCATGACATGGGATGCATTTTTGAAATCCAGTAAGATATTTATAGACCTGTTGTATGATCGTACGATGGGTGAAATGGTGGAACGTGGATTGAGGGGTGGCATTAGTATTGCAGCAAATAATTATGCCAAGGCAAATAATAAATATCTTGACGACTTTGACCCCTCAATGTCAAGGTCATTTATTACGTACTTGGATGCTAATAATTTGTATGGATTTGCAATGTGTGAATTGTTGCCATTAAAAAACTTTTGTTTGTATGATTTGTCACAGTATGGCATAAAAAAATTAACAAAATATATTATGGATCGAGGTCAAAATGATGAAAAGGGTTGGATCTTTGAAGTAGACTTGGAGTATCCACACCATTTACATGATTACCATAATGATTATCCATTAGCAGTTGAGAAACTGAGTTTGACTGGGAAAAAAGAAGACACCAAACTTGTACCAAATTTGAATGACAAATTCAATTACGTTTGCCACTATCGATTGCTGCAGTTTTACATCAGGCATGGGTTAGTACTAAAAAAAGTTCACAGAGGCATTCAATTTGATCAGAGTGCTTTCATGAAAGATTACATAATGAAGAACACAACCCTTCGTGCGAGAGAAGGTAACACTGCATTTGACAAAGACTTCTTTAAGCTTATGAACAATGCCTGTTTTGGCAAGACAATGGAAAATCCTCATCACAGAAAAGATGTGAGACTAGTCACAACTGAATCGGGTGCAATTAAACTTACAAGTAAGCCTCAGTACACAGGGTATAAAGAATTTCATTCATCATTATATGCAGTGTCACTCAAAAAAAGATTGTTAAACTGGACAAGCCAGTATTTATAGGTATGGCAATTCTTGAGTTGTCAAAATTATTAATGCTTGAATTTTATTATGATTACTTCAAACCAAAGTATCCTGACTGCCGTCTGTTATACACTGACACTGACTCTATGATCATTGATGTGTGTACTGAAGACTTTTATGAAGACATGAAAACAGAGTTACACATGTATGACACGTCTGACTACCCTAAAGACCATCCACTGTTTAGCACACAAAACAAGAAAGTGCCTGGTAAGTTTAAGGATGAACTAAATGGTGTGCCTATAGTTGAGTACGTTGGACTGAGATCAAAAATGTATTCTATACTGCACCAGAAGGGTAGTCAGTCAAAAGCCAAAGGTATCAAGAAAACAGCGATAAAAAATAAAGACATTCGTCATGAACATTATAAGCAAGTGTTAGATGGTGCATTAATGCCTGATTATCCAAACAAGTCACTGAGATCAAACAAACATAATATTGAAATGATCCAAACACATAAGAAGTCTCTGGCAGTTGGAGACACAAAACGAGTGTTTCATAGTAAGGAAAAAGCTTATGCACCTGGTCATTACAGACTCAAGTTATCTGAAGAAATAGCTGACGAACTGGTTGATGAATTAATTGATGAGTTAGTTACTGAAATGAGTAACGGTGTCTGGGGGAATAATCTGTAATTCTTCTCTGACAAATGCCCTCTTTGGTGCAGGCTCATACAGATAATATATTGTTGCATTAGCTGAAGGAACTATTTTTTTTATATTATGAACAGATGTAGACCAAATTGGATCAGTTGCCCTATGTCTAACGTCATTTTCAGCCTCACCAGGTTGATACAAATATCTCACCTGTTTTGTAAATAAGTTAGTGTCTGGAGGTGTTATTGCTTTTATTTCTGACGGTATTGTTTTCAATTTAATAGAATCAACAGGTTTAGGGTGACCATCATTATTCATTGCTTTTATCACAGAAGGTAATCTTTTAACCCACTCAGTGTTACGTGCGTCATGCATGAGTTCCTTAGAATACTGATAGCTAAAAAGTCTCTCCGATAATTGCTTGTTAAAGTTTTCAACAATTGCCTGTGATCTATGCAAGCCTGGAATACCGCGTCTAACCAGTACGCCATGCTTTGCAAATAATTGATTAACAGCCCCTTTAAATTCACTCCCATCATCAACCTGCACAAGCCTAGGGTATTTTAAAGGACCTCGACTATATATTTTTGATAATGCAGTGGCCACTGTTACAGCTTTTTTGTCAGTTATGGGTTCTGCATCCTTATACCTTGAAGCTATGTCAACAACAGTTAATGCATACTTGTATCGTTTCTTTCTTATTGTGTCATGCGGAAGAAACAGGAGGTCCATTTGGTGTGTGTCATTAGGTGATGTGTTTTCAAAATGAGGCCTTGTTATTTTTCTTGGAGCAGGAAGATATATTTGCCAAATTGCCTGTTTTTTAAGCCACTGTTTTATTTGGTTAACATCTCCACCCACAGCAGCATGTAATTTTTTTTATTGCAGTATTCCCTTTCCAGTAGCCAATTGGGGAGTAATATATTTTTGATAGTTTAGCGTCTGCCATTTTTTCTAGCAATATAAACTCCTGTAAAATATACTAATGTCATTCCTACTAGAACAAATATTATTTCTCCATTTCTTTGTTCTGAGCTTGGTTGGTAATAGTCGCTAAGTTTTGGTTGAGGAATAGATATGTCTTCACCAGTTACAAGATAGTATTCTTTGATCGCGTCATCAACATTTGAAAATGTATGCTGTGCATGACCCTCAAGTTTTAGTTTTTCATTAATAAAATCAAGTTTCTCAATTCTTTGCTTTTCATAATCTTGTTGAGCTTGAGCTAGTTTTTCAGATGCCTCATTGTGTCGCTTCATTTCTTCTGCTGATTCTTCTTTACTAACTTTTGAAAAGAAATAGTTTGATCCACTAAAAGCTAATGCGTTAATAACTGCACCACCAATCATGACAGCTATAGTTGCCATATTTTTATTTACATAGAAATATTTTCTGGAATAATTCCTTGCTTGACTAGAAAATCTTTTGTTGCAATCGATGCTGTTATAACAACTACTAGTTTAGCACTGTTTTCGAAGTCTAATTTACTAAGGTCTGCTGATTTCATTTTGAGTAGACTTTTTCCCAGCATAGAATATGCTACTGCTAGTCCACTTATTACAGCGGAGTGATAGATAAGGTTCATTAAGTTCTTTGTGTCGCTCATTTTCTTATGCTACAAAAATTAAAATAATAATAAATTTATTTACTGCATGTAAAATGGGTCCAAAGGTTTTGAAACTGCTGGTAATGTGGAGACTTCTTCTTTTGTTTTTGGAGTGTTTGATTTTTTGGACACTGTTCGAGTGTTTGGTTTGTATTTTTTATATAATTGGTAACCTACGTAACCAAATCCGACAACAAATCCAGCAACTATATATTTTGTTGTTTCAGGTTTAGTTGTTTTTTTATCACTTTGTGGGGTATGTGTTGGTTCTAATGGTAGTGTCACTGATGATGTTACGTCAGTCTTTTCTGTTAATGCTTGAAGCTGTAATTTGTTTTGTCTGTTATATTCAGCTAATCTTTTCCCAGCCTCTATTCGACCTGGACTTTTAGTCTTAGTCACTGTTTGAACCTGTGTCAAGACATGGCTCTGTTGTGGAGTCGTCTCGTCCATTTTCTTCTAATTTAAAATTTATTTTTGAAAAATCAATATGACTCCCGGTAACAAGTAAGGTTACCACAGGTGCAAGGTAATTGCCAAACTTGTAAAACATGACACATGCTAATTTGCCAATTGAACTTGAAACAATAGGATTGCTTTCAAGGTCGTGTGATAGACTGTCACTATCCACAGGTAAAAAGTGACTCACTGCTTTTGTGTATAGGCATACAAGTGATCGACTTAAATCACATGTCATTAGTGAGGCAATGTGATTTTCATATTTAGAATGAAGCTTGATTAGCTCGTCAGAGGTTAGAGATTCAATGTCTTCTGTCATGTATTGTTTACCGAGAAAAGCTTTTGATTTTCCAGAAACAACAACAGAGATAAGCCTTTGTTTTTTAGAGTCTAAGTCTTTGTTCTCTACAGCACAGATATCACTTAGAAGTAGCAATTCGTCTTGATTCATTTTATAATGTAATATAATAATTTTGCTTAAAAAAGTCAATGACAGCATTAATTATTTAGGTGGGAGTGGGGGATCTACCTTAATACTCGCAGGTTGGTAGCTGATCAAAAAACGTAGCTTGAATGATTTCTGGAGTGGAACTAAAATGGCTAGGTAATAAAGGTATTGGGTGTATTGGTTGGAGTGGGTTTGTCTAAATGGCTAGTTGATTAGAATAAATGTATTGATTGGGGGAGGGGTGCCCATCACCTGTCTAATTATCTATCTCTACACTTGCTCATATTCTTAAGCTTATCCTTCTGATTCATTTCCCTCGTCTCTAAGCCAACCTCTGATCAACGCACACGCCGGCGCACACAAATAAAGACGAACACACGGCTCTTCCCGCCATTAGTATGCTCTTCGATGTAGCGACAGGAATTCCGAAGAAGGATAGCACGTGTTACACTACCGCAGCCACACGCAAGGTGTTGTAGATGGAAGACGCAGCCAGACAAGAGTGTTTCCAGAAGAGTCTTTTATTTCTTGGTCATCGTGGGTCTAATAGGTTGGGCACAACCAACCTACTAGCATGGCATACTAAAATGGCGAAAATACCGGAGCTCGGTCTCTCGCGTCTCAGCTCCCTCTATCTATCTATCTCACTCTCTTCGTTGTGTACTCTCTATCTATCTCGTTCCCTTCATTGTGCGAGCTCCCTCTCTATCTCGTTCCCTTCGTTGTGAGCTCTCTTTCTATCTCGTTCCCTTCGTTGTGAGCTCCCTTCCACTATATATACCCGTTCTGGCCGAGGGCATCGCCCCTTTGTCTCAACCAGTCAAAGGGGCTATTACTGTCACCCATATTATTCCACATCTATCATGGTGGCCAGCGTCCCCTGACCCTATCTGTCAAAGGAGCTATTACTGTCGCCCATAATCTATCCCCCATCTGCTCTGGTGGATAGCGCCCTCTGATCCTAGCTGACCAGGGACCCATTACTGTCTCTCATAATTATTCCACATCTATTATGCTGGTCAGCGTCCTCTGATCCTAGCTATCAAAGGAACCCATTACTGTTTCTCATAATTATTCCACATCTATTATGGTGGTCAGCGTCCTCTGATCTTAGCTGACCAGGAACTCATTACTGTCTCTCCTAATTATTCCACATCTATTATGGTGGTCGGCGTCCTCTGATCCTAGCTATCAAAGGAACCCATTACTGTCTCTCATAATTATTCCACATCTATTATGGTGGCCAGCGTCCTCTGATCTTAGCTGACCAGGGACCCATTACTATCTCTCCTAATTATCCCACATCTATTATGGTGGTCAGCGTCCTCTGATCCTAGCTATCAAAGGAACCCATCACTGTCTCTCATAATTATTCCACATCTATTATGGTGGCCAGCGTCCTCTGATCTTAGCTGACCAGTAACCTATTATTTATTCATTAGTCCCAGCTTAGTAGGGCCGGCCACTTGTCAACTCCACGTGAGCCCGTGGTAGCCAAAGTGGGCCGTGTCATAACCCTCTCCGTGCTCTGCCCGTGGTACTAATTATATTCTCGTTATTTTCATATCAAGGGAAATTATAACATTACCCGACCGTGATATTGGTCGTATACACTTATAGTGTAACACACGAGCAGCACAATGACGTCACTATAAACTTTACGTCATTGCATCGCTAGTCTCACGACGCCGTGCAGGTCTACACAGTGACGAAATTGATGTTTCATGTCTCATCCGAAAGGCACGCAGCCTCTTCCAGGGCTGACTGCTTTGTTCCACACAGCCCCTTCTAGGGCTGACTGTTTGATGGGAATGCATAGTGGATCCAAAACTTGCAAAAATGAATGAATTATTATTAAAAAATGAATTATTATTAAAAAGTTGAAAAGGTACAACGCTGGATTACGAAACTCATTTAATATCTCCGTTTGCTGTGCGCTTCATAACGTGCCCATTTCATACGCTTGCAACAAAATAAATGTTGGTTTAATCCACTCTCGGAGACAGATATTGGTAAACAATTACTTACTGTCTGACCACAATTTTTTTTTTGCGGGTATGTTGCGTAGTTTTCTTTATTTTACGTGTGGAAATCGGCCGATTACGCGATCGCGACGTTACGGACCGTGGTCGCGTGTTTACGTCGTGAGCGGCTCCCTGTGTCCCAGCCCTAAACTTTTATTCATGGCATTTTAAATTCACTCGTGCCGTCCGAGTTTTGCACCTACAGTCAAACCGAAAACAGTTTTGAAACCAACGTGATCTCCTTAGTATTCCTAGGACAATCCCCACTCCGAATTTCGAAGAAAACATACACTATTAATAGTGGAATATTTTCGATTGGGCACCAAATTTTGCTAAGCGAAAATCAAGAGGGGGGAATCCTCCTAGTTTTGAAGAGGCAGGTCTCAGCTTTTAAAATCACTAAATGTGTCGGTGATTTCTTCAAAATTGTAGCGGCACGAATCTGAAGACAGACCCACCCTCCGCTCATTTGAGCGTCCGCTATTGGCACCCCCTGAATGAGACACCTCCACTAATTTCAAGCTGAGCACAGCCATGCGCCGGCCAACTACAGCTGACAGCCTTTTGCACACTGAGACCAGACCGGTGGCTGCATGCACAAAGGGGTTAAATCAGTTTATCACCTTAACCCTTTGGCTGTCGGTAGCATGTTTGGTCGAGGTGATTCCTGCAAGAATCGCATCGACCAAACACGCTACCGACAGCGAGAGGTTTACCAGGTTATCTACTTTGGACACTGAATGAAAATTGTAGACTGACCGGTTCGTAAATATGTGGTGTTTCAAAGTCTGCATCCTCTTCTCCCTCCTCACCAGTTGGCTCAGGCGCATCTCTGTGTATGAAGTAAACAAATGATGAATAAATGATTGTGCACATAGCTGGTGGTGGAAGGCAACAGTCTGGGATGAAGGCTCAGCAATTGTGGAAATCAATGCTGGTGCAAGTCAAAAACTAATAATAATTAGTACACCAAAATAGTTATTCAGAAATTGGAAATAGGTCAAAAGTTCGACAGAACCAGTCGATTTACAAGAATGGCAAAGCCCTTAAGGCTCACGTACATGAATCATCCAGTTCTAACACAAGTTATGGGCTGTTTTTGTGCTTGCAAAATCCATGTTTTCTAAAAAATAATTTCACACTTTTGTCAATCACCCTTGACCCTTGACCTTTGCGAGTATCGAACCAAAATAGTGTGCATAGACTGGTCTTATCAGCGTTCTGTCTGCCAAATTTGGTTGAACAGTTTTGCAAAAGTGCTAATAAAAGCTAAAATTCTTCGCACGTGAGCCGAAAAATTATTTTTGTCAAAATATGGCTATTTGTTACCTATTTTCTGATCCCCTGAACTGTGCGAAGTCAATGAAATTGGTATGTTTCGAAATGTCTTGCCACAAAGTATCCTTGGGCCAAGTTTGAAGACTGCGGCTTGAATAGTCTCCCACCATAGGGGCCTGACGAATGGTATTTTGAAGAATGCAAATCCGCTGCGCCACCGCGTGCGCGCGACCACCGCGTAAATAGCTCAAGTCAATTGGTATTCTGAACTGAGCTAGAGGACGCGGTGGCGCGCACCCGGTGGCGCTGCGGATTTGCATTTAGTCAAAGCACCACTCGTCCGTCAGACCCCTATGTCTCCCACAAGATGCCAAGGTTAAAGTTTATCATTGACGACGCCGGGCACCGGACAGGCGACTACTGGGAAAATAATGCTTCTTGCTGCAACTACTAAGTAGTTTAATCCAGTAAGGAGTTAGTTAGTTAGTTAGTTGGGTTTAACGTCGAGCAGGCGACTAAGGCCATCTCACGGCGGGATGGGTAAAAATCTGGTCAGCCAGACTAAAAGCAAGGTCTTAAGACGAAGATGTAAATATAGCTTAAAAATGGCAGGCTAAAATGTCGCACAAGTCTTTAAAAGAAGCGTATACAGACTCTCTGAAAAAGGGCAAATAAAAAATATTTACATAGGCTATGAATGCTCAGATCTTATTATATCTCGTGTCAATTAGATCAGCACAATACAGCAAAAAGTGTCGAACAGAAAACTGCTCATCACAGGCAAAACACCATGGATGCTCATCCTGTTTAAGTAAGTAAGAGTGCGTAACATACGTGTGCCCGATGTGGAGCCGAGCAAGGACAGTCTCCTCACGGCGGCTGCCGCAACGGAAAGGTAGACTGTCGGACAACGTAGGAAGAGCTTCATGAAGCTTGTTTCCTTCCTCTTTGTCCCACTCGGACTGCCACTCGCGGGCTATGTACGCACTAATCACAGGTTGAAAATCACTATAAACAGTCTGTGTGTCAGGGACAGGGTCACTGCGGGCACTGTTGGCAGCGGAATCTGCGATTCTGTTGCCTTCGATGCCCACATGGCCCGGGACCCAAATAAAAATGATATCATAATATTCCTTCATCAAGAAGTTGGGGTTTGACATGCAAAGTCTTTGGTGGGGCGCTTGCCTGCCACCGCTGCACTGAATGTATACACAGATGTGTTAGAGGATGGGGCAGCCGCAGCTGCACCAGGGCCTTCAACCAGCTTTTTGGCGTCCAAAAAGGACAGCCCCTTCTCCACACGCACTTGCTGAATCCTGCACTCGGATATCCAACGAGGGCATTTCTTGTCCGAAGCCATATGCGCCCCCTGGCAATTCACACACAGGGGGGGGGGGGGGGTGGCTGTGCAGGACTCAGCAGTGTCCGGGCTTAGTGCAACGGGCGCATGAAGCCTCTGCCTGACGGCAGGTCTTTTGCCCATGGCCATACTTTTGGCACTTAAAGCACCGGAGAGGGACGTACTTTTTCACTTTAAAGGAGTAGTAACCTCCCCAGATTGTAGTAGGAGGGGTTGGGGTGCCAAACGTCAGGATGATGGTAGGGAAACGGATCTTCCTACCACCTCGCTTGGAAGCGAAGCACCTGACGTAAGTCACCCCCTGAGACTTTAGCATCCGTACAAGTTAATCTTCTGACAGTTCTGCCAAAGCTTGATCTTTGATTACGCCTCTTGACGAATTCATGGTTTTGTGGGGTGTCACCTCCACTGGAGTGTCTCCAATGGAAGAGAGCCTCAGCAGCCCGTTGGAGTGTGCCCAGGTACGGCACTCCACCAGCAAGTCACCAGACCTGAGGCGCTGGGCCTCAGGCCTGCCAACACGGCTCCGGAGGGTCTCCCTCACCAGAAATGGATTCAGCTTGGAAACAGGTTTGTCTGTCATCTTGCTATGAACAATGAGAAAGCGAGGCCATACAGCTGACGCCTGAGGCGTCGCCTCCTCACAGTCCGAGTCACTGTCATGTTCAATGTCGGCGGCTATGTGCCGCTTCTGTGCAAGTTTTGTTTTTTTTGTTTGTTCCATATTATAATAGTAGAGATATTCATCCCCCGGGGGTCCCCGCCCGCCACCGAGCCCAACAAGGGAAAATGCAACTGTCGGCGGGTCTCCAGCCGACGCACAAGACTGCCCGAAAGATATACTCAAGGGGGTAAGCCCGATTGAACCGTCTGAGCCACCGCCTTATAAATATATCACACTGTTGAATGAAGGGGAATACTGGCGTAAAGCATCTAATCAGCAGCTGAGGCTATAGCATGGTGCCCCGTATATCAACCCGCATGTCAACAGTGGGATAAGGCTCAACGTGACAAGAGCCGATTGACTAGGCCGGTACGACTAGCCTCCCGTTTAGGCAGAAGTCAAGGCCAAAGTGGAGTGTTTCAGCCACCAGGATCCTCTTCTCCCCCGACACGGGTTTCCAAGCACGGCAAACACTTGGGATCCAAAGGACCAAAAGCTCACGTGTATTTTTAAGGACCAATCCAACATGGTAAGACCTGGGTTAGCAGTTAGCACAGCTCCTCAAAAACCGGACCAGTGAAAAAGACTGAACAACATATCTGCTGACATCAAGTCCTAAGCCTGGACAAAGATGGCACCCCTCTGCTAGCCCACTCAGTCAGTGACTGAGGAGACTACCCACCCACGCCACGTGGAGGCCGGTGCCGAGTGGGCAATCCAGTAAGGAGATGTATCGACCATGCTATATCAAGGGTAGTACCAGATTAGCTTGGCGTCATACCCTTGAATTAACATGGTCAATTCATCTCTTGCAACTGGTACACAGTCTTTAGGTAACACCTCCACATTTTTGGAATGCGGCCTTGAGTTAAATGGGCAGGTGACGTGTATAAAGAGTGCACTGGCATAGCTCGGCATTTGAATCCTGACCGTCAGTGTGTAAGCCTCGCAGCGTATTAACCCGACCGTTGACTGTCAGTCTGTACGCTGCACACATAATACAAACCTGAGGAAGTCCACAAAGTAATGGAAAGGATCCGTCATTTTTCCATATTTGTCCCCAAGCTCTTCCGATGCCACTCTGAACATGGTCTTGATAAACCAGTTCAGGTCATCATAGCTGACAAACCTGTCGACATAAATCTCACACATTGTTAGTCATGCAAGCGAGCATTAATGGCTTTGTCGTTCTTGTTTTATTGACTGTAAGTTTGTAGAGGCACTTTCGCAAACATTTAAATTACACCAGCAGAAATCAAGTTAATGATAAGATCCAGTGTGGCCTTGCCCTTTAAGCGACGTCATTCAAATTGATATGTTTAGAAAGGATGCGCCACAAAGTATCTTTGAGCCAAGTTCAAAGTCTGTGGCTTGAACAATCTTTGTGAAACTGCCGACGTTAAAGTTTACCACAAATGACAGAAGGACAGCCCAGTCCATATACTTGCTTTTGCTAACGCACATGAATATAAAATCCGTTTATATTATGTGCTCCACCATTTGTGATCATAAAAGATAATATGATTTGTTCTCCATAACTGGTTACTACTTGGGGTAGACCACTTTATTTTCCTTGCTTTATTTTTTAGCAGCTTGTAGGTGGATGACTATGTCACAAATCCATCAGATTATATGCCAAAGAATCAACTGAATCAGAGTCGGGCACATGAGGCGGCTACACTATGAGACAATTTGAATACAATTTCAAAAAAAGGTCGCAAAACGGCGTCTTGGAAAGTTTCTACCGATCACCTACTCGCGGAAATTTCATGTTATCAAATCCATACAGTAAACTTGTCCATTAATTTGCTTTCTTTTTGTTGAAATGATGCCAATAAAGGTATGTCAAAAGACTAAATGTGTTTTTCTTGTCTTGCTGCATCACTCTTTGGCTGTAAAAATACCCGTCCCGTGCTTACAGCCGATGTCACGTTTCTGACGCATTTTCGGGAAACTCTTACCTAGTCATTAACAAATGTGCCATTTCAGGAAACACAAATCTTATGTAATACCAAGAGATTACAAATGTCATGCCACATTCACATCACATATTGAAAGCTGCCGTTTTAATCAAGTCTTTCAATTGTGTCACATCTGTAGAGAAAGGACAGAGATTATTTGAGCAATTTTTGTTTACTTCATTATTTTACTATTTTTGCTAACAGAACTCATAATGACCACGTCGCTCATATTTCTCCAAATCCCCTTTATTTTACTCGGTAAATAAAAGATTTCCAAAATCAATGTCATTGATGCCTAAAGCAAAATTAACACCTGAGTTAATTAATCTATCGATTATGTTAACATTTACACACTAACATGTGTATTTTATGAGTTTAATTATAGCTTAATTATAGTGGCCAGCAAGGAGAGGAAATTTGTTTTCAATATGCATACATCTGTGCATGTTCATAATCTATCATTTACTTAGCATGCATATTCACAGGTCCCAGGTATCTCCGACTTATTTTATTTATTAATTTATTATTCTATTTAATTTATTTACTTATTTGTTTGTTTGTGATGTGTGTTTGCACATACACATCAGCATACAAGATGAGAACATACATGTACACATATATGGTAATACGTGCATGCCACCCGCTCCCCACCCCACATACAAAACCACAGAACACCCTTTAAAAGACATGCAAGTCTGGCAATGTTCATAATATACTTGGTATTCATATGTCCCAGGTATCTTCGATTTACCTCATTTTATTTATTAAAATTTATTTATTTTTATTTGTTTGTAAAGTAGGTTTTGTACATATGCTGATGTTCTCATACACATACATGGTAATACTGCCCACTCCCAACCCCACTCCACAACCACAGAACACCCACCAAAAGACAAGTACATCCGTGCATGTTCATAATCTATCATTTACTTAGCATTCATATGTCCCAGGTATCTTGACTTACTTTATCTTATTTATTTAACCGCCATGAGATGACATCAGTCGCCTGCTCGGCATTAAACCCAAATAACTATTTATTTAAATTATTTATTTATTTACTTTTGTTTGTTTGTAATGCAGGTTTTGTAATACACATCAGCATACAAGAAGAAAATATATACATATATAAATGGAAATAGGTGGCATATCGCCCGCTCCCAACTCCTACCCAAATACACACACAAAACCGCAGAACACCTACCAAAAGACATGCACATCTGTGTATGTTCATAATCTATCCTTTACCTAGCATGCATATGTCCCAGGTACCTTAGACTTACTTTATCTTATTTGTTTAAATTACTTATTTATTTTGTCTGTAATGTAGGTTTTGTACATACACATCAGCATACAGGCTAAGAACATACACCATGGTGCCTCTGTGCAAGTGGCCACCAGTACTATTCTGTCAGATCTGTCACACTCAGCCAATCATCTCTTCGAGCTTCTGCCCTCTGGCCGGCGGTTCCGTGGTTTGAAAGCCAGAACCTCTGGATTCAGATGCTGTTTCTTTCCAGAAGCTGTCCTCAGTACAGCACCATCCATAGAACAACGTGATTCCATGATTTGTGACATATGACTGATTTGTGTTTAATATTGTGAGCACCATTCATTTGGAGGTTAAGCAGCGCTATATAAATGTACATTATTATTATTATTCTGGGCAGTGGGCAGATGTTTACATCTGCACGGGACATAGACGACCCCGCCCTCCACGAGTCCCCTGCTGCTTTGCAGGCCTGGCCGCTTGGCTGCGGAAAGGCTAAGGGAGGAAAACCCTGACATCAAAGCCCCCGTGTCTCCGGGGAAGGCTTTTGAGCCAGAGACTAGGACAAGGACAGTCAGATATAAAACCTACGACCCGAGGACCTCGATGCCACCGTCCCAGCTTGCTAGGCCATGGCAGACGAACCAAGGGTTTAAAGGGTGGGGCCAGTACTGCGCACACTGCACTCCACCAAAAAGCTCCACCGCGCAGGCTTTAGGAAACGCCCACGGACCATGACACTGACCTTTCCAAGTCCTGTAGCGATGGGCAAGGGGCAAAACGGCAGGTGAAAGATGTCACTGGAAGCCGCAGTCTCAAACCTGCATGCAGGCAGTTCAGGATATTGGTCGCCTGATGTTGACCTGGGGATGACAACATCACTCGGCACACCCTGAACGACCAAGCAGCCTTCTCTAGGGACAGCACTGCTTGCTCCACACGGAGAGGGGCCTAGAAAAGGTAGCCTAACCAAAGCTCATCCCCTCACAACCCCAGTTGGCTAGCCGCGGTCAACGGGCATCTTCTCCTGCGGTCTGAAAACAAGAAAAAGCAACAGATCCACTCTCATGACGACCACGACCGGACTCAACGTAGCATGCTGGAACATCCGAACCATGCTCGACACAGCAGACAGCGGACGCCCTGAACGTCGTTCCGCCCTCATTGCTCATGAATTGCGGAGGTTAAACATCGACATCGCCGCGCTCAGCGAAGTACGCCTCCCGGAGGAAGGCAGCCTCCAAGAACTTGGCGCTGGCTACACCCTCTACTGGTCAGGCAGGCCTGCATCAGAAAGACGGCTCTCAGGCGTGGGCTTCATGGTGAAAGACCCCCATTGCGACTAAGTTGGAAAACCTACCAACGGGTCACTCCGACAGCATCATGTCCATGCGCCTTCCACTGAGACACCAGCAATACGTCACCCTTCTCAGTGTGTACTCCCCAACCCTCCTGGCAGAGCCTGCAGAAAAAGACAAGTTTTACTCTGACCTGTGCAGCCTCCTGCAGAGCACCCCTGCAGACGACAAAGTCATCATCCTTGGCGACTTCAACGCCAGAGTGGGCCAGGACTCTGAAGCCTGGAAAGGAGTCCTCGGCAAGCATGGCGTTGGGAACTGCAATGACAATGGCCGCCTACTGTTGGAGTTCTGTGCAGAGCAGCAACTTGTCATCACCAACACTACTTTCCAGCAAAAGGACAGTCGAAAGACCACCTGGATGTATCCACGCTCCAAGCACTGGCACCTTATCGACTATGTCCTAGTGCGTCAGAGGGACCGCAGTGACGTCTTCCTCACCAGAGTGATGCCCAGCGCAGAGTGCCACACTGACCACCGCCTTGTCCGCTGCAAACTTAGGGTCCGCCTCAAGCTGAAACCCAAGAAAGCCCCCCCCCCCCCTCCCCCCCCCCCCCCCCAAGAAAAAGCTTGATGTTGCCAGCCTTCAGCGTGACGACAAGAAAGCTGCCCTTCAGACAGAATTACAGCGCATGCTCAAAGACACAGTTGATCCAGCCGACACCTCCCCTGAAACACTCTGGGAACAACTGAAAACTGCTATTGTAAAATCTTCTGTGGAAGTCTTGGGCTTTGTTAGAAAGAGGAACAAAGACTGGTTTGACGAAAACGACGTAGAGATCCAGGAACTTCTAGCAAAAAAAAAAAAGAGCCGCCCACCAGGCCCACCTAGCTCAGCCTTCCTGCCCTGTGAAGAAGTCTGCCTTCCGCCTCATCTGCAGCAGTCTCCAGCTCAAGCTTAGAGAGCTCCAAATAGAGTGGTGGTGAAGACTCGCACAGAGGACCCAGCTTTGCGCTGACAACGGCGACTACAGGGTCTTCTACGAAGCACTGAAAGCAGTGTATGGCCCTAGGCACCTGGTACAAAGTCCTCTGCGAAGCGCTGATGGACAGGCACTCCTCACAGATAATACCTCCATCTTGAACCGCTGGTCGGAATACTTTCAGGACCTCTTCGGCGCTGAGCGCACTGTTAAAAAAACAGTCATCCTCCAAATCCCACACCTCCCACTAAAGGTTGAATTGGACGAACCGCCCACCGCCGAAGAGACCCTCGCAGCCATCCACCAGCTCAAGAGTGGCAAAGCAGCAGGCATTGACGGAATCCCACCAGAGATCTGGAAACATGGAGGCCCAGCACTGCACAAGCTCCATGACCTCTTTCTCTGCTGATGGCATTTCTCTACTAGAGCAGTGCATGCTGGATATTATACAGAAACTGCTGGAAGCTCAGTTTATAATTTGTGGTAATTTTAACGCTAGAAAAGCGGATGACAGTCATGCCAGTGTCGACCTGGCATCTCTTGGTTGCCAGATGGATACTGGTATGAAAACTGATTACAACTGTGATGCGTACCATAGACAGTCAAAGGACAGCGTTGTAAATGTCTATGGTACTTCCTTGCTACAGTTGTGTGCAGGGTTCGATCTCCACATACTGAATGGGGCATGTGACGGGGATATACCTGGTCACAATACTTTTATTTCCCAGCAAGGTTGTAGTGTAATCGATTATTTCATTATGTCTAGTCCAGTAGCGTCCTTGAGCAAAAAGTTAAATGTAGAAGAAAAGATTGATTCTTGTCATATGCCTGTCACATGCCACATGCAGTGTGTTGTTGACACGCTCACTCTCCGGCGACCTGACCCTGTTTTTGTGCACAAACTGAAATGGTCGGATGACTTACTCGGCCAATTTCTTGATGTACTGCACTCTGCAGAGGTAGGTCAGCTCCTGCAGGATGCAGAAAGCATGATCACAACAAACATTGATTCTTCTGTTGATATGTTTTTTCAGGTCTTAGCCGTGCTGCTGCCTGTATGCAGAAAAAATCCGTGTTGACAAGACAGGGCATAGTCGTGACTGGTTTGATAAGAAATGTAAAAACAAGCGTGCAGAGGTCAGAAAGAGCTTGAGAGATTTTAAGCATTTTGGCCTTTCTGCTGACCGAACGGGTTTTGTGAAAAAAAAGAAGAGATTATAAAAAGCTGTTAAAAAGTAAACAGAAATGTCATAAAATACAGATGAGAAAGGAGATAGAGAATAACATTACCGATTCGCGTACTTTTGGGGGAACAATTAAGAAATTATCTTTAAACAGGGCTTTTAGCGGAGCAATTTTTGAAGAACAATGGTTTGTGCACTTCAAGAAAGTTTTTGGTGCAGATCAAATTAACGATTCAAATGGGGATGATAATTTAAACAGAAGTTCTGACATGTCAAAAGATGAAAACTTGGACGCAGATATTTCAGTAGATGAAGTGAATGAGGCCATCAAGCACCTAAAAAAAAAATAAAGCTGCTGGTCCTGATGGTGTCATTCCTGAAGTCTTTAAGCATGCCTCCGATGTGATTGTCCCATTTCTTGTGAAGCTGTTTAATCACATTTTCTCCACAGGCCTGTAGTGTACCCTGAGTCTTGGTCAGAAGCGATCATCCAGCCTATCCATAAAAAGGGCAATATGGATATTCCTGATAATTACCGTGGCAGTTCACTACTGGCTGTCTGTAGTAAACTCTATAGATTCATTTTAAATAAGCGTGTGACCGATTGGTCGGAAAGTCATGATGTGCTGGGAGAAGTGCAGGCTGGGTTCAGAAGAGATCACTCTACTATTGATCACATTTTCTCTCTATTTTCTATGATTCAAAGATATTTTAACAGAAATGAAAAATTGTACGTTGCTTTTATAGATTTTCAGAAAGCTTTTGACTATATATCACGTTCTAAATTATGGGCAGTTCTTAAGAAAACGGGCGTTAATGGCAGGATGCTGCAGGCATTTCAAAGCATGTACAAGGTGGTTAAAGCCCGTGTAAGGTGCGCCCAAAGTGTGACTGATCTCTTCCTCTGCCCCAGAGGCTTGAAACAGGGGGAGATAACCTCGCCCCGCACTTTTCTCTTTGTTTATTAACGAAATTGCAGCTGAAATTATGAATAATGGAAAACATGGTGTTCAGCTTCTCCTAGACTTAGTTGAAGTTTTTATTTTATTGTTTGCAGATGACGTAGTACTTGTGTCAGACACACCACGTGGTCTGCAAAATCAGCTTGATATTTTGATTAAAAATGCTGATGCTATGGACTTGTCTGTTAATCTGGCCACGTCAAACATTGTTGTCTTTCGTACAGGAGGGTACTTAGCACGCAGAGAGAAGTGGCTTATCAAAGATACGCAAGTGTCAGTAGTTAATGCTTATAAATATCTAGGATTGTATTTTTCCACCCGACTGTCATTTTCCAGAGCTTTTGGTAATATTTGTACTAGAGCACGGAGGGGCACTATAGAAATATTTAAGATCTTGTGGAAAACTGGGGACTTTTCCCCAACCATATTTTTCAAGCTGTTTCATTGCCAGATTAAACCCATATTGTACGCTTCAGAGGTATGGGGTCTGTACAGGCACGAAGAGATTGAGAAATTACATCTCTTTGCACTTAAAAAGCTGCTTAATGTAAGCCCACGTACACCAAATGAGCTTGTTTATGGCGAAACCGGTCGATATCTACTGTTGATTGATTGTACATTGCTTAACGTCCCGACAGCAACAAGGCTTTCTCAGGACGTGCCTGCACGATATCTACTGTACATCTATGCCAGGGTTAGCTGTGTAAGGTATTGGTTTCGTCTGTTACAAATGGAGCCTAACAGACTCCTTCTAAAGAGTACAAAATGTTGCTAGCTTTACAAAATAGTCGAAAAGACTGTTGGGTCACTCGTGTTCATGATGAACTGTACCGGTATGGTTTTGGTTTTGTATAAGAGAACCAAGGTGTTGGCAATGTTGACAGGTTTCTGCTAGAATACAAACAAAGATTGCTTGATTCGTTTGGTCAGGTCTGGCATAGTCACTTGGCAGACAGTCCACGGTTCAATGTGTATAAGCATTTTAAATCATCTTTATATTTAGAAACCTACTTCTTTGATATTCACAATAAACATTTACGGGACCTTCTTATATGGTTTAAAATTGGGGCTTCAGAAATTAATATGCACAAATTCAGATATACTAATGATTCCAATTTGGCCTTGTCCATTATGCATTTTTTTTTTTTTTTTTTTTTTTGTTGTTTCATTGCAGATCACTTGAAAACCTTAGACAAAAGTGTATTCCTACTAACTAACCCTTTATGCCAATTATGGTTCCCTTAGTCGTCTGCTTAATGACAGAGAGTCGTTGCAGAATGTTGCCCGATTCATTTATTACAGTTTAAAACGCCGCCGTGATGTCCGCTGATATTTGTGTGGCTCAAGGGCTTGCCAACACTGCCCTATTTTGAAAAACGCAGCTGGTCCATTCTTGGCAAAAATGAACTTGCTACGTTTTTTCATGACGCGGCATGAAAAACGCATGGAGTTTGTGCACAACTTATTTGCATTTTGTAATTTGCTGTTGTTGTTGTGCGTTTTACCAGCGTTTTCATGTGATGGGCCGATGGCCTAAACAATAAAATGATTGAGTCTTGAGTCTTGCGTTGTGCTGTCAAGTCAGCGGTTTTTCTTGTATCAAATTTTCCGTGTATTCACGAGTTTCGTGCGGTCGCGAGGTTAGCGATCTGCACGGAGTTTTAGTGGCGCAGCTCAGCCTAACAGAGCTCGAGAGTAGTTAGTACGTGCTATTCTGTCAGAGAGGACGAACGTATGTGGGATACACTAGCCGTATTCGAAGACTCTGAAACCGAGATTTCAGGTACGTTTTTATATGTATTATCGACAACTAGTGAGTTAAATGTACTATGCGTTCGTAAGATTTAGTTCGGTTGTGTAGCGTTGATTTGGTTCAATTATGTCGGTTTACAATTTGTTGAGATAACCGGGGATTTTTCTATATAGTTATTTACGGGATGGATAACTAAGGAATGTGCTGTGTGCATGCCTAGGTTGTTTTCGAACGTAGTACGTGGATGTGTTAAGTATAATCTTTTCCTAGGTACGAACCAGTGTATGGCGCGTGCGTCATGTTATAGTCTTTTTCAGTGTAGTGACTGAGTTATGGTGTGTTGCGAATCTAGTCTGTGTTATGAAGCACGAGTGTGTGAATGACCGTGTATATTTATTTGTATCGGCCAGGTTACGTAATGTACCTTATATCATCCAATATGTGTGTGTTAAGCAAGTGTTATGGCATTAGAACTTTACTGTACAGGGTTCTTGTGAGGACGCCGAGACGTCAAAGTCAACAGAGGCTGCCGCTGGAGGTACGTGTTGAGAGGACATCCACAGCAGGGGGAGCGAGCGACTTGATGCCGAGCCATCAAAGTCAACAGAGGCTGCGCTAGAGGAGCGTGTCGAGAGGACATCCACTGCTCGGGGAGCGTGGGACAGCTTCAGGTAGGCGTGACGCAAGAAACTACACTAAAAGACGTGGAGGAACGTGCGAACTATACAGAACGATAACACCAGTTGAACAGGTTGGATAGCGAGAACAGCTTACCTAGCCTGGCTTGTATTATATTGTGTGGAAGTGAGTGCGATGTGCGAGTGTTGAGAATTGTGTATTTTGTGATAGTTAGGATTTATACGCTGGGCCACAGAAAAAAGAAATGATGTTTTGCGTTTGTACTGCACGAATGCGTCCGACTGAGAGTTAGCGTTGTTTGCGTATGAGCCCGTTGCGTTTTCGAGTCTGTGCGTGCGGGCGGGTGAAAGTCTGCGTGCGTTACAATGTGTATTAGTTTGGTTTGTGTTTTTCATTCAGTTTTAAAGTATGAATGACCGGTTTTAAGCTTGGTCGCATTATTGTCGCAAGTAACAGTTGGGACTGCCACACTTGTCAACAGCTCATTATTAGATCAAGTGAGCTCTTTTTTTTGGCATGGTACTCATGACACATTATTTCTTTTTCGATGTTGATCCCAACTTCCAATGGCCAATGTGAGAAAACGGAACAAGGCACTGATTTCTCTATGATGGTATACGATGTTAGGGATATCTAGCGTTCTTAAACGCATGAGCTGAACAATCATATATGCAATATAATTTTTGGGGTACCAATTCTAGAGAACAAGTCATATGTGAATACATGCAGCAACACTTATGTAATAGACAGCGAGTTTACCCACTCGTACAACGCAGCCACTGTTGGTGTAAACAACACCACTGGGTACTTGCACAAGTGGGTAAACCCTTTGCGTGCAGTTAGCGGTTTTTATTGCGATGATTCACCGACGATCAAGGGGTTAATATTCAACACTTACCTGTCTGCAATAACTCTGCAGCACTCATGCTTCCACAGAGCCATGACGATTTCTTCCGATGCCACCACTGATGATATAGTCTTTAGCATGCCTTGCCAGATGCGTGACAAGTCACGCAAGTTGAAGATGTAGTGAAATTTGGCTGGTGTTGGCAACATCTTGATCTGATATGAAACACAATTTTTACACTGAATGCAAAGACAGTAAGAACACCTGGCGTGGCGTGCAAGTTCAAGCAGCCATTGACGTTATGAAGTTTTAAAAGCAGGACATTTAGAAGACAGCCGACAACTGCAAAATTTAGTGACACAATGACTTCCAACTTTTAAAATTAAATGCAAAAAGTGTAACCCCCATACATTCAAATACACGCACACGGAATGGGGCCAGAAAGAGGCACAGATCGTCATGAGCAACCCCAACGCAGAAACTCGTGAGGTTCTTTCCCAGAGGCGGATCTGGGGGGTGGGGGGGGGGGGAAATTCCTGGGGTCCCAGACCCAAAATTATTGAATACTCTTAATGGAGTTGGACCCCTCCCCCCCCCTCCCCGTTTGATATTCTGGCGAGTTTTGACCCCCCCCCCCCCCCCCACCAAGCCTCTCGTTTGATATTTTGGCGAGTGGTGAGAGTCTTGACACACGCCTCCCCCTCCCTGTTGTTTGATTTTTCGGCCGCTGGAAACGAGGTCTAGCGTCGGGGAGGCCTTTTGTGTCAGGTCCAAGGTCCCAAACAAAAAGTTGGACCCCCCCCCCCCTTTTCTAGGTAACTGATCCGCCTCTTGCCCTTGGGTGATGTTTGTATTTTCTTGGCAGTGAAGAGATAAAATTAGTCGCACATAAGCATTTACCTTGGTCAGCTGCCAAAGTTTGCGAGTGAGGGGCACCAGTTTCTTGATCAGAGCCTGGACTGGTTCCTTGAATCCTCTCCCTGTACTAAAGTATCCGCACCCTATGACTGAAAATATCTTGTCTATGGAGGTGTTGGAGGGTAGGGTACAGTTGTAGATGACAAACTGTCGCTTTAAGCGCTGGGGAATGTCGTTACGACCTCCTCCTGGCTGGATCATGGCCGCCAGGAACTACACATTTGGTAACAAAAAACCATTACACATCTCATAGAGGTGATGCATTTAAAACATTAAAACAAGAACGGCAAAGACTTAATGGCTCGCATGATAGTGGTGGGGGGGGGGGTCTGGGGGGGGGGGTCTGGGGGGGGGGGGGGCCTTAGGATTGATATTTGAGGGTATCCTGCACATCCTGTTAGAAACAAACTGTGTTGTATATTGCACTTTGGGCATCGGGGATTCATCTGAGCGTGGGAACCACGGTGTCACTCAACCGGAAGTGGGTGTTGTCGGCTCCGAAAGTAGGTCACTGCAATATTTTAAGAATTTTCTAGGTGCTGAAATATTACTCGGTTTAACAATGAAACCCTAAGCAAATTACATAAACTAATGTTTGTGTCATTCCTACATACTTGAAATTACTAACGATGTAATCAGTACCTGATAGCAAGTGTAAATTGGTACAAATTAACTAATTAGGTCACCGTGTCCTACTTTTATAGACATTTTCGTCTACACGATTTCACACCCACAATAAGTCTTGCAATGTGTGTGTGTGTGTTCTATACAGGCTATGGTTTTATTGGTGTAATGAACATTTCTTTTCCATGAGACAGATTTTTTAACATTTATAGAAAGAGTTAAAACTAAAACAATGTACTTGTCATATATTATCATTCCAAATATTACATTTAATTATGAGAAAATAACAAAGAATTTAAAATCTAGGTTGTTGACTAATGCGGCCAGCTTGATCTAACTGGTTTCCTTTTGAAGTGAACAACTACTGTAATATTAAGCTGCTGACAGAATTGCGCTTGATAACTACTACTTAAACTTAAATACGAGATTAGTGTATCATATTAAATGATACAAATCGCAAAATACACTCTAAGATTAAGAAAACTAAAATATATATGGTGGGGGTCACGTTACCTTCCAGTCACAATATGTTCAACACGAGTCCAGGAAAATCTGGCCATATATTAAACAGCTGTTGCATTTTTTATACTCTAATTCTTGAAAAATACTCCTACCACAACCACCCCACCCGGGTCTGCCCTGGGGGACTTGGGTGGGGTTAGGTATTTTTTAGTTCCCAGGGTCACCCTGGTCAGCCCCACAGGGTGGGTTTTTCTCTCTATTCTGGGGCATGTGTTTCTTACCCGCGGTCCATTCACCTGTATTTGCCTTTTTAAAACTCTCCCTACTGTCTGCACTGCCAGTAGCTCTTGATATTGGATGTGTGTTGCTAAATGGTCTTAGCTTTATTTAGGCCCCATGTGTTAGGTTTATTTAATGTATTTGACCGGCTGGCGACATACATTCAATGTTCTGTTTATTTTATTTTCACAAGCAGTGCAGGCACTCCTGAGAAAGCCTTGTTGCTGTCGGGACGTTAAGCAATGTACAATCAATCAATCAATCCTACCACAACCACTGCTGCCACTACGAATGTTAATAATAATAATAATATAATAAGAATGATAATCGCCAGATCAAGATCGTAAGTGCACTATTGTCCGCAAAAGACTCATTTAAATACATTATACATATGTAAATGATTGTCTTGAGGGTCCTTTACAGTGACAAAAAGCATGCTGTGAAAGAACAGATGCGGATCCAGTGTGAGACTGGGGGTGGGGTGGAAAGGGGGGGGGGATTGTGGAGGTAAGGTGCTAGCTGTGAATGCATGAATCTATGTATAGCTCTGTGTCGTATCGTTTGTTTCGAAAATATCTCCCGCACCTGCACAATGCTGTAACGCTAGGCTAGCTTTTCCTACGTTTACATCTTCCACAATAAATGATCACATCTTTGTTTCCGAGAACAACTGTTCAGTTCATATCACGACTGTTCTGCGTGTGGCAATGGTGCCTTTACAGGCACCCACCATACAAGTTCCGTAGCGCTGTCCTTTTTTTTTGTAGCTCCAGTTTCTTTTGGACACTCCCGTGTCACCCCTGTTCAGCAGGGACTTGACAGGTGCAGCGTTTTCTGCAAGCAACGTCTCCAATTGTGTCCCTCTTGATACGTTGCGCGGACAACGTGTAAAATCAGTGCATCCGCCGTTGGTGATATGACCTCCAGATGTATCCAAACTGTCTGTCAAATAGAGCCTGCCTTTCTGCTTTGAATTAAATTACAAGTTGTTTTTTTTTTTTGCCGTGCATAAGGAAGACAACACCTTCAACTGACTCCATCCAAGTCCCTATCAAAGCAACGAAAACGTCTGTAACTTGAAGATTTGTCCGCCACACTACACAGGCTGTCTTCGTACCCTATCAAAACACAAGCGATGTTTTCCAGCTTAGAATGAGAAGGTGTCACACTTAGTGACTACATGTAAAAACACAAGAGCGTGTACTTTTTTTGCGCCTGAAGTGCCGGATAATGTCGTTGGTGCAGATGTACTTAAACTGCGTTCCAACATCAAATGCAGCCCATATTTCTGTTGCGGAAATAGCAGTACTAGCACTGGCTTTAGCCAGAACGAGGTCACTGGAGTCTGCCGGTTTTGTCATAAACCTCGTGAAAGCTTTCTGGACACAGACGTTTACGTGCAACAGAATCAATCCATCAGTCCTTTGTCTAATTCCTCGTATGTAAATGGCCGCAACCTGGCAATCAAATGATCTGAGTGGTGCTGATTACATTTTTTCTCGTGTGATGTCTTTTAAAGTTTTTAAGATTTTGACCAAGAAAGGCAAATAGCTCTTCTTTGTTGAAACAAACAAACAAACTTTGCCAGCCGCTACATAACTTTTCCTCTGATATCAGGTCCCCTCTTTTTTTCTCTTTTGTTTGCTGATAAGATGTTTATTGCATATTATTGCCAATTTTATCTTCTCTTCTTATTATGAAAGTTTTTATGCTTTGATATCACCTGTGAGTGAACAGACATTAAATAAACTATTTAACACTAAAGTATGTGTTGCCTTTAAAAAGTGAAAATATATACTATGTGCTGAACAGTGTTTATATCATTTTTTTGTCTTCGTAATGTTGGAAAATCGTACTTATTTGGACGCGTGATTTACGTAGATTAGGACGATTCTACAACAGACGATACATCATGATGATGTACATGTACTCAACGGTGACCAACTATGTAATGTATATATGTGCTATGCCGGCCACGACTGAGAGTGGTAAATTAACAAAGGTACTCGTCTCATGTCAGCTCTGATTATACACACTACTAAAACGGATACTACGTACGGAACACAAAATCAACTACCGCACAGCTTGACGTAGTGTTTTTGGCCTTCTGCAAAACTATAACACATTTACAATAAGTGCAATTCGAGATATTCTAACATCTCCGGTTTACCATACATTACCACATACTATAACAAAGGTGGCAAGGACTTCCATTCGAAAGCGCAGTGTATTAAAACCTGCTTTAGTCGGAACATTGTGATGTCATGAGTTAATTAATTTTTGTGGCTTAATTATAGATGTTGTGAACGTGGTTCCCATACATTAAAACATGTATTATATGTTTACAACACTATGTGGTGATTATTTTGTTACTAACATTCAGTAAAGGGTTTGTGTGAAGCCCCCCCCCCCCTCCACACACGCCCCACCCGGGTCTGCCCTGGGGGACTTGGGTGGGGTTAGGTATTGTTTAGTTCCCAGGGTCACCCTGGTCAGCCCCACAGGGTGGGTTTATCTCCCTATTCTGGGGCATGTGTTTCTGTCTACCCTTTGTCCATTCACCTGTATTTGCCTTTTTAAAACTCTCCCTACTGTCTGCACTGCCTGTAGCTCTTGATATTGGATGTGTGTTGCTAAATGGTCTTAGCTTTATTTAGGCCCATGTGTTAGGTTTATTTAATGTATCTGACCGGCTGGCGACATACATTCAATGTTTTGTTTAGTTTTTTTCACAAGCAGTGCAGGCACGTCCTGAGAAAGCCTTGTTGCTGTCGGGACGTTAAGCAATGTACAATCAATCAAACCCCCCACACACACTCCCCACGATGAGTGGCAACTCATATAATGTTGCTGACCTTCTGTTACCTTGACCTTTCAGTGAGGTCACTCAGCATAAAACTGCAAGAAGGGCAGGAAACTGTCTAGATACAAAAATTGGAGGGGCATGGGTAGGTGGATGGATAAGGAGGTGGATGGGTGAATGATTGAAGTAGACGGGATGGGGGGGGGGGGGGGGGGGGGGGAGAAAATTTAAATTCAGCGGCTTGAACTGACTGATACAATGGTTACAATTTACCACTCGCAATGGCCACGCAGATCATGGATGGATGAAGCATAAGTTATATACATGTATACATAATCACATGCACGCCTAATATTTTGTTAACCATGATATGGCTGAAACATGTCTGAATCTCACCTGTACATCTGCAATAGTGACAAAGTCTCCTGGTTTTTCCAGACTGTAGAATCCTCCATTTTCCATCAACTGTCGCACGATCTCATTGGCCACCTGGTCTCCCCATTCATTGATTATGGGCATGTTGACGTCGTCAATGAAGACAGTCATTTTCTTTCCAGCTGGAGGGCCATAGATGCTGCCCACACGCTTGTCAACATAACTTTCTATGGTTCTCTGTAGAAAAACAAATTGTGAATCACACATATCTGTAAAGTTTGGAATTTGAAAATCACACATATCTGTCAAGTTTTAAATTTGGAAATGTGGAGATTTTGTTCCTTTTTAAGTCTCCTCTATTTATAGAAGAGGCTTTTTAGGAAGGGTCGCTGTGGAGCGAATTCAAATGCATGTCCATGACATGGGCGGGCAGATCTAAATATCTGACAACTATAGTAACCAGACCAATATTACGTTCTGTCTAGTTACGCTAACCTTGCTGCTGAACGTACTTTTGGCGGGAAGCGGTGCGTGCGCGCGCGCGTATGTATGTAAACACGAGAATCTCCGATATTTGTGTACGTACAAGCTTGAAACTTTGGCAAGTATTTTGTTCAAGGGGTGTCTAGGAGAGCCTCCGAGCATATTAAAATTGGGTGTTTCATTGAAGGGTTAAAAGACCGTTTATAGGTTGGTTGTACCCTTTTAGAGTCCTTAATTTTTGTCATATTGACATTTTGGATATTGCTAGACTGATCAAATATATTGGATGAGTTCGTTAGCCAGCGTTGTATCTTGCTGATTTTTTCAGTAAAAAAATAATTCTCCGGAGAAACTTTGTAAACAGTAAAAATCTCGACTTTTGGAGAAAACAAGGAAGGCAAAGCCTTTATGGCTCACGTGTATGACCGATCCACACATATTTGATAATAAGTAAAGTGATGGCTTCTGCACTAATAAAATCTGTGTTTTCTCAAAATGTAATCAGTTTTCACACATCTGTGAAACCCACGTGACCTTTGCGTTGAGTCGACTAAATTAGGATACATAAGAAGGTCTTATCATTAGCTACCTTCCTGCCAAATTTGATTGAAAAGTCTGCAAAAATGTTGATAATAACTACAAATATTGGCATTTTATACACATTTGTCGACCTCTTGTGACCCTTCGCACGTGAGCCAGAAAACAAGACTGGCAAAGTCCTCAAGGCTCACGTGCATGATCTGATCTGACCTTTGTGACCTTGACCTTTCCAACAGGTCACTAAAATGAACCAGTGTTGAAGTGTTCTAACTTAAGTAAAGGCATTCATATGTCCCAGCTATCTTTGACTTAATTTATCTTATTTATTTAACCGCCGTGAGATGGCCTTAGTCGCCTGCTAGGCGTTAAACCCAATTAACTAACCTATTTATTTAAATTATTTATTTATTTATTTTTGTTTGTTTGTAATGTAGGTTTTGTACATACACATCAGCATATGACACGAGAACACATATAGATACATGGTAATATGTGCCATACCGCCCGCTCCCAACCCCACCCCGCATACACACACAAAACCGCAGAACACCCACCAAAAACATGCACAATTGTATATTGTTGGGTATTAGTGGACTGTAAAACCTATATAGAGTCTTGAGGTTAAGAAAGTTGCTTGTTTTGACTGCCTGTATTTTAGCTGCCCGCCTACAAATCTCATGTATACAGTTAATCACAATGCACATGCAGCCATCAGTTATGTAAAAGTGGTGTTTAGGCGAGGGATGAGTGATAAACATATTTTAAACGGAGGGAAAGAGGAATGAATGCGTGGGTGGGGGGCGGTGTCCGGTGGTAGCCGAAGTACTGAGTATGACTAGGCGAGGGAATTCCCGACTGTGGAATGCTATGATGAGAGATGGAGATTGAGAGAGAGATAGAGGGTGGGAAAGTCTGGAGGGGTGAATGCGTAGGCGAGGATGAGAGGCGATTGGGTGGAAGGAGTGACAGTGTGTGGGAGATAGGTGCGTGGGTGGTACAGGAATGACTAGGGAACGGTACCGAGAAGTACGCCAGTCATTCTGGTGGGGCAGCAGCCGCAGGCTACAGCTAGAATTTGAAATGGCTCCCAAATCGGCGAGAAAGAAGGCTTTACTGAAAAATAGTGAGATGGACCATATTTTCAGTGACTGGGGCCTCGACGAAGAGGTGCAGAGTGCCCTGATCAGGGAAAAGTTCATCTCTAGGCAGGCACTACTGTTAATGTCTGACAGACATTGACGCTCTGGCGCTGAAACGTGGGGACAGAGCAGTGTTCCTTGCGGCGGTGGCTAAATTCCAGGTTGACAACTGGGGTGGCCCACTTTGCGGTGGACTGGGACGGGTAGAGGACAACAGCGGCAATAGAGCGTCACAGACCTTGCAGGACGCCCTATACAGTACACACCACAGCGGTGCCGGACTGGATGAACTGTTGCGCGACAGCCTGTGCGTCAGTGGCAACAGTAGCGGGGGTATTGCGGCAGCAAAAGGTGGGCCCCCGTTACGTATAGTCGATTTTCTGTCTTCAGCAGCAGTGGCAGAGGAAGAAGTGGCACTTGGGAGTGGTGTCACTATAAAGGTGAACAGCAAACCGAAGTTAGACAAGGTTTCCCCCGCACTCTGGATAGTGGCAAACAGCCGTATTGTGGCGGCCCTGACAAACCAACACCGGGTTTCACGCCGCACGCCTACCTCAAGTACTCGGCGATGGTGGGGGAGCTGGCGGCCAGATACACCTGGCAAAGTGCCCTGCTGTTCGACGATGAGTATCGTCAGCGGCAAGCGGCCGACGCATTCCAGTGGGGCACGGACGCCCCACACCTGTCCACTGTGGTGATGCGCGACCATACTGCGCAATCGGCGATGTCCGCTGGCTCACCTGCTCGTAGAACAGGAGGAGGGAAGGCCGAACCGCGCCCACAACGCCCCATCGGCCCCTCTGGCAGGGAAGTGTGCCTGCAGTACAACAGAGTTACTGCACCTACGGCGCACGCTGCCAGCTGGACCTTGTGTGTGCCACCTGCTGAAAAGATGATCACTCGGCGCGGGAACATCGTGACACACCTGCAGCAGCGGCATGTGGCAAACACGAGACAGCCTAGGACACAGAGCAGCAGGTTGCACAAGGCGAGGTAGGCCCCACCTATTCTAGCACTTCTTACCATAGCCCTTATCCCGCACTAAGTCCATACAACTGTGAACTGTTAGGTTCTGGAGCGTCCATTAGTTCAAAGATTTTAGTGTGGCAAGACGAATTAGCTTCTGATAAAGACAAACACTTTCTCCTTGAAGTTATCGAACATGGTTTTTATATCACGGACAAACATCAGACTGTTAGATCTGTAGAGCAGAAAAATCACACATCTGCCTTTAAAAAAACCCAGAGTAGCGGTAGAAAAGGAGTTCATCGATCAGATAAACAAAGGTCATTATATCGTAGCATCTCAAAAACCGACCGTAATTAGCACTTTGGCTGCGATCCCAAAAGACAATAGCATACGCCCGATACATGATGGCAGCAAGCCTGTAAGACATGCAATGAACGATTACTCAGTACCTGAGACAGTAAAATTCCAGATTCTATTGGACGCGTGCGGACTAGCCAAGTCCGGCTACTGGTGCGCGAAAGTTGACCTTAAGGCGGCATACCGATATGTGTGTATCCATCCAGATAATTACCAAGTCACAGGCCTAAACTGGATGTTTACCGGCGAGCAGAAGCCTACATACCTGTTCGATAGTAGGCTACCCTTTGGTAGTAATGTGGGCCCTTCACACTTTCACAGACTCTCGCATATGTATGATATGGCGCGGCATGACAGGGATAGTAGCGTATATTGACGATTTCTTCATAGCAGCTAAGTCCAAAGAGGAATGCACTCAAACGATGATGACGCTCATTGCCCTTTTACGTAGATTAGGGTTCAATATTAGCTGGCCTAAGGTGGTGGGACCTACACAAACCATTACATTTCTCGGGATCCAGATCTGCACCCGCACAAGCACCTTGTCATTGGGCGACGACAAGCTACAGCAACTTCACAAACGCTTGCAGCAGTTTCAAGGCAAAACACGTGCGACAAAGCAAAGCTTGCAGTCACTAGCAGGGTCCCTTAACTGGGCGTGTCAAGCCGTCAAGGGAGGCAATTTTTTTCTCAGGCGGATTCTTGATACGATGAAACCCCTTCAGCAGCAAAAGCATAAAGCGAGATTCTCACGGGAGTTTCATGCAGACTTACAGACTTACTATCTTACATGCATGTTTTTAATGGCACTGTGTATTATGACTCACACAGCAAGGAACATGTCCATGTTGATGCATGCAACCTGGCGGCAGGCGCGTTCTGGAAAGGAGATTGGAATTATACACTGTTCTCTTCAGACATGCCGGCAGCCAAGGATTTGCATATTTATTATAAAGAGGTGTGCGCGGTGGTGCAGGCAGTCAACCGGTGGAACCCGTCATGGCGAGGGAAACAGGTGGTCATTCATACGGACAGCACGGTGACAAAGGCTATCATTAAGAAAGGGCGCTCAGAAGACCGCTATTTCAATAGTCTTTTGAGGAAGATGGCATGGGAGTGTGCGAGAATGAATTGCAGTGTGTCAGCGATGCACGTGGCTGGCAGTGTTAATGTGTTTGCTGATACTATTTCCCGCCTGCACGAAGGACGGCTGCCCATGCTAGGACAATTGCTAACGATTTGGCGCCAGGGCCGACCGCCTGACACCTACCTTCTGAATCACATGTCACAGCCAGCTCTTGCTTTTGTGCTGTCTAGGTGCCGGGTCTAGGATCAGCCACCAGCTACTGCAGGAGGTGGCAGGATATAGTGCCAGTGTCTTTGCCGACAACACCAAGAAAACATATCAGACTCACTTGCGCTCTTATCTCAGTTTTTGTGACCAAATGAACATCCAGCCGGTCCCGGTGTGTGAGAGAACAGTGGCGCAGTACGCGGCCTTTTTGGCCAGGACACTTCAGCCCAGCTCCGTGGCACAATACCTCAACATTGTTCGCCTTTTGCCTTTAGAATGCGGGGAAACGCACACATACCTGGACTCGTGGATGGTGAAAAGCACATTGCGGGGAATTGAGCGAACAAAAGGCTGCCCTCCTAACCGCAAGACGCCGATGAGCCCGCAACTTCTTCTTCAGATTAAACTGAACAAAAACTTGATTTGTGCAGCTCTAAGGATTGTGTCTTCTGGGCAGCGATAGTGGTTATGTTCTTCGGACTGCTTCGGCGATCCAATCTTTTCCAAGAGGGTGCAGGGTTCGATCCTGGAAAACAACTCACTAGAGACTGCTTTGTTGTGAATGACAACAGTAGTGTCAAGATACTGGTTAGGTGGAGTAAGACAATTCAGAAACGCGAAAAAATTCTAGTGATCGCGCTACCGGTCATGTTGCTACACCCTCTGTGCCCGATGACGGCAGTGATCAGTATGTCTGATCAGTATGCCTAAGGCACCGGCCTTCCCCATTCAGGGATCAGAGTTCAACAAACGGTTGCGAGAACTGATCTCTGCTGCTGAAGGGTTTATACAAGCCACAGCTTGCGGCGTGGCGGGGCTACCTGGGCCCTGTCTTGTGGAGTGCCTGGCGAGGTTGTGAAGTATTTGGGGGACTGGAAAAGCACTGCATGCCTATCATACTTGGACCAAATACCTAAAAATATTCAAGATTTCTACAGGTGTACTTATTCAGAAAATACCGACACCTTGAACACGCAACTTTTCTCTCAATTAAGTGAAAAAACTGGCCGTTTTCCCGTTAGGTTTGGGCAGGAAACAACCAGTAAACCTACTGGTTGGGTTAGATGTTGTCTTACATGTTTGACAAGTGAGAGTCACGGGAATAAAACGCCTCCGTTATTTTGCTCAACTGACAGGAAAGTGTTGCCGGGTTCAGTGTATAAGCATGAGGAAGTAGTGTGGAGTTGAGCGTGAGTCTGAGGTGTGATAGCGAGAGCGTGTGGGTGGATGCAGAACGCGGGGAGCGGTGCGTGCTGTTCTGACCAAACCTCGCCCAAGTTCTGGTCCGGAACTCTGGTCAGCCATTAATTGGCCCAGAGGGGCGATGATGTCAGAACAGGGGCGCACTGGTGGGAAGGAGAGAGTGAGGTCGGGGAAAGGGGAGGGAAGGGGGGGGGGGGGCATGAGAGTGACTGGAGTTTAAAGTACTGTTGACCTCATGCAGGCATCCGGACATCGGTTTCGAAGATGGCGTTTGTTTTTGTGGGTTGCGTTTTGTTTTGGTGCTGTGGTGCGAAAAAATGAAATGGGCAAAGCGATGGTAATGTGAATGGAAATAAACGTGACACACCTTTAAGACGTAAAAATGCACAAAGCGACTTTGCACGTTCGCTTTTCTTGAAAGGAGGGGGGGGGGGGGGCCGGGACGAGGGAGGGGGGGGGGGGGGGCGGGGCGAGAGGGGAGGAGGAGGGGGAACAAGCTTATGTAGAACAAATCAATAGAATTCGTCGGCACACCGAAATTCACGGCAACGAGTCCGCGTGCATTTTGTATCGTGTGACGATCACGTGATTTGGGATACCTTATTGAGTACCGATATCTGAGCTCAAGGCATGCTTTTTCGTAATTGTTTGTTACGATTGTGGTTGTGTTATCCTGTGAGAGCGTACATGTGTTATTCGTAGGTAACGACCCGACGTTTAGTTGAGCTATCACGGTTATGATTTCGTGCCTTTTTAGTAAGATTTTCTTTTGTTCGTGAGTAGAGCCGATTTCGTTTTGTTAAGTTTAGTCCGGAACGTTGTAGAAGGGTCGCACTGTCTAGTGGCCTCGTAAGTGTCACGTCGGTTAGGTGACATCGCAACATTTTTGCTACTTTTTGTTTTCCTGTGCGCGTGTAGTGAGCAGCTTTTATTTTGTTTGGTGAATGTTCTCGTACCTTTTTGAGCTATCATAGATAGTTCTCGTACCTTTTTGAGCTATCATAGATAGGGATACCATACTTTTATGTGTCTTTATTATATGCTAGAATTTAGAGCTGAAGTGAGCAGCCGTGTTTTTATAGCCTGATATATTGTTTCTGGAAAGTTTATGTTAATGAGCTTCGGCTGCGTGTTTCGTTCTGGTTGTTTGAGTTCATGATTTCCGTAGAAGATTCTAGATTTTGATAGTGTATATAAAGAGGGCGCTGGGAAAGCCCGTTAGTACATTGTCTTGCTTTGTCAGTTGTAGAGATACGCAGTTTATTGCGAGAGACGCTGTGTATGAGAAACTTTGAGTCGTAGTATGGACATAGCAGAAGAGACTTTGTATTCAGTAGTTTGTGCATTTGAAAGAGCATTACTGTGAGGATATCGCATCGCTGAATTAAATATTGTTGGAACTGTTACTCCAGTTTTGTCTACATCCTTAAGCCACGGTTGACGGATTGCAGCTGAATGAGGTCTATTTAAAAGAACTCTACGTGCGTGTGTGTCTGGTGTGTTTATCATACTTCGACTACAACTCCACCACGTAACATTTTTTCTTCCCTTAATATAATTAAGTGTGGAAATATATTTTAAAATAAAATTGAAATCCTCTTAAATAACATTATAGAGCATACTAAACTGAATGCATGAACAATGAGGCCCGTGTAAACTACTGATCACCAGTGAACATGGCTGCGATAGTCCTGGTTTCGTCTGCAGATGTACTGGAAACAAAATGTGCTACAGAAAAATGTCTCCATCCTCCGGCGGTTTAAAATGAGTGCGCACTGCTTTTATTCATACTAGACTTTTTTTTGATATACCCAAACCTTTGTTACTCTGAAGAAAATCACTATCTCGTAAACGGCTGATCGTCCATGAAGGGCAGCTGCTAGACTATAAACAGGATTTTTGCTTGCTTTGTTACATTAATGTTTTGTGCAGATGCAGAAAAACACACACCAGAAAATCTACCCTTTCCTTGGACATCTCATGCAGACATCCCCCGCTCCTTCCCCATACCAAGCAAAATACTGCAAGGTACACTGACTAGGTAGGTCCGTCCCTATACAAACAGTGGTGTAACAACAGTGCCTGGAGAGCGATATTTAGCTATTTTGCAACAAGAGCTGCTCTCAACATATAACACGCATAACAAAAATAAAAACATGGGCGAATAAAGCATCATCCGGACTACAGTTTTGTCTTGTTTGTTGTTCTCTGGAAAGAAAGATGTATTTGTAGCACCGCCGAATGTGGAGCAGGGGTAAGAGTAATAAAAAAAAAAAAAAACGTGGTAAAATGTCCGTGAGCGCCCCGCACAGAGCCGCGCTACAGTGGTGTTAGAAAAACCCCTTGCGAAAATCCCAGATAGAACGCACAGCGCTATATTTGGTATCGTTGGAAAGAGCTTTTCCTGCCCTTTATCACAGTGCCTGGCGCATGTTTAAATTGAAGAGAAAACCGCATTAGATTTAGACGTGAAAATTTCATGTATTTAAAGCACCGCCGAATGTGAAGCAGGGGGGTAAGAGTAAAAAAATAAAATAAAAAAAAACTTGGTCAGCTGTCCGTGAACGCCCCGCACAGAGCCGCTCTACAGTGGTGTTAGAAAAACCGCTTGCGCAAATCCAAGATAGAACGCACAGCGCTATATTTGGTATCGTTGGAAAGAACTTTTCCTGCCCTTTATCACAGTGCCTGGCGCATGTTTGAATTCAAGAGAAAACTGCATTAGATTTATACGTGAACTTTTCATTTTTTTTTTACTCGTGAGATATGTCATCTGGGAATGATCGCGCGCACATGCGTCATTTACTGACGAAAAGCTCATTCAAAAACCTTTCGATCGATCTATCATCTGACACGGTCGATCAAATCTTGGATTTGTGCAGTGGCTTTGAAACTGACATGCCAACGCGCGAACACTTCACAATGGCGCCCGCGATAGAAGCTTCTTTCGTCAACGAGGACGCAACTTTTGCGCAAGTACACAAATGTTTATGATTAGTGATAAGGCAAACAAATTTTCAGCATTTTAAACTAACACTGATTGATAGAATTGATTATTTGGATCCACAGTTTAATTTTTACTGTGTGTATTCGATTTCCAGCCTGAAGTTCACGCCCTCCTCGTGGGGTATAATTTCTTTTGACCTAAATTACAGCTTTGACAAGTCTAGTCCTACTTAAATGCACCCCATTTACTGCAATACTTCAGAGTTGCACTTGAATTTTTTTTTAGACAAATATGTTCGACAGTTTCTTTGAAATAACCGTTTTAGTCGACAACAAGAATGACAACTCTTTGCCAGTTAGCCGACGAATTTTCAGAAAGCCAACTCGTTTGGTTTTGACTGCATAAACTATAAAAAATAATATTTTTTTGTGTTTTATGTTTTCTGGTCGTCGTAACGTACTTGTAAATAAAGCAAACGATAAGAATATACATTATTATTATACTCACAAACCAGATAGGTGAGGCTAGCGCTGGCAGAATTGTCAGTACTCAAACCAAGGGGAATCACAGCGCTGGACAGACAACAGTTAGATCCCCTGCCCCCGCCTATCAGGCACCCAATCGCCAGCCCACAGAGAAATACGCATTATTATTATTATTATAGATGCATTATTATTATTATTATTATTACATGTATTACTATTATTATTATTATTATTATATTTGTGAAGTTTTACTCTTTTTTGTCAGTTTCTTGCTTTAGATAAAAGAATATCACATTGAACAACAGTTTCGGTTGCTTTTAATTTTATTTAGACAAACACTTCAAGATGCTGTCAGACAGAATTTAGCAGAGTAAAAGAGGAGGATCAACCAAAACCTCCCCCATCTCAATCAACAAACCTTTCTTACAGCTGAATATATGACACAACAGCGGCAAACAACACCAGATATTCAACTTAGATTTTATTTATTGAGACCTTCTACTCTGAAGGTTTGCCTGTCTATCCAGTACTTTCCATGACACAGCCGCGTATCCGTCAAATGAGAAAATATAGACTTGACGAAAAACATAAATATCTTGACCAAGAAATGAGTGCTACCGTCCCAGACCACTTATCCTTTCCAGTCCACACTTCCCTATCTTCTCAGCCGACCATCATCTTAGTCAAACAACGACTGCTTTTTTTTTCAATCATAGCAGATTCATGTCTGTACGACTGAAGCTAGCATCCATAAGGTGTAAAGGTGTGCCCTTTAATAAGCACTGACCTGAAACGATGGGTGAAAAATGTTTGCCTTTTCTTGCTTTTGCTGACGTAAGCAAACCCCCAGAAAATGGTTACGCGGTTGAAAAAAAGACCTACACCGAATCCAGAATCTTTACCACGCCCCCCCCCCCCCCCAACCCCTCCCGCATCCCCCAATGGACAGCACCTCTCTTAGGGACATGAGCCTCTGTGTGTACTCCCCCCCCCCCCCCCACCCCACTCGTAACGAATAGCATCTCTCTGAAGCACGTGAGCCCCTGTCTCCACCCCACCCCCTCCGTTAACAGTATTTCAGAAAAGCAATTTTTTTGGTAAAAATGTGTATTTGTTTAATCTATTTTATAATCTCTGTGTATCTGACCTTGAGAGAGGTTACTAAATTTGGTATGTGTAGAAAGGTCTTAGCAAACCATTATATCTTTGGCCCAAGTTTAAAGAGTGTGGATTGAATAGTCGCCGAGAAAATGCCAACGTTGAAGTTTACGAAGGACGGACGGACGACCACTGGCCCATTACATAGATTCACATTGCGTTTTTGCTTATGACCATTTCTCACACTAAATGCTACCAAATACTACAACTTGACGAAAATCGGTAGAACGGTTCCAGAGATATCGCACAGACAAAAACGGAAGCACTGAAAACACATATGGCTGCCAGGGCCTTTACATTCGGTATGTCAGACAATTTTCCTTTGCGTAGTTTTCTTCGGGGTACCTTTACTTTAACAACAATGTAAATCAAAATTAATGAGCTGTCATTTGTGTGATATTACCTTTAGTGTACAAACTTTTATATCTCTACTGTGACCTTGACCTTAGGACCTCGGCCTCGACAAGACACATCTTCTAATCTAATACTGACCAGATATGAAAATTTAAACAATTCTGTTGGTTGCTTCTGGAGAAATTACCTGCAAAAAAAAAGACAGACAGACACCCAGCTACAGTGACACATAGGATGACTCCAGTAGACCCCTTCTCAGTAACGGGAAAGGGGGAATAAGAGGTATCTTAAACAAGGAACACGAGGCAGATAACTACATTGTTTGTTTCCATAGCCAACACACGTTCTGCAGATGGTAAATTTGAAAAATGATGGAAATGCATTCAGAATTCCATGTATGAAATATAGCGCTAGAATGCAAGATATGTCATATTGTTGTGTTCATATCTAACATGTGCTTGATTTAATGTGAAATTATCACACAGAAGGGTATTTGTCGTGTTTTTGTTTACATTTTAGCCTCTGATTCACATGCTTACGATGAAAATTACCTAACATATAACGTTTTAGTGAAGGGTGTATAAGCCATGTAAACCCTAATTATGACACATGTCCAAATTGCAGTTTTGGTCATTTTAGGCGTGAGGTAATTGCAAACGTATCAATGTGTGGGGCTAGAAAAACATTCAGGACAATCTACATGTTGTTTTGATTCGTGACAGTAAAAACGACAAAATTCTACCTTCACGTTATCATTTTGTAGGTGTCTAAACATACCATTTTCTTAAAAATGCAAAAAGAGGTCATTTTAGGTCATATTATTCAAATGCACATATCTCGGAAGCCATTCAACCATAAAAATCTGATTTTTTTGCATGTGCACTTTTTGAACGTGTACATCCGAGACAATACATTATATTATAATATAATGTATTGTCTTTGGTGGACCTACCTGGTACAACAAAAGTATTCTTTCAACATTGCTTGCTTAGAACATTACAATGACGTTTGCATGCCAGTACGTCATAAGAACATTGTATTATGTAAAAGATTTTTGTGTATCTGGCTCGCGTGGTTCTTTTTACCAGTGTGCTTTCGACACCCTGTCTTAAAACAGACATGGAAAATACCTGTTCACACGCGCCGTCGCCCGCGACACTTGGCGTCGAGTTTGTTGATAGGCGTTACATACTTATAGTAATAGACTTGTGGCCTCTAACGAATGCAAGCGATTGTGCAGCCACCAGCACTGTTCACAATACCAATGGCTGCATGTACAAAGAGGTTACCCATTTAGTCCCGACGCACTACAACAGGAGATGGATCGACCATAATTCAAGGGTAGTGCCAGATCAGCTTGGCCTCCAATGGGGCCAAACTAAACTGGCACAACCCTTAAATTATTATGGTCGATCCAAGTCCTGCAACGGATACATAGTAGTCAGGTGCCTTCCAAAATGTGGGATATGCAGCCGTGGGGTAAAAAGTGTAGAATATGCCTGTGAACTACAGACAATTGTAGGGTTTTACCAGGCTGTGTAGGCTTTTAACAGAGAACGATGTGTATAGAACAGGTATGTTTACCTGAAACAACAGAGGAGTGGTGGCGGATGAAAAGTTCATGGACTGTGAAATGTGGTACTCTGCGTCGAAGCTGTCCATGTAGTTTGCAATCATCACCGTCTTGGCCGTTCCCTGCTCGCCGATCAGCAAGACGGCCCCACCCTGCCTGGCAATGGTCTTAATGAGAAACTCTGTTCTGACGTTGTCCACATTAGGAACCAGAATGGTGGTGTACTCGGGCTCGTGGTCTTCGGGGTAAGTGTACTCCACTACACGCTCATTCCAGTGGGTCCATGAACCTGACATTATAAGCTCAAATGACAGTCGCAGATATCCATGTGTCATCATTCCCAGCTCAGGGCTTCACAATATCAGTGGATGCAGATTGTGTTTCTGAAATCTTTGTTAAAGTGCCCATCAATACTAATATAAACATCTAAAGGCGTTTAAAATGTGGTTAGGGTATGTTTAGAAGAGACCATATACGACACTGATGGCAAAAATTTCGTTTTATATCCGTTCAAACATCTCTAAGATAGCTCTGTCGAGCACACTTGTCGAAAAAGGGCCATCGCTTAGGTCCCTTGTTGAGTGACGTCATTGGGGTAGCAGAGCGCCATTTGCTTGGAGAATCGCATGGGGCGGCCGCTGTAGACATCTTAAATATATGCAGGATTTGCACCGCATTCGGGTGCGGTAACAAGCTCAAACGTCAGAAAATTTCAAATAAGACGGATCCGATAACGGCAAAGAGATAGATTCCTCCCCAAAAGATTGCAGATGAGATCGATACCCAGTCAGGTTGGGGACCTTCAAAATAGGACAAAATATCAGACCAAGACTGTTGAGACTGTTGGTGAAGACTGAGGAAACCAAGAAGATGTTGAAGGGGATTTTTGATCTGAATAAAAATAAACCCCCAAATACACGCATTTATATCAACAATGACAGTACCCCCAAGGAAAGAGAACAAATTAAGGAACTAAGGGAGGAGATGAGAGGGTGCAGGGAGGGGAGGAAAATTTGATGATAGACTACAGAGCCTTGAAGATTGTCACCAGAAACCAGAGCTGTGGCCACACAGGGCAATTGCTTCCGGTGCATGTAGTAACTTTTCCGCCAGAAATAGTTCAAAACATTTCCTCCCTTTTTGCCATTTTTGTAGGGTGTAAAACTTCAATTGTGTGCCTTTTTGGCGTTTTGAGCAACAAAAGGCATGACAGGTGGTGTGAAAAAGAGCAAAATCTGGGTAATTTTAGTCGACCTAGTGTGTTCATGGGAGCCTAATTGGGGCATGTGCACGGTTGTATGCCGCAGGCTTGCAGACGACAGTTTTGTCATGGGGTACTTAATGCATTTGAGTGTTGTGAAAAACGCTAACTCTTAATTTTTTAAAGAATTGCTGAAATAGCTTCTCCTGTGATGTGCTCCGCGTGGATTTTTCGTTTTGGCAGAAAAGTTCTTCGTTCATAGTTTTATGCTGCAAGAGGCTAACAGATAACAGTGTGTGAAAAGGGGGCGTAACCTAATTGCCCTGTGTGGCCTGTAAAGGCAGAGTGAATTTTTCTACTATTGGCGTTTGGAAGGAGATTGTGCCCCAAAATCGACATTTTTTGCTTTTTATGCTGATATCAGGTGTTTTTAGGCCATGTTGGCACTTTTGATGCCATACAAATAGCTTTATTTAGCTGTATAAGGATTATAGAGGCAAAATGGTGCATATTTGTGCGAAGGGGAAAGAAAAGACTAAAAAACACACAGGAACAATCCCAGGTCACATTTTCTGTCATAGTAGTCATTCAAAAACCCTTCTGACAAGGCAACAGTCATTACGGTGTCATCTAGATGAAATTTAGTTAAATTTGATTTTTGTCGGTTGGCCGATTTTTTTGCTTTTGTTTTGACTGCATTCAAAATACCCGTTTATCCTGCACAGTGTATTTTGGGCTTTGTGAGGGTCATCTTAGTGAAAACATGCTGTAAACTGCAAACCTCAGTGTGGTGACACCAAAACATGTTGTTTTGACTGGTTTCTGAAGTCGGTTTTGATGGTGTGGTGCGGTGAAAAGGCACGGTTGTCATAAATATTATCGAGAAATTAGTGTGTGACAAATCTCTTCACCTTTTTCAAACACAAATCATCCTGCTGTATCCTGAGCATATTTATTATGCCTAAAAATCCATGCCACACATTTCCACCCACCCACCATCCACCCCAAACACCACCTTCTTGCCCCCATGCCCCCCCCCCCAAATATCCCTCACCCCCAACCCTCAGTCATGGTAAGCCTAACGTTACTATGCTAACTCAGATCCCAAAACTATGTTAACCCTAATCCTAACTCTACTATGCTTACCCTAATAATACTAACCCAAAGCATTAACATGCACACCTCCCCCCCCCCCCTTCCCCCCCCCCCCCCCTCTCCCGAATGAACGCACGCGTTCACGTGAAAATTTTGCTACTTTTTAAAGCATTTTACTCTATTTAAAGCATTCTGCTGCTTTGCCATGCAAAGTAGTCAAAGTCAGAGAAGCACCTTGGTCCCTTGAGTTGGCTGGTACAAGGATTTGTAGCTGTTTGCAAGAAAAAGCATGTTGGCTGGTGATTCATTTTCAGAAAAAGTACGGAACATAGCTTCAGTTGCCTTCAGTATCTTAAGCCTTGTTTAAAGCTGGAAGGAGGGAATAAAAGAAATGACACCTCATGCAGACTAGTTGTGGTTAGGCAGTTTGCTGAATTTTTTTTAAACAGTGCAAGGGCTTTTCTATGTTGTCCAGTTGGGTTCAAAGTTGAAAAAACTGTCAAAATGGTTCTTGCTTGGGGGGGTAGTATAGCAAATAAATTGCCAAAAAATAACCAACTGTTGAAAATTATACTTGCTGGTTGTTTTGAATGCGTAACATGTGTGTCTGCTTGTCTGCAAAATATAGGGTTGCTAGCTTGAACATAAGTCTTTCTTTTTGGATCTTTACATGTGTGGTGCTGACAGTCAGCCGCAGGAGCGAATGGTACTCCGGGCACCAAGGGGTGCAGGTAGTAATTTTGGTGCAGCTTTAAAACCATCAGCCATTCATGTCTGAAACTTGGCAGTGTATCTTCTTATAGGGTACGGTTATCAGTGATAAAGTTTTGATTGCAGCTGACAACTTTTTTTGTTTCATTACAGGCCACACAGGGCAATTGCTTCCGGTGCATGTAGTAACTTTCCCGCCAGAAATAGTTAAAAAAATTTCCTCCCTTTTTGCCATTTTTTTAGGGTGTAAAACTTCAATTGTGTGCCTTTTTTGGCGTTTTGAGCAACAAAAGGCATGACAGGTGGTGTGAAAAAGAGCAACATCTGGGTAATTTTAGTCGACCTAGTGTGTTCATGGGAGCCTAATTGGGGCATGTGCACGGTTGTATGCAGGCTTGCAGACGACAGTTTTGTCATGGGGTACTTAATGCATTTGAGTGTTGTGAAAAACGCTAACTCTTAATTTTTTTAAGAATTGCTGAAATAGCTTCTCCTGTGATGTGCTTCGCGTGGATTTTTTGTTTTGGCAGAAAAGTTCTTCGTTCATAGTTTTATGCTGCAAGAGGCTAACAGATAACAGTGTGTGAAAAGGGGGCGTAACCTAATTGCCCTGTGTGGCCTGTTGGTGCTACTGCAGCACAACAGGATGCTTCTGCTGCGCAAGCAGGGGCAGACAATTGACAGTAAGACATCCCACACAATAAACCTTCAATTGTAAATAAGTGTACATATACTAAAAGCTATACACATTCGTCAACGTCAAATTCCTCTTTGTCTTGTCATCTTTCTTCTTGCTCATCGTCTTGGTGTTTTTTTTCTTCAATTGATTCCAAATTTTGCACCGTCATATACAGTAATGTCGATTATCTGTTAACTAAAAAGAGTGAACTTTTAATAAGGATTGATGATATAAAGCCTGACATCATTGGTCTTACTGAAGTAAAAGCTAAAAATCAGATCTATACCCCATTGGATTCAGAAAACACATTACCAAATTATGATATGTTTCTTAACACAAACCCTAAGAGAGGAGTTGCCCTTTACTTTAACAAAAAGTTAAATGCTCAAGAATGTGAAACATTGAATAATAGTAAGTTTGAAGAGAGCTTGTGATGCTATTTTGTGAGTGCTTCTGGTGAAAGATATCTTGTTGGTTGTGTGTATAGAAGCCCCAGCTCCACAACTGAAAAAACGGATTTTTGGAGATTTTAATTTCCCGTATGCAGGATGGGATGGCTCCTGGACAGGTGAGAAAATAATCAAATTGATTGCATAAGGGACGCCTTCCTGATTCAGATAGTGACAAATCCAACAAGACATAGGCAAGGTCAGAGGTCAACATTAGATGTCCTAGTCTTAGTAAATGACGAGTTACTAACTTCAGATATTCAACACTTGGATCTCATTGGTAAGAGTGATCACGATGTTTTACTCTTCCAGCTGTATGTCCCTAAGGTAAAGGTCACGCAGAGTAATAAATATTCCCTTAACCTTAGAAAGGGAAACTATAATAGTCTGAGAGCACATATTGCAAATATAGATTTAACAACTATTAAACCTGAACATTGGGAGTGGAAAAAATCTGGGCATTAAGTCTTCGATTTTGAAAGGTGTGGAGTTGCACACCCCAAAAGTGAAGAGTAAATCACATAAAAGAACCACACCATCTTGCATGAATAAGGGTACTTTAAGAATGATTAAAAAAAAGTGTAAGTTATATAAAAGATATCTTCCAACTAAAGAATTGATTGTTGATTGTACATTGCTTAACGTCCCGATAGCAACAAGGCTTTCTCAGGACGTGCCTGCACTGCTTGTGAAAAAAAAAAAATAAACAGAAAATTGAATGTATGTCGCCAGCCGGTCAAATACGTTAAATAAACCTACAACATGGGGCCTAAATAAAGCTAAGACCATTTAGCAACACACATCCAATATCAAGAACTACAGGCAGTGCAGACAGTAGGGAGAGTTTTAAAAAGGCAAATACAGGTGAATGGACAAAGGGTAGACAGAAACACATGCCCCAGAATAGAGAGAAAAACCCACCCTGTGGGGCTGACCAGGGTGACCCTGGGAACTAAAAAATACCTAACCCCACCCAAGTCCCCCAAGGCAGACCCGGGTGGGGTTCCAAACTAAAGAAGGTAGGGATTATCAAAAATATATTACCTTAAGAAACGACTGTAATAAATTAATAAAACGTAATAAAAACAATTACATGAAAGAAATATTGCAGATAAATGTAAAATAAGCCCCAAAATATTTTTGAAGTATGTACAGGAACAAACTAAATATAATTCTGGAATAAATGCACTTAAAAAAGAAGATGGCACACTTGCTGTAGCAGATCATGAAAAGGCAGCAACCTTGAATACATTTTTCTCAAGTGTATTTGTGGAAGAAAATTTGAGTAGTGTTCCTTTGCTTGGTAGAGGCTCATAATCGAATGGGTGCACCATAACAGATATCGTAATAACTCATAGTGTCAAGAAAAAATTAAAAGAATGAAATCATTTCAAAGCTCAAGGTCCTGACTGTATTACCCCCCCCCCCAAAAAAAAAAAAAAAAAAAAAAAAAAAAAAAAAAAAAAAATAAAAAAAAAAAAAAAATAAAAAAAAAAAAAATAAAATAAAATAAAATAAAAAGTTTTGCAAGAGTTGTGTAACGAGTTGGCAGAACCATTTTGCACATTATTTACATTTTCCCTTAAATCAGGTATTGTACCGCAAGACTGGCGAACCGCAGAGGTAGTTGCCATTTTTAAAAAAGGTTCTAGGTCAGATGCAGGAAACTACACACCAGTAAGTTTAACGTGTATAGTATGTAAAGTTTTAGAGTCTATAGTCCGAGACGAGATCGTTAATCGTTTTACTGTGAATATGTACTCTGAATGCCAACATGGTTTCAGAAAGAAATGATCATGTGTTACTCAATTACTACAGGTTATGGATGATATAACTTCCTTATTTGACAACAAAAAACGGTTGACATCATATACTTAGACTTTAGAAAAGCATTTGACACTGTTCCTCATGAAATGCTTCTTCAGAAGCCAGAGGCCTATGGTGTATGTGGAAACATTTCCAACTGGATAAGAAGTTTCTTACGTGAAAGAGAACAAGTGGTAAAGGTTGGAAACGCAAAATCAGACAAAATAAAGGTGCTGAGTGGTATACCTCAAGGAAGCATCCTAGGACCTATATTATTTACTATATTTACAAATGATTTGCCAGAATGTGTTAATAGCATGTGTTCTTTTGTTCTTTTTTTTTTTTTTTTTTTTTTTTTTTTTGGGAGGGGGGGGGGGGGGGGGGGAGGGGGGGTGGTGGTTGGGGCTCTCAGTAGTCTCAAAGTCAACATTCAAATCTGAGGAGTGTGAATATATTTCTGCAGTCGAATTTTCAGATAACCCACAGTTTTTCCATATGATCACTTTTAGCTCTTTTTTTGCGTACACTTACGACTAGAGAATAATTGAATGGCGTACAAGATGAGTGGTCTATCTGAGAGAAAAAAATCGAGTTTGTGATAGGGGTGCGGGGCGATACGCAAGCTTAGGTCTCGCATGTGACAGAGGTATATGAGTGATATGTGAACGGATAGTCAACAATCGAATTTGAGGAGTGTGAATATATTTCTGCAGTCGAACTTTTAGATAACGCCACACTTTTTCAATGTGGTAATGTGTGTAAATTATAATGGCCAGGACAAGCAGTTTATTTTATTCGGTGTTTGTTTACAATGTAGTCCATCCTACTCAGTTATCTCAGCTTGCAAGAAATAATCGTCATTTTACAGATTTTCGTAAATACCGCAAACAGATAGTGGTCTGGGACTGCTGCTCACTGTCATCAAAGACAGTATATTATAAGACAAATCACTCGCCCCGAGAGTGCGAGGGCGCGTTTTGAGAGTTATTTCCCTTATTGACGTGCCGTGACGGGCATAGCGAGCAAAGCCAAGCGTGGGGGAGACTCGCAAAGCAATTTCTTTCTCAAACGAAACAAGTGAAGTTCTATCGGCATATCATTCTTCAGCTTTCCCAAGGAAGAATAAGGTAAGCTGATCACTTACGACTAGAGAATAATTGAATGGCGTACAGGATGTGTGGTCTATCTGGAAAAAAGATCGATTTGTGATTGGGCTGCCGGGCGATAGGTCTCGCATGTGACGAAGATATATGAGTGATATGTGAACGGATAGCCGTTAAAAATAATTTTAATTATATTCGGGTTTGAAACTGGGAATTTCTCCGTCACCTTTTGGCCTTAAGTGGAAAACTGGTCTGACTGAAGTTAGACCCTAGCTCTCCACAAATTCCAAGAAATGTTATCAGTGGGAAAGTGGTCTAACTACCATTTAGATCCAAAGAAATTAAACGTCCTTAGTATTTTCTTTCAAATGTAGAAGTGGTCCATCTGTACATAGAATAGTTCTCCTCTCCACTGTTATCCACCTAATGTTGGATTAACTCAAGATAGATCTAATCACTTGTGCAAGATGAAAATGTATACCTACTGACCAGAGGAAATTAATAAACACCACAAATGGTGTTTCTGTACAAAATCCAAAGTTGATGTTTTGTTGGTGTGTGTGTGTGTGTGTGTGCGTGCGTGCGTGCGCGCGCATGCTATACATCAACCTATTCTTACAGCAACAAGGAAACTTTGAAGAATTACGTCTTTTAAGTCGTATAACCCATTTGTGATATCTCTTCAGGATACTTACCTGAAGTCATCTGACCAAATTTCCTTTAATGGATTTAAGGTTATTTATACAGGTTCTGACTCTGAAAGGCGTTCTGGTGGAGTGGCTCTATTAATTAGTAACCGAATTCTGTTTAGTCCTGTTGACACCTGTCTTCAGGCTGTCTCCGCTCGCATTACTTTAGAGAAGAACATCACTGTGTGCAGTATTTATGTGCTACCTTCACATCGTGTCTCTAATGATGACATTTTAAAACTTATAGATCAGCTGCCTCCTCCCCATATTCTTTTAGGGAATTTTAATGGTCACACCCACTTGTGAGGTAGGGATCACTCCCACTTGTGAGGTAGTGATCACTATGACAGTAGAGGTCAGGTGTTAGAAGACGTTTTCTCTCAACTTAACTTATGTCTTTTTAATGATGGTTCCCCCACATACTCTAATCTTGGTTCAGGTTCTATTTCAATTCTAGACCTCATTGTGTCTGACCCCTCTCTCATGCTGGACTTTGACTGGACGGTTCACGACGACCTGTGTGGTAGTGACCACTTCCCGGTAGTCGTGTCATCGGTCAGCTGTGAGGAAGATCCAACGGTGGGGCGCTGGAATCTTATGAAAGCTAGCTGGCCTCTGTTCAGGTATCTCTGTCAATCTCGTATTGCAGGGGAGGTGATTATGTCGGCCGAGGACCTCGTATCATGTTTTTCTTCAGCCTTATTGGTTCTACGTCGCCGCATCTTTCGAGCAACGACACGAAGAAAAGTAGCACAACACGCATGGCTTTGCTGTGTAGTGTGAGTCCCTTCACACGGCGTGCTGCTTTGTCTGCCTTTCTCTTCAAAATCCACATTAAAACCGGGCAAAAAATCCCGATTTTCGCACGTAGTTCTTCAGCACCCGCTGGCATTCTGGTCTTTGTCTCTCACGTGATGATTAATGATGGCTTAATTAGGACAAACGTACCGACTATGCTGTAAAGGCGAAGGCGAAAGTTTTTCAGTTATTGAGGACTATGTGGAAACTTGGCAACCTTAACCCATGTATTTTCGTTAAGCTTTTTGATACCCAGGTGGCGCCGATGCTCCTATACTCGTCTGAAGTATGGGGGCTGAAGCAGTTCGAAACAATAGAAAAGGTGCACACTTTCGCCTGCAAGAGACTACTGAGTGTGGATGTCAGAACCCCAAATCAGACAGCTTATGGTGAAACGGGTAGGCATCCACTGCACATTAATAGCATAATAAGAGCTACAAAGTATTGGATGAAACTGATTAAAATGTCTGATACAAGACTTCCTAAGCAGGCGTACAAGATGCAGTTGAACTGTACCGTAGCAAGTTGTTTTTGGGCGAAGCAAACTGAAAGCACCCTACACAAGTATGGCTTTGGCCACGTTTGGCAAAACGGTGGTGTGGGGGATGAAAGGGCTTTTTTGTTGTTGTACAGGCAAAGACTGAAAGAGTCATTTGTGCTGTCATGGGAAACGAAGGTTCAGTCAAGCGACAGGTTTGCAACTTACAAGCAGTTCAAAACGGTATTCGAACCAGAAAGATATCTATCCCAGATTACGATAAAGAAATTCAGGGACAGCCTTATACGTTTCAGACTGGGAACAGAACTGAATGTAAATAATAGGTATTCAAATACACATGTGAAGGACTGTCCATTCTGTATTGGGACTCTGGAGAATGAAGAACACTTCCTCTTGTATTGTAATAGATACTCAGCACTGAGGAATAAGTACTTGGCTAGCCTTTTGAATGACACTAAGAATGAGGACATAAGCATGTTGCTTGCAAACCTGGACTGTGACTCTATCAGAAAAGTTGCAATGTTTATATTATATGCACTTAAATTACGCAATGAACAACTATCTGTGTAATAGGACATTATCTATGGGCCGATGGCCGCAAAACATCTGTTCAGTCTGCCCCTGTGCGCGCTGCGGTGCGGTGTGTGTGTGTGTGTGTGTGTGTGTGTGTGTGTGTGTGTGTGTGTGTGTGTGTATGTGATCATTATGAGTACCAATTCCAAGAAGAAATTGTTTTTTATTCATATCTTGTCTGTTCCCTTTCTCGTGTTGTCATTGGTTTTTCCAGTTATGTAATCTCACCCCAATTCGAATGGGTCGTTGACCTACCGAATAAAGTGTTCTGAGTTCTGAGTTCTTCAGCCTTATTGAATATCGCCGGTGAATACATGCCTAGAAACTTCAGTCAATGTCCTCTGAAGCCGAGAGTACCATGGTTTAACGATGAATGTCGGAAGGATCAGAAAGCACGCAAGTCTGCTCAGCGCCAGGCCCTCCGGCATCCGTCGCAGGTTAATATCTTAATTTGTAGAAGACTGAGGGAGTAAAGCTCGATATATTTTTTAAGCAAGAGCGCCGTTTATCACGGCATCGGTTTGTCATATCTCTCGCTTCTAAGACACAAAAAGTCTGCACATCAATTGGGAGCATTAGGGGCAAGGGTGGCTCGGCTTCGGTCGGCCACCTGAAAGATAGGGACAGCTTAGTCACAGATAAGAGGTCTGTGGCCAACTTGCTTGCCTCCACCAATGCCCATGATTCTTGAACAGCACATTACTCCCCTGTCTTTCAACGAGTAAAAGAAAAGAGAGAAGCCAGTCCCTGTGACTTTTCAAAGGATAATACTTTAAAGTATAATCAGCCTTTTAGTCTAACCGAGCTTAAACTAGCTTTACAACGGCAGGTATTGAATACATTCATTACCAGCTTCTAACTCATCTTCCTGAGGAGTCACTCTTGGTGTTTTTAGAGGTCTTTAACCGTATTTGGCATCCAGGCTTTTTCTGTCCTCTTGTCGTGAGACTCTGATGGTACACATTCCCAAGTCGGGTAAGGACCCTTCCGACGCAGGCAACTACCGGCCGATTGCCCTAACTTTTTGTATACATGTGCAAAACAATGTAGCGCTGGTTAACGCCCGCCTGGTGTGGCAGTTAGGGCATGCGTTTTAAAGGGTATTTGCCCATTTGTATTGAAAGTTTTCCACCGAACCATACTTTTTGAGTCTGAGTGGGTTCCACCCGGTCCGACTCCTAGGAGATGGGTGCCCAGCAAGGCAGTATCCTATCATCTGTTTTGTTTAGTATCAAGATAAGTAACATAGTAAAGGTTGTCAAGGATGACTCTGAATGTTCTTTGTTTGTTGAGGATTTTGCGTTGTGTGCCAGAGGCCGAGGTCTTGCGCCCCTTGAGAGACGCGTGCAACTGTGTGTTGACCGCATTCAGGGGTGAGTGTCTCTCAATGGATTCAAGTTCTCGCCGTCCAGAACGGTCTGTGCACATGTTAATAATTAGACCAAGTTTTTCCCTGAACTTAATTTACACATTGCCGGTACTCCTATCACAGTTACCGAGGAGGCTATGTTTCTTGAGGTCATCTTCGACAGAAGACTGACTTTTGGGAGCCACTTTAACTACCTCAGAGCCTCGTGTCAGAAAGCCCTCGGTGTTTTGTGAAATATGTCGGTCGTGTTACGTATTTTAAACATGATTTCCCCACATAAACAGGAAACATATCTTGTTTGAAGTACTTGCAGTGCAACTAGTAGGTATGACATTTCCAAATGCCAAAACATAAATTAACATTTGAAGTAAAGCCAAATATGATATTTCGGCGAATAATGTGTATTATGTAAAATAAATTATATTTGTAAAACAAGAAAGTAGGTAAAAACATATGTGACCAGCTGTTCTGCAGCATTTTTTAAATTGTGAACTGATGTAAGACGATTCAAAGCTTCAAACTATGGTGGGAATATATTGTATTTACGTTTGAATAAAAAGGTAAGATTTGTCCGTAATACGACTGACAGTGTCGTAACACGACTGACAAGTCATCTTGTCAGTCGTGTTGCGATTTACATCTGGTTCAGTACACCACAATAAAGATGCAGAATATCTTGTTTCACAGCTTGCAAGCTGTTCAGCTTAATTTACATCGTCTTTAGATGAAGCTTGCGACGTGACAACCAGAAAATACCCACAGCCCTTCTTGTCTTTGGTAACACGACTAACACCAGCTGTTAGTCGTATTACCATACCAGAGATGTGTAGGGACAGGATCGGTATCTCGCTGAGCGAGCCAGCGTCTCGCCTCTTGTCAAGTGCCGTCGCTGGCTTATTTGCTGAAACTTTGCACAGAGCACTTCCGGTACCTCTACTTTCACGCTCTAGCAGAATGGATGAAGTACTCCTCCACTCAATATTGCAGGTAAAAGTTGCATTTTTAAAACTATAAATCGAGGTGTAGCTGGGTCAGAGAGAGAGAAGGCAAACCCGAAATTGTTATTTTTGTGAAAATAGCATTGTTTTCGTCATATTTTACAAAGTATAATCCCTGCAGAAACTTCCAGGCAAGTTTAGTATGTCATTGTCAGTGTAGTGATTAGTTATGTTGGCAGCTGTTTATTGTCAAAATAAGAAGTGCAATGATGAGCTAGTGATACTGATAGGGTTCGTTTCAGACGTCAAGTGTAGTGAGTTATACGCGTAGTAGGCCTACTAGTAGGCTTTGTTATGGAATCAGGAATGCGAGCAAATTCTAGCCATAGCACTGAAATTATACTAACTTCATACAATGTTCAATTCATCTGATTCCGACTAGAATGTTTCCACATTTATTAATTGCGTTTGTGCTTGATATTTTACGCCGTTTTATAATAATTTGAAGGATGTTGGAGATGAAGATCCGGATAATTCTGCCTGGCAGGAACAAACTGTCAACATTGGCAAGTGCAAAGGATACCAGTCCAGTGTTAAGGTCAGTACAGTTTGCTCAATGTTGAAGAGAAGTTGCTCTGTTATTATTAATTCCTGTTTGTTGCATAAACCATATTTTTGGGGCATACACACATTACAGAAAAGAAGAATAAAAATCAATAATATGACTAGTAAATTTTTTTTCCACAATGCTGTAGCCTATGCTAGATTGTTAAATTCATGTTATGGATTTACGAATTGCTACTTCGGGTCAACTTACTCACGTTACAACTTTCATTTTATTAACTTTCAGGTGGATATTGCTGTTGTAACCCGTGCCTGCGAAAAACTAATTGCTGATGAATGCATGCTAAAAGAGGTTCACGATGCTTGCAAGACTGTGGACAGTAAGTTTGGTTTTTTTTTTGTTTTTTTGTTTAATGTGAACACTTTTTATAGAAAAAAAATCAAAGAAAAGAAAATGCAATACAGTTTACTATCTGTGCAACAATTTCTGCTTGTATGTTTAGGACAGGAGCTTGTATGCAGACTGCAATTCCTCGAAAGCTGCCTAGATGTACAGAAGTCTTGCTTCAGGAACATTAACAGAGAAAAGTCATGGGCCAAGTTCCACCTAGCAATGGGAAACCAAGACTACACAAGGTCACTGGATGAGATTGTCGGTTCGCATGCTTCACCCTGGCTATGCTTCGCAACATTTGAAGATATTTTGTCAACAGTGTTTGCAAGTCCTGAGATAACAGTTGATAGTGACATCACACTAACAATTGAAGAGAAGGACATTACTAGGTATATTGGTGGTGCTGTGCTGCAAAAGCTAATGAAAAAAGCATACAGACTGAAAGACATTGAGAAAAGACAAGAGTTGTTGGACTGTATACAATCTCTGACAGTTGACAGTGCAGCTTCAGGCAGCCTGACATCTTTGCTAGATAGAGGAGGGCTTTTGAAACTGCATCCAAAGGCTGAGCTCTTGTTTGAATGTCTCGAAACAACATTCAGATTAAAGTACCATGGGTTCTGTACTCAAACATTGTCTTTTGATGTTTACTTCCAAGAATGCTTGTCTTTGGATGCAGTTTCCAAGCTGCATGATCATATTCACACACAACAGAGCACCAAGGAAAAAATGTTAAGAGATCTCACATTCATTTATTTCAAGGTCAGAGCACATCATAAATGCAGATCATACATGGACAGCTTTAGCCAACGCACTCATACAGAAAAAAGAGAAAAGGGCCTTCGAAAGCGTCTCAGAAAAGAAAAGAAAAGCATGTAATGAAAACGAGAAGACGTAGGAAATCTACTTGTATTTATATTCGAAATTATACTACACTTTTGTCACCATATTTCTCATTCTCTCTCTCTTTCTCACACATTTAAATAACTTTTCTGTACATACAAATTACAGTAACTCAAATAGAAGGCATAATCTCTAGCAAGAAAACAAGGATTGGCCAGGTTGTTTGCTGTATGCACAAGTAAAAAAAAAAATCATGGAAAAATTGCACAACCCTTTTGTTGCCAGCAATGTAAAAAGTGCATGTTTGTGTGTGCCAGCTGTGCAGCATCTCCTGAGAATAATTTAACCTGTCATAATGTTCCAACAGCAGACCTGCCTACCACCAATTTTTTTTATAGTATTTATAATCGCCAAAAATAGTATTCTTGGGGAAAAAATAGTATTTTCATAAAATTGTAGCAGACTATTATCAAAACGTACAAACAATAGAAAAATCAATTTATACTGATAAACTATACCATTCCGTACAACAGGAAACATTTGCTTAAACATCCCGGACATGGAATCCACACAGGACAAAGGAAGATTTGAATCAACTATAAAACGAACCATGCAGATTTCCACACTAGTTGCTTGTTGACGCAAAATTTTGACTGCTTCATGGGACTGCTTAGAAAACACAGCCTGTAATTACAACTCGTTTCTGGGCATCTGCCAGTCTCTTATGGATATTAGTTGACTTGATTATACAAAATTGTCATTGCACTCTGAGGTCCGACTTGATAGTCATGTCATCGTGCAACAATGCCACAAAGCGTTGGTTGTCAGTGAAATCCTTCGTAGTCTCCTTGATTAGGTCCAGCGTTGCCTTGTTGAATCCTGCAGATGGATGCAGCACATTTGTGTAGTCCTGTAGGGTGGACTCACCTGGCAGGTGCAACACTCCTGTTTTTCTCAAAGTGTCGTACGCCGCCGGACTTCTGCTGTGCAGCAGAATGGCCAGTCTCACCATCATGGGATGCCACCGCATGCCCTTTTTGCCCTTGCAGCTGAAAGCCTTCAACTGCTCTTCCCAGAACAATTTGGTCAGGGGGTTGTTGAGGGTAGATACCTTTCCTTCCATCACCGACTTAAGTGAACCATGCATTGATTCACTCACTTGCACACTTTCAGCACTCAATTTGTTTTGAAATGTAATGAGCTTATTCTCTACATGTTTTGAGTGAAGCCTTGTTTTCTTCAGTGCCATTTTAAGGGCCGCAGCAGATTGTGGCACCAGAGCAAGATTTCACAGCCCTTTCTCGCTTTTTGTGGAGCAGTGATCGAACATAGCTACAGTGTTCACACACATGAATACCGCTATCCAGCAACAAAACACACTTAGTCGCTCTTACAGCTGATGTGTGTTCATCTACAGATTTGCATAACACATGCCTAAAGTACAGCTGCCCCTTGCTGGGGAGTTTGGCAAACTCCTGCAGAGAGTAATCAGTGACTCCCTCGCAGATCTGCTTTCCATTGAGAGTCATGAGAAATGATTTCAGATGTATACTTTCAATGTTCACATCTGTTGGCACTGGCAACCCATAAACTTGCGTAGTGGCTACAAAGTCAGACCTAACATTCACTTTGAACCTGAGCACACTGTCATCAAGGATGGCAAGAACAATCTGTTCCTCGGTGCTGCTGATCTTAATCCAGGGTGATGGCAAACTTTCCGCAGCTTGTTGTACTTCACCAAAGTTGTAGTAGGCAACTGTCTCTGGAATCTCAGGAGGATGTCTGTCTGTCTGAAAAAAAAAATTTAATAAATAAATGTTATATTGCAGAAAATAAAAGTTAACCACCGGTGCACAGCATAGCTATACTCACTGCATTTTGGAGGCACAATCACATCATGGCGAACTGTATCAGAACTATTAGTGCACATGCACAGCTTGACTGCATTCTGCAGGTACATTCAAATCATGCCAAACTGTACAAATTTAGAAACGGCTTACCACTACCAGTAACGAGCAAAAAGTATTAATAATTTGTTTTATTTTATTTATTGCATTAATGCATTTACTTAATTTTTTAAAAAGTTCTTTACTAAAAAATAAAATCATTTCTGATTATATTCCGTTCAACACTGCAAGAAAGCAAGTCTTAGAGTTGTTCATTAAAAAGTACATGTATCCTGTTGTAAAATGAGGAAATAGAAAACTAATATGTATTTGAACCCCAACAGAATGTTTATTCTAGCCCAGCCCTGAAAGTGGCAACTAGACAACATTTGTGAGTTCAAAAAGTGTAACTCGCCAAATGGACTGAACCCATAACAGGTCGGTTGGATCAGTATTATTATATGTACTGCAACTTTGACATTTTTGGACAGTTTCACTCACAATTCAGACCTCTCTATGTAATGTATGCATAGCAATACGCTTTCACATCACTTACTGTATTACTCTGGTTTACAACTAAGAAACATTTTCACAAGTAGGGCCTTTCTGCAAGTGTACACTACAAAAATAGATGGCATGCCACATGAAAAAAAATAGTGTTGTTTAGTTTGAAATACTCAAATAGCGACTAACTTTTTGTATTTGTCCAGTAAAATGTTTGAGTGTGTCGCTAATAACTAGTAAAGAAAATTTACTAGCCTCTTTTCATCTTGGGTTCAGCATCCACAATCACTTGAACAGTACGTTGATTAATTTGATGCTATATCACAAATGAATATATAGGAGGGCACAGCCTCTCCTCAGGGCTGTGTACTCTCACTTGACTTACCGGAGGCTTTCTCGCAGGCAACTTCGAGGTTTCCACACTTCGCTGTGGCATCCACAAGGTTGGTAGGCTGCCTGGCTTAAGGGAGCGACGCTTGCCACTCTCTGAAAGCATATCAATAATGAATATAAATACAGGAAATTCATGACATCAATTTTATTATTATTATTATCATCATGATCAATAACGACATCATAATAGTTGTATGATATATATCAATAGACTCTACGACTCAACTGTAGTATTACTAAACTGACAGGTTGATTGACAGGTAAATTGCTAGTGGTCCAGTGTTGTAACTTGGGGGCTGCTTGTTTCCATAGTGTTTATTTTTATTTAAAAAAAAAGAAAAAGACAAGTATTGTCTATTTTCTGTAGGCACAACTGACCTCGACCTGTATTTAATGTGGTCTTTGTGTAGGTGCTGGCCATAGCCTCAGCGAATGCATTCCAGCCACACACAATCACACAGTGACACAGCGAATGCATTCCACTTTCCAGCCACACACAATCACAAAGTGACACAGCGAATGCGGTGAATGCATTCTGTAATGCCCTCACTGCACAGTTGTTTCATGGCTCTATTTGTTAATACCGCATATATTACACAAAATTAACGCAGGAAACAGACATACCTGAAATTCTAATGCATTCTGGTGTAAAATGTCGAGAACATATTGTGGCTCTTGAAAGGTTGAAACTTGCATCGCACCGATTTACTGCTCGAACAAGGGCCTTCTCCCAGTCCTGATGTTTGGACTGCCGGATGGAAAAAAACGCCACGCCACGGTTCCTAACACTACATGTGCCGCATCCAACGATAGCACAGTTGCTTCCAGTCATCGTTAATAATTAATCGGAACACCTTGATAGATCAAAACATTCCGGTAGCACCTTCCAACAGAAAACGGAAATAACAAATGCAAACTATTCGACTGACATGCGCAGTGGAAGTCTATCGCTTTGGCCACAGAGATACCGATCCTCTCCCCTACATATCTCTGACCATACTTAATTACGGCTAAGCAAGGTTTGTAAATATAAACGTATTTCTTCTTCTTCTTCTTCTTGTGACCCCCACCCGGGTCTGCCCTAGGGGACTTGGGTGGGGTTAACTACTTTTTCGTTCCCAGGGTCACCCTGGTCAGCCCCACAGGGTGGGGTTTCCCTTCTATTCTGGGGCATGTGTTTCTGTTTACCCTTGGGCCATTCACCTGTATTTTCCTTTTTTAAACTCTCCCTACTGTCTGCGCTGTCTGTAGCTCTTGATGTTGGATGTGTGTTGTCAAATGGTCTTGGGTTTCTTTAGCATATTAGACCGGCTGGCGACATACATTCAATATTCTGGTGTTTTTTTCACAAGCAGTGTAGGCACGTCCTGAGAAAGTCTTATTGCTGTCGGGACGTTAAGCAATGCATAATCAATGTACAATCAATTCTTCTTTTTGTGGGAATATTCTGCCCGGATTGAAGTGGTCTACCATGCACTTACAATAATAATAATAATAATAATAATAATAATAATAATAATAATAATGTTCATTTATATAGCGCTTGATCTCCAAATGAATGATACTCTATGCGCTTTACAAGATAAAAAATCACAGAACAAAAGAGTACACGAATGTAAAAGCTAAAAAAATGTTACAAAAACTAAAATGACACATATCAAAAGCTCGCACTCACACACACACACACACACACACACACACACACACACACACACATGGACACAAAACCCTCAGAGAGGGTTACCTACCATTTTATGTGAAAATGGGTTCCCATATTTCTATTTATTCTAGGGCTCTGGAGTTGATGCGAATGTTTAGAACTCACCTTTATCTAAGCTCTACAACTTAAAATAGACATTTTCTAGAAACCGAGCCACTGGATGGAGAAAAAAATGGGTTTCTACCCAAAAAGTGGGTGCCTCTCACACAAAACTGGCATTACAGTGAAAATACCTCACTAAAGATACCTTTGGTTGATTTTATTATTATGATTGTTTGGGTGGGGTTGTGAGGGGGTTGGGAGGGGGGGGCGGGGGAGAGGTGGGGGGGGAGGGGGGGTCATCACTTTTGGTTTATAGAGCTGCTCAATGCGCTCTTATGAATGAAAGATTTTCATTATCAGTGGAATCAGTAGGTCATTTCAGAGGCGCGCACTGAGTTGCACGTCGAACCACTCACAAATACTCATTTGGAGTGCACCAGATGGATCCAGTTGGCCAAGTCCCACATTCCACACTATAGGACAGCTAAGACTGAAAAGCAATCACGGCGTTTATGGCGCGGTACAAGGTTTAAAACTAAGAAAATGTTGTTTTTAGAAGCGTGTCGGGCAAAGTTTTTATCAAAACTGTTTTAAAACCTCTTTTAACTCAACTTTTTTAAATGTTAAAAGTGTTTTATTGTACATTGCTTAACGTCCCGACAGCAACAAGGCTTTCTCATGACGTGCCTGCACTGCTTGTGAAAAAACAACAACTAAACAGAACATTGAATGTATGTCGCCAGCCGGTCAAATACATTAAATAAACCTAACACATGGGGCCTAAATAAAGCTAAGACCAGGTTGGTAGGTTCTCTTTTAGGGTGCATGGAAATTTAACTCTAGATGGTGGCATGGAATGTATGCCCCTGCAGACACCACAGTAAAATGTGGTTGTCATTGCAGGTAGGCAGAATTTCCTGCCTCCTCCAGTATTGCCGATGGTGTGCTGAAGAGGTCGCCAAGACCGAAACAGCTGTCCACACCGGCTAAATATCTGGACCCCCCTTGGGGGACCTAGATTTAAATTTCCATGTACTGAGTGGTTGGAACAGTGGATACGTGATACGCCCCCCTTCGGGGGGGGGGGGGGGGGGCTTCCATATGCATTGCTTTCAGTCACTTTCTTAGCGCCCCCTCTCTTTCCTATCTTTTTTTTTTGTGCTTTGGCCACAGTAGATCTATGATCACTGGTCGATCATGCACATTTCTCTCCCCTGACACACCCCACCCGGGTCTGCCCTGGGGGACTTGGGTGGGGTTAGGTATTTTTTAGTTCCCAGGGACACCCTGGTCAGCCCCACAGGGTGGGTTTTTCTCTCTATTCTGGGGCATGTGTTTCTGTCTACCCTTTGTCCATTCACCTGTATTTTCCTTTTTAAAACTCTCCCTACTGTCTGCACTGCCTGTAGCCCTTGATATTGGATGTGTGTTGCTAACTGGTCTCAGCTTTATTTAGGCCCCATGTGTTAGGTTTATTTAATGTATTTGACCGGCTGGCGACATACATTCAATGTTCTGTTTATTTTTTTTTTTTTCACAAGCAGTGCAGGCACGTCCTGAGAAAGCCTTGTTGCTGTCGGGACGTTAAGCAATGTACAATCAATCAATCAATCAATCTCCCCTGACAGTGCTATAACCTACTTTACTTTGTAACCTTCCTAAAGCTAAGACCATTTAGCAACACACATCCAATATCAAGAGCTACAGGCAGTGCAGACAGTAGGGAGAGTTTTAAAAAGGCAAATACAGGTGAATGGACAAAGGGCCGACAGAGACACATGCCCCAGAATAGAGAGAAAAGCCCACCCTGTGGGGCTGACCAGGGTGCCCCTGGGAAATAAAAAGTAGTTAACCCCACCCAAGTCCCCCAGGGCAGACCCGGGTGGGGTTAAAAGTGTTTTAATTTACAAGCGTGTCGTAACTGTTATGCATCTATTCCAACGTATAGTGCTGGATATTTTTCCCATCCTCTCTCTTCGCTCAACACTCGACTTTCCAGTCCTTCCCTCAAACACCCCCAACCGGGTCTGCCCTGGGGGACTTGGGTGGGGTTGGCTACTTTTTAGTTCCCAGGGTCACCCTGGTCAGCCCCACAGGGTGGGTTTTTCTCTATATTCCGGGGGCATGTGTTTCTGTCTACCCTTGGTCCATTCACCTGCATTTTCCTTTTTTAAACTCTCCCTACGGTCTGCGCTGCTTGTGGCTCTTGATATTGGACGTGTGTTGCTAAATGGTCTTAGCTTTATTTAGGCCCCATGTCGTAGGTTTTATTTAACGTATTGGACCGGCTGGCGACATACATTCAATATTCTGTTTAGTTTTTGTCACTAGCAGTGCAGGCACGTCCTGAGAAAGTCTTGTTGCTGTCGGGACGTTAAGCAATGTACAATCAACCTTCCTTCAAACGGACAGCATTCACACAAATAATACTTTACTATTACATCCGAAAATGGCCCATCCAAGCCTGCACCCTTTTAACTGCACTAAACGACTGACTGCAGCAGACGACGCATGTAACGACGCTGACTCTGTGACGTCATTTGCATTCAATCAATTTGTGCATACAATCCAAAAGGAGATGCGGCATTGATAACATCGACAAACCTACAAAATAAAGCAACAGGTTGAACCAAAAGGTCGGGCAGGACAAAAGACAAATGCGCACTCATACAATCACTTCACTTCATAGCAACCGGCGCACGAGAATGCATATGCTAAGTCTCAAATTTATGACTAGAGACGCATAACACCCTTTTAACCACACCCTCAAATAACAAACTTCATTTTGCAGCAACATAAACAATTTCCTCCCTCACACAAATACAATACCACCCCCCCCCCCCCCCCCCCCCCCCCCCGCCCCACTACCTTTCGTATCTCTCCGTTTCACTTCGGCTCACCGACGCAGTCAACCACCGATCAGGTATTAAGTTATTTATAGCTGAGAAGGGTGATGTCACACATACTCGCCCATTTTACCGGTTTGTGAAAACACACACACTGCTGGGCAAGTTCAAACACACTACCACAGTGTATTTTAAGCACAAAAGTGTGTGTAATAACCTCAAAGTGGGAAAAACTGATTTTTAAAAAATCTTTTATAACTTCCTGAAGCATGACAACGCAGAAACAACCCTCAGAAAAAAATGGGTGTCTGACTTGGTCACCCAGAATTTTACACACACCCATTGTCCATAAGAATGGTAAAGACAGTCACCCATTTGAGGGGTTTTGTGCACGCACGCACGCACGCACGCACGCACGCACGCACACACACACACACACACACACACACACACACACCGTTACAAGAGCAGTTACTGCCGACTATTGCTAACACACTGAAAATGCATCTCACTATATGCATAAGAAAAGAAAAGTCGTGAGCAGTGATTTGAAAGCAGACAGAGTTGGAGCATGTCTGACATGGGCTGGAAGGTCGTTCCAGGGGTCTGATGTATGGACAGAGACTAGACAAGTCCCCGGCGTAGCCCTAGTCGGAAACTTGTTACGTAGGGACTAACTAAAGCATACATTTCCGATGCATGAACTGAGACTTGAGTCAGACTATCAAGTCCGAGACTAGATATGGTTAGTCCGCGACTTGTGTCAAGTGCTATTTTTAACTTGGAAATATCCAGTTCCAAATGCCACTGAGCATGCGCCGCTGGGAACAGTTTTCGCCCTGCACGTGTTTTGACAGCCACTGTCTTCCATCTTCACTCTGCCTGTAAACTGTACTCATCGATTTTGGTTTTAATAATATTAATAATAATAATATTGTACATTTATATAGCTCTTGACCTCCAAATGAATGGTGCTCTAAGCGCTTTACAATATCAAAAATCACAGAACAAAAAAGTACAAGAAAGATAAATTTCACGGCGCTTGAAACGAAACTTTTTGTGAAGCTTCGTATCATCAAACTCATCTAGTGTGTGTCGACGGTCTCTAAATACTCGATTTCGGCGTAGATTTCGTCGAGATAGGAACATCGTGTAGACAGCGGCTGCCATTTTGATTCGCTTTTAGTCAGAGACTAGACGCTTTACACCTAGTAAATCGTGGGCTTAAATTTGGGCTGTTTAGTCCCTGAGATAGTTTCAGACTTGGCCTAGTCTCAGTTCATGCATGTCTTACTAACATGTTAGTCTCCGCCGTATGAAGATAGTTTCGGACTTAGGCTCTAGTCTCTATCCATACATCCAGTCCCCTGTGACTGGACCGAAATAAGAAAAAGCACGCTGGCCCTGGCTAGACTTCTTTCGCCTAGGAACCCTGAAAATACGCGTGTCTGATGCTGAACCGAGGGATCTTGAAGGCGTGTAAATATGATTGATTGATTGATTGTACATTGCTTAACGTCCCGACAGCAACAAGGCTTTCTCAGGACGTGCCTGCACTGCTTGTGAAAAAAAAAAAAAAAAACTAAACAGAAAATTGAATGTATGTCGCCAGCCGGTCAAATACGTTAAATAAACCTACAACATGGGGCCTAAATAAAGCTAAGACCATTTAGCAACACACATCCAATATCAAGAGCTACAGGCAGTGCTGGGGACAGCTGGAGAGACTCGCCCAGGACAGAGACGGCTGGAGGGACCTTGTCGGCGGCCTATGCCCCAGAGGGGGTGATGGGCGTAACACACACACAACACAGGCAGTGCAGACAGTAGGGAGAGTTTTAAAAAGGCAAATACAGGTGAATGGACAAAGGATAGACAGAAACACATGCCCCAGAATAGAGAGAAAAACCCACCCTGTGGGGCTGATCAGGGTGACCCTGGGAACTAAAAAATACCTAACCCCACCCAAGTCCCCCAAGGCAGACCCGGGTGGGGTGTGTAAATATGAACCAGGTCGGACAAATATGGGGGAGCAGAACCGGTAATCGCATTGTAACAAATAACAGAAACCTTGTTCACAATTCTTTGAGATACAGGCAGACAGTACAGGTCAACAAGTAAGGGTGTTATGTGCTCACGTTTCGGTACTCTGTAAATTAGTCGGGCAGAGCAGTTCATAACTCTTTGAAGTTTATCAAGAAGATTTTGAGGAACACCGGCCAAAAGGGAATTACAAAAATCAATGCGGGAAAGAACAAGGGAGGGTAACAAGCGTTGTAGTTGCTTCAGTAGTGAGGTGTCGAATTGAACTGATCTTCCTCAATTCAAAGAAGGACCTTGGCAAACCTTGTTGACATGCTCTCTCATGGTCAGCCTATTGTCAAAGATAACACCAAGATTACGGGCGGACTCAGAAAAGGGGATACTGTTCTGACCAACTCTGATCGAGTCTGGGAGATCAGTGCAGGTAAAACAAGAAAATCTTAAGGCCTCAGTTTTGTCACTATTCATCTACAATTTGTTCACAGGACTCTAAAGACTGGAACATCTGACTAACATGTTTGCGTTGGGCACTGGCATACAGCTCTGTGTCATCACCATAAAAATGATGAGAAACAGTGACGTTTGATAACACTAGATAAAGGCTGGGTATACAGCGTGAAAAAGATCGGCCCCAAAACAGAGCCTTGGGGGAACACCGTAAACAAGCTCAGTGGGATAGGACTCTACTCCCAACACAGACACTACTTGCTTTCTTCCAAAGAGGTAAGACTCAATAAAGTGTAAAGCGATACTCTTGATGCCAAAAACAGAGTCTGAACGTTGAATGAGAATATGATTGATTGATTGATTGTACATTGCTTAACGTCCCGACAGCAACAAGGCTTTCTCAGGACGTGCCTGCACTGCTTGTGAAAAAAAAACTAAACAGAACATTGAATGTATGTCGCCAACCGGTCAAACACGTTAAATAAACCTACAACATGGGGCCTAAATAAAGCTAAGACCATTTAGCAACACACATCCAATATCAAGCGCTACAGGCAGTGCAGACAGTAGGGAGAGTTTTAAAAAGGCAAATACAGGTGAATGGACAAAGGGTAGACGGAAACACATGCCCCAGAATAGAGAGAAAAACCCACCCTGTGGGGTTGACCAGGGTGACCCTGGGAACTAAAAAATACCTAACCCCACCCAAGTCCCCCAGGGCAGACCCGGGTGGGGTGAATGAGAATATGGTGAGCTATCGTATCAAAAGCAGTGCTCACATCAAGAAGGGCCAAAACAGAAACATTATCTTCATCACAGGCTGTGAGCAGGTCGTTCACAACACGAAGCAACGCCGACTCCTTGGTGTGACCGGAGCGTTAGGCGGATTGAAAAACGTGCGAGAGGTCATTACTTTTAATATGGTCGAATAACTGTGACAAAACTATTTTCTCTAGTAATTTTTAAAGAAATGTGAGGTTAGATACAGGTCTGTAATTTTTTCGGATCATTTGGGTCAAGAGTGGGCTTCTTTAAGAGTGGTTTTACAATGGCAGTTTTGAAACATGCTGGGACAACACCTGTTTTAAGCGACTGGTTTACAATTTCTGTGACAGCTGGCACAATCTCTCCGCAACATTCAAGTAGAAGAGAAGAGGGGACAGGGTCGAGGTCACACGTTTTAGGTGACATCTTACTTATGGTGTCACGCACAAACGTCTCTGTTACAGGACAAAAACATGTCAGAGGCAGCCTTGAAAAAGAGGTCTCTGCAGATGGACAGTTTTTCATATACCAACATCGGCACATTTATCAATATTGTCACTGATGCTTTGACTTTGTCACTAAAGTTATCTGAGGAAAGCTTTGGAAGAACTTGGGGTGGATGGGTGCTCGGAAGAACAACAGACCTGACCTTTCCCATAAGGCTGTTGGCAATGCAAAACAATTCTTTGCATGTACCAGCAGCAGCAACCTTAGAACAATAAAACACAGTTTTTGCATGGTCTATCAAACGCGCGACTTTGTGCTTCAACTGACTGAAAAGCTTTTTATGCACTGTCAGTCCTGACTTAAGCCAAAGTCGCAGCCTGATCTCTCTTCTGCTTTTAAGGTGTGTCGTTCAGACGCCGCAGATGGGAACCAGGCGCTGGGTCACCTTGCGACCAGTAGCCAGGGCGTGCTAGTCTAACAGGGTCCTCAGTCCAGCGTTCAGCTGATCCGCCGAGGCGTGTGGGTGGCCAGAGACAAAAAGCGGCGACATCGGCCCTGAACTTGTCCCCGTCGATCCCCTTCATGTTCCTTGTGATCCTGAAGACTGGAGGCTGACGAGGCTTTGCAATATCCAGCAGGCACGTGACAGGGAGATGGCCAGAGGACCAGGCATAGCTCACACAGGCGGACCACTTTTTGGCCCATGTGCGATAGCAAAAGTAAGACTATGAAACAGGCCAGTGGTCGTCTGTCCGTCGTAAACGTTAACGATGGTATTTTACATTCAAGCCACAGACATCAAACTTGGCCCAGGCCAGACCTTTCTAAACGTACCAATTTTAGTGCCCTCTCTCAAAGGTCAGGGTCACAGGGGATCAGGAAATGCCAGAACTAGCAATATTTTGACAAAAGACCTTTTTTTTCCCCTCAATACTATTCACAACCTAAAGCCCAAACACAGTACAAAATACCTCATGGTGAAACCTTCCTATGCATACTAATTTGGATGACCCATCGGAAAGGTCAAGGTAAAAGAGATCAAGAAAAAGGTCTTTGTTTATTTACCAAAAAATGTTTTTCTCAAGTCTATTTTCAACTTATATCCCAAACCCGGTAAAGGCATATCTGATGGTAGGACCCGTGTATGCATGCTAATTTGCAAGACCCCTCGGAAAGGTCAAGGTCGCAAGAGATTTTGCAACGACGTGAAAAATGTCTATTTTTTAGATTTACCATTATAAGGATTTTTGCAAACATTGTTAACCATATTTGTCCCCCCCCCCCAAAAAAAAAAAGTAGCTGATGATAAGAACTTTCTATGTATACTAATTTAGTTAGCTGATTTTAAAGGTCAAGGGTAATGGGAGGTTGTCAAGAGTGTGAACAAAGTGGGGTTTTTCCCGCAGGTTCAAAAGCCAACCCTTTACTAAACCCTTGCTTATTTCAGTGATCTGTCGGAAAGATCAAGGTCATAAGGCCCAAATAATTATGTGGATCGGCAATGCACGTGAGCCTTAAGGACTTTCAGGTTTAATTCTCTAAGACCCCTTTGGCTGATTCGCAATTGCAATGTCTTAGAGTAAACTGGCTTGAGGAGCCAGGCTTCAATACCGGTAGTGAGATCAGTGCAAGAATTGTCTCGTGTTCATATGTCTCTTCACTTTGGGGGGGGGGGGGGGGGGGGGGGAGGGGAATAAAGTTCCTGTCCTTTTCCAATGCGTGTGGAAGTAACTTTTCCTCCATCGCTTTGGGTGCCCGGTGCGGTATTTCAGGCACAAAATTATTGGGAATCCAGTTTTCATCTGTCACATTGCTTCTTGTCGACGTCCATATAATATTATATTGACTACTTAAATAGCTCTTATCCTAAAGTAAGCTTTAAGCGCTTTACATATAAACGGCGGAGGGGGACGGGGTCATAATGCCAGAGAAACAAAGTATTTTGCAATACACATGCACACACACAGTTACATCTCGAGAAGAACTAAGGTACATTGGGGTATCTAACAGGTGGGTCTTAAGTACAGATTTAAAGGTAGTGAATAGGGAAGAATGTCTAATGTCTACGGGTAGAGAGTTCCAGACAACAGGTCTAACGTGCGCAAAACAACGGTCACCTCTGGTTTCGTATTTGCAGAGCGGGACTCTGAGAAGGCGTATGTGACTACCTGAACGGAGGGTGAGGGATGGAGTGTATAGTTTGAGTGTATAGGTACTAATTTCTGTTATTGTCATTACTTCCCTCTCATACAATATTCCAATTATTCCTTTGTTCAAGGGCGTCAGAATACGCGGCAAAGCAGTATATGACAGATCCTGGCTTGCGTTGTTTGTTGACATGGAGACCTTTTATCAAATGTTCTTCATTCAGACAGTATCAGAGTAAAGAGCGAGTTCACGTATGATCTGTGCTCTTATTTCTGCTGGCCTTTTTCGTGGCCGAACGCATAGACACTGCCACATGCAGGCAGGCAGTTTCCGTATACTTCTACTGACAAAGGGTATGTCACATCTGTAACTCGAATGCCTAACGGGTATATTGTTTAACTTTTTTTCTCAACAGACAGGTTTTCCTGTTCAATGTATCCAGGAACACCAGCAATGCCACCTCCAAGATAAATGTTCCTGCACATTGGCAGTCTGCAAAACATCTCAATGGTCTAACAGAATGTACTTGCCCAATCTCTTTTTCAATGTTTGGTCACTTAATGTTCTTTACTGTTTTGTCTTTCACGCCGTCATCTTTCACCTTCCGTGTGCATCCTTCATGTGCTAATAAGAAATCACTCGGGTAATTGGGCATCCGTTTTGAGCACACGTGCAGTGAATATCTTAGCAGTTAATGTGTTCTGGTGTAACCGCAAGTATTTGGTGAAGTTTCATGGTGCAATGAACTTTAAAAAAGTTTTCTGTCTGCAACTGCTATTCGTGTTCTCTGCTAATACGAGTTCTAAAGTAAAAAATGTACTGGCGTCATTGGAAATAGTTTGGGATCTATGAAACACTAAATTTGTGAAAACGGTCGCTAGTTGCATTGTATCAACAGAAAAGGAACTTCATCAACCAGGCCAAAGTCAGTGACACGCCTTTTCTGTCAGTCTTGTTACGGTCTTGTCATTCGTGTTACGAATTACACTGTAACACGACTGACCGTAACACGACTGACAAATATCAGTTTAGCAACAAATGATTACTCTCTACACTGAGAGCGAAATGAAAGTCATGATCCATTTGACACTGAACCCCCGTGAGCAGACTGTCCTTGTTCGTCTTCAAATTGGCCATACTTATGTCACACACTCTTTCTTATTGAAAGAGGAGGAACGCCCATGGTGCTTCGCCTGCGACGAGCGTTTTCGTTGAAACACTTTTTGACATCACGTGCTGACCTAATCGATCGAAGGCGGAAACACTATACAGCAAACTCTTTAAAGGTTTTGTTTCGGGACGTCCCCCGGATAAAATCTTCAGCTTTCTAAAGGAAGCCAAATTGTTTTACAAAATGTAAGTCTCCGTAGTCGATATAAATCTGACTGTTCTTATGAATATGCAAGTGTGTAGACATGTATGATTGACATGTGTGACTTTTTAGCTAAGAATACTTTTAAAAAAAAAAAATGTATTTACATCATGTTTTAAGACCTTTCTCTGGCTGACCAGACTTTTACCCTTCCCGCCCTGAGATGGCTTTAGTCACCTGCTCGGCGTCAAACCCCAATATTTAACTAACACAACTTTCTTTCCTTTTAGCACGTGTACAGTGCCCTGGATATGTCTTTTCCACTATAGTGCCTTTATGGCTTCCAGTGCACGTGATGATGACACAGGTACTCTGATAACTCCATGGCAGAACAATGTACATCGCTGGAATCTGATGTATTCTTGTATCTGTAAAATAAATAAAAATGTACGAATTTATTAAAATAAAAACAAGAAGGGCAACGCCCATATGGCTCAGGTGTATCGACCGATCCACAGATGTCTGACATAACGTTTCTTTGTCGAAATATGGCTATTTGTTTAACCTATTTCCTGAGCTCTTGTGACCCTTGACCTTTCCAAAGGGACATTCAAATTAGTATGCATAGATAGGTCTTACCATCAGGTATCTCTGTAGCACGTTTGGGTTTGAAGTTGTGAATAGTATTTACGAAAAAAAAAAAACAATTTTGTTTGGGTAAAAATATGGTCATTTTGGACCTATTTCTGGAGCTCTTGTGACCCTTGACCTTCCCGAGGGATGAACCAAATTAGTGTGCATATAAAGGTCTTACCATCAGGTATCTTTGTACCAAGTTTGGGTTTGAAGTTGTCAATAGTATTTGAGAAAAAAGAAATTATGTCCCAAATTAGCTATTTTTCACATTTTTCCTGAGCCACTGTGACATTGACCTTGATGAGAGGTCACTGAAAATTGGTATGTTTAGAAAGGTCTTGCCACACAGTATCCTTGGGCCAAGTTTGAAGACTGTAGCTTGAATAGTCTCCGAGAAAATGCCAACGTTAAAGTTTTCCATTGACGACGCCGGACGGACGACGGACAGACGACCACTGGCCCAGAACACAGACTCGCTTTTGCTTTGCGCGCGAGCCAAAAATGAAACGGATGAGAGGATAACTGGTTTGCATTATTTCAATTATTGCCTCTGATGTTTGCTAATGGTGATACACACACACAGTTCATTGACAATGGTGGGGAATATACTTATGTCTCGGACACCTGGACTGATTTAGACAAAAATTAAACGACACATGCATATTATCTACATGCATGGTACCATGAACAGGATTAAATGTATCTTTCAGGTCAAGGGTCATTTTTGCTCACGTGCGATAGCAAAAGTGAGTCTACGTATTGGGCCATCGATCGTCTGCCCGTTCGTCTGTCGTCCGTGATAAACCTTAACGTTGGCAATTTCTCGAAGATATAATACGGACTTCAAACTTGGTTCAAGGATACTTTGTGATGCAAACTTTCTAAACATGTCAACTGAGTGACCTCGGTCAAAGGTCAACGTTACAATGGGTCAATAAATAGGATATACAATATTTGTTTCCAAAATAAGAAGTCTGTTCTCAAATATTATTTTCAACTGCAAAATTGGTTATTACGACTAAAACCCTAATATTGGTAACTGTCCCTAAAAGTGCTGCTTTGTCATTATCAAATTCACAAAAGAAACATAAGCACTGAATAATATGAAGTAAAATGGTTGTGTGTTCAATTATTACGCCTTTCTACCCCGCCCCTCCCCTCTCCCTCCCCAAGGCCGTTTCCTGTGACAGCTACAATTCAAAACATTCACTGTCATTTCAGTTCATGTCACGAAACAAGAAGGGGGGGGGGGGGGGATGGGGGGATCGCTTAAAGGAATTTGACAGATTTTTGAGTTACAAGCTCGACGGGGTTCTCTTAGACCTTACTTTTACACTAATGGACCTGTGCGGGAGAAAAACTGACTATTCCTTTCCAGCCTCCAAAATATTTGGATGGGGGAGGGGGTCAGCATATAATTATACACCCGCCCCTGGCCCCCAACTTTTTTGTCCTTGTTGGGGGTGCGGGAGGCGCTTTCCCATGCCACTGTAATATGTATGATTTGATAATCATACAACTACCTGTAATTCACAACTGGTCTATGGCAGAAGAAGCATTCTCCCAGGGCAGGCCATTCAGTGACAGTTACGCCTGTAAACAAAGCACAGATAATATACGCTTATTTGATTATCACTTTTACCTGCCAGCATTGTCCACTATACAGATAACTAGAACTGAAGAAGATCTAATCTTTACGACCAGAGCTGATATGCAAATATTAAAAAGACAGACAGATCCAGTTGCGAATATAAACAAATACACATATGTTTCACATTCGCACGCATCAGTCTGATATAATAATCTGTTTACAGCAAGTGAAACCGTCCACAATTTGCGTTTGCTGAACATAACAAGTGTAAAAAAATGCACTTTCTATCCGTCCGTGCAAATGGGGAACCGCTGAATCGGTGGTCAGTTTTTGAGATCTAAACTCCAAAGTTATTTTCGTTGATAATTTTTGCCACTGCTGTTTGAGTACACAACCCTCTGTCATGCCCAAACCCATACACCGCATATTGCTGCCGGCGATATTTTGACTGCATCATTTTGACTGCATCTAAAAGCTTTGAACATATTACGCCTAATAATGATGCATATGCCAACAATGTTTCTCGTTTCTGTGAGTTCTGGGACAGATGCAATAGCCTAACCAACTCACCATCGATTGCCGCAGTGACTGACGGCTGGTTCCCGATGCCACTTCATCAGCTGTCTTATGCCTCAGAGTCCGTTTTCCTCTTGATGGCGACGAAGTAGGGGCTAAACTTAATATGGCAGGACACTTCTGTTCGCAAGGCGCTCACGAGTAGTGCTCGACAATTACCGTAAAAGGGGCGTGGTAGGTGAACGTTTTCTGTTATACCGGCAAACTTAACGGTTTTTCAAGTTCACTTATATAAGCCTATTCAGTTTTGGTCATATTATCGACTGTTAAAGTATCGAAATTGGGGAGGAGGGGCACATTAATACCAAAGAGCCCCAGTCGCCCAAGGAACATGGCTGCAAAGCGATCTTAGCAAGAGGCATAGATCCTTATGAGCCCCTGCAAGGGGCTCATAAGGATCACTGTCTCTTGCAGTTGAAATGTGTTCACTTTTTCTCAGCAGTGAGGGTGTTAAACCAAATACAAGAACGGCAAAGCTCAAAATATCAATGTCACGACTTGTGATTACAGAGTTGGCCATAGTACATTTGAAATTTTACGTTTTGTCAAAATATGTGCATTCTGAACACATTTGTTGACCTCTCTAGCTAGACCTTTACAATGGGTCAACAAAATTAGTCGGAATGGGAGCGTAACTGTCGTAACGTACCGTTGTGCCCGGTTCATTTGAAAAGTTTGCAAAAGGTGCCTATTAAACACTGTCGTTTTATCAAAAATTAATTTTTCACACATTTGGCGACCTCTTGTCACCCTTGACCTTTCAGAGGAGTCGCCCAAATTAGTATGCATTGCAATTTTTTATCATCAGGTATCTCGGATTTGTAACAAGTATGTCTTTGAGGTTGAAAATTAAATTAGTATTAGAGAAACAGGAACGGCAAAACCCTCATGGCTCACGCGGCTCTGACCTTCTGTGACTTTGACCTTTCAAAAAGTTCACTCACCTGAGCAAGCTTTGTGTCTTGGCATAATTAAAGGTTTCCATAGTACCTGAGAAAAGCTATGGTTTGTTAACAAATGTACATTTTTCACATTGTTCTTGACCTCATTGACCATCGCCCTTTACTTGTGAGCAACCAATTCAGCATGCATTGAAAGGTATTATCATAAGCTATTTGTGTGACAACTTTGATTAAAAGGTTTGCAATAGTGCCGATAAAAGCTAACATTTCACACATTTGCTGACCTCTCATGGCCCTTGACCTTATAGAGGGGTCAACCAAATTAGTATGCACAGGATGGTCTTATCATTATATATCTCTGTACCACATCTGACTTAAAGTAAAAATATAGTTTGACCCTCTGTGACCGATATGTTTAGAAAGATCTTGCTACAGGATACCCTTGGGCTAAGTTTTACTGTGGTCGCTTTATTTGCACATTACGAAGAATTCTGCACTTTTTAGAGGAGATGTGCATAAGGATATTAGGTTCCCCCTGAACATTTTGAGTGGAGGAACACACTAACAAAGACCGTTCTGGATGTTCACCTTCTTTAATTACATGTTCTATCTCTCTCTTTTCAAATCTAAATGTTTATCTAACCATAATTTGTTGCTCATTTAAATGTACGGTAGAGTCCATGTGTTTAGGTTGTGTGCTTAACTGTTTGTTTGTTTGTTTGTTTGTCTGTGTGTGTGTGTGTGTGTGTGTGTGTGTGGTGTGTGTGTGTGTGTGTGTGTGTGTGTGTGTGTGTGTGTGTGTGTGTGTGTGTGTGTGTGTGTGTGTGAGCGTTTGTGTGTAAGCCTGTATGTGTGCCTGTCTGCATATGTATGATATTGGAATTAATTAGTTGATTGTTATTGTTTTAAGTCTTTCTTTTACGTTTAATATATAATGAACTTTGCAATAATTGTGATTTTGTATGTGATAAGTATGTATTTAGTCAGTTTGTATTGTATCAGAGCAGACTTAAAGTTTCCCCTCGCGAGATCAATAAAGTATTCTTATCGTTTCTTATGTATACACAGGCAAAACATATTACAAAAATTTGGTCGGGTGACTTCGATGCAACTAACTGTATTCCTTAGTTGCTTGTTGTGTAGCTAAACTTAACACATTGTCAGCTTATTTAGTCAGCTGGAGTTGAATTCTCCGAACAATAGTAGACAAAGTGTTACAATATCACACTGACCATCAGTGTTGACAAAATAGTCAAACATTGTGGCATCGGAGTCACTAGGGATAATGGGTAGGTCCAGGCGTATGTTATCCTGGCTGCGTATGTACGTCTCCATCCTGGCCCGATCATCCAGCTCTAGAAAGGCGCCGAAGCTCCACATGAGGGCAAAGATGTACAGGTGCTCATAATGAGTTCTGGTCATGGAGACGACGTGGTGGGAGTCCTCTTTGTCTGGGATAAGGCCTGTAAGCAACTTGCAGGCCTAGGGCATGACCAAGCAGGCAACCCAAAACAGAATGAAAGGGGAGACACTTTTTATGGCAGAGTGAGTAACTAGTCAGAATTGTAGCATAACACCACACCTTTTTGTGGCAGACTGAATAAAAACAGTACCATAATAATATTAGTTATTTACTCTGACACAGTCTGGCTTCATTAACCCCTTCCCTGCCACTGGCGGCACATTTTGTTTCTAAACTCTTTAATCATTTAACGACCAAAAGCCATATATGTCAACAAAGCCATAAATTGGTATCAGCAAGTGAACAGATCCTCATGAGCCCCCGCAACTGCGGGGGTTCATGATGATTGATACTTCTCGGTGTAGGGCAATGAACAAACCCTGTTTTTGTTTTGCTCAGGCACCACCCTTTAACGAAAATCACCACAACATTCATGGTATCTGGTAGCTCAGATAACCCGATGGCTTAAGACTAAAACACCGGCACGTCTGTCAACAATGAGACGATTCTCATATGCTTGTGGAACGATCCTTACTTTCATACTACATAAATTGATCACAGGCTCATACAGAGAGATCTGATTAAAAAATAAAGGATAACTGACTTGTAATGTCCAAGGTGCTACACACAAATTAAAGACAGTCAAATGAAAAACACACCTGTCTAATGATAAAGGCCTCAAGCATAGTCATTTTGAAGGTGAGGCTCTGAAAACAATATTCTAGTATATCTGGGAAAGACGCGGTAAAGAGAGTTGTGAACACTTCATGCTCTTGTGCAGGTCGGGTGTGCAGCCATCCCTGTTTGAAACAACAAAAAACAGTAAGATGTACACTGATTAGTTTGGAGAATGGAACATCTACCCCTCCCCCTCGAGCATGCAGCCAGCGATACTGTGAACGGCATCTGTTACTACATGCGCAAGGGACTTAATCAGGAACGTTAACCGACCTCCATGTCCCTACTGTCACCAGTATCCGTACCAAATAGTACCAGTGGCTGCATGCACACGGAAGTTTTCCTGAAACTTAACCCATTTATCTCTAACGCTGTACAGATAATCTGACACTATATCCTTCAATTATCATGGTCGATCCGTCTCCTTCAACTGATACATAGTCGCTCGATGACACCAAAAATCTGCCGGAAAAGCGGCCGCCGGGTTAAATGGTTAACTCATTCAAGGTTCCCCGCGCCGCATCAATAGCTGCGGACGTGTTGTATTGTTGCTACAGCAACGCTATATGGCACTTTCGCAGCAATTGATGTGGGACGTCTTGAATGAGTTGATTCTTATAATCACATTTCCTTAACACATCCGAAGATGTGTTGCTTACGTACATACAGCAAAATGAGATTTTATTTGCAGCGTATCCATATGCAGCGGCAACATTGAATGAGTTAAAGGGCTACTTTCCAGCGATTAAAATGTTCCCTCTAAATTGGCCACTACTGTGTTCCTTGAGCTTGGCGGACGGTTGTATGTCATACGAATGTCACAAGGAATACGGCTTTTATTTTCATGGGTGACGGTGTGAAATGTTTAAATGATTAAAAACGGTCCATGGACCAACTATGCCCCATGAGTTATGGTCAGCAAGACACATACGTTGTCGTGAGCCACTGCTGCATCCACAGGGGCTAATGAGAATTTGTATCTCTTGCTGACAGATTGTGTTCCGTCTGATTCTGTGAAACAGAGGGCTGAAATTCATATTTCTGGGAATTTAAAAAAGCTTCCATTTTCAGGAGGTCAAGTTCTGAACTGAAATAATTTTAAGTCACCTGCAGAATGGGATCCCAATCCAGACCAGAACTGCTCATGTACACCATGCCCACACGGGACACTGTGGCGGGGGAGGCATTGTCGATGTTGTGCGGCTCAAACAAAATTTTACAATTGGGGGCCATGGGGATGCGGTCACCGTTGGCTAGGGTCAACGTCTTGTTGTCGTCCAACACAGAGTTCAGATTCTCAATCCAGATGGCGTCCACTGGACCGTCCATCACCAGCCAGACATTCTCACCTAAAATCAACCGAAAATATACTACAAATGGCAAGAACTTATGATGGTAAAACAGCTGAAGTACACTGTATACGAGTCATTATTTGGTACTGGTCACAAAAAGGAGGATTTGTGGTACAAATTAAAACTTGAGCAAAGTTCATGAAATTTAATTTGCAGCATTGTATGTCGATCTAGTTTCAGAATTAATATGAAAAAAAGCTTGGGTTCAAGTTGCTTCGGCATAATATTTAAATTAATCCTCTGCCTCACACTTGATGAGGTTTTCTAACGTTTTTGATATGAAATAATTAGATGAACTTCTTCCTAGCCCTAAAACTTAAAACAGAAGTTTTTGATATCACTTGTTGTGTTCATATATTGATCATAGTCGTGTGACACTAAAACGCTAGAAAGCATACAACCTAAAAATTCATTCAAGAACTACTACTTCCATGTTTTCCTTTGTTTTTTTTTATTTAACACATTCCTCGCAATATCATCAACATTTCTTCATGCATGTTATCAATTGTTGCCTTGTCAATTAGGAAATTGAACATGTTTGTGAAGCGATCGAGTTACCGCGTTTCGTGTGACACTGTGTGACAAGACGATGATGAAAGATAGTATAACTAATATTTCGAAAATTATCGATGAAAGTGCGCCTCAGTGTGGTTTTTAGGGTAACAATACAATGGTGAAAGATAGTGCAACCTAACTCAGTTTTGAAAAAGATCGAGAAAAATGCAACGCAGAGGTTATTTTAGGGTTCTAGCGCTTCATATGATTTATCGGCAATTTTCAGTCAGAGGCCGTTTACACTTCCAACCAGGGTTCAACCCGAGTAGAATTGAACCCGGTTTGGTGCGTTTACACTTGCATTTAGAACCGGGGATGACGGCTCACGTGACCTTGGCAAAGCATCTTAAGATGGCGCCCCTCCGGGAAACACCTTGCAGTTGACTGGTGACCAGTCGTTATTATAGCATAGAAGTGGAGTGTTCGTATACTGTCGTTTCTAGACAGACCGAGCAAATCCCATTCTTTGATTCATAGTCACCGAGAGTGAAGCTCGAGGTGACTATGAATCCAACAGTTTGAGAATGGGAGTCGCGAGGTCTGTCTAGAAATGATAGTATACGAACACTCCACTTCTATGTTTTATGGAACCTTTTACATCAGCAGTACTGGTCAACCATTATGTCCTGAACATTTTATTCAATGACTGCAAGCAGACGAACCAGGTAACGGTTGCACAACATGCCATCAGAGTCTGTCAGCTAAAATCTAAACTTAGCAACAGCATTGTCTAACTGCGGTTCCACGGACGCATTTTAGACTAAGGTGAGCGACCCATAGTCATGAATCCGGTACGAACTCGATCCGATTTCGAAGCGGGTCCGAAACAGAAAAGTTCGTGCAAGTCCTTTTCATACTTTTGTGCGTTTCCACATGACCAATGCGGAAACGAATTCGCATCCCGCTTCGAACGAACGAATTTTTGAAGGAAAATAAAATTGCATCCACCTCATCAGCTAAATTAACATGGAAACGTTACAGTTGTTCCGAGCAAAACTAATAACAGTTAGAACTAAGTTAGGGTGTAAAGAAATGACCATTGCATTTGTCTGATTGTAGCCTAAACTATCTAGTCTTTGATTTCATTTCCAGCTATACAAGCACTGTGCTACATTTCACTCCTTTCGTTCACTGCATAACACTGATACAAGTTATATGAAAGCAAATGCTCTCATCGAATAGTTTAAACATCTCTTTGATGACTCGGCAAAATGCGGAGTCGTTTCTTTCACCAACATTCTCCTATGTCACCGATATATAAATAGACTGAAAGGGGGTTCCTTGAAAAGTTCATTTGCAGTAAAGATTTATAATCACCAGTATGGAGAGAAAATCCTAATGAAAAAAAACCACGTTTAGCAAAGACAGTTACACCACAATTTATTAATATTTAGGCGTGTTCAGAATATGTATACAAACAAGTACACAATTTGCAAGTTTTTTTTTTTCTTCTGATAATGAGGATGCAACGGAAGGTATGACGTGAAACAATAGCTGACAAACTGAATGTTCGTAAAAAAAAGAAGAACTAACACCTATAAGACTGACGTCAATTAACTTTATTGCGTCACGACACGTCGGTTCCATTCAAAGATAGCTGCTCCAAGTCAGGGGAAGACTATTTTCACACACACACACACACACACACACGCACACACGCACACACGCACACACACACACACACACACAAATTCCTCGGCTGAGGAAGCAGTCCTGCTGGAGGAATATGGAAATAATTAAATACGAGCAGCACAATAACAACAAACACACAGGAAAACTAAAAGAAAAACCCCCGGAAAGGCTGTGATTTGAACCAAGCCATTCGTGGTTTCAAAAGTGACATTTCTGAGCGCGCGCCTTACCGACTGCACTATTGTGGCATAGATGGTAATCGAGCTAATTATAATTATATACAAAGGTTGTGTTACGCCGGCTGACCTCTCCGACAATATTTCCCTTCCCAAGGCTTTTCAGCGCTTCTCAAATCTCAAACGCTGAAACCGGTGTTGTTCGTCGTTGTATTCCGTCAAAGGATGCAACGATCTCTCTTTCCTTCGCTGATGTTGTTGAATTCAATGAAGCGGCTTATTCAAAATGGCGCCCATTTAGTTTTAAAAGCGTATTAGCGCGTTTTGAATAGCTCCGAGCACTTCTAAAGTTTCAAGCAAAAATCGTCGCTAAAACAGTGTTAAAACGTCCGTGCACCGCATCTAAGCGCGCTAAGCATGATTTTTAAAAACGATTTTTAATTTTCACTTTTAAAACTGTTTTAAGAGTTAGAAGCCTGTCGTGCAAGTGCACTAAACACGAATTTTACAAAATGTTTGTAAATTTTCACTTTTAACACTGTTTTAAGAGTTAGAAGCCTGTTGTGCTCCCGGCCCCAGAACAAGAAAGGCGAAACCATTATGGCTTTCGTGGACGACCGACATGCACATGTGTGACCTTTGTGACGATCAGTAAAGGGCTGGCTACCACACCAGCAAAATCCATGTTTTCTCAAAATGTAAGCATTTTTCACACATCTGCCCCCCCCCCCCCCCCCCCGCCCTCCGACCCTTGACCCCCCACCCTGGGGGACTTGGGTGGGTTAACTACTTTTTAGTTCCCAGGGTCACCCTGGTCAGCCCCACAGGGTGGGGTTCCCCTCTATTCTGGGGCATGCGTTTCTGTCTACCCTTGGTCCATTCACATGTATTTTCCTTTTCTAAACTCTCTCTCCCTACTGTCTGCGCTGCCTGTAACTCTTGATATTGGAAGTGTTGCTAAATGGTCTTATGTTTATTTAGCGTATTAGACCGGCTGGCGACATACATTCAATATTCTGTTTAGTTTTTTTTTTTTTTTTTTTTTTTTTTTTTTCACAAGCAGTGCAGGCACGTCCTGAGAAAGTCTTGTTGCTCTCCGGACGTTAAGCAATGTACAACCAATCTGACCCTTGACCTTTGCGATGAGTCGACTAAATTAGTATGCACAGGAAGTTCTTATCATCAGCTATGTTACGTGGTAATCGTAGAAATGATACAATCACACCAGATGCAGGCACGTAGGGTTCTTGTAAAGAAACTTAATTCAGCTGCAACTCGTCACACGTGGCACAAGGTTGTAGACCACACAGGAGTAACAGTTCCAACAATATTTTATTCTCATGATGCGCTCTCAGCACAAAGCGTCCACAAATGCATCCAATCGTTGGTACACTGTCTCGTACAATGCATCCACAAATCTGATACACTGCGTCTCCCATACAATGTACACACATATTTCCCAACACTGTATTTTATACTAATACAGATTTCCAGAACAATCTAGCAAATTACACAACTCAATTAAACAGAAAAGAAAACGTAACCAAAACTCATTAACATTCATTAAACAGAACACTCTAGATCTATCTATAGCCTACCACTAACATCTAGGCGTATACCATAAATGTTGCAAAATGTTACCAACATGTGTAGTGCACAACTTTGACGTCATATCTGAGGTCACTAGAATAATCACGCCGCTACTAGAACCTTCTAGTCTAATGTAGGTCAGACGTTTCAACACTGTAGCGAAAATACGCAATATTCTACCTACACAACAAAAATCGATCGGAATTTTCCATGCAAAAGAAAACGAAAGGTATGTGATACTTATGCAAAACGACTCAACTGAACACCGGGTCTTTCCTATGATTAACACAAACATGCCCTAAAAAGAATAACACAACCACAAACGTAACAAGCTACCTTAGTGGCAAATGTGATGGAAAAATGTGCGAACATGTTGGTAATACCTAAAATTTTATAAAAATGGGCATTTTACACACATTTGCCAGCACGTGACACTTGACCTTTCTGAAGGGTCACCAAATTAGTATACATAGATAGGTCTTAACATCAGGTTTTTCTTAACCAAATTTGGGTTTGAAGTTGTGAATTGTATTTGAGAAAAAAATCTTTTGTCAAAATATGGCTATTTGGGACTTATTTCCTGAGCCCATGTGACACTTGACCTTTCCGAGGAATCAACCAAATTAGTATGCATAGAAGGGTCTTTCCATCATGTATACCTGTGGCAAGTTTGGGTTTGAAGTTGTGAATGGTATTTGAAAAACAATTGGTCAAAATATGGCTGTTTTGAACCTATTTCCTGAGTTCTTCTGACCCTTGACCTTTTATAGGCGTCATCCAAATTAGTATGCATAGATAGGTCTTACCATCAGGTATCTCTGGGGCAAGTTTGGGTTTGAAGTTGTGAATAGTATTTGAGAAAAAAAATCTTTTGTCAAAATATGGCTATATTTGACATATTTTCTGAGCTTTTGTGACCCTTGACCTTTCCGACGGTTAGTTAGTTAGTTATTTGGGTTTAACGCCGAGCAGGCGACTAAGGCCATCTCACGGAGGGATGGGTAAAAATCTGGTCAGCCAGACTAAAAGCAAGGTCTTAAGACAAGATGTAAATATAGCTTAAAAATGGCAGGCTAAAATGTCGCACAAGTCTTTAAAAGAAGCGTATACAGACTCTCTGAAAAAGGGCAAATAAAAAATATTTACATAGGCTATGAATGCTCAGATCTTATTAAAAATATTGCATTCTCTCAAGAAATTGAAGGTTTTTTCTTTGGGGGAACATCCCGGAACAAAACCTTCAAGGAGTCCGCTGTGAAGTGTTTATATCTCGTGTCAATTAGATCAGCACAATACAGCAAAAAGTGTCGAACAGAAAACTGCTCAGCACAGGCAAAACACCATGGACGCTCATCCTGTTGAAGTATGTAAGAGTGCGTAACATACGTGTGCCCGATGTGGAGCCGAGCAAGGACAGTCTCCTCACGGCGGCTGCCGCAGCGGAAAGGTAGACTGTCGGACAACGTAGGAAGAGCTTCATGAAGCTTGTTCCCTTCCTCTTTGTCCCACTCGGACTGCCACTCGCGGGCTATGTACGCACTAATCACAGGTTGAAAATCACTATAAACAGTCTGTGTGTCAGGGACAGGGTCACTGCGGGCACTGTTGGCAGCAGAATCTGCGATTCTGTTGCCTTCGATGCCCACATGGCCCGGGACCCAAATAAAAATGATGTCATAATATTCCTTCATCAAGTCTGCGTAGAGCTCTCTAATCTGCACCAGCAGTGGATGGTCTGTTCCCGCGCCCTGAAGGGCCTGTAGGGCAGAAAGAGAGTCAGACAGAATCAGGAAGTTCCTTTCCCGAGACTGATAGGCATGCTTGAGTGCCAGCAGAATTGCCTGCAGTTCTGCACTAAATACAGAGGAATGGTCAGGGAGACGGAGCTTAAATGGGCGTCTAGGATGGCGAGAGGACACTGCAGCCGCAGCCACCCTCCCATCCTCAGACTTGGACCCATCCGTATAAAGACGACAATAGCCAGGAAAAATTGAAACGAGTTCATTGAGGCTCTGTTGGTATATGGCTGGTGGAGTACAATCCTTCTTGTGGGCGGTCAAGTCCAGCAAGATGTCAGGAACTGGTAGCAGTCAGGGTGGAGTGACGTGTTGCAGAGATTCCGAAACTTTGTCCAGGTCCACTCCGGCCGCCTACAAATGAGGTCGGACACGGAAGGAAAGTGGACGGACAGCTCCCGGATGGGCATCGTAAATCTCTGCAAACGACGGGGTAAAAACACAATCATAGGCAGGATTTTCTGGATGGGCCTTCAGCTGCAGAACGTAGCTGAGCATGAGACGGATGCGGCGGAGCCTGAGAGAAGGCTCCCCTGCCTCTGCATACAGACTAGGAACTGGAGATGTCCTGAAGGCTGCCAGACATATGCGCAGACCTTGATGGTGAATTGTGTTCAAACGCTGTAGAACAGACTTGGTAGCCGAGCCATATACCACAGAGCCGTAATCCAGTTTGGACCGAACAAGGGCCCGGTACAGTCGAAGTAAGACAATGCGGTCCGCACCCCAGTCAGTACGACCAACGACACGAAGAATGTCGAGGGCCTTCTGACGAGAGGTTCTAAGGTAGTTAACATGGTTGCAGAAGGTCAATCTTTTGTCAAATATGACCCCTAAAAACTTTGCCTCTTCGGCCACCTTAATTCGCACTCCAGCAATGTTCAGGCTAGGGTCTTGAAAAAATTTCGTCTGGTTAGTAAAATGCACACAGACTGTCTTGGAGGGCGAGAACCTGAATCCGTTGAGAGACACCCACCCCTGGATGCGATCAACGCACAGCTGCAAGCGCCTCTCAAGGGATGCAAGCCCTCGACCTCGTGCACACAAAGCAAAGTCGTCCACAAACAAAGAGCATTCAGAATCATCCTTAACGGCCTTTACAATGTTATTAATTTTAATACTAAATAAAACAGGAGATAAAATGCTGCCCTGCGGGACACCCATCTCCTGTTCAAAGGAGTCGGAGAGGGTGGAGCCCACACGGACATGGAACGACCTGTTAGACATAAAATTTTGAATAAAAACGGGCAGGTGCCCTTTAAAACCCATGTCCGACAAATCAGACATTATACCATACTTCCAGGTAGTGTCATATGCCTTATCAAGATCAAAGAAAAGTGCATAGACATGCTGCTTGTTGACAAAAGCATCTCGGATATAAGACTCAAAGCGGACTAGATGGTCAGTTGTACTACGGAAGCGCCGGAAACCGCACTGGAGGTCAGTGATGAGACCCTGTGACTCAAGATGCCACACCAGGGGGGCGTTGACCAAGCGTTCCATAGTTTTGCATAAACATGATGTCAAAGCGATTGGCCGATAGCTGCCCGGGTCAGAAGGATCTTTACCCGGCTTGGGGATTGGCACAACCACAGCCTGACGCCAAGAGGGCGGAAAATGACCAGTTATCCAGATATGGTTAAAGGCCTTGAGAAGTACAAGGCGTGAATCCTCAAGCAGATGTGTTAGGAGCTGATAGTGGATGGTATCTAATCCAGCAGCAGAGTCAGTACATTTCTGCATGGCTTGCTGCAATTCTGAAAACGTAAAAGGGGCATTATAGTCTTCCGAGTTATCCGATATAAAATCACAAGTACAAGACTCTCGCTTCTCCTTCTCTCTCTGGAAGAAAGGTGAATAATGCTCTGTTGAAGAATGATGGGCAATGGTGGAGGCAAGCAAATTGGCCACAGCCTTTTTATCCGTGACCAAACTGGCATCATCTCTAAGATGGCAGATAGAAGCCGAGCCACCCCTGCCTCTAATTCTTCGAACAGCCTTCCAGACTTTTTGGGATGGAGTCCTAGAAGATAAAGATGAGACGAAGCTTCTCCAGGAAGCACGGCGTTCACGTTTAAAAATGTAACGGGCTTTCGCCCGCTGTCTTTTAAATATTAAAATATTTGCTTGCGACGGATCGCGAAAAGCACGTCGCTGAGTAGATTTGCGCATTTTTTGGGCCTTGCGGCACTCTTCATTGAACCATGGTACTCTCGGCTTCCGAGGGAGTGATGTGGAAGTTCTAGGGATGGTTTCACCTGCTACGTCCAACAAAATAGAAGTAAAACAAGAAACAGGTTCTTCAGCTGACATGACCACCTCCTCTGTAATACGAGACTGACAGAGGGAGGCGAACAGAGGCCAGTTCGCTTTCGTGAGATTCCAGCGTCCCACCGGCGAATCTTCCTCACAGCTGACCGATGACAGGACTACTGGGAAGTGGTCACTACCACACAGGTCGTCGTGAACCTTCCAGTCAAAGTCCAGCATGAGAGAAGGATCACACACAGTGAGGTCTAGAACTTAACTAGAGCCTGAATCGGAGTTCGAGTATGTAGGTGAGCCATCGTTAAAGACACATAGGTTAAGTTGAGAAAAAACATCTTCTAACATCTGACCTCTGCCATCATAGTGGTCACTACCCCAAAGGTGAGCGTGACCATTAAAATCCCCCATGAGAATAAAGGGAGGAGGCAGCTGATTTACTAAGTAAAAAATATCAGTACTACAGACCCGCAGAATCAATCAAATTAGTATGCATAGAAAGGTCTTACCATCAGGTATCTTTGTACCAAGTTTGGGTTTGAAGTTGTGAATAGTATTTGAGAAAAAATAAATTATGTCAAAATACAGCTATTTTGACCTATTTCCTGATCCTCTGTGACCTTGACATTTGTGAGAGGTCACTCCAATTGGTATGTTTAGAAAGGTTTTGCCGCAAAGTATCCTTCGGCCAAGTTTGAGGGTTGTGGCTTGAATAGTCTCCGAAAAAAATGTCAACGAAGACCACTGGCCCAAAACATAGACTCACTTCTGCTTCTCACGTGAGCCAAAAATGTCCACAGAGCGTAGTCCACACACGGTGATATTCGGCTCTTGTCTCCCAACATTTCACGGGCAACGATATAGAGGGAACCTTCTTGACAACCGTAGAATAGTCTGTAACGCCGAGTGTTTGAAAATTGGTTGGAACATGTCTGAAGTTATTTGTTTGTGCAGTGAGTGAAAAGCATCTGGTTTGGAATCTGTTTTTATGACTTAGACCAAATCTCCCCAAACTGGAGCGGTTTATTAGAATATCCCAGAAAGCTTAGCGCGGTAAGACTAGGAAATATAGTGTGGGGATTCTATCTATGTAAAAGTGGTCTTGAAAGGTTAATAATGGCCTTGGCTCAGATTTACCGTTTTCTGCACCCGCTAACTTTCAGACGTGACTAAAGTACTCTTAACTTGTCCAAGTTTAAAAGTAATGACGAAAGGTTGAAGTTATGCAGAGATTTTTTTCCTTGTCCAAATTTTTAAAATTAATTGATGAATTTTCTTTTCTTTTGCGTTTTCGGCGCCGCGTGCGACCGCTGATTTTGTGACGCTGTTATCGGTACGCTGATTTATCGGTCAACAGCAACGACAAGTTTGTACCTATCGCATTGCTTTTGATTGTAGCAGCACAGCAAGAGTCCGTGTTCTAAAAAAAACTTTGGTTTTGAAATTGAGTCCCTTAAAACATTTAGAGGACAAAAAAAGCGATACTGCGTGCCGCGTGCGTTCTGTTGTAATCAGAAAGTTATGAACTTTTTTTTATAAGCGGAGGAATTCGGAACTATGCAACTTACTCTTACATTTTTTACACTCGCGGGCTATTCATTCCCGCCAACGTTGTGTACCAGAGCAGCCGCGCGGAAAAATGTCTGCCGGCGGAAGAGAAAATTCAAGTAAGTTTTTGTTGTGAGTTATGTACTGAAAAAAAAGGCATTTCTTTCGCTATTTTGTTGAGAGAACTACGTAAGCTTCTTCATTTTGTTGATTTCGAAGAACGTTTCTGACTTAGCAATGTATTTCGAAGGTACAACTACAGGTCGAAGTTTGTGATGCTTTCACAGTCGAATATCAACATAAAAAAGGTTTTTATCGAGGTACCCGAAATGTCTTTGTTGTGAAGATTATGTACACAATACACTTACGTATAATTTTAATCTTCTAGATCACAAAGAATTAGAATGAAAGCAATGATATTGTACACAAAATAGTTGAATTTCATCAAACACCTACTGCACCCCTGCTGATTTTGGTTTCAACCGACGTAAGTAACATCACAACATCCTATCTTCCGATCCTTAAAGCATTTTGATCATTTGGTTAAAATTTACCCAATATTATCATGGATGTGGCCATACCACATTTCTAGGATTTCAAAATCCAAATAACGTAATACCTGACAGACCTTAGGTCGTTTTGAGGCATTTTGCAGAAATAAATATTAAATGAGAAATGTGCATAACTTTACTACAAGTATTGTATTCAGTGTTGTGAATTTATGTACACATCATCATAATATAAAATAGTTTGTTGTGGAAGAGATGACATCATGTTTTTACAGTACTGCATTAGTTATCATGAGTTTCACACAATACACAAGGTCGTACATACTGATGCAGTTCGTGGAAAAAAAAATTGTTTAACCATGGAAAACTGCAAAAAAAAACCAATCAGTTTGCTGTGAAATTATGTACTCAGCCAGTTGTCCACCATTTTTCCGCATATTCCCTCCCCCCCCCCACCCCACCCCTTCAAAAATTTAATAACAGAGTTGCATTAATACAGTGTAGATGTTGTGCTGGTATGATTTTTTGTTTTGTTTTTCTTTAATGTGGATGCCATTTTAAGCATGTTCCTTGCAATGTAACGGTGTGAAGTTATGTACTTCAGGACATCAGTCAGCATATCTGACCAGTGTATTTGGATGTTTGAAGGCAGCCTCCAAGAACTTGGTGCTGGGTACACCCTCTACTGGTCAGGCAGGCCTGCATCAGAAAGACGGCTTTCAGGCGTGGGTTTCATGGTCAAGACATCCATTGCGACTAAGCTGGAAAACCTACCAACGGGCCACTCAGACCGCATCATGTCCATGCGCCTCCCACTGAGACACCAGCAGCACGTCACCCTTCTCAGTGTGTACTCCCCAACCCTCCTGGCAGAGCCTGCTGAAAAGGACAAGTTTTACACTGACCTGCGCAGCCTCCTACAGAGTACCCCTGCAGACGACAAAGTCATCATCCTTGGCGACTTCAACGCCAGAGTGGGCCAGGACTCTGAAGCCTGGAAAGGAGTCCTCGGCAAGCATGGCGTGGGGAACTGCAATGACAATGGCCGCCTACTGTTGGAGTTCTGTGCGGAGCAGCAACTGGTCATCACCAACACTACTTTTCAGCAAAAGGACAGTCGAAAGACCACCTGGATGCATCCTCGCTCCAAACACTGGCACCTTATCGACTATGTCCTAGTGCGTCAGAGGGACCGCAGTGACGTCCTCCTCACCAGAGTGATGCCCAGCGCAGAGTGCCACACTGACCACCGCCTTGTCCGCTGCAAACTCAGGCTCCACTTCAAGCCAAAACCCAAGAAATGGGGGCCCCCCAAGAAAAAGCTTGACGTTGCCAGCCTTCAGCGTGACGATGTGAAAGCTGCCTTTCAGACAGATTTACAGCGCAGGCTCAAAGACACAGCGGACCCAGTAGATTCCTCCCATGAAACACTTTGGGAACAACTGAAAACTGCTATTGCAAAATCCTCTGAAGAAGTCGTGGGTTTCGCCAGAAAGAGGAACAAAGACTGGTTTGACGAAAACGATGTAGAGATCCAGGAACACCTAGCAAAAAAAAAAGAGCCGCCCATCAGGCCCACCTAGCCCAGCCTTCCTGCCCTGTGAAGAAGTCTGCCTTCCGCCTCGTCTGCAGCAGTCTCCAGCGCAAGCTCAGAGATCTCCAGAATGAGTGGTGGATCAGACTTGCACAGAGGACCCAGCTTTGTGCTGACAATGGTGACTACAGGGGCTTCTACGAAGCACTGAAAGCAGTGTATGGTCCCAGGCACCTGGTACAAAGTCCCCTGCGAAGCGCGAATGGCCAGGCACTCCTCACAGATAATACCTCCATCTTGAACCGCTGGTCGGAATACTTTCAGAGCCTCTTCAGCGCTGAGCGCACTGTTCAAGAAGCAGTCGTCCTACAAATCCCACACCTCCCAGTAAAGGTTGAATTGGACGAACCGCCCACCGCTGAAGAGACCCTCACAGCCATCCACCAGCTCAAGAGTGGCAAAGCAGCAGGCATTGATGGAATACCGCCAGAGATCTGGAAACATGGAGGCACAGCACTGCACAACAAGCTCCATGACCTCTTTCTCTGCTGCTGGGAGGAAGGAACACTACCAAAAGATCTCCGTGATGCAGTCATTATCACTCTGTACAAGAACAAAGGTGAGAAGTCTGACTGTTCCAACTATCGGGGAATTACCCTGCTGTCCATTGCTGGGAAAATCCTTGCAAGGCTGCTCCTGAATCGGCTGGTACCTGCCATCGCTGAAGACCAACTCCCAGAGGGCCAGTGTGGCTTCAGAGCAAACAGGAGCACCACCGATATGGTCTTTGTGCTGAGACAGCTACAGGAGAAGTGCCGCGAGCAGAACAAAGGGCTGTACGTAACATTTGTCGACCTAACAAAAGCGTTCGACACTGTAAGCAGGCAAGGCATGTGGCAGATCCTGGAGCGACTTGGCTGTCCCCCAAAGTTCCTCAACATGATTGTCCAGCTACACGAGGACCAGCAAGGCCAGGTCAGACTCAACAATGACCTCTCAGAACCATTCCCTATTCTCAACGGCGTAAAGCAGGGCTGCGTGCTGGCACCGACCCTCTTCACCATCTTTTTTAGCATGATGTTGAAGCAGGCCACAGTGGACCTCGATGATGACGATGCAGTGTACATCAGGTATCGTCTCGATGGTAGCCTGTTCAACCTCAGACGACTGCAGGCCCACACGAAAACCCTAGACCGACTGATTCGTGAGCTGCTTTTTGCTGATGATGCTGCCCTCGTTGCACACACAGAGAGAGCCCTGCAGCGCATCACGTCTTGCTTCGCAGATGCTGCCCAGCTCTTTGGACTCGAGGTCAGTCTGAAAAAGACAGAGGTCCTCCATCAGCCGGCACCCAAGACAGTGTATCGCCCTCCTCACATCACCATTGGCGAGTCTGAACTAAAGTCAGTGCACCAGTTTACTTACCTTGGCTGCATTATCACGTCGGACGCCAAGCTGGACAAGGAGCTTGACAGCAGGCTGGCAAAAGCGAACAGCGCTTTCGGGCGACTTTTCAAGCGGGTGTGGCACAATCAACAGCTGAAAACAGGCACCAAGATCAGCGTGTACAGAGCTGTGGTCCTCACCACCCTGCTGTATGGTTCCGAGTCCTGGGCCCTCTACCGCAGCCAACTACGACTCCTCGAACGCTTCCACCAGCGCTGCCTGCGTACCATCCTGGGCATTCACTGGAGTGACTATGTCACCAACGTCGAGGTCCTTGAACAGGCTGAAACTGTGAGCATCGAGGCTTTGCTGCTGCGGACACAGCTCCGCTGGGCGGGGCATGTCTCCAGGATGGAGGATCATCGCCTACCAAAGATCACCCTGTTCGGCGAGCTTGCTACTGGACACCGTGACAGAGGGGCACCAAAGAAGAGATACAAAGACTGTCTCAAGAAGTCACTTAGTGCCTGCCAAATCGACCACCACCAGTGGTCTTCGCTTGCTGCGGACCGTGACACCTGGCGCTCCACCATTTACAAGGCAGCTGTCTCCTTTGAGGACTCTCACAGAGCTAGCCTTAAGGACAAGCGGCTCAGGAGAAAAAACAGAGATGCCGCAGCTCAGAACCCTGGCCATACCTTCCCCTGCAGCCACTGCGGTCGAACCTGCCTGTCTCGGATTGGCCTCCGCAGCCACGAACAAGCCTGCAGACGTCATGGGCAACTCCTATAAAATCTTCGTTCGCGAAGTCAAGCCAAGAGAGAGATTTGGATGTATGCCAGTTTTGTGGTAGTTCTTACCATGGTTATGTGCATCTTTAAAAACCACAAATACCTATACCAATTAGAATGCATTTGTAGCCATTTTCATGTCTAAAATGTTTTTTCATACAACTTACATTGAAATCCGTATTTTTAGCTGTGAAAATAAGTATCACAACCACTGATTTGTTCTGTTTAGGTAATGGTGTTTTTTTAACCAGGCTTTGAGTATTGGAGATCATTTTCTTTTGAAAATTGATAAATGTTGTCAGGTTATGCACACTTTCTTTTTCTTAAGAATGTTTAGTTTCTTTGGGGTCTGAAAACTTTGCCTTCACTCTAGCTGATAAGATTATTGAACAGTTTTGCTAAGGTGCTTTTTGAATGAGCTTCTTGGCATTATTACTGTGGAAATATGTGTACTAAACTTTCGTGATGGTGTAAATGGTTATGTACATAATGCTAAATGTTTGTGCAGTGAAATAACAGAAATAAAGGTTTTATCATCACGAAAATAGCACAGGATGTGGCATCTTGTTTTGAATTTGTTGTGTCATAAGTCTGTACCTTTAAATATGGAATTTAATTTTGGATTTGGAGTGTCACAACGTCTTGACAGTAAATCTGTGCCAGGGCTTTAGGTGATACTGAGCATCTCACTCGAGTGGTTTTTAAAACTTTATCCTACGAGCGAAAGCTGCACAACTGACCACTTAGTTCGCTTTGAAAAGCTTTATTCGTGATGCTTCTATCAATAAACAACGTCTTTGCCATTTCTTTGATTTAGAGAAGGCTTATGATACCACATGAAAATATGGTATCATGGCTGACTTGACGGACATTGGTTTTTAAGAGGAGTTTGCCCATTTTTATTGAAAATTTTCTATAAAACCATACTTTTAGAGTCCGAGTGGGTTCTACCCTATCAGCAGGAGATGGGTGTCACACAATGCAGTATCCTATCACCTGTTTTGTTTAATATCAAGATAAATAACATAGTAAAGGCCGTCAAGGATGACTGAATGTTCTCTCTTTGTTGACGATTTTGCGTTGTGTGCCAGAGGCCGAGGTTTTGCATCCGTTGAGAGGCGCATGCAGCTGTGTGTTGACCGCATTCAGGGCTGGGCGGCTCTCATTGGATTCAGGTTCTTGCCCTCCAAAACGGTCTGCGTACATTTTACTAATCAGACCAATTTTTTTCCCTGAACCTAATTTACACATTGCCGGTATTCCTATCAAAGTTACCGAGAAGGCCAAGTTTCTAGGTGTCATCTTGGACCGAAGATTGACCTTTCGGAGCCACATCAACTGCCTCAGAGCCTCGTGTCAGAAAGCCCTCGATGTTCTTCGTGTCGTCGGTCAGCGGATCTGTCTGGGGGCCTTCAGGACGTCACCAGTTCCTAGTCTGTACGCTGAGGCTGTAGAGCCTTCTCTGACGTTGCGCCGTATCCGCCTCATGCTCAGCTATATCCTGAAGCTGAAGGCCCACCCAGACAATCCTGCATATAACTGTGTTTTAAGGCCTCAATATCTTGAGGCATATGAAGCTCACCCCATCGAGGGCTTTCTGGCATGAGGCAGATGATGTGGCTCCGAGAAGTCAAAGATGACCCCTAGAAACTTAGCCCCGTCGGCAACTTTGATAGGAGTACCGGCAATGTGTAAATTAGATTCAGGAAAAACATTGGTGTGATTAGCAAAATGTACGCAGACCATTTTGGAAGTATCCTATTACTTGTTTTGTTTAGTATCAAGATAAATAACATAGCAAAAGCCGTCAAGGATGAATGTTCTTTGTTTGTTCGTGATTTTGCCCTGTGTGCCAGAGGCCGAGGTCTTGCATCCCTTTTTTTTTTTTTTTGGTTGTTGTATGTGCTTGTTTGTGTATTCTGCTTCACTGTTTCATTACTGTGATTGTAAAGCGCCTAGAGCACCTTGTGATTAGGCGCTATACAAATTACCTTTATTATTATTATTATTATCCCTTGAGAGACGCTTGCAGCTGTGTGTTTACCCCATTCAGGAGTGGGTGTCTCTCAATGGATTCAGGTTCTCGCCCTCCAAAACGGTCTGCGTACATTTTACTAATCAGACCAAGTTTTTCCCTGAACCTAATTTACACATTGCCGGTACTCCTATAAAATTTGCCGAGGAGACCAAGTTTCTAGGGGGTCGTTTTTGACCGAAAATTGACTTTCCGGAGCCACATCAACTGCCTCCGAGCCTGTCAGAAAATCCTCGACGCTGACCGTACCGTTTTGCTTCGCTTATATCAAGCTTTAGCCCGCTCTAAACTTGATTATGGCTCTGTTGTGTATGGCTCTGCTTCTAAATCTAACTTACAACGACTTAACAACGTCCATCACCAAGGTCTACGGGTCTGTCTGGGGGCCTTCAGGACGTAACCAGTTCCTAGTCTGTACGCTGAGGCTGGAGAGACTTCTCCGAAGATGCGCCGTATCCGTCTCACGTTCCGCTATGTCCTGAAGCTGAAGACCCACCCAGACAATCCTGCGTATAACTGTGTTTTCAGGCTGCAGTATCTACTGCATATGAAACCCACCCCAAAGCTGTCCGTCCATTGTCCCTCCGTGTTCAGCCCCATTTACAGGCAGCCGAAATTTACTTGGACCAAATTTCTGAATCCTTACAGCATTCCAAACCCCCCTGGACTCTTCATGTCCCAGATATATAATTTGATTTAACTGAGCACAAGAAAAAATCTACCCCACCCATAGTGTACCAACAGAGCCTTAATCAACTACTGTCTATCTTTCCCGACTACTGCCGCATTTTTACAGATGTTCCAAGTCAGAGGATGGGAGGGTAGATGCGGCTGCAATCTCCTCTCGCCATTCCCGACACCTTTAAAACGCCGTCTCCTAGACAGCTCTTCTGTTTTTACCGCAGAGTTGCAGGCAATTCTGCTTTCTCTTAAAGATGCGTACCAGAGCAGTAAATTCCTTGTCAGCCCTTCAGGCTCTGAAGGGTACCAGAACTGAGCACCCGCTCCTAGTCCAGATCAGGGAACTGTACGCAGACCTCATGGCAGATTACTAGGATATTTTCATCTCTGTTCCCGGTCATGCGGGCATTGAAGACAACAGAATCGGTTATTCTACGGGCTACAGTGCCCGCAGTGATCGTACAAGTAAGGCTGAGACTGTTTTTAATGATTTTAAGCCCGCCATTGGTGCCTATATATCTCGTGAGTGGCAGACTGAGTGGGACAAGGAGGAGGCGAACAAGCTCCATGAACCTCTTCCTAAAGTGTCCGGCAGTCTACCGCATCGCTGTGGCGGCCGCCGCCAGGAGACGACCTTTGCTCGTCTTCAAATTGGCCATGCGTATGTCACACACTACCTATTGAAAGGGGATGGACGTCCCTGGTGCTTCGTTTGCGACAAGCCGTTTTCGTTGAAGCACTTATTGACATCATGTGCTGACCTAATCGATATAAGGACAGAAACATTTTACAGCAGACTCTTTGAAGGTTTTGTTTCGGGACAAACTCTTCAGCCTTCTAAAGGAAGGCAGTTTGTTTTACAAGATTTGAGTCCCTGCAGTCTGTATAAATCTGATTTAAAAAAAAAAAGAACTTCTAAAGTATGTAGACATGTACAATTGACCTGTGCGACTTTTTAGCCAATAATACTTTTAATATATGTTTTAAGGCCTTTCTCGTAGTCTGGCTAGCCACACCTTTACCCTTCCCGCCATGAGATGGCCTTAGTCGCCTCCTCGGAGTTAAACCCGAATCTCTTGGCTTGACTTCGCGAACGAAGATTCTATAGGGCTTGACCACGTCGTCTGCAGGCATTTTCGTGACTGCGGAGGCCAATCCGGGACAGGCAGGTTCGACCGCAGTGGCTGCAGGGGAAGGTCTGGTCAGGGTTCTGAGTTATGACAACTCTGTTCTTTCTCCTGAGCCGCTTGTCCTTGAGGTTAGCTCTGCGAGAGTCCTGAAAGGAGACGGATGCCTTGTGAATGGTGGAGCGCCAGGTGTCACGGTCCGCAGCAAGCGAAGACCACTGGCGGTGGTCGATTTGGCAGGCACTAAGTGACTTCTTGAGACCGTCTTTGTATCTCTTCTTTGGTGCCCCTCTGTCTCGATGTCCAGTGGCGAGCTCGCCGAACAGAGTGATCTTGGGTAGGCGATGATCCTCCATCCTGGAGACGTGCCCCGCCCAGCGAAGCTGTGTCCGCATCAGCAAAGCCTCGATGCTCAACGTTTCCGCCTGTTCAAGGACCTCGACGTTGGTGACATAGTCACTCCAGTGAATGCTGAGGATGGTACGCAGGCAGCGCTGGTGAAAGCGTTCGAGGAGTCGTAGTTGGCTGCGGTAGAGGGCCCAGGACTCGGAACCGTACAGCAGGGTGGTGAGGACGACAGCTCTGTAAACGCTGATCTTGGAGCCTTTTTTCAGCTGTTGATTGTGCCACACCCGCTTGAACAGTCGCCCGAAAGCACTGTTCGCTTTTGCCAGCCTGTTGTCCAGCTCCTTGTCCAGCTTGGCGTCTGACGTGATGATGCAGCCGAGGTAGGTAAACTGGTGTACAGACTTCAGTTCAGACTCGCCGATGGTGATGTGGGGAGGGCGATGCTCTTCCTTGGGTGCTGGCTGATGAAGGACCTCTGTCTTTTTCAGACTGACCTCAAGTCCAAAGAGCTGGGCGGCATCTGCGAAGCAGGACGTAATGCGCTGCAAGGCTCTCTCTGTGTGTGCAACGAGGGCAGCGTCATCAGCAAAGAGCAGCTCACGAATCAGTTGGTCTAGGGTTTTCGTGTGGGCCTGCAGTCGTCTGAGGTTGAACATTGATTGATTGTATATTGCTTAACGTCCCGACAGCAGCAAGGCTTTCTCAGGACATGCCTGCACTGCTTGTAAAAAAATAAAAAAATAAACAGAACATTGAATGTATGTCGCCAGCCGGTCAAATACGTTAAATAAACCTAACACATGGGGCCTAAATAAAGCTAAGACCATTTAGCAACACACATCCAACATCAAGAGCTACAGGCAGTGCAGACAGTAGGGAGAGTTTTAAAAAGGCAAAAACAGGTGAATGGACGAAGGGTAGACAGAAACACATGCCCCAGAATAGAGAGAAAAACCCACCCTGTGGGGCTGACCAGGGTGACCCTGGGAACTAAAAAATACCTAACCCCACCCAAGTCCCCCAGGGCAGACCCGGGTGGGGTCTGAGGTTGAACAGGCTGCCATCGAGACGATACCTGATGTACACTGCGTCGTCATCGTCGAGGTCCACTGTGGCCTGCTTCAACATCATGCTGAAGAAGATGGTGAAGAGGGTCGGTGCCAGCACGCAGCCTTGCTTCACGCCGTTGCGAATGGGGAATGGTTCTGAGAGGTCACTGTTTAGTCTGACCTGGCCTTGCTGGTCCTCGTGGAGCTGGACTATCATGTTGAGGAACTTTGGGGGACAGCCTAGTCGCTCCAGGATCTGCCACATACCTTGCCTGCTCACAGTGTCAAACGCTTTTGTTAGGTCGACAAACGTTACGTACAGCTCTTTGTTCTGCTCGCGGCACTTCTCCTGAAGCTGTCTCAGCACAAAGACCATGTCGGTGGTACTCCTGCTGGCTCTGAAGCCACACTGGCCCTCTGGGAGGTGGTCTTCAGCGATGGCAGGTACCAGCCGATTCAGGAGCAACCTTGCGAGAATTTTCCCGGCAATGGACAGCAAGGTAATTCCACGATAATTAGAGCAGGCAGACTTCTCTCCTTTGTTCTTGTACAGGGTGATGATGACTGCATCAAGGAGATCCTTTGGTAGTGTTCCTTTTTCCCAGCAGCAGAGAAAGAGGTCGTGGAGCTTGTTGTGCAGTGCTGGGCCTCCATGTTTCCAGATCTCTGGCGGGATTCCGTCAATGCTTGCTGCTTTGCCACTCTTGAGCTGGTGGATGGCTGTGAGGGTCTCTTCGGCGGTGGGCGGTTCGTCCAATTCAACCTTTAGTGGAAGGTGTGGGATTTGGAGGATGACTGTTTCTTGAACAGTGCGCTCAGCGCCGAAGAGGTCCTGAAAGTATTCCGACCAGCTGTTCAAGATGGAGGTATTATCTGTGAGGAGTGCCTGTCCATCAGCGCTTCGCAGGGGACTTTGTACCAGGTGCCTATGGCCATACACTGCTTTCAGTGCTTCGTAGAAGCCCCTGTAGTCAACGTTGTCAGCGCAGAGCTGGGTCCTCTGTGCGAGTCTGGACCACCACTCGTTCTGGAGTTCTCTAAGCTTGAGCTGGAGACTGCTGCAGATGAGGCGGAAGGCAGATTTCTTCACAGGGCAGGAAGGCTGGGCTAGGTGGGCCTGGTGGGCGGCTCTTTTTTTTTTGCTAGAAGTTCCTGGATCTCTACGTCGTTTTCGTCAAACTAGTCTTTGTTCCTCTTTCTAGTAAAGCCCAAGACTTCCACAGAAGATTTTACAATAGCAGTTTTCAGTTGTTCCCAGAGTGTTTCAGGGGAGGAGTCTGCTGGATCAACTGTGTCTTTGAGCATGCGCTGTAAATCGGCCTGAAGGGCAGCTTTCTTGTCGTCATGCTGAAGGCTGGCAACATCAAGCTTTTTCTTGGGGGGGGGGGGGGGGGCGGGTGGGGGGGGGGGGGCCTTTCTTGGGTTTCAGCTTGAGGCGGAGCCTGAGTTTGCAGCGAAAAGGCGGTGGTCAGTGTGGCACTCTGCGCTGGGCATCATTCTGGTGAGGAGGACGTCACTGCGGTCCCTCTGACGCACTAGGACATAGTCGATAAGGTGCCAGTGCTTGGAGCGAGGATGCATCCAGGTGGTCTTTCGACTGTCCTTTTGCTGGAAAGTAGTGTTGGTGATGACAAGTTGCTGCTCTGCACAGAGCTCCAACAGTAGGCGACCATTGTCATTGCAGTTCCCAACGCCATGCTTACCGAGGACTCCTTTCCAGGCTTCAGAGTCTTGGCCCACTCTGGCGTTGAAGTCGCCAAGGATGATGACTTTGTCGTCTGCAGGGGTGCTCTGCAGGAGGCTGCGCAGGTCAGAGTAGAACTTGTCTTTTTCTGCAGGCTCTGCCAGGAGGGTTGGAGAGTACACACTGAGAAGGGTGACGTATTGCTGGTGTCTCTGTGGGAGGCGCATGGACATGATGCGGTCGGAGTGACCCGTTGGTAGGTTTTCCAACTTAGTCGCAATGGGGGTCTTCACCATAAAGCCCACGCCTGAGAGCCGTCTTTCTGATGCAGGCCTGCCTGACCAGTAGAGGGTGTAGCCAGCGCCAAGTTCTTGGAGGCTGCCTTCCTCCGGGAGGCGTACTTCGCTGAGCGCGGCGATGTCGATGTTTAACCTCCGCAATTCATGGGCAATGAGGGCGGAGCGACGCTCAGGGCGTCCGCTGTCTGCTGTGTCGAGCATGGTTCGGATGTTCCAGCATGCTACGTTGAGTCCGGTCGTGGTCGTCATGAGAGTGGATCCGTTGTTTTTTCTTGTTTTCTGACCGCATGAGAAGATGCCCGTTGACCGCGGCTAGCCAACTGGGGTTACGAGGGGATGAGCTTTGGTGAGGCCACCTTTTCTAGGCCCCTCTCCGTGTGGAGCAAGCAGTGCTTCCCTAGAGAAGGCTGCTTGGTCGTTCAGGGTGTGCCGAGTGACGTTGTCATCCCCAGGTCAACATCAGGCGACCAATATCCTGAACCGCCTGCATGCAGGTTTGAGACTGCGGCTTCCAGTGACATCTTTCACCTGCCGTTTTGCCCCTTGCCCATCGCTACAGGACTTGGAAAGTTCAGTGTCATAGTCCGTGGGCGTTTCCTAAAGCCTGCGCGGTGGAGCTTTTTGGTGGAGTGCAGTGTGCGCAGTACTGGCCCCACCCTTTAAACCCTTGATTCGTTTGTCATGGCCTAGCAAGCCGGGACGGTGGCATCGAGGTCCTCAGGTCGTAGGTTTTATATCAGACTGTCCTTGTCTTAGTCTCTGGCTCAAAAGCCTTCCCCGGAGACACGGGGGCTTTGATGTCAGGGGTTTCCTCCCTTAGCCTTTCCGCAACCAAGCGGCTGGGCCTGCAAGGCAGCAGGGGACTCGTGGGGGTCGGGGTCGTCTATGTCCCGTGCAGATGTGAACATCTGCCCACTGCCCAATAACCCGAATAACTAATAAATAACTAACTGATTCTTCTCCAAAAGTCGGGGATTCTTACTTTTGATATTTTTCTCTGCAACGATTTTTGTTTTGAGAACGATGAAGAGGTACGAAGCTGGCTAACAAACTCGTCCAACATCTTTCTCCAAACTATCTATATCCAAAATTGCAAGTGAATATAACGACAATTACGGACTCTAATGCGGGTCAACCGACTTTCTGTAAAAGGCCATTTAACTCTTCAATGAAACATCTAGTTTCAATATGCTCGGAAAGACTCCTGGACATCCCCTGAATGAAGCACTTGTACGTACGCAAACTTCGGGGATTTTCCTGCTTACATACATACGCACGCACATACGGCGCTTCGCGCCCAAAATACGTTTTACAGCAAGGTTTCGACATGACGTAATTTTTATCTTGCTAATTCACTGTCAGAGTTTGAGGCCAGCCCGCCTATGACGTCATGTGCGTGCTATTGAAAGCGGGCCACCGCGAAAAGTCTCTTTTATTTTAAATAGAGAAGACTTAAAAATGGAAGTTTCTGCATGCAAGAGTTCAATGATTGGCCACACCATTGGCCTACATTTTAAACAACTCCCATCCCATACCCTTCTTGGTGCGTGTAGTACGTCTCCAGAGAGTGGAGAAGATGCCGTCAGTCCAGTCATTGGTGGCCACATCCAGACGTCCAAACATCTGTGGGGCGGTAATGGCCTTGGGGTTCATGCGCCACTCTTTGTGCGGAGTTCCGCAGTCTGTCATGGCCTTCATCAGCATGTGGATACAGCAAGTCTTGCCTGCTCCAGATGGGCCTAAAGTCATCAGGCCGTGGCGCACACGCTGAGTCTCAAACAGCTGGTGGGAACAACATTATATACACATTTACAAGCACGAGGATGCAGCAAATCTTGCCAGCTCTGAATGGTTCTAAGGTCATCAGGTCATGTGTACACTCTGAGTCTCAAACAGCCAGTATAATGGGAACATCAAGAGGTCTGACTTCAAAAGCATTTGGATGCAACAAATCACGCCTGATCCAGACAGTCTTAATGTTATTAGGCCACACATGCTTTGCGTTACAATAGATGATTTCTGGAAATCAGTATAACTGCACCTGTTTCAACGAAAACAGTGGATTAAAAGTCGGGACAAACATGCGACATCGATTGTTTGTCCAAGCTTTTATTCCACAGTTTTCATCTAAACGTGCAATTTTGACGGACTTCAGACTTCTTAATTATTGGTTTTCTTACCTGAACAACCTTCAAAACCCATGGTGCATGATAAATCAGCTTGGTTGCGTCCACGTTCTTGGCAATAGAGGATTCCAGCTGAGGATATCCGGCCTTGTCCAGCACAATCCCTGGGAACAAGTCACTTATGAGAGATAAGAAGAGTGGCTCGTCCTGGTCCACGAGTTTGGACAGGTTCATGTCACGCAAAACACGCATCACGATCGTCATCTCCGAGTCGTTCGGACATTGACGCTTTACTGACCCAAGAGTACGCAGTACGGACAAGATGTTTCGTAGACCAAAGTCATAGTGCACCTGTAAAATGAAAGGAAATTAGGTCCATATTATGACGAACCTCTTCAGCGCACTCACGTAGCCACAAGAGATTACTACTACTGCAGCTGTGCCTGACCGAGTGACTCCAAATAACTGATGATCCCTTTCTCGGGACCACTCCGTCCCTTTCTGTCCTTAAATTTAATATGTTTAGGAACTTACTGCCACAAAGTATTGTTTGGTTAAGTTTGAAGATTGTGGCTTGAATAGTCTGCAAGAAAATGCCAACATTAAAGTTTACCATGGACAACGGCTGACATTTGTCAGCCTCCTGTGATCTTTGTCCTTTTCAGGGGGTCAAACATTTTAGTAGGTATGGGCGGGTCTCATCTTTAGCTATCGTTGTGTTAAATTTGATTGAGATATTTGCACAAACACTCATAAAACTAAAATTATACCCACAGTAGGTATTTTTCACACACTTGCCGACCTCTCGTGAACCTTGACCTTTCTGAGTGGCGATTCATACCATCAGGTATCCTTGTACCAGGATTGGGACTAAAGCTGAAAATAGTACTTGAGAAAAACGTTTTTAGGAAAAACATGGCTATTTTGGACCTATTTCTTGATCCCCTGAAATTGCTATGTTTAGGAATGTCTTGCCATAAAATATTCTTGGGCCAAGTTTGAAGACTGTGGCTTAAACTAACTTTCCGTCTGCGGTGACCTACAAACCTGTTACATCGATTCCGGGCATAACTGCATATTTCGCTCACGGATAGATTAATTAAGATACCTGACTGTGATATAGTCGTTAATTTTCTGTTTTGTTCGATGAGCTGATGTTTGAGCTATAAATAGCTTTACATCGGCTGACGCTTGGTGGAGTTGAGCGGCGCATACGCTTCTGCGGGAAAACGGACACAAAATGATGTAATCGCGCAGTTATCAACGAAATAACATCCGTAGCCACTTGTTCGGATGCATTATGACACATTTTATATACACCACGAATTCCCCCCAAAAACACTTTACAAAGTTTTGGAGACAATATATTTCTAGTGCCTGAAGATTTGAAAGTTCTGTGTTCTGTGTGCAACACGGACAAGCTTACACACTTATGGATACAATGCAACAAACTGCATATTTTCAGTGTGTTACCTTTAAGTTACAACCCTTTAAACACTACACCCCAAAATCGAAATTTGCAAGGTAACATTTTTAGGTGAGACGCGTTTTTTATATCGCCGCCGACGGAGACGCGCGAAGCGTCATTGGAGACGGACTAGTCTGACTGTCCACAAACAGATCTACGTGAAAGTGAGGACCGGTTACAGCGGCAAGGACAGGATCGACTCCAGCTCGTCATCCAAGGAACTCTTTTCAGTCTTCAGTGAGCTGCAGGGCAAGCAGCTACACTGGCTGCCCGTAATATTCCGCTGCCAGTACAAAATTGCAATTTTCGCCTATCGGCATTTTGACGGATCTCTCTCGCCGTACCTTTCTGCCAAGCTGTGTGTTTATCAGCCATCACGCACCCTCCGTTCCTCCAGTGAAAAACTTTTAAAAATCCCGAACCTTAACATGAAAACTGTCGGGGAGCGTTCTTTCACCTTTATAGCTCCAAGTGTGAGAAACTCGCTGTCAATTGAAATGCGGAATCTGCCCACAATGTCACAGTTGAAAGCTGACTTAAAGACTTTTCTTTTCTGTCCGGTATTTAACATTTAGCTCACCTTTAGCTAACTGTTGACTGACTGCCTTTTATTCTGATTCTAGAGGGAAGTGGATGAAAGGTGTTGGGAAGGGATGGGGTGGTTTAAAGTAGTGTATAATAGTGTGTGTGTCTTAAAGAGAGGGTGTGCCCTTCCACAACGTTTCTGTGACTTTTTCAAAGATAAGATTAACCACATCCGCTCTGAACTAGACTCGTGTTCATGTGATCCCCCTACTTTTGGTGTGTATAATGGTCCTTCACTGTCTCGTTTCGAGCCAGTCACTGAGCAGGAGATCCATGAACTTATTATGAAGTCACCAACAAAGAGCTGTGTGCTTGACCCCATGCCCACGTCCCTCATAAAACAATGTATAAATGATCTCCTCCCATAGTTAATGCTTCTCTCTCTACAGGTGCAGTGCCTACTCAGTTTAAACATGCTGTTGTGACACCACTCTTGAAAAAAACCTGGACTGTACCCAAACGACTTGAAACATTTTAGACCTTTCTCTAACCTTCCGTTTATTTCAAAGAGTTGGAGAAGTTGTTTTGAAACAGCTACAAAGCCATTTGTCTGGAAACGGTCTCTTAGAAATGCATCAGTCGGCATACACAAAGGCTCACAGCACGGAGACTGCCGTGCGGAGCTTCCTTGATGGTCTGCCAGTGAAGGCAGACGAGAGACTTGTCTCTCTCATTGCTCTGCTGGACCTCAGCGCAGCATTCGACACGCTCAATCATTCTGTTTTGCTGAAGAGATTAGAGGTAACCTTTGGCATCCGTGGTACCGCCCTGGCCTGGTTCACTTCATACGTTAAGGATCGTTCTCAGGCTGTTATTGTTAATGGCCAGTTATCTGCTTCTAGTCTTTTGTCGTGTGGAGTCCCTCAGGGCTCCGTATTAGGGCCTGTTTTGTTCACTTTATATTCATAACCTCTGTCTGATATAATTGCCGCTCATGAGTGTGATTTTCACAAGAATGCTGACGATACTGAATTGTCAAAAAGTAGCGCGCCTATCCATTTCAGCTCCGCTAAGATGAGCATACAGTGTTGTATTGACGACATCCTGTCCTGGATGACTAGCAACAAACTTAAGATTAACACTGACAACCCGAAGTATTGCCTGCTGGCTCTCAGTCTCGCCTTAGTCTGATTGACAGCGAGTTCGCAAACATTGGTGGCTGCAGCGTTCGCTTCCAGAACTGTGTCAAATATCTGGGTGTGAAGACTGATTCGACTCTCTCCATGAATGATCATATCAGTAGCGTCTGCCGAGCTGGTTTTCTTGAGCTGCGCAGAATTTCTTCCCTCAGACCGTATCTCACAGAAAGTGTGGCGTCAAGATTTGTAAATGCATTCATTACGTCTAGGCTCGATTATTGCAATTCTGTACTGGCAGGTTTAACGGCAGACCAGATTTCACGCTTGCAGATGATTCAAAACAATGTGGGGCAGCTTATCTTGAAGAAACGAAAGAGAGATTACGTTACGCCTCTACTGAAGGAGGGAGGCGGGGGCGGAGGTGTCGAGGGTGAGATGTAATGTATGACCTCGAAACATTTACTTTTCTCATCAATAACACACATTTTCACCGCCTCCTCGAGTCTCTCTCTCTCTCTCTCTCTCTCTCTCTCTCTCTCTCTGTGCGCGCGTGCATGCGTACGTGCGTGCGTGCATGTGTTTAAGTGTGCTTGTGCTAACGTGTGTGTAACTGCTTTGTTGCTTCATGTTCGTGTGATTAGTCGACTGGATACTTACTTATTTGTGTTGTTTATTTATTGTACAAACACCATAACACTTATCAACATAACCACCATCAAAACAGCAGGAGAAAAGACACACAAAAACTGGGAAATAAGATTAGCAATAGCTCTTATGAAGCCACACATTCTGTAAAACAGTGCATCAAGTCAATACCGATGCAGAAAATGACATTCAGTTCAATCGCAGGGGGGAATGGGGGAGGGTGGGGGGGGGGGGGCTGGAGAGGTGGGTGGGTGTGGGGGTGGGGGTATGGGACGGAGGGTGTCAAAGATGAGCTTAAGTTATTTGGGTTTAACGCCGAGCAGGCGACTAAGGCCATCTCACGGCGGGATGGGGGATGGGTAAAAATCTGATCAGCCAGACTAAAGAAAGGTCTTAAGACATGATGTAAATATACTTTTAAAAATATGTCAGGCTAAAATGTCGCACGAGTCTTTAAAAGAAACGTCTACAGACTCTCAAAAAAGGCAAAATAAGGAAAGTCACATAGTCTATGAATGCTCAGATCTTGTTAAAAATATTGCATTCTCAAGAAATTGAAGATTTTGTCCGGGGGAACATCCCGGAACAAAACCTTCAAGGAGTCTGCTGTGAAGTGTTTATATCTTGTGTCAATTAGATCGGCACAAGACAGCAAAAAGTGTCGATTGTATATTGCTTAACAACAAGGCTTTCTCAGGACGTGCCTGCACGGCTTGTGAAAAAAACAAAACAGAATATTGAATGTATGTCGCCAGCCGGTTCAATACGTTATAAAATAAACCTACCACATGGGGCCTAAATAAAGCTCCGCGGACGCTCACTTAGTTCGACTACAACCAAGACAGCTCCACGCCAACACTACACGTCTTACTGCGCACCGCCAGAAGCGACTGACGCGGCCAACACCACACCCCTCCCAACGAGCAACGATACAAATCTACAGCGACTGGAATAAACAGCCCCCCCCCCCCCCCCCCGCAATCTGAATCTAGGACCGGACCTGGGACACCAACCCCTGGGACAACAAGAGTAAAGAAGCGGCCTCCATCATCGGAAACAGGGAGCTAAACATACACACGAAAAACTTAGTGTAAACGTTGCTCGCTAGTTTTACCGTCAACCCCCCCGAGATGTGGATCACTGACCAGACCTGATCACCATCGCACAGAAACGATGCCACTTCAGCGGAGGGACACACAGCAAACAGACTACCCTCGCGCTCTACTCCTACCCAGCACGACCCAGTGAAAGACACCAGACGCCACCCAACTGACCACGCTTCTCTCCACCATGAGTCATCATCGGGCCGGCCACGCGGTTGGCACACAGCCACACAGAGCAATGCGGGGACCGACACCGGACGCGAGCCTCTCAGTCTCACTTCAAGCGAAGCCAGCAACGAGCGCAGTCGGATTCTACAGTACACGCAATGAACGTGTGACTAAACAGACCAGCCAACATCAAGTGAAACAAGACTACAAAATGAAAGCCGAAATGGCAACCAACACTCTAATAGAGTGAAGAAGATCATCAACTCTCAACGCAATGAAACAAAAATCCACATAAGAGTGGTCAGGCTTGGTCCGCTGACGAGAGTAGTGCCTGGCAAATAAAGCAAAAACTTACTCGAAATACACAAACGCAAATAAATGACAAAATCAAGACCAAACGTCAAATAGTTTTGTGTATACGGCCAGACCGGGTAAATCCTGAAACCTGCGTGTGTGCGATGTGAGCACCGTTTTTTCCTACACAAGTCAAGACCATTTGGCAACACACATCCAATATCAAGAGCTACAGGCAGTGCAGACAGTAGGGAGAGTTTTAAAAAGACAAATACAGGTGAATGGACCAAGGGTAGAATCAATGAATCAATGAATCAATGAAACTTTATTTTACAACGGTTTAGGCATTGACATCGTCATCGACACAGCCATTTTACAAACCTGCCGTTGCTAACAACTACAAGACTAACTACAAATATACATACATATAAGTAAACATAATACTTGCAAAGCGATGACAACACTATTCACATAGACAGACATACTCATAGACTCACAGACACCCCCCACCCCACCCACCCCCCTTCACACATAGACAGAGCTAAGTAGTCCAAATGATAATTGAAAAGGATAACAGACTTAATTGGGAATAAATTGGACCCAGCATAAAAAGAAACATATAATACAAGTGGTTGAGTCATCCCTACGAGTGATCCACAAAATATTTGAAGAGACCCTTTTTAAAACAGGCTAGCGAGGAGGCGGATTTTACATGGTCTGGAAGGGCATTCCAGATAAGTGCACCTGAGAAGGATAAGCTAGTTTTATATAGATCGATCCTTGGTTTTGGGACTATGAAAAGCTTTCTGATGTTTCCAAGCTTGGACTCAGACTTACGGAACAAAGTGGAGATGTACTCAGGTGTTTTGCGTTTCCACACTTTGAACATAAAGATTGCTTTGTTATATTTAAAATGATCTTGAAGTGGCAGGAGACCTGCTTTTGAGAGCTTTTCTTCAGTGCTAAGGTGTTGATCAGGGCAGATTATTTTGGCCGCTCGTCTGTGTAGGGAATTGAGTCTCTTTAAATGGACCTCACTACACCCATCCCATACCGATGACGCGTAATCGATATAAGAACGTATGTGAGCGTTATAAAATAGTTTACGGGTATCTGAATCAGTATAATATTTCAGTTTTGATAACATAAAGAGATTTTTGGCTACTATTTTGCATAAGGCGTCTGTATGAGCTTGCCATTTTAGCTGACTGTCGATTTTAATCCCCAGTACTCGATGTTCATTTACCTGTTCTACCTGACTACCTTTAAGTGAAAGGTTAAGTAATAGAGGCATTATCTGCTGTTTTTGGCGCGTGGCGACTACCATCGATTTCGTTTTGGCTGGATGAACAACCATAGAATTGTTTATACACCAAGCTGATACTTCATGAAGACTTTGTTGTAGGTTGTCGGAAATTACCTGTATATCTTTACTAGTAGTATGAACTGAGGTGTCGTCAGCAAAAAGGTCGCATTGTACATCTTGGCAAGTAATATGTAGAGGCAAATCATTGATAAATAAGCAAAACAGTAGAGGGCCCAGTACAGACCCTTGGGGCACACCGAAGCTTACATGTTTGAGAGAGGAGTATGAGCCATGAACAAGAACCTTTTGTTTTCTTTTAGTAAGGTAAGATGTGAAAAAAGCAACTGCGTCTCCGTTATTGAGGTATGTGTGAAGCTTAGCAGTCAGAATAGTATGGTTAATCAGATCAAAAGCATTCTTAAAATCCAGATAGACTACTCCTGTTAACTGTGACTTATTCATACCCTTGAGCCATGTGTCAACAAGGCGTGTAAGTGCTGTGTGGCATGAATGCTGCGGACGAAATCCGGATTGGAAAGGGTGGAAGAGCTTACGGTTTTCTAGGTAAGCAAGCAGGTGTTTATGAACGTGCCTTTCCAGTGGTTTGGACAAAACAGATAATAAAGAAATAGGCCGATAATTATTAGGATCAGAACGATCTTTTGTTTTTGGAAGTGGAATTACTTTGGCATATTTAAGTTCGTTAGGAAAAGTGTTATGCTGGATACAGAGATTATAAATATAAGTTAAGGATTCTACAATGTATGGGAGAGACAGTTTAAGTATTTTCGGGCTGATGTCATCAGGCCCCGAGGACTTTTTATTTGGAAGGTTACTTATAAGTAAACCCACTTCATGAACAGCTAACATAGGGATGTTGAAGGGGGCTGTGCCCATTGTTCTTTGTTGACAAAACTCAGACAGCAAATTTGAACGGTGATAAGTGTTATCCTGGCTTGGCGATATTAGAGATTTGGCAATCGAAAGAAAATGGTCATTGAATGTATCAGCAGTAAGATTAGTGGGAATGGTAGTTGCGGTACTTGGAGACCCCCTAGTAAGTGTGTTTAGAAGGCGCCATATAGTAGAGGTATCTTTGCTGTCTTTAACCGTGTCACGAACTAACTTTTTTCTTGCCTCTCTGATCATGTATTTAACACGGTTACGCTGTTGCTTATATTCAGTGAACATTTTATTGCTACGTAGATCGTTTCTAAGCGCCATCGCCTGCATGATTTCCGGAGTAAGCCAGGGAGGAAGAGTGTTAGATTTTACCCTCCTCTCGCGTAGAGGAGCATGTTTATTAAGTACATTTAGGAAAAGAGAGTACCAAATACTGAGGGCGGTATTAGGATCATAGGACAGGAGCACGTCATTAAAAGGAGTATTTTCTAGATCAAATAGAAATTCGTCTTTCCTGAAGTGTTTGAATGTCCTATACGTTATAGTTGTATGGCCGTTCTTTTTTGGTTTAGGGAGTTTAGAAGACCAGGAGCAAGCCACAGGATAATGATCACTAACACTAAGATTTGAGACATCAACGTCAGAGACGGCTTTGGGTTTATTAGTATATATGTGGTCAATAAGCGTGGAAGTAGTTGGAGTTAGAAAGTTAGAAAGAAACACATGCCCCAGAGTAGAGGGGGAAACTCACCCTGTGGGGCTGACCAGGGTGACCCTGGGAACTAAAAAGTACCTAACCCCACCCAAGTCCCCCAGGGCAGACCCGGGTGGGGGGAAAAAGTGTCGAACAGAAAACTGCTCGTCACAGGCTAAACGCCATGGATTGATTGATTGTACATTGCTTAACGTCCCGACAGCAACAAGGCTTTCTCAGGACGTGCCTGCACTGCTTGTGAAAAAATAAAAAAGAAACAGAACATTGAATGTATGTCGCCAGCCGGTCAAATACGTTAAATAAACCTAACACACGGGGCCTAAATAAAGCTAAGACCATTTAGCAACACACATCCAATATCAAGAGCTACAGGCAGTGCAGACAGTAGGGAGAGTTTTAAAAAGGCAAATACAGGTGAATGGACAAAGGGTAGACAGAAACACATGCCCCAGAATAGAGAGAAAAACCCACCCTGTGGGGCTGACCAGGGTGACCCTGGGAACTAAAAAATACCTAACCCCACCCAAGTCCCCCAGGGCAGACCCGGGTGGGGTCTAAACGCCATGGACGCTCATCCTGTTTTAGTAAGTAAGAGTGCGTAACATACGTGTGCCAGATGTGGAGCCGAGTAAGAACAGTCTCCTCACGGCGGCTGCCGCAGCGGAAAGGTAGACTGTCGGACACGGTAGGAAGAGCTTCATGCAACTTGTTCGCTTCCTCTTTTTCCCACTCGGACTGCCACTCGCGGGCTATGTACGCACTAATCCCAGGTTTAAAATCACTATGGACAGTCTTTGTGTCAGGGACAAGGTCATTGCGGGCATCGTTGGCAGCAGAATCTGCAATCCTGTTGCCTTCGACGCCCACATGCTCTGGGACCTAAATAAAAATGTCATAATATTCCTTCATCAAGTCCGCTTAAAGCTCTCTAATCTGCACCAGCAGGGGGTGGTCTGTTCCTGGTCTGTCTTGGAGGGCGAAAACTTGAATCCGTTGAGAGACACCCACCCCTGGATGCGATCAACGCACGGCTGCAAGCGCCTCTCAAGGGACGCAAGTCCGCGACCTCGTGCACACAAAGCAAAGTCGTCCACAAACAAAGAGCATTCAGAATCATCCTTGACGGCCTTTACAATGTTATTAATTTTAATGCTAAATAAAACAGGAGATAGAATGCCGCCCTGCGGGACACCCATCTCCTGTTCAAAGGAGTCGGAGAGGGTGGGAGCTCACACGGACATGGAACGACCTGTTAGACACAAAATTGTGAATAAAAACGGGCAGGTGCCCTTTAAAACCCATGTCCGACAAATCGGACATTATACCATACTTCCAGGTAGTGTCATAAGCCTTCTCAAGATCGAAGAAAATTGCATAGACATGCTGCTCGTTGCCAAAAGCATCTCGGATAAACGACTCCAAGCGGACTAGATGGTCAGCTGTACGACGGAAGTGCCGGAAACCGCACTGGAGGTCAGTGATGAGACCCTGTGACTCAAGATGCCACACCAGGCGGGCGTTGACCAAGCGTTCCATAGTTTTGCATAAACACGATGTCAAAGCGATTGGCCGGTAGTTGCCCGGGTCGGAAGGATCCTTACCCGGCTTGGGGATCGGCACAACCACAGCCTTACGCCAAGATGGCGGAAAATGACCGGTTATACAGATATGGTTAAATTAGTTATTTGGGTTTAACGCCGAGCAGGCGACTAAGGCCATCTCACGGCGGGCAGATATGGTTAAAGGCCTTGAGAAGTACAAGGAGTGAATCCTCAGGCAGATGTGTTAGGAGCTGATAGTCTAGTCCAGCAGCAGAGTCATTACATTTCTGCATGGCTTGCTCCAATTCTGAAAATGTAAAAGGGGCATTATAGTCTTCTGAGTTATCCAATATAAAATCACAAGTACAAGACTCTCGCTTCTCCTTCTCTCTCTGGAAGAAAGGTGAATAATGTTCTGTTGAAGAATTATGGGCAATGGTGGAGGCAAGCAAATTGGCCACAGCCTTTTTATCCGTTACCAAACTGGCACCATCTCTAAGATGGCCGACAGAAGCCGAGCCACCCCTGCCCCTAATTCTTCGAACAACCTTCCAGACTTTTTGGGATGGAGTCCTAGAAGATAAAGATGAGACGAAGCGTCTCCAGGAAGCACGGCGTTCACGTTTAAAATCTAACGGGTTTTTGCCCTCTATCTTTTAAAGGTTAAAATATTCGCTTGCGACGGATTACGAAAAGCACGTCGCTGAGCAGATTTGCGCGGTTTATTGGGCCTTGCGGCACTCTTAACTGAATTCTCGGCTGTGAAAGTTCTAGAGATGGTTTCACCTGCTACGTCCAACAAAATAGAAGTAAAACAAGAAACAGGTTCTTCAGCTGACATGACCACTTCCTCTGTAATACGAGATTGACAGAGGGAGGCGAACAGAGGCCAGTTAGCTTTCTTGAGATTCCAGCGCCCCACTGGCGAATCCTCCTCACAGCTGACCGATGACAGGACTACTGGGAAGTGATCACTACCACACAGGTCGTCGTTAACCTTCCAGTCAAAGTCCAGCATGAAAGAAGGATCACACACAGTGAGGTCTAGAACAGAACTAGATCCTGAACCTGAGTTAGAGTACGTGGGTGAGCCATCGTTAAAGACAAACCACTGCCATCATAGTTGTCACTACCCCAAAGGTGAGCGTGACCGTTAAAATCCCCCATGAGAATAAAGGGATGGGGCAGTTGAACTACAAAGTTAAACATATCATTACTACAGACCCGCAGGGATGGTGGCAGGTAAACAATGGTTATGGTCTTCTTCAAGGTAACCCGAGCTGCGACAGCCTGAAGACAGCTGTCGATGTCGACAGGTGTCGATGCTTCCCTGTCCACGGGCAACCCTCAGGGGTGCGTTTTGTCTCTTTTGCTGTACTTACTCTTCACTTACGACTGCAGAGCAAGTCGGGAGGGCAAGCAAATGTTTAAGTTTGCTGACGATACCACAGTGGAGGGAATGATAAAAAAAAACTGTGATAAATCCCAGTACCTGGAGCAGGTCGATCAGCTTGTGCAGTGGAGTGACCAGAGCAATCTGGAACTCAATGTCGGTAAGACAAAAGAGCTGATAGTGGACTTTAGACGCAACAAAACTGTCCTCCCCCCTCTTGTAGTTCACGATCAAACCGTAGAAACTGTTCAGCATTTTAAATTGCTGGGAACCACCATCTCCGATGATCTTAAATGGGAACAAAACACAGAGAACATTGTAAAGAAAGCACAGCAGCGTCTTTATTTGTTGAGAAGGCTGAGGGCTTTTGGTGTGAGCAGAACTGGCACGGAGCACTTCTACCGGGCCGCGATAGAGAGTGTGTTGACATTCTCGATCGCGGTCTGGTATGGCAGTGCGTCTGCACAGGAAAAACACAGACTGAACCGTGTTGTCAGGACGGCATCCAAAATAGTCGGCAAAGACATGCCAAGTCTTGACAGTGTGTACCAACAGCGGCTGCTTAGACGTGCAGGACTTATTGCACGCGACACTACAAACCCGGCTAACGGTCTCTTTAAAGCTGAGGTGCAGTGAGAAAAACCCGCCCAAAGACTCTACAGGACCCAGCTTGGGCCCTGCCCCTAAGTGGGTTAAAACTGAGAAACAGTAAAAAAAACTCCGCCCCGCACGTGTTTTAAAAAAACTTTGCAGGACCCAGCGAGGGCCCTGTCTTCGTGAACGTTCGGCTAACTTCGGCAAACCGGTTTGCAACCCAGTTGACTGAGTTTTCAACTGCGTTTGTCGCGCTGGCAAAACTCCCGTGAAAAAGACAGGCCACTTCCTGTTTGCAGCGAGTGGGCACCGCGATCACTGATCTAAACCAGCGATATTTTTTACTGATATCAACAGTAGCAGACGACACTCGACCACCCGATGGACAGAGCAGGCCATTTGTGTCTTGCCTGGACGCACACTGGATATGGACCAGGCCGAGCTATCCGTAAGTTACACAGTACAGCCTGAAGCTTTATTTGATATCGGAAGGGTGAGGAAGGAGGGGTTATTTGTCGTTTTGTGTTTGTTGTTATAATATCTCTCTCTCTCTCTCTCTCTCTCTCTCTCTCTCTCTCTCTCTCTCACACACACATCCAATTTACTGTGTTGGATGTACATCACAATGCTTCTTTATTTATTTATATTATCCTATATTGGACTGGATGTACGTGTTCACAAAATTCGTTCACAACTACAAAGTGTCAGGAGTCATACTTACAGCATGTACAGCCGTACATTTTGCCATCATAGTCCCCAGCGCGTAAAATCCGTGGCTGTCGGTCAGTTTCAAAGTGTCACAGAATCGTCTGCTGTTGTCCGATCTGCTAATCGCGATGATTTCCGTGCAACAGGAAGTGGTCTGTCGTTTCCCGAGAGTTTTGCAAGCTCGGGATACGCAGTTGCCAACTCCGTCAACTGAGTTACGAACCGATTTGACCCACTTAGGGGCAGGGCCAAGCTGGGTCCTGTAGAGTCTTTTTCAAACACGCGCTGGGCAGGTTTTTCTCATTGCACCTCAGCTTTAAATCAGTTCGAAACTCAGTTGACGGAGTTGGCAACTGCGTATCCCGAGCTTGCAAAACTCTCGGGAAACGACAGATCACTTCCTGTTGCACGGAAATCATCGCGATTAGCAGATCGGACAACAGCAGACGATTCTGTGACACTTTGAAACTGACCGACAGCCACGGATTTTTACGCGCTGGGGACTATGATGGCAGAATGTACGGCTGTACAAGCTGTAAGTATGACTCCTGACACTTTGTAGTTGTGAACGAATTTTTTCAACACATACATCCAGTCCAATATAGGCTAATGTAAATAAATAAAGAAGCATTGTGATGTACAGCCAACACAGTAAATTGGATGAGAGAGAGAGAGAGAGAGAGAGAGAGAGAGAGAGAGAGAGAGAGAGAGAGAGAGAGAGAGAGAGAGAGAGAGAGAGAGAGAGAGAGAATGACAATGATGACAATGATTCTTTATTTTACAACGGTGAAAGTTTTGGTGAAACCATTTTTCGAACTTGCCGTTGCTAATCTACTTTACATATAATGCACAAATCACAAAAATACTATTATTAAATTGGGAAAAACTAAATATATAACTAATAAAAAATTGAAATATAAAGTTTTTTAAAAAAGAAATCATTGAAAAAGCGGAAATAAACATAAAAAATCTCACACATACACACAATTGTAAAGGTATAAATCTTCATACTTACATTCATAAACACAAGCACAAGCACAACACACACACACACACACACACACACACACACACACACACACACACACACACACACACACAATACATGCAGCATTAGCATCTTGTATTAACTGAAGATATAACTGAATTGAAGAGTTAGAAAGGGGAAAATCGTACACTGCAAGCGCAGGTTGCTGTGAAAATCTTACGATGCTGAGGTGAGGTACTTGAAGAGAGCGGTTTTAAAAGAGGAAAGCGTTGTTGATGTTGTAACATGTTTGGGCAATGTGTTCCACATGCTAGCACCTGAGAACGCTAAACTTGTCTTATAGAGATCGATTCTAGGTCGTGGCACAGTAATGGACTGCCTTGATCTGGAGTATGTTGATGCCGGGAGGGAAAACATTTTTTTTATATACTCGGGGAGTCTGTTATTCAATACTTTGAACATCGGTATTCCCTTATTGTATAATAAATGTTTTTTCAAGGGGAGAATTTCTAAGGTTTTCAGTTTATTATCTGTTGTTGAGTTAGGGTCTGAAAGGATAAGCTTCGCGGCTCTACGATGAAGAGAGTTCAGTCTCTTTAACTGGCCCTCGCTTGCGCCATCCCACACCGTAGAAGCATAATCTATATGTGACCTGATGTGGGCGTTGAAGAACTGTTTTCGTGTTTCTACATTAGCTATATGTTTTAACTTGGTTAAAATAAACAGTTTCTTTGATATTGTCTTACATATATTACTAAGATGGCATTGCCATTTAAACTGGTTATCTACAGTAAAGCCGAGAAGACGATGTTCCGTTACCTGGCTGATAGATTTGCCTTAAAGGGACAAGCTGAGAGAGAGAGAGAGAGAGAGAGAGAGAGAGAGAGAGAGAGAGAGAGAGAGAGAGAGAGAGAGAGAGAGAGAGAGAGAGAGAGAGAGAGACAATCGACTGTTTACATGGATGCCAAAAGATACAAGGGTGATCAATCTTAGGTCGCCATGGGTCAAGCTGATTTTTAGTAGCTGCCCTTCGTATGGAAAAAAATATTTGCTGTAGGCCACTCCAGATGAAAAGATATAATAACAAACACAAAACGACAAATAACCCCTCCTTCCTCACCCTTCCGATATCAAATAAAGCTTCAGGCTGTACTGTGTAACTTACGGATAGCTCGGCCTGGTCCATATCCAGTTTGCGTCCAGGCAAGACACAAATGGCCTGCTCTGTCCGTCGGGTGGTCGAGTGTCGTCTGCTACTGTTGATATCAGTAGAAATATCGCTGATTTAGATCAGTGATCGCAGTGCCCACTCGCTGCATACAGGAAGTGGCCTGTCTTTTTCACGGGAGTTTTGCCAGCACGACAAACGCAGTTGAAAACTCAGTCAACTGAGTTGCAAACCGGTTTGCCGAAGGTAGCCGAACGTTCACGAAGACAGGGCCCTCGCTGGGTCCTGCAAAGTGTTTTTAAAACACGTGCGGGGCGGAGTTTTTTCACTGTTTCTCAGCTTTAAAGCTGAGAAACAGTCAAAAAACTCCGCCCCGCACGTGTTTTAAAAAAACTTTGCAGGACCCAGCGAGGGCCCTGTCTTCGTGAACGTTCGGCTAACTTCGGCAAACCGGTTTGCAACTGACTCAGTTGACTGAGTTTTCAACTGCGTTTGTCGTGCTGGCAAAACTCCCGTGAAAAAGACAGGCCACTTCCTGTTTGCAGCGAGTGGGCACAGCGATCACTGATCTAAACCAGCGATATTTGTACTGATATCAACAGTAGCAGACGACACTCGACCACCCGACGGACAGAGCAGGCCATTTGTGCCTTGCCTGGACGCACACTGGATATGGACCAGGCCGAGCTATCCGTAAGTTACACAGTACAGCCTGAAGCTTATTTGATATCGGAAGGGTGAGGAAGGAGGGGTTATTTGTCGTTTAGTGTTTGTTGTTATATCTTTTCATCTGGAGTGGCGCCTACAGCAAATATTTTCTCCATACGAAGGGCAGCTACTAAAAATCAGCTTGACCCATGGCGACCGTGTATCTTTTGGCATCTATGTAAACAGTCGATTCTCTCTCTCTCTCTCTCTCTCTCTCTCTCTCTCTCTCTCTCTCTCTCTCTCATCTCATCCAATTTACTGTATTGGTTGTACATCACAATGCTTCTTTATTTATTTATATTATGTAGTAAAACTGTTGCCGCTAGGGTTTCACGTGAAAGAAAAACAGAAGATAGTGGTAGAAAACCCTTTAAAATAGAAACAAATAACGACGTTTCGGATCAAAGATCCTTCCTCAGGTGACATGGAAACAAACGTAGAACAGAAAAGAACACGACAGAAAGAATAGACGTCATCCTGTATAGAGAGAATTTAGAATGACGTAAAAAAAAAAAAAAAAAAAAAAAAAAAAAAAAAAAAAAAAAAAAACACAAAAAAACACACACACGTACAAATAATGACGCAAATACACATGCACAAAACACGTAGCACAAAACTTACGTCTATATACATACACGTCACTGCATACATTCGCATTCACTCGTGCCTGCTGCAGCTCGCGCACATGCACACACACACACACACACACACACACACACGCACAACACACACACACACACACACACACACAGACACACACACTCAAAGGTAGTATCCAGTATCAACAGTGAGGTCAAGTCTGGCACCAACTACCCATCAGGCCGAGCATACATCCCTAGGGGCGAATGTTCAAGCCGCGCGGATGGTAAGTGCCAAGCCTGTCCGCGAAAAAGGATTCTGTCATTTTGCGGCGGATGAAGTGGGATGTATTTTGCCAAAGGATGCGTATGCTGAAATGTGTGAGGCTATGAGGAGGTTCGTTGAAATGACGTCCAACCTGGTTGTTGTATCCGAGGCGGATCGAACGAACATGTTCCTCGCAGCGTTCAGGGAGTGTACGGTATGTCTCCCCCACATACAACATCTTTGGGCAGTGAGAACATGAGATGACATAGACAATATCCGATGACTGGCATGTGAATGATCGGTGGACATGAAAAGATGACAGGGGTCCGGTGATGACGGGGAATGTGTTGATGTACGGACATGCTTTGCAGTGTGGTTGCTGACAAGGGTGTGTGCCAGGTGGTAAGGTGTTAGATGCGCGAAGTGAACTGTGAACAAGATGATCGCGTAGGTTAGTGTCACGTTTGTAAGCGACCAGCGGAGGCTCAGGAAATATGTCTTTCAATACTGTGTCATTCTGAATGATGTGGAAGTTCCTGAGGAGAATGTTTTTGATGGGGATGTTGTGAGGATGATACGTGATACACAGGACCGGCCGGTCCTCTGCAGCACTGTGAGTTTTCTCCCTCAAAGCCTCACTTCTGCTTGTGGCCTCAGCCTTAGAACGAGCGGTGTTGACGATGTCTTGGGGGTATTTATATTAGCCTATATTGGACTGGAGGTACGTGTTGAAATAATTCGTTCACAACTACAAAGTGTCAGGAGTCATACTTACAGCATGTACAGCCGTACATTCTGCCATCATAGTCCCCAGCGCGTAAAATCCGTGGCTGTCGGTCAGTTTCAAAGTGTCACAGAATCGTCTGCTGTTGTCCGATCTGCTAATCGCGATGATTTCCGTGCAACAGGAAGTGGTCTGTCGTTTTCCGAGAGTTTTGCAAGCTCGGGATACGCAGTTGCCAACTCCGTCAACTGTGTTACGAACCGATTTGACCCACTTAGGGGCAGGGCCCAAGCTGGGTCCTGTAGTCTTTTTAAAACACGCGCTGGGCGGGTTTTTCTCATTGCACCTCAGCTTTAACCTGCTTCCGTCTGGTCGCCGTTACTCTGCTCTCAAAGCACGGACAAACCGTTTTAGTAACAGTTTTTATCCTAGTGCTGTCGGAGCCCTATCAGTGTGATAAGCGTGCGATGATGTGCTCTGTGGGCCGATCATAGAGTTTCATTGCCGAGGCCAAATGTTTGCGTGAATGACTGAGTGAGAGTGCGTATGTGCATGGAATCATGTGGCCGGCCTACAGAGCACTTCGCCCAACCCTTGTGCTATCCCTTCGGCTGTTGGTGGTGTTTGGTCGAGCTGATTCCATGAGTCTCCTCCCCCGGCAGGGCGTGCCCCCAACGGTTGAGAGAATAGTGTATATCAGTATTAGCCTAGTCTTACGATATATATTAACCAGTTTTACACCCAACTGTGATCACTAAATTAGTGACATTTACTCTAAGATATTCTGTTTTCATTTATACGATACACCTTTAATTAATTTCGATTTCCTAGATTAATAGGCGTGTGTGTTTGTATGTGTGTGGAAGCTGAGCGTGGGTGTGTGTACGGTACGCATTGGTTTGTGATATTAGTTGTTTAGTTTTAAAGTTTTTACAGTGTGTGTAGGGCATTGGATTTGTGTGATTAATTGTTTCTTATTGTTGACTGTGATGTTTGTAATTGTAACGATACCAACACACATTCCTATTCTTTATGTTCTTAAGGCAAATGGCAGTAAACAATATCTAACGGGGCTACATAAAATTTGGCTACTAATGAGAAGAGCCACTCCACCCGAGCGCCTCTCCGAATCAGAGCCTTTTATAGCGTTAAAACCATTAAAGGACACAGGGTAAGAGGTCATCAGGTAAGTCTCCTGAAGAGATATTACTGAGGGGTTATAAAACTTGACTAAAAGACGTAATTCCTCAAAGTTTGCTTGAAAACCGCGACAATTCCACTGAAGCAGAGAGTACATGATTATGTCTTATCTGGGGATGAAGAGTTCTCTCCCCCCCCCTTTTCCTTTGCCTTGGAAGGAGTTGAAGAAACAGAGGGGGACCGGCTCCCGGGCCTCCTCTGGTTCTTCGGAGATGAAGGGAGTGGAGCTGCCGCAGCACCAGCAGCGACAACTTCCACTCCCTCCATCCGCTCCTCCAATGCAGCATATTTGTTTTGAAGGGGGACATCATTGTTCTAATCTGGGCCCGTGCGCACAGCGGTCCCATAGCTTTTTTAAACTTCTGGTCCTGGGCAGCGTTCCTGCCGCTAGAGTTATCGGCTTTAGAAGGCTGACCAGAGCCAGGAGCCTTTAAAGCAGACAAACTGACAGGCTTGGGTGGGGGCTGAGGCTTAGGGGCAACAGGAGGCGGTACTACCGACCGGCAGTATCCGCCTTCTGCGTTCCCTGGCTCCTCGTCACCACCGGAGGAGGGTTACTCTCCAGGGGCGAGAGGAGCCGAGGCTCTGCCCCCAAGTAAGAAGTTGGGGTTTGACATGAGAAGTCTTTGGTGGGGCGCTTGCCTGCCACAGAAGCACTGAAAGTATACACAGAGGTGTTAGAGGTTGGGGCAGCCGCAGCTGCACCAGGGCCGTCAATCAGCTTTTTTGCGTCCGCAAAAGATAGCCCCTTCTCCACGCGCACCTGCTGAATCTTGCACTCGGATATCCAACGAGGGCACTTCTTGTCCGAAGCCATATGCGTCCCCTGGCAATTCACACACAGGGCTGTGCAGGACTCAGCAGAGTGTCCGGGCTTAGCGCAACGGGCGCATGGAGCCTCTGCCTGGCGGCATGTCTTCTGCCCATGGCCATACTTTTGGCACTTAAAGCACCGGAGGGGGAGAGGGACGTACTTTTTCACTTTCAGGAGTAGTAACCTCCCCAGATGTTAGTAGGAGTGTCTCCGATGGAAGAGAGCCTCAGTAGCCCGCTGGAGTGTGCCCGGGTACGGCACTCTACCAGCAAGTCACCAGACCTGAGGCGCTGGGCATCAGGCCTGCCAACACGGCTCCTGAGGGTCTCCCCCACCAGAAAAGGATGCAGCTTGGAAACAGGTGTCTTCTTCACCTTGCCATGGACAATGAGGAAGCGAGGCCATACGGCCGACGCCTGACGCTTCGCTTCCTCACAGTCCGAGTCACTGTCATGTTCAGTGTCGGTGGCTATGTGCCGCTTCTGTGCCATTTTTTTTTCATATTATAATAGTAGAGATATTCATCCCCCGGGGGTCCCCGCCCGCTACAGAGCCCAACAAGGGAAAGTGCAACTGTCGGCGGGTTTCCAACCGACGCAAAATTGAGACAGCCCGAAAGATATACTCGAGGGAGTAAGCCCGATTGAACCGTCGGAGCCACCGCCTTCTATTACACGGTTGAATGCTGGAGAATACTGGCGTAAAGCACCTAATCAGCAGCTGAGGCTATAGTACGGTGCTCCGTATATCAACCCGCATGTCAAACAGTGGGATAGGGCTCAACGTGACAAGAGCCGATTGACTAGGCCGGTACGACTAGCCTCCCGTTTAGGTAGAAGTCAAGGCCAAAGTGGAGTGTTGGCACCAGTAAGCCGCAACCCAAAGGGAACGTCAGCCACCAGGATCCTCTTCTCCCCCGACACGGGTCTCCAAGCACGGCAAACACTTGGGATCCAAAGGACCAAAAGGTCACGAGTATTTTTAAGGACCAATCCAACATGGTAGGACCTGGGTTAGCACAGCTCCTTAAAACCGGACCAGTAAAAAAGACTGACCAACATATCTGCTGACATCAAGTCCTAATCTTGGACAAAGATGGCACCCCATCGCTAGCCCACTCAGTCAGTGACCGAGGAGACTACCCACTTACGCCACGTGGAGGCCGGTGTCGAGTGGGCGGTGTCAAAGATGAGAAGTAGTGGATCGCTTATGATCTCAGAAATTTTACTTTTGTGTGTGTGTGTGTAACTTGAAATGTTTTACCGTCTCTTTCAGTCCTTGTGCGTGTGAGCATGCGTGTGTGTGTGTGTGTGTGCGTGTGTGTGTGTGTGTGTGTGTGTGTGTGTGTGCGTGCGTGTGTGTGTGTATATGTGTGTGTGTATATGTGTGTGTGTGTATGTGTGTGTGTGTGTGTGTGTGTGTGTGTGTGTGTGTGTGTGTGTGTGTGTGTGTGTGTTGCATTACTGTTTTCGTTATAATTGATAGTGTGAGTCGAATACTCAAACATAAAGCAATAAAATAGGAACACACACATTACCACACGCACACACTAACACACACACAAACAAACGCACGCGCGCGCGCACACACACACGCACTCAAGAAGACCGTGAAAAAAATGTGTGTTATTTCAAGTTACTTGTTGAAAAGTAAACGTTTTTTTTTATCATAAGCGATGCACTACATCTCACCCTCGACACCCCCTAACCCCCCCCCCCCTCCCATCCCCCCTTGTGGTACTACGTATGTTGTGTAATGCTTATTCACATTACTGAAGCTGTAACGCCTCATGAAACGCTCCCCAAACAATTTGATCTTTTGCATTTCTTAAAATCGTTTGCATTCTCTTCTTAGAAGAGACTCTTAGAAGAGACAAAGAAATGAAAATTGCTCCATCAGTTGAAATGTTTGGAATTGGGGTTGGGTAAGCTTTTCTTGCAATAAAATCCACAATTCTCGCTCAAAATGAATGGTTTTGGTTGCATTTGAAAGAGATATTACTCAGAATTTATGTCACTGGCTGGCGAATGGACGACATGCGTCTGAAACTTGTAGAAGTGAATTGTTTTGGGGGTGAATGTCTTATTCAGACCACAACAGCAAAAGTTTTCTTGCAAAATAAAAATCATTTGCGGCATTTTGAGACACATGAATGCGCTTTCAAATGGTGCAATCAGATTTACGAAGCTCCGGATGAAACGCGTCTCACATGAAAATGTTACCGTGCAGCTTTCTATTTTTTTGGGTGTCGAGTTCAAAGGGTTGTAATTTAAAGGCAACGCAAAAGAAAAGGATGAAGTTTGTTTACAAGCGCGTAGTATATTTTGTGATGAAGACAGAATTTTGAAATCTTTAGACATTAGAAATATATCGTCTCCAAAACATTGTAAGGTTGTAAGGTCGTAAGGACGACGGAAGAAGACTACTGGCCCATTACACAATTTCACCTTTGAACCAAACAACAAACAAGAGGGAGTGGCGGAGTGAAACGATGGTTTCAATCAGGTCTCAGGAAATTAAACAAGGGCGAGTGGGGGAGTGGCGGTGTGGGTGCATCCACAATCAATACTCCTCAATTCTGACTGGCATCATCTTCCGTCTGCTACTTTCCTTTCTGGTATTTGACATGAAAAAACGCTTAACCCGTTCAGCCCTGACGCACTATAGCAGGAGATGGGTCGACCATGACAATTCAAGGGTAGTGCCAGATTAGCTGGCACTACCCTTGAATTATCATGGTCGATCCATCTCCTGCAACAGGTGCATAGACGTTAGATGACGCATACAAAATTTGGGAAATATGTGCGTCGGGCTGAATGAGTTAATCCGAACATTGTTAATACTGATTTTACCTGTTTGGTCAGTTGTTCTTCACAAAGTTTGTATAGAGTGAAGAATTTGCGGGCCAAAACAATGTTGTCCAGAAAACCACAGGCTGCCAGTTTGACTCTCATGATGATCTGTCGGTCAGGCACCATCATGGCCACTGTGCGGAAGTTGATCTTCAGATTCTCTGGCAGCTCCTGTCGTCCGGCATAACCAGGGTTCTGAACAGGAAAGAGAAAAATCCCATGGTAAATAATCTTAACCCACCTAGTCCACGCAGTCACCTGTAAACAGTACTGGTGGCTGTATGCACATGGGGTAAATAAATAACAAAAGGGTTAATAACACGTTTAATTTAAAATTGATGAATTCACAAACGTAAAACGGGAAAATAGGCATCATACATTTCTAATGTGAAATGGAGCTACCCTGTATTGTCAGAAACAGCCTATCTGTGATGACAAGCTGTCTTTTACTGCAGGCCAGAACAATAGCGATCTGCTGGGCCGCTACAGACAGCACTGGCAGCTCGATTCTGTGAACTCATCAAAGCAACCCCACGAGTCAGACCGGGCAAAACCTGCAAAGAGGCGACAGGCTATCCTGACACCACCCTTGACCTATCATGGTCGATCTGTCTCCTGAACGGAAATGTAGTCTTCAGAAGACAACTCCCAAACGTGGGAATGTTTACCGTAACCCGTTTAACCTCACGGCCGCATTTCCCAAATTTCCAACCCAATTTTCAATTTTTGTAGGCGTTACCTAACCACTGTGTATCAGTTGCAGGAGATGGAGCGACCATGAAAATTCAAGGATTGTGCCTGATTAGCTTGGCGCCTGAAGGCGCCAATCTAATCTGTTAATACCTTTGAATTATCATGGTCAATCCATCTCCTGTTGTAGGGCGTCGGGGCTAAAATGGTTAAGGCAAAATGGGTTAAACTCTCACAGGACAAGACAAAACAAGAAAGGCAAAGCCATTATGGCTCACATGTATGACCTATTTACATGTGTGACATTTGTGACAATAAGTAAAGGACTGGCTTCTGCACCAGCAAAATCCATGTTTTCTCAAAACGTAAGTATTTTTCACACATCTGTCAACCCCTGTGACCCTTGACTTTTGCGATGAGTCGATTAAATTAGTATGCGTAGGAAGGTCTTATCATCAGCTACCTTTGTGCCAAATTTGATTGAAAAATTTGCAAAAACGTTGATAATACGTACCAATTTACCAAATTGGTTTTTTACACGTATTTGTCGGCCTCTTGTGACCCTTGACCTTTCCGAGGGGTCATCCAAATTAGTATGCATAGACAGGTCTTACCATCATGTACCAATTTTGGGTTTGAAGTTGTGAATAATATTTGAGAAAAAACATTTTTTTGTCAAAATATGGCTATTTTGGACCCGTTTCCTGAGCTCGTCACCTTTGACCTTTCTGAGGAATCAACCAAATTAGTATGCATAAAAAGGTCTTCCCATCAGGTATCTCTGTAGCAAGTTTGGGTTTGAAGTTGTGAATAGTTTTTGAGAAAAATCATCTTTTGTCAAAATATGGCTATTTTTGAGTGACCCTTGACCTTTACGAGGGATCAACCAAATTAGTATGCATAGATAGGTCTTACCATCAGGTATCTTTATACCAAGTTTGGGTTTAAGTTGTGAATAGTATTTGATAACAAGAAAGGCAAAGCCCTTATGGCTTATGTGTATCGACTGATCCACACGGCTGACAATAAGTAAAGGGATGTCTTCCGCACAAACAAAATCCAGGTATTCTCAAAATTTAATCAGCTGTCATACATCTGTGAACCCCCCGTGATCCTTGACCTTTGCGATGATTCAACTAAATTAGGATACATAGGAAGATCTTATCACCAGCTACCTTTGTGCCAAATTTGATTGAAAAGTTTGCAAAAATGTTGATAATAACTACAATTATTGGCAGTTTATACACATTTGTCGACCTCTTGTGAACCTTGACCTTTTCCGAGGGGTCTTCCAAATTAGTATGCATAGATAGGACACTTACCATCAGGTATCTCTGTAGCAAGTTTAGGTTTGAAGTTGTGAATAGTAATTGAGAAGAAAACATTTCTTGTCAAAATATGGCTATTTTTTACCTATTTCCTGAGCTCTTGTGACCCTTGACCTATCTGAGGGGACATCCAAATTAGTATGGATAGATAGGTCTTACCATCAGGTATCTCTGTCGCAAGTTTGGGTTTGAAGGTGGGAATAGTATTTGAGAAAAAAAAATCTTTTGTCAAAGTATGGCGATTTTGGACCTATTTCTTGAGCTCTTGTGACCCTTGACCTTTCCGAGGGATCAACAAAATTAGTATACATAGAAAGGTCTTAACATCAGGTATCTTTGTACCAAGTTTGGGTTGGAAGTTGTGAATAGTATTTGAATTTTTTTTGTGTGGTAACAATATGGTGATTTTGGACCTATTTCTTGAGCTATTGTCACCCTTGACCTTTCCGAGGGATCAACCAAATTAGTGTGCATATAAAGGTCTTACCATCAGGTATCTTGACTTTGTACCAAGTTTGGGTTTTAAGTTGTGAATAGTATTTGAGAAAAAAATAATTTATAGTCCAAAATAGCTATTTTGGATATATTTCCTGATCCCCTGTGACCTTTGTGAGGGGTCACTCAAATTGGTATGTTTAGAAAGGTCTTGCCACAAAGTATCCTTGTGCCAAGTTTGAGGACTGTAGCTTGAATAGTCTCCGAGAAAATGCCAACGTTAAGTTTACCACGGACCACGGATTACAGACGACGGACGCCAGGCATTGGACAGACGACCACTGGCCCAGAACATAGTATCACTTTTGCTTCGCACGTGAGCCCCAAAATAAAATTATATCAAAATATAGTTATTTTTTACCTATTTCCGGATCCCTGTGACCTTGACCTTTGTGAGAGGTCACTCAAACTGGTATGTTTATAAATGTCTTCCCACAAAGTATCCTTGGGCCAAGTTTGAAGACGGTGGCTTGAATAGTCTCCGAGATATTAATGCCAACGTAAAAGTTTACCACGGACGACGGACGACGGCGTACTGAAGACGGACGGACGACCACTGGGCCAAAACATAGACTAACTTTTGCTTTGCGCGTGAGCCAAAATGTCGACATAACATAAATAATGACTCAGACCATGGTCAGGAAGATTCCAAATTCAGGGTTCATGTCAACAATGTCCCCATCTGTGAAGACAAACTGTCTTTTGCGCTCCTTTTTGCAGGCCAGAACAATGGCGATCTGCTGGGCCGCCACAGACAGCACTGGAAGCTCGATTCGGTTAAACTCATCAAAGCAACCCCACGATCCAGACTGAGCCAAACCTGCAAAACAGCAGAACAATTCAATTGGAAGCTAAAGCACTCCACACCAAGAACTCTACCGCAAAATTGTGAAGTCAGTATACAGTGGTAGCCACCCAAAATGTTGCCCGTCACTCAACGTCATACACATCTGCTGCTGGGACACATATTCCGTATTAACCCCTTGACTGCCAGTAGTCGCAAATTATGTGTTTGAAATCCTCAATTCAACGCCCAAGGACCCCAAGCAGTCAAAACAAAATGGACACCAAGCAGTTCCTGCAAGTGGCATAGATCCCCATGAGACCCCGCAAGTGCGGGAACTCATGAGAATCTATGCCTCTTGCAGTTCGATGATCTATTTTTGGCAGTGTAGGTTACAAACATAGTACCCATGCACAAGGGGGCTAATAACTGGATTACAAGTATGATTGTAGCCCCTGTCAGCGCCGATATCACTATGTCACCTTTTGGCAAGTGAATGGTGGATGCAAGCCATAACAAGCCTGGCTGGGAAATGTAGCTGTACAACATGGCCAGTGAAACGTGCGAGAAAACCACATCAGACAAAATTGACTAAGGGTCAGTTTTGTTAACGCTAGATCGATTGGGGTCAGTTTCACACGGAATCATTTCGACATAGCAATTTTGAAGAGGAATAGACGTTTTGTCTGAAGAAGAAGTAGGTCAAAATTGCACGTGTCCGTCTATCCGGGCTTTTAATCGCCTGTTTTCGTCGACACACGTGCAAGTTTCACATACCCCAGACTTCTGAATGTCATGGCTAAGGCACTAGTTATTGTCATAACCATTTTTACTTGAAGCTGTCTTTTCACTTTCCTTTCTAAACTTGCTGTGCTAGAGTGACCCACGGTTGATCTCACATACACAAAACTGGCCCCTGGTTGATATTTACTGAAAGTCTTCAGATCATGCGTGCAATCAAAAATTTCCGGATGAAAAATATTAATCTGTCAAAACATTGTTTTTTCTTATCAGCAGGAAAACATTATTTGAAAGATGTTTGTCTATTTTAGACCAAACCCTGGGCAGACGGGAATTAATTTGATAAATTACTGCCCTACCTTTGTAAATGCGTCCCAGTCCTCTGAAGTCCATCTGGTCTGAGCAGTTGAAGACAACAACGTACTTGCCTAGACAGCGCCCCATGTCCTTTGTAGTCTCTGTTTTACCTGTACCTGCGGGACCCGCAGGGGCTCCACCCATAGACATGGCCAACGCTTGGGCAAGGGTGATGTAGCACCTGGAGATGTGAATGTTCGCACCGATATTTACATATTAACCCATTTAGCCCCGACGCCCTACAGCAGGAGATGGATCAACCATGATAATTCAAGGGTAGCACCTGATTAGCTTGGCGCCTGATGACGCCAACCTAATCTGGCACTACCTTGAGTTAACATGATCGATCCATCTCCTGCAACTGTTACAGTCGTTAACTAAAACCTCTCAAATCTTGGAAATGCAGCAACGGGGTTAAATGGGTAATCCCTTTGTGCATGAAACTGCTAGGTAATGTAAGCGGTGGCAGCAAGTACAATTGGGTTAACATATTCAACTTCCCATGACCCTGCAAGACCTTAGCGAAATATGGCTATTTTGGACCCATTGCCTAAGCTCTTGTGACCCTTGACCTTTCCGAGGGATAAACCAAATTAGTATACATAGAAAGGTATTACCATCAGGTATCTTTGTACCAAGTTTGAGGTCGAAGTTGTGAATAGTATTTGAGAATTTTTTTTGTGGTCAAAATATAGCTATTTGTGATATATTTCGTGATCCCTTGTGACCTTGACCTTGTGAGAGGTCATTGAAATTGGTACGTTTAGAAAGGGCTTGGCACAAAGTATCCTTAGGCCAAGTTTGAAGTCTGTGGCTTGAATAGTCTTTGAGAAAATGCCAACGTTAATGTTTTTACCACGGACGACAGACGACGGTCGACGGACGGACGATCACTTGCCCAGAACATACTCACTTTTGCTTCGCACGTAAGCCAAAGATAGCATAAGAAGTATCACGCAATGCAATGGAGGCATTAAAGTGGTCTGCTCTAGGGTGGGCTTTGATAATGCGGGTTCTCAATGTTGGCTTGCATCAGCGGAGACTATTCTACTCTTCTTTTCACAATCCATGTCCACTTAACAGAGATCAGTTAATGTCCCTGGCAAAACGTCGTTGGGACTCTCCTACGTACAATGGAGAACTGAGAAGAGCAGAGAAGTCTTCCATTTCATTACATTTCGACTTCAAAAGCTGTCAGCCTCTTTGTTCAGCATTATTGTATGACATACTGAGAACATTTGAATACAAATTACGTATTGCCAACTATTAATCCTCCATTGTCGGAAACAGGTCGCTTTCAAAGTCAGTCATAGACACAACATTAAAGTTCAATTCTCTCTCTCTCTCTCTCTCTCTCTCTCTCTCTCTCTCTCTCTCATTTAATTTCATCTCTCTCTCTCTCTCTCTCTCTCTCTCTCTCTCTCTCTCTCTCTCTCTCTCTCTCTCTCTCTCTCTCTCTCTCTCTGTGCTGTGCACGAAGTGGGCAAATTAATTAGTGACTTAGTTAATAAGAAGTCCTCCAGCCATGATGATATTAGCTCACAAATATTAAAGTTGTCTATACCATACATCGTGGAGACCCTTACTTATATTTACAACTTATGTATTCAAAACAATGTATTCCCTACAGACCTTAAAGTCGCAAAAGTCGTTCCATTGCCAAAATCAAAAGATCGTACTGATCCTAACAACTATAGACCCATTTGTCTGCTGTCAGTATTATCTAAACCCCTCGAAAGGCATATACATAAACACCGTGTCTGTCTAGAATCACGAAAGTTGCTCCATTCGTCTCAGTCAGGATTTCGCCCTCGGCACTCATGTCATACAGCTCTGAGCAGATTAACAGACACATAGCTTTCAAATATGAATAATTCGCAGCTGACAGGTATAATGTATCTTGACTTTAGAAAGGCTTTCGACTTAGTGAACCATACAATATTGATTTCTAAACTTAAGCATGATCTTCGAAACGACATGGCTGTTTCGTTGTTTACGTTATACCTCGAAAACATGAAGCAGAAAGCAATTGTAAAACTCGGCATTCCGCAGGGGTCAATCTTAGGTCCTGTTTTATTTTGTATTTACATTAATGACCTACCTCTAAGTCTAACCTACGAAGCAGCACAGTGTGATATGTTCGCCGATGATACCTCAATTCACACAGCTAACAAAGACATACTTGTAGTTGAAAACAGCCTTCAACAAAGTCTCGATGATATAGCAGCATGGTGTAAAGTCAACTCTAAGATTCTGCATCATAATAAAACAAAATCTATGATTATTGCAACACACCAAAAGCATCAGTTGAAACAATTAAAGCTTAATCTATCACTCGGCGACGACATCATAGAACAGGTAGCCAAACATCGTCTATTGGGGGTTACAATTTATAATCACCTCAGGTGGCAGATGCACATTGACAATGTGTGTAAAACGGTCTATAGAAATGTCTTTATGTTATCGAAATTAAAGTATTTCACAGATAGTGAAACCATAAAATTGTTCAGTAATGCACACATCATGTCACATAATATAAACTACGCATCGACGGTGTGGGATTGGTGCAGTGATGTCCACTTAAAAAGACTAAATTTTTTACAATACAATACAATACAATACAATACAATACAATACAATAATACTTTATTAATCCCTCACGGGGAAATTCACTGTCTGCCCATACAACACATGGCATCATCACTCATTCGTAGGAAAAAAAAAGAGGAAAAAACAGGAGAATGGCAAAATTAATTCTTCCCGACCCACACTTGACAACCGATCAAAAACTCAATAAAGCTGTTTACAAAATCAGATTCCTGCTATGGGAATGTGAGGGGTCTTTATATTGTTCCAAAACCCCGAATAGATTTATTTAAATCCACTTTGTCATTTGCGGGTTCCAAAATGTGGAACTCCCTCCCACGTGACGTTAAAGCCACTCCGACATTATCTTGTTTCAAGACAAGTCTTTATAGATACCTGACATCACACAAATAATAATATCTAGTTAAACGTAGACATACGAATGTACGTGTATATTCTAACTATCATGTGTATGTGCGCGTGTATGTATGTGTGTGTGTATGCATGTGTGTGTGTGTGTGTGTGTGTGTGTGTGCACGGGTGTGTGCGTTTGTGCGTGCATGTTTGTATTTAGTGGACTGTATATCTTGTATCACTGTGCTTTGATGTCCCTGTTTTGTGTATATTTTGTACTTAGTCGTAGTTTTAGCAACGGCAGGTACGAAAAATGATATAGTCACCGTTGTAAAATAAAGATTCATTGATTCTCTCTCTCTCTCTCTCTCTCTCTCTCTCTCTCTCTCTCTCTCTCTCTCTCTCTCTCTCTCTCTCTCTCTCTCAAGAGGATGGAAAATAGCAAATGTCGTTCCATTGCCAAAAACTAAAGACCTCACAGATCACATAAAGATTCTGGGAAAAAGAAGGGGGGTGGACTTTGTGTGTACATAAACAAGAAGTGGTGTAATCCGAACAACATGTCGCTGACGTACATATTCTGTTCGCCAGACGTTGAAATTATGACAGTGAGCGCACACCCCTACTACCTTCCGCGGGAATTTTCACACGTTTTAGTAACGAATGTGTACGTACCACCATCAGCTAACGAGAAAGGAGCCGCCGAAATCATCGCTAACCATCTACACGACCTTGACACTCGCGCGCCCGATGCCTTCAAGTGTGTCACGGGTGACGTCAATCACTGTAATTTGAAGAATGCTCTGCCAGGGTTCCACCAACAAGTGACGTGTACAACACGAGGGGACCGAACTCTTGACGTGTTTTGGTGTAATGTCAGAGATTCGTACGTCGCTGTTCCGATGCCGCCTCTAGGACGATCTGATCATAACTTGGTTAAACTCGTGCCACGGTATACACCACGCGTACAACGCGAGCCGCCGCTTACCAGGACAGTACAGAAATGGTCCACAGCACCTAAAGAAGCCCTGAAAGGTTGCTTTGACTGCACGGAGTGGAATGTTTTTACTGACACTACAAGCGACGTTGCCGAGCTGGCTGACACAGTTTGCAGCTACATAAATTTCTGCGTAGACAGTGTTGTGCCTAAAACAACTGTTAAAATCTATTCCAATAACAAACCTTGGGTCACAAAGCACATCAAATGTTTAGGGCTTAACGTCTTTTGTCCACCACGAGGGTGATTTCAAAGGGTCTGAGCAAATTTTGACCCAAGCTGGATTCGAACCCGGGACCTTTTGGTCTGGAGGCAAACGCTTTTACCACCGAGCCACCCAGCTCCCCCACACGAAGCACATCAAGGAGGTCTTAAACAGAAAGAAGAAAGCTTTTGAAGACAAGAACAAAGAACAGTTACGGACAGTACAAAAGGAACTGAAAAGGGAGCTTAGGAAGGGGAAGGAAGCATATCGAAAAAAGATAGAAAAACAGTTTGTGACTGGTAACATGAAACGTGTGTGGGAGGGTATAAATCTCATGAGTGGGAACAAGAAGCAAAAAACTGTTCCGGTTTTGAGCAAAACTACGGACTATGCCAACGACTTAAATCAGTTCTATGCAAGATTTGATTGTCATGATTTTGAGCATGAGAGAGAACAGGTCAAGGAAATGCTAGTTAGTGGACCTAAACACATGCAAAGTGAAGTGATTGTGGTGACTGAGGAGGAGGTGCTTAGTGTACTTAAACATACCAACCCAAACAAAGCGGCTGGGCCAGATGGTGTTAGATCAAATGTGTTAAAATTATGCGCTGAACAATTGTAACGAATTCTTTGCTATATTTTTAACATGTCACTTACCCAGTGTGTCGTTCCCTGTTCATGGAAGACCTCTTGTATTGTCCCCGTGCCAAAAAAGCAAACTGTATCTGTGATGAATGATTTAAGACCAGTTGCTCTTACCTCGTGTGTGTCATGAAGGTTTTTGAGAGGGCTGTTCTTTCACATTTAAAATACAGGTTGCAGATTTTATGGACCCCTTTCAGTTTGCTTACAGAAGACAAAGAGGTGTTGATGATGCCATTTTGCATGTTGTAAACAACATCTACTCTCATTTAGAGAACCCAGGAGCCTCCATTCGACTGATGTTCTATGATTTTTCGTCTGCTTTTAACACCATTCAGCCACACATACTCGCCTCCAAACTAGTTCACATGAACATAAATGCCTCTACCATTCTTTAGGTTTTGGACTATCTCACTAACCGGCCACAGTACGTCAGAATTAGTTCGCATCTAATCTCAGATGTACTTTTTACCAACACCGGTGCACCACAGGGGACTGTCCTGTCGCCTTTTTTGTTTTCTTTGTACACAGCAGACTGTAGAGCTACTCATGACGACTGTGTCATGGACAAATACGCTGACGACACGGCACTGACAGATGAGGACGACAGACACTATCGACAAGAGATCGATGACTTTGTAGAGTGGTGCGATAGAAACTACCTTGAATTACATGTTGGCAAAACAAAAGAGATGGTCATAGATTTCAGGAATAACAAACAGCATCCCGGTCTTGTTGTTATCAAGGGAACAGAAGTTGAGCGTGTAGAGTCCTACAAGTATTTAGGTGTTCTTTTTGACAACGCGCTCAACTGGAAACAAAACACAGATGCTATTGTGAAAAAAACAACGCATACCCGTCTTTACTGTTTGAGAAAGCTCAGATCATTTCAAGTAAGCACTCAGCTTTTACAGATGTTTTACTGCTCCAGTATTGTTAGCATTTTAACTTTTGGACTGACGTGCTGGGGAGAAATGTATGTAACAGAGACCAAGATCGTCTTAACAAAGTAATCCGGAAAGGGGGTGGGGTGATTGGTAGGGCACAGGATAATTTGGACACACTGTACAACAGACGGATTACGAACAAACTGGCTGACATTCTTGATGACAAAACACATCCACTTAAATATGAATTTGACAGCAGACGTATCGAACGAAGTGGCAGACTCCGAGTACCCAAAAGTCGTACATCACGTTATGCCAACTCTTTTGTCCCTCAGGCTGTTACCCTTTTCAACAGTAATATCAGTAGATAGTGTCGGTCAACATTCTTCCGTCCTTAGTACTAGCCCTCTCAGTATTATTACTAGTATTATTATTATTGTTATTCAAAGGTAACAATATGTCTGTTACAGTTCATTTCTTTAATTGAGTGTTATGGGTTATTTGAATTATTTTTTTATTATTTTTTTTTAAATGAGTGATTGATGATGCCATGTGTTTTATGGGCAGACAGTGAATTTCCCCGTGAGGGATTAATAAAGTATTATTGTATTGTATTGTATTGTAATAAATTCAGGCCAATCTCACTCCTATCAGCTCTGTCCAAACCGATGGAAAAACATGTCCACAGGCACCTGAGTCATTTCCTGGAGAGATATAACTTGATTTATTCGTTACAGTCAGGCTTTAGACCCCATCACTCATGTCACACTGCGTTGTCTCACCTACCAAATACTTGGCTTACTTCCATGAACAATGCTGAAATGACCTATACGGTATTTTTTAGATTTTTTCTAAAGCCTTCGACGTAGTCAGCCATGAACTGTTACTACAGAAACTGTTGCAATATCACATAGACACAGATTCCGCTTCCTTCTTTAAATCTTATCTAAGCGATAGATCTCAATATGTTTTTGTCAACTGTAAGCGTTTTTCAGAAGGTGCGATTAAGCATGGAGTGACCCAGGAGTCTATCTTAGGCCCTCTTTTATTTTTAATATATATTAATGACTTGCCTTTATATATCTCGCAACCAAATGTGCGATGCAGTTTTTTTTTTTTTTTTGCAGACGACGCTACTCTCGACGTGTCGTCGGCAAAAATGTCTACAATTAACTCTTCTTTGCAACATAGTCTATTAGATGTCTCAAACGGGTGCCGAGACAACCACATGATGCCTGATCCATCTAAAAAAGAGTGTATGGTAATCACTACACGTCAAAAGCATCAGCTAAACCCGCCTCCACTTAGCCTTTCCCTTAACTGTGAGCCGATTAGGCAGGTCGCCGAGCACCGGTTGCTAGACAATCAGTTGTCTTGGCATGCACATGTAAACAGTGTATGCAAAACTGTGTCCAGAAATCTGTTTCTGCTTTCAAAACTTATTTATTTTACAGATTCACAGACGAGAAAGCTGTTTTCACCGCTCACATTCAGTCTCACGTTGATTACGCATCTACAGTCGGGGACGGGTGTAGTGATGCATGCTTAAAGAGGCTTAATTCCCTCCACCGGAGGGCAGCCAAGCTAATCCTTCCTAACAGCAGGGACAGCACCGACGAACGACTGAAAGCCCTTGACATGCTTTCGTTACGTAACCTCCTTATATACAACAAGGGCGTGTTAATGTTTAAAGTCATCATCTCTAGAAGACCACCGTACATTTTGGATTTGTTTAGTTATGCTAACACACCGTACAGGACGGCAAGGAACAATCTGTCAGTACCTAGGCCACGACTTAATATATTTAAAAACTAGTATGTCCTATTCAGGAGGTAAACTTTGGAATTCTCTTCCAGCCAATATTACCGAAGCTCCCTCCATGTCCACTTTTAAGTCAAGGCTTTTCCGGCACTTAAATGAGCCGCTTTTCTGCGTTCGACTATTCATTAACATGTGTATGTGTGTGCGCGCGCGTGTATGCGTGTGTGTGTGTGTTTAAGAGGAAGTCAACAGATAGGTAATCAATACTCTCTGTGTGTGTGTGCGTGTGTGTGTGTGTGTGTGTGTGTGTGTGTGTGTGTGTGTGTGTGTGCGCGCGCGCGCGCGTTTTAAGAGGAAGTCAACAGATAGGTAATCAATACTTTTGACTTAATTTTGATAGTTTGTAGTTTATGTTCAGTTTATTCGATATTGGAGATGTTTATGTAAGTTGACATGATAATGTAGCTGCTGTGCATACAATGCCTACTAGAGGTTGCTCAGGAATCAGAGGCCGGTCAGGTTTACGTGTGGTTTGGCGACAGCGGTGGGTTGGAGGCCCGTACAGGCATCGTGATAGCGCATGTTGGTCCGGGCGTTTTATCTGTTGTTTGCGTCACGCATGCGCCTTCTACTTTTAGTGCCCTGCTTTTGATTTACGGAGATCCTCTATTGATGGTATGATAGTGTGTAGTGGGTAGGTATGTGTGTGTATATGTGAGGGTGTCCGTGCGGGTGTGTGTGTGTGTGTGTGTGTGTGTGTGTGTGTGTGTGTGTGTGTGCGCGCGCGTGTCTGCGTGAGTGTTGCGTGCGAGTGTGTGTGTTTTTTTCCCCCCTGTAGATTGTAGCAAGGACAAGAATGAAACAAGAAAGGCAAAGCCATTATGACTCAAGTGTATGACCTATTTACATATGTGTGACCTTTGTGACAATAAGTAAAAGGGTTGGCTCCTGCATCAGCAAAATCCATGTTTTGTTTTGTTTTTCAAAATGTAAGCATTTTTTACAATCTGTCAACCCCCGTGACCCTTGACCTTTGCGATGAGTCGATTAAATTAGTATGCATAGGAAGGTCTTATCATCAGCTACCTTTGTGCCTAATTTGATTGAAAATTTTTGCAAAAACGTTGATAATACCTACCATTTTATAAAAAAAAAAAGGCATTTTACACACATTTTGTCGACCTCTTGTGACCCTTGACCTTTCCGAGGGGTCATCAAAATTAGATGCACAAACAGGTCTTACCATCAGGTATCTCTGTACCAAATTTGGGTTTGAAGTTGTGAATAGTATTTATAAAAGAAATGGCATTTTAGACCTATTTCCTGAGCTCTCGTGACCCTTCACCTTTTCGAGGGATCATCCAAATTAGTGTGCATAGAAAGGTCTTCACATCAGGTATCTCTGTAGCAAGTGTGGGTTTGAAGTTGTGAATAGTATTTGAGAAAAAACATCTTTTGTCAAAATATCAAAATAAATCTTGTGACACTTGACCTTTCCCAGGGATCAACCAAATTAGTACGTATAGAAAGGTCTTACCATCAGGTATCTTTGTAGCAAGTTTGGGTTTAAAGATGTGAATAGTATTTTAGAAAAAAACATCTTTTGTTAAAATATGACTATTTCGGACCTATTTCCTCAGCCCTTGTGACCCTTGACCTTTCTGAGGGGTCATCCAAATTAGTATGCATAGATAGATCTTACCAGCAGGTATCTCTGTACCAAGTGTGGGTTTGACGTTGTGAATAGTATTTGAGAAAAAAAATCTTTTGTCAAAATATGGCTATTTTTCACCTGAGCTCTTGTGACACTTGACCTTTCCGAAGGATCAACCAAATTAGTACGTATAGAAAGGTCTTACCATCAGGTATCTTTGTACCAAGTTTGGGTTTGAAGCTGTGAATAATATTTGAGAAAACAAGTCAAAATATAGCTATTTTTGAGCTATTTCCTGATCTCTTATGACCTTGACTTTTGTGAGAGGTCACTCAAATTGGTATGTTTAGAAATTCTTACCACAAAGTATCCTTGGGCCAAGTTTGAAGAATGTGGCTTGAATAGTCTCCGAGAAAATGACAACGTTAAAGTTTAGCACGGACGACGGACGACAGACGACGGACGGACGACCACTGTCCCAAAACATAGACTCACTTTTTTTCGCACGTGAGCCAATAATAGTGGAAAAATACGGTTCGACTTAAGCGTTTATCGACCTATCTGTCTTTGACCTAGGCGTATGGAACCTTACCCGACTTTTAAGAGGAGAAACACCTTAGACTTAAGCGAGTTAGAGTTATCCGTTGTAAAATGAGTCATAGAAAGAACAGTTTTGGCCGGGATTTTTGTTTTTTTGTTTTTTTTGTTTTCATGTTCGACTTCAGCGTTTTTCGACTTAAGCATGTGGGACTGTATTTTGTTTCTATTTGTTTCATTCAACGACCAATAACCACAACCATCCAAGAAACATGGATATAATACACATTGGCCTCGGCAAGAGGCATTGATCTCCATAAGCCCACTCTGTCGTGGGGGCTCATGAGGATCTATATCTGTTGCGGTTGGATTGTGTTCCAGCTTTCTCGGCAGTGAAGGGTTAATTCAAGAAAACGCCTAATGGAGTATAATGAAGATGTACCTGTCAGTGAGAGGAGTGATGACCAGTCTGTCTGTGCAACCCAGAAATTCATTCTGATAGATAGTTTCTGTGTCAGTGATCTGGATGACACACTTGTCAGTCTCTTCATGGAAATAGAATCGAGACTGTTTCAACCACTCAAAATCAGTAGGGGACTTGATGTTCTTGCGATACTGAAACAAAGTCATACCAAGAATAAGCTCCAGGCTCACATGCATTCCCAGTCTTTTAGAGACTCACATAAGTAACTCAAACTCTGGAAGGGTCTTACGTGACGGAGCGAGGGGTGAGGGAATGTTGCAGGGCGTGGAAGTGTTGATAATGGGAGTCAAACAAAGAGGTCGTAATGACTTTTGTTTATTTACTACAACCTACCAAAAACAGTGTAGACGCTAGTTGAGATTCCAAGTGTCTCACAAAGTGGGTCCTTAATTGTTGAAATAGCCAGTCAAATCAAGTCAAAGTTTTTATTGATGTTGGCACATCGGCCATTTTTCACATGGAGAGCGTATACATGTCATTTCAATACCACAAGGACATAACCTGGGGTATATCGATATTTCTAGCTGAAATGACAGTTTCTTGGAAAAAAAGAGAAAAGAAATGAAAAGACATCCAGTATCATATGGGACATATCGTTGTTTCTCATTTTCGTCTCTCGAAACATTTGAAAAGAAACCATGCGAACTGTCTCGTTCTAGAGGCATTACAGGATAACAACAGAGGAAGTAAAACACTTTCACTGCTGTTATCGACATCTCCCAAAAATTCCGGACGCAAGTCTCTATACTTCGGACAATGAAAAACTACGTGAGCTTCGATTCGATGTTTCCCACGTCGCGGCGTCCTTGACCTTTGATAGATTGGTATGTTTACAAAGATCTTGCCACAAAGCATCCTTGTGCCAAGTTTGACGTCTCTGAGAAAATGCCAGCGTTAAGCTACGTTTCCATCAGCACGAATGCGATACGAATACGCAAACATGAAAAGGACTCGCACGAACCTTCTTGTTTCGGACCAGCTTCGGATTCGGATCGGGTTCGTATCGGATTCGTGTTTATAGGTCGGCGCCTTTAAATTTTACGACGGACGACGGACGGACGACCACTCGCACGCGAGCCAAAAAGACAATTAAACTCCATTCAATGAAACTACATTGTGTTCTAAGTCTCTTTTGTAAGTGTGTGTTTCTACTTCGTTGGATTCATCTGTGAGGCATGAATTAGGTAGGTCAGGTAACAAATGTGCCGGAGAGCGATATTTAGCTGTTTTGCATGAAGAGCTGCTCTTCACATATAGCACGCATAACAAAAATAAAAACATGGGCGAATAAAGCATCATCCGGTCTACAGTTCTGTTGTGCTTGTTTTATTCTGGAAAGAAAGATGTATTTATAGCCCCACCAAATGTGGAGCACGGGTAGGCGTCAAAAACAAATTTGGTCAGCTGTCTGTGAGCGCCCCACACAAAGCCGTGCTACAGTGGTGTTAGAAAAACAGCTTGCGCAAATCCAGCGCTATATTTGGTATGGTTGAAAAGAGCTTTTCCTTTCTCACGGTGCCTGGCGCGTGTTTGAATTCAAGAGAAAACTGCATCCGATTTTGATTTTTTAAAAAAAACTCATGAGATATGTTATCTGGGAATGATCGCGCGCACATGCGCCAGCTACCGATAAAAAGCTCATTCAAAAACCTTTCGATCGTTTTGATTATTTGAATGTGCACTTCGTCTGACACTGACGATCAGTGGCTTTGAAACTGACATTCCAACGCGTAAACACGATTTTACAACGGCGCCCGCGATAGAATGTTCTTTCGTCAACGATGACGCCAACTTTGCTAGTGACTTGCATAGAACATTGCGCAAGTACACAAATGTTTATGATTAATGATAGGCAAAGAATTTTCAGCATTATAAACTACAAGATGAGGCCTACCGCACTCTTTGGAGCTCACGTTTGTATTAGGAACATTCACAGTTGTTCATATTTTTAAGCTTATCCTTCTGATCCATTTCCCTCCTCTCAATTTACATGTTGATTTGATCCGTGACAGTAAAAAAAACCAAACACAAATCTACCTTCACGTTATGATTCTATAGGTGTCTAAACATAGCACTTTCTTGAAAAAGCAAAAGAACGCCATTCTAGGGCATATTCAAATGCACATATCTCGGAAGCCAATCAACATAAAGTTCTGATTATTTGTATGTGCACTTCTTTGACGTGTACTTCCGAGTTTTGCATGTGTTTGGTGGCAGTTTCTAGAGCAAGGAAGGCAAAGCCATTATGGCTCATGTGTATGACAGATTCACATATGTGTGGCTTTTGTGACAATAAGTAAAGGGCTGGCTTCTTGTTACGTGGTAGTCGTAGTCGTATGATGCAATCACACCAGACGCACGCACGTAGGGTTCTTGTAATGTAACTTCACTCAGCTGCAACTCGTCACACGTGGCACAAGGTTGTAGACCACACTGGAGTAACAGTTCCAACAATATTTTATTGCAGCGTTGTAATTTCTGCACAATGCATCCACAAATGCATCCACTCACTGATACACTGTCTCCTCTACAATGCATCAACACTTTTGACACACTGCGTCTCTCATACAATGTACACACATATTTCCTAACACTGTCTTTTATACAACTACAGATTACCAGAACAATCCAGCAAATTCACACAACACAACCAATCAGAAAAGAAATCGTAATTAAAACTTATTAATATTCATTAAAGAGAATACCATAGAATGAACTACAGCGTTAGACTAACATCTAGGCACATTCGATACAAAGTTACGAAATGTAGCCAAACACTTTGATCTGAGGTCACTAAAATAATCGCGCCTTTTCCAGAACGTTCTAGGTCAAACGAGGTCGGACTATAGCAATAATGTAACGAAAAGACGCGTTATTTTAGCTAAACAACTAAACAACAGAAATCGATCGCAATTTCCCAAGCAAACGAAATGAATGCTACTAAAAAGGTACGTAATTCTTATCCATAAAAATTCAGATGAATATCGAATCTTTCCTATTATTAGAACACGCATGCTCCCAAAAGAATAACAGAAACACAAACGTAACCCTCCTTTTTAGAAATAAATTTCACAAAACTTCTTCTCAAATCTTAAAATACGTTTGTGGCTGTGTCAAGCTTCATAGAATAATAAACACTAACAATCTCGCATCAAAACTTAAACCAAATAAACTGCTCTGTATTAATTGTCTCACAGTTCCTTAAACTGTCCTGGACAAAGAAAAGAAATGTTCCTTTAAACCGCTCTGCTCAGGTAATCCGCTCCAAAATTCTGCGAACCCTTGACAGACTGTAACTTACTGTCAAAGTTTTGCAAGAACATCGCCCATCTCATGATATGGGAATTTGTGAACTTAGCAGAATTCAGATAGTTCAAGGGTTGATGGTCCGTCTGCAGCACAAATGGTACTCCTTGCAGGTACAGTTCAAACCTCCTAACTCCCCAGATGATGGCTAGGCACTACTTCTCGATGGTAGAGTAGTTCTGCTCGGCTCGGGTCAAGTTCTTGCAGGCGTAGCTTACTGGGTGGAGTTTCCATTCTCCTGCATTAGGATGGCACTCACTCCGTCGTTGGAGGCATCAGTCCTCAGGACGAAGGTCTTCGATGGGTCGGGGAGGTGTAAAACGGGCTTCTCGGCCAAGATGTCACGTACCGCCTGGAATGCTCGCTCTTGGGCCTCCTCCCATTTCACATTGTTGGGTTGTCCTTTCTTCAGCAAGTCAGTCAGGGGTGCTGTGACAACTGCGAAGTTCGGGATGTACTCTCGGTAGTAGTTCGCCAGGCCCATGAATGAGCGAACTTGCATCTTGGTAGTAGGTCGTGGGGCATCCCTGATCTTTCTCAGTTGTCGTCGTGTAGCCCTTTCAAGCATTCGCTTAACCGGTGCCCGATGAAGTCTACGTTGTTGGCCCCAAGAATACACTTGCTTGATCTGATGGTGAAATTGGCATCTGACAGGCGCTTGAACAGCTCTCGGAGGGCCTTGATGTGATCTTCCCAGTTCTTGGTATGGATCAAGATGTCGTCCCAGTAAAAGACCACATTCTGCATATCTTCTAGCATTTTTTTCAGTTCTCTCTTCAAAGTGGCACCACTGTTCACCATTCCAAAAGGCATCTTCAGGAACTCCCAATGACCGTCGGGTGTGACGAATGTTGTCTTGTAGATATCTTTCTCTGCAATCTTGATTTGCCAGTACCCTTTGCTTAGGTCAGTTTTGGAGAAGAATCGGTCTCCACTGACCTCCTGGAACAATTCTTCCGCTGTGGGCATGGGCTCTGGGTCGAATACTGTCAGCTTATTGAGTTTACGGTAGTCCACACACACCCGGTTGGATCCATCTGGTTTCTTCAGACGACTACTGGGGACGCATATGACGCGTTGGACTCCCTGATGACTCTCAGGTCCAACATTTCCTTGATGTCTGTTTTCAGTTCTTTCCTCGTGTTGTAAGGTAGACGATATGGCTTACTGCAAACTGGATCGTTTGATGTCAGATTAATCTCAGGTTGGATGGTGTCTGTAGTCCCTGGGTCAGGTGTAAACCGATGTTTGAACTCTGTAGTTAAGGCTCTCAGCTCTTCTTGTTGTGTCTGGGTCAGGTTTGGACGGAACATCATCTACACCCTCCTTGTGGCGGAGGTCATTTAGGTCAAACAGGTTCTCGTCGTCTAGTCTCTCGTCAGCAGCCATACGCACCAATGCCGCTTGTTGTGTTTTTTTTTCTTTCTGACGACCTCTCTCGATATACTTCTTCAGCAGATTCATGTGGTAAGTCTTCATCTTGTTGTTGACTTTGAGTCTGTAGTCGTTGATTCCAACCACTGTGTCAACCACGTACGGTCCCTTCCACTGCATCAGGAGCTTGTTGTTGTCGGTGGGGAGAAGAACCAACACCTGGTCACCTGGCTGGAACCGTCGAGGTTTGGCTTTCCGCATATAATAATGCTCCCCCTTGTTCTGCGCCTTCTCCAATTCTTCTCGAGCCATCCTGAGGGTATCCTCCAGCTTCTCTCTCAGGCCGAAGACATACTAGTAGCTAATCATCACCTCAGGCGCGTCGATGTCCTTGGTCCACACCTCCTTCGGGATTTGCATGGGGCCCCTTACAGTCCTGTCGTACAGTAATTCAAAGGGGAAGAACCCTGTCGAATCATGGGGAATCTCATCAGGAATCCCCAGATGCTGAGCATATCCACGAGAGCCTCTGCTACTGTTGGAGTGTCGATCTTCTTTAGTGGTATGGCCTCAGGGAATCTTGTAGCGTAATCCACCAGTGTCAGAATGTAGCGATGGCCATCTTCACTTGGAGGAGATATTGGCCCCACCAGGTCCACAGCTACCCTTTTGAAAGGCATATCGACGAGTGGCATCTTCTCGAGAGGAACCCTGGGCACCTTTCCCTTGGCGATTGTCTTCTGGCTTATGTCGCACGACCCGCAGAATCGGGTAACGTCGTCCCCCGTATCAGACCAGTAGAAGACTGCTCGGATCCTGTCGAGGGTCTTGCTGATTCCCAGGTGTCCTCCCAAGATGGAAGCATGGGCCAATTTCATCACCTGCATCCTTAGGGGTTCAGGAACCACCACTTGACGGACAGGCTTGTCTCCATGGCTGGTGTATATCCGGTACAGGATGTCCTTTCTGGTCTCGAAGGTTATCTCCTTCCCTCTTCGTGTCACGGGCTCGGTCTGACCTGTCACGCGTAGGCTCTCTGTAGTTACACCAGCTTGTCTCTATTCACCACGGCTGCTTCTGTGTTGTCAGTCACTTTTAGAGGGATAGTCTGGTGACTCTTCTTTGTTTGACTACTCGTGGCACAGGTTTCAGGTCTCCTCTCCTGATCTGGATCCTCTGCGTTTCTGGCATCGTCAACGTTTCCGATGATAATGTCATCACGCATAACACCGTCACCTCTCCTGGCAGGTACAGGGTGCTGACACTGACCTTGGCAAGGGGGGTAATTGTCACAATTCGACGGCCAGGATGAGGGTTGTCCACTCCTGTAGATTCTGGTCTTCAGCTACTAGGTCCTCTCTCACGATGAAGCCGCTACAACCCGTGTCTTTCAGCACTCTCACTGACACCGACGAATCCTGACACCACCGGCATGTTGGGCACTTCACTCTCAGGAAGCGCGATGTTGGAAACTGGTAAGGATATAGCCCCATCGTCAAATGATATGCGTCCACTCCTTTTGAAAGACTCGATCTGCTCCAGTGTCGACCGCCTTTCTCCAGACTCAAAGTCACCAGGTGACGTCACATCGTTGGCCAGTACAGCGGCGGCTCTGTGTTGAGACGTGGTAACACTTCTGCCTGTTGTCCCGCGGTCATGGTTGAGCCTTCTGGTGTTGTCGCCTCGGGGAACACTCATGGAAGGACAACGTATCGCCTTGTGTCCCTTCATTCCAAAGGAAAAACATGTCACGCTCTCCACTAACAGCTGTTTCTGGGTATCTCTGTTACGTGGTAGTCGTAGTCGTAGTATTATGCAATCACACCAGACGCACGCACGTAGGGTTCTTGTAAAGAAACTTCACTCAGATGCAACTCGTCACACGTGAAACAAGGCTGTTGACCACACTGGAGTAACAGTTACAACAATATTTATTTGCAGCGATGCAATCTCGGCACAATGCATCCACAAATGCACGAACACTGATACACTGTCTCCTCTACAATGCATCAACACTTTTGACACTCTGCGTTCTCATACAATGTACACACATATTTCCTAACACTGTCATTTATACTATTACAGATTTCCAGAACAATCCAGCAAATTCACACAACTCAACCAATCAGAAAAGACAACGTAACCAAAATTCATTAATATTCATTAAAAAGAACACTCTAGAAATAACTACAGCTTTCGACTAACATTTAGGCGTATTCGATACAATGTTACGAAGTGTTCTTAACAACTTTGACGTCATATGGTCACTAGAAAGATCGAGCCGTTTCGAGAACGTTCTAGGTCAAACGAGGTCGGACTGTAGCAACAATATAACGAAAAGACGCGTCATTATAGCTACAGAAATCGATTGCATATCTCCAAGCAAAAATGAATTCTACTACAAAGGTACGTAATTCTTATCCAAAATAACTCAAATAAATATCGGATCTTTCTTATGATCAACACGTACATGCTCTCAAAAGAATAACATAACCACAAACGTTACACTTCTGCATCAGCAAAATCAATGTTTTCTTAAAATATAAGGGTTTTTCCACACATCTGTCAACCAGTGACCCTTGACTTTTGCGCTGACTCGACTAAATTAGTATGCATATGAAGGTCTTATCATCAGCTACCTTTGTGTCAAATATGATTGAAAGATTTGCAAAAATGTTGATAATACCTACAATTTTATCAAAAATTGGCATTTTACACACATTTGCCGGCCTCTTGTGACCTATCTGAAGGGTCATCAAAATTAGTATGCATAGGCAGATCTTACCATCAGGAATCTCTGCACCAAATTTGCATTTGAAGTTGTTAATAGTATTTGAAAAAAAAAAAACATCGACGGCGGACGGACGACAGTTGAACGACCACTGGCCTCACTTTTTCTTCGCACGTGAGCCACAAAATTGAGTGGACCTACCTACATGAATAATGAACTAGGGGCAACAGCCAACGGACAGACGGACGGATGGACCTACAGGTGGCTCGTCATATGGACGCACTTTTTCTATAGCACTTAATCTGTAGTATTAGTTTTTGAGACTGTCATGCCAGTTCCATTTTGAAAGGTGAACTTGTACGCGTGTACGCGCGCGCGCGCGCGTTTGTATGTGTGTGTTTTTGGCTTGTTTGTTGTTATTTGTTTTATTGTTCCTTTGTTTGCTCACACGCTTACAAATCGAACAGAAAGTCCCGGGCTGCAACGCGATGACAAAGTAAAATAACCGCCAACGAACTGTTTTTTTAAAGCACGGACACTGCTGTCGTGCAACAATCAACAATGGCAACAGTTCAAAATCGTAACAAAAACAAGCACTTTGATAGGAGATTCCGGAATTCCGCTGATAAAACGAAACCAGCTCAAGCAGGAACGTACATACAACAACAAAGGAAACTGGAATAAGTGGCGACACTCGAAAAGACAGCAGGCATTAAAAACCATTCAAACACAAGACTGAAAGCAATTGAACGACTACCAACAAATAAACAGAGGAACCAGGAATCAGCAAATCAAAAGATGAAGCAAATCAATATTAGGCAAGCAAACATCTCTCTCTCTCTCTCTCTCTCTCTCACACACACACACACACACACACATACACACACACACACACACACACACACACACACACACACACACACACACACACACACACACACACACACCAGAAATGACGTGCGAAGTATTTTACACCTCCGTAGACTGAACATTTTAAAACACTAAACTGTTTAAAAAAAAAGTATACACTTATTCCCCGGTCGATATTTTGTAATCGCCTCAATATTTAAAAAAATCGGCGTATACCGTTGAAAACAGGATTCAGTTGCCGTTACGGTGTTGTCAGTTTCATTTCTTCCATTGCGTTTTCTTTATGCAGCAGACCGTGAAAGGCAACACCCTCCTAAATGAAAAGTTAGTGCAAAAGCTAAAACAAACAAAAAAGAAAGCAACACACAACAAAGACCCCCCCCCCCCTTTCCCCCGTTTTCGTAGACAAAGAAAGAAACCAAACAAACCAAACACACGCGCATATCCACCTTGAGATGTAGAGTATGTACTTTTGCCACAAGACAGCAAACATTACTGTTTATTGCACATCTGTAACTTGAGGGCTGGGGTACATAATTTAAGGTTCTGATCCAAATTAAACGCAATTTATTTTTCCCAGCCCAAATGAAAACAGGTTTTTCTGTTCAGTCTTAGAGTAGACAACAGATTTTTCGCTATAAATATCAGATATACGCCACTGAAGTTAGAGCAACTGACGTTTCAGGGAGTGCATGCCTTTACTGGGCGGCAAAACCAAACCATTTGACAGAAAAACATAAAACTCGCAGATTTTGTAGAACAAGAAAGGCAAAGCCATTATGGCTCACGTGTATGACCGATTTACATATGTGTGACCTTTGGGACAAGGACTGGCTTCTGCAGCAGCAAAATCCATGTTTTCTGAAAATGTAAGCATTTTTCACACATCTGTCAACCCCCCGTGACCCTTGATCTTTGTGATAGTCGATTAAATTAGTATAATAATAATAATAATAATACCGTTATTATATAGGCGCTTTTTCTCAATTTTGGGGAAATCGACTCAAAGAGCCGCGCCTGAAACCCAACACACACACTCACGAAACAGACACGGATTTACGCCATTTAAGACAAACACAGTACAAGACAAACGAAGGGCCAGTCAGCTACTGAAGTTACAGAGATTTTTTTTTATCGCTTGTATTTGAAATTTTGTAAAGTGGCCTGAGACCGGTACCAAAGTGTATGCATAGGAAGGTCTTATCTTCAGCTATCATTGTACCAAATTTGGTTGAAAATTTTGCAAAAATTGGGGAATACCTACAATTTTATAAAAGAAATCAGCATTTTACACATTTGCCAGCCTCTTGTGACCCTTGACATTTCCAAGGGGTCATCCAAATTAGTATGCATTGATAGGTCTTACCATCAGGTATCTCTGTACCAAATTTGGGTTTGAATTTGTGAATAGTATTTGAGAAAAAACATCTCTTGTATGGTATTTTAGACCTATTTACTGAGCTCTCGTGAACCTTGACCTTTCCGAGGGATCAACCAAATTAGTGTGCATAAAAAGGTCTTCCCATCAGGTATCTCTGTAGCAAGTTTGGGTTTAAAGTTGTGATTAGTAATTGAGAAAAACATCTTTTGTCAAAATATGGCTTTTTCGGACTGATTTCCTGAGCCCTTGTGACCCTTCACCTTTCTGAAGGGTCATCCAAATTAGTATGCATAGATAGGTCTTACCACGAGGTATCTCTGTACAAAGTTTGGGTTTAAAGTTGTGAATAATATTTGAGAAAAAAAATCTTTTGTCAAAATATGGCTATTTTTTTACCTATTTCCTGAGCGCTTGTGATCCTTGACCTTTCCAAGGGTTCAACCAAATTAGTACGTATAGAAAGGTCTTATCATCAGGTATCTTTGTACCAAGTTTGGGTTTGAAGTTGTGAATAGTATTTAAGAAAAAATAAATTATGTCAAATTATAGCGATTTTTGACCTATTTCCTGATCCTCTGTGACCTTGACCTTTTTGAGAGGTCACTCAAATTGGTATGTTTAGAAAGGTCTTACCACAAAATATCCTTGGGCCAAGTTTGAAGAATGTGGCTCGAATAGACTCCGAGAAAATCATAATGCCAACGTTAAAGTTTACCACGGACGACGGCGGACGGACGACGGACGGACGACCACTGGCCCAAAACATAGACTCAATTTTGCTTCGCACGTGAGCCAAAAATAAATGCTGTTTCCAACAGTGAAATCCGATTGAGGCAGTTGTTCCGCAAAGGAGAGATACACGCTTAGACAGTGCGTCACAACGTGAAAACGAAACCTTGCAACTTTTCATTTAGTTGCCTTTCACGGTCTGCTGAAAACGGAATGGAAGAAAATGAAACTGACAACACCGTAACGGCAATTGAATGAGGCTTTCAATGGTATACGCCGATTTTTTTTTAATAAATATTGAGACGATTGCAAAATATTGACCGGAAATTAAGTATATATATTTTTATATTTTTTAAACATTAGTGTATATGACCCCCTCGGTTAACTCATTCAGTCCCGGCACACCACAGCAAGACATGGATCGTGTATGATAGTTCAAGGGTGGTGCCAGAATAGCTTGGTGCCTATAGGCGCCAAGCTATTCTGCACCACTCTTGAACTATCATGCTCGATCTGTCTCTGAAACTGTAATACAGTCCTGCAGAGGGCAACATCAAGATTGGGGGATTTCGGTCCTTAGGCTGAATGTGTGAAAATACCCATCATGAATTGTGCTCATTACATTAATAAATTGAATTCCTGCTACGAACCAGTTCGTCAAAAATGTCACGCTGGTGGACATGGATGGTGATAAGCGTCTCAAACTTGACCCTCTCCACCTTGGTTAGGTCCCTGGTGGTCTGTGCGATCAGAGTGTTCAGCATCTCCAAGAAGCGGTTGTTCGTCGTCATCATCACTTTACGGTCGAACTTGGCGGATTGCAATGCGTTAGTGGCATCACGAGTCCAGATCATTTGGATTCCTAACAAACCAACCTGTGGAGAGAAAAAAAAAGAAATGTTTCACTCCCTTGTGTATGCAGCGACAGGCACAATCTACATTTCATTACATTTGAATGGACTTTAGACCTTACCTCATTTACCCCGAGGTCACATTAACTGGATTTTCACTGGATTTTCGAGGTGTCACCTAGCGTCTATGTACCAGTTGCAGGAGATAGATGGACCATGAAAATTTAAGGGTAGTGCCAGATAAGCTGGCTCAACCCTTGCATTGTCACGGTTACTTCATCTACAGCTGTATTGTTTTGAGGCTAAATGGGTTACAATAAATAAACCATGATAGTTCAAGGGTAGTGCAAAGAAAATGTGACACTATCCTTGAACTGGTAGTCTTTCCATCTACTGAAGTCACGCAAGAACAATTCATGCATTGGAGAGACTGAATCCTATAAATCAACATTGTTGCAAACTTCCCAAGGCAAAGGTAACCGCCCTGACATCCTGGGCACAGGCAAACTGTTAAATGCTGCATGGCCATGGTACATAAAGGACATACTTGTGCTGGGTAGCCGTCCAAAAACTCCAGTAGATTGAGACCTGGATCCAACAGGGCCAAGGCTGCAGATCGAATGACACCATGCAGAGACCTCTGAGCCATCAACATCAGGTTCATCAGCCAGACCTCGACGTTACCCTCTGCTCGCACCGGTTTCTCCAGCTGCATGTTTGAAATACAGCAGAACCTGATCTAAGCGACCACCTTAACCCGTACAGTGCTAGTTGATGCAGACTGTGTTTCTGCAGTCTTCGTTTAATCAACACTCAAAATGCCTAGCTGCCCCAGGAACATGGATTCAAAGTGGTATAAGCTAGATGCATAGATGATTATAAGCCCCCGGATCTATGGGAGCTCATGAGCATCTATGCCGCTTGCAGTTGGGCGGTGTTTACATTTTCTTGGCTCTGAATGAGTTAAGAGAGATCACAGCCTCACAACAACGTCTGCTTTGGTTTATCACTGACAACAAGCTATCGTGGTAAATACACATCAACAATACTAATTTAAGTTGTATCTTCTCTGAAAGCTAAAGCAAATCTTGGACGTTGAGGCAAGACAGACAGTTATTCTATATTGCCCACATCAAATCAACACTGGTTATTCATCAACATTATGGGACAACCAAATACAGATATTGAACTTTCTACATCAACGAGCAGCAAACTTGATCCGCTTCTAACTACTGGACGAAAGCTCTATAAACTAAGCATGCTCAAAACAGGTAAGATTTAAGCATCTTTTTCATTCATTCGTCGACCCCCCTGTGACCTTTCACATTTTCATGGGTCAATTAAGCAAGTAGAAAGGTCTTATCATTAGCTACCTTTCTACTATATTTGATTGAAAAGTTTGCAAAAACACTGATGAAAAACACAATTTAGAAACTGACCTCCACTGTTTCCTTTTCAGAAGAAACAATGGCCAGTATCATTTCATACTGTTTTTCGTGGAATTTTACACTCTTGGTATTGTCAAAAATGCTGAGCAGATGCGCCTGAATGGTGTGAGGATCGCTGGCCTGACCTAGGATCTCCAACAGGGCAGGGTCCGACACAAAGAAAAACCGTGGGAAGGCCAGACGCTTCTTTTCTAGGTAACTGTAGACAAACAGAAAACCAAGTAGAGTGCTTGTGTAGACTAAGAATCAGAATTTACATTAGCAAATGCTTGTTTAATCCTTTTAGCCCAGACAAATGCTTGTTTAATCCTTTTAGTCCCGACACACTACAGCAGGAGATGGATCGGCCATAATAATTCAAGGGTAGTGCCAGATTAGCTTCACGCCTAACAGCACCAAGGTAATCTGGCACTATCCTTGAATTATCACGGTGGATCCATCCTTGGCGACGGGTACACAGTCGAAACACGATACCTCCAAATTTGGAAATGCGGCCGTGGGGTTAAATAGGTTAATACAGTAATTAACACTAAAGGCTTAAATTCGAAGAATCTGAAGTTGTCCACTGACGACCACCTTACAGTTACGGTAGTACTCTATCTACAAAATCGAAATCAAGAATGGCCCTTACGGCTGATCCACACATTTAATCGGACCTATGTGACCCTGACCTTTCCTGCAGGTCACAGGTGTTAATATGTCTTAACAGTAAAATAATGGAAGGGTTGGTATTTATACCTTCAAAATCCATGCATATGCGTTCTTCACACATTTGTCAAACTCATGTAACTTTGCAAGGGGTAAACCAAATTAGCATGCATAGAAAAATCTTATCATATGAGCTACATTCAAGCCAAATTTGATTGAAGAGGTTGCCAAAATGCTGATAAAAGCAAAGATTGTACAAAAAAATGCCTGTAAAAAGTCACCATATTATTATCACCAATAATAATAATTATTATTATCTATTGCTTGACCCCCTGTGACCTTGATCTTAGTGAGAGGGCACTGAAATTTAGTATGCTGAGAAAGGTCTTGCCACAAAATATCCTTGGGCTAAGTTTGAGGACTGCGGCTTAACCCTTTCAGCGCCATGAGCGTATTTCCCAAATTTTGGAAGTGCTACTTAACGACTATGTACCGCTTGCAGGCTAATCTGGCACTACCCTTGAATTATCATGGTCAATCAATCTTCTGCTGTAGGGTGTTGGCAATAAAAGGGATAATAGCCTCTGAGAAAACATAAATTCTCATGAGTCCCCATATCCTGCGTGAGCTCGGATCTAGGAGTTTTCTGCGTGATGTCGGCTCAGGTAGACACGTGGGTTATGTTACTGCAATTGCGTTAAATTTACCTCCTCTGTATTGAAAACTCCGCGGTTAAAAACAAGATGAGGACTTCATCCCAAAGTCTACCGTATTGTTAGGAGCACAGATGCGTTTATCTTTTAGGAACATTCAGAGTTGTTCATATTTTTAGGCTTATAATGCTGATCCAATTCCCTCCTCTCTAAGCGAACCTATTAAGACACACGTTGGCGCACACAAATAAAGACGGACTCACGGCGCTTCCCTCCATTAGTACGCTCTGTGGGCTCGTCTAGCGACAGCATTCTCCTTCTACTCTAACCCACCCTCTGATCCACACACACTGGCACACATAAATAAAGACGGACACACGGCGATTCCCGCTATTCGTAAGCTTTTCTTTTTTAAAGTATGTTAGCTGTTTTACAAATGACTCTGAAAAAGTGGTGCAGAAAAATGTCTGATTTTCACTCTTAGGGCATACAGGTTCACAATTCACCTAATCGAACCCGACAGCCGAGACAAACCGTAGGCTTATGTAAATACCGTATATGAAAAATCATGCGATTATTAATGAGAATATTGTTTTGTTGTTGTTGTTGTTGTTTTCGTTAAAAAGATTCAATTTTTTTAAGATTAACCAATATAATTCGGAAAATTAATCCCCAAAATGTGAAAATATATTTATTTCCAAAAATATTGAATTATCACTCAAAACGTTCTAGAGGTACAATGCTGGTTAACAAACTCATTCAATATCTCCCTTTTATCTAGCTATATGCAAAATATCTAGTAAAAATAATCACAAGAAAGGCAAAGCCATTATGGCTCACGTGTATGACTGATTTACATTTATTATATGTGACCTTTGTGACAAAGGCTGGCTTCTGCAGCAGCAAAATCCATGTTTTATGAGAATGTAAACATGTTTCACACATCTGTCAGCCTCCCGTGACCCTTGACCTTTGTGATGAGTTGACTAAATTAGTATGCAGAGGAAGATCTTATCATCAGCTATCTTTGTGCCAAATTTGGTTGAACAATTTGCCAAAATGTTGATAATACCTACAATTTGATCAAAAATTGCCATTTTACACACATTTGCCAGCCTCTTGTGACCCTTGACCTTCCGAGTGGTCATCCAAATTAGTATGCATAGATAGGTTTTACCATCAGGTATCTCTGTACCAAATGTGGATTTGAAGTTGTTAATAGTATTGGAGAAAAAACTTCTTTTGTCAAAATATGGCTATTTTGGTTCTATTTCCTGAGCCCTCGTGACCCTTGACCTCTCCGAGGGGTCATCCAAATTAGTATGCATAGGCAGGTCTTACCATCAGGTATGTCTGTACCAAGTTTTGGTTTAAGTTGGGAATAGTATTAGAGAAAAAATAAATTATGTCAAAATATAGCTATTTTTTACATATTTCCTGATCCCCTGTGACTTTGACCTTTGTGAGAGGTCACTCAAATTAGTAAGACAGGTCTTGCAATAAAGTATCCTCGGACCACGTTTGAAGACTGTGGCGTGAATAGTCTCGTTAATTCCAACGTTAAGTTTACCACGGACGACGGCGGACGGACGCCGGACGGACGACCACTTGAATAGTCTCCGAAAAAATGTCAAAGAAGACCACTGGCCCAAAACATAGACTCAGTTTTGCTTCGCACGTGAGCCAAAAATTACGGACTCCAGTGTGGATCAACGGGTTTTTGTGAAACGGCTATTTTTCTCGCCAATGAGCATCTTAGTCATACAAGAAAGGCAAAGCCCTTATGGCTCACGTGTATGACCGATCCACACATGTCTGACAATAAGTAAAGGGATGGCTTCTGCACTAACAAAATCCATGTTTTCTCAAAATTTAATCAGTTTTCATACATCTGTGAAACCCCCGTGACCCTTGACCTTTGCGATGATTCAGCTAAATTATGATACATAGGAAGGTCTTATCATCAGCTATCTTTTTTGCCAAATTTGATTGAAAAGTTTTCAAAAATGTTGATAATAACTACAATTTTTAGCATTTCATACACATTTGTCAACCTCTTGTTACCCTTCACCTTTTCCGAGGGGTCTATCAAATATGGCTATTTTTTTTTAAACCTATTTCCTGAGGTCTGGTGACCCTTGACCTTTCTGAGGGGTCAACCAAATTAGTATGCATAGATAGGTCTTACCATCACGTATCTCTGTAGCAAGTGTAGGTTTGGAGTTGTGAATAGTAATTGAAAAAAAACAACATTTCTTGTCAAAATTACTTAATTTTACTTTATATTTCAGGCACAGGCACACGAAAAGTTACTTTTTCACGATGTCACAACATGAGAGAAAAGGCTCTTCAGGCGGCAATAGCAAAAAGCAAAAAAGCATGCAGTCGCCCTGGTTGTGTCTGTCGTGTGGAAATGCGATTGATGATAGCCAGGGAGATGCTAGCATCCAGTGCTTTTTGTGCAAAGAATTTTGCCACAAGTCGTGCTGTGGTTTGACCACAGCACAGTTCAATGCTTGCAGGGGTTCAAAGCTACTGCAGTGGACTTGTGAACCTTGTGGGGACAAAGAAGTAATTGTCAAGTCGCAAATTGAGGCCAAGCTGGATGGCATCTTTCAGCTGCTAAGAACCATGACTGACAGACTGGAATATTTGGAAAGTGTGCATAAGAAAGAAAACATTGACAAGAGGATTGATGAGTCCATTGAACAAAAAGTTAAGGAATATATGCAGGAAGCAGAAGAAAGAGAAAGTTGAACATAATTGTGGCGAATCTGAGTGAGAGTGATGGAGAGACAGCAGAAGAAAGGATGAGAGATGATAGAAACAGGGTGCGCGAGCTGTGAGAAAGATGCCAGATGTGGATGCAGATGAGGTAGATAGCCCAGTCAGGTTGGGGACAAAATGTCAGACCAAGACTGTTCAGACTGGTGGTGAAGACTGAGGGAATCAAAAAGAAGATGTTGAAGGGGATTTTTGATTTGAATAAAAACAAACCCCCAAACGCACGCATTTATATCAACAATGACAGTACCCCCAAGGAAAGAGAAAACATTAAGGAACTAAGGGAGGAGATGAGAGAGAGGGTGCAGGGAAGGGAGGAAAATTTGATGATAGACTACAGAGCTTTGAAGATCGTCGCCAGAAAAACCAGAGCTACTGTAGCACAACAGGATGCTTCTCCACACAAGCAGGGGCAGACAATTGACAGTATGACAGCCCACACAAAAATTCTTCAATTGTAAATAAGTGTACATATACTGAAAGTGATACTAGATATTCATCTTCAGCAACTTTAGATTCTTCTTCGTCTTGTCATCTTTCTTCTTGCTCTTCGTCTTGTCTTTTTTCTTCAATTGATTCCAAATTTTGTATAGTCTTATACAGTAATGTAGATTATCTGTTAAATAAAAAGAGTGAACTTTTAAAAAAGATTGATGATATAAAGCCTGACATCATTGGTCTTACTGAAGTGAAAGCTAAAACTCAAATCTATACTCCACTGGAGTCAGAATACACGTTACCAAATTATGATATGTTTCTCAACACAAACCCTAAGAGAGGAGTTGCCCTTTACTTTAACAAAAAGTTAAATGCTCAAGAATGTGAAATATTGAACAATATTAAGTTTGAAGAGAGCTTGTGGTGCTGTTTTGTGAGTGCTTCTGGTGAAACAATTCTTGTTGGTTGTGTGTATAGAAGCCCTAGCTCCACAACTGAAAACACAGATTTACTATTACAACTTTTACGATCCGAGGAGATACAAACATATGCCAAAATTTGCATTTTCGGAGATTTTAATTTCCCGTATGCAGGATGGGATGGCTCCTGGACAGGTGAGAAAATAATCAAATTGTGGAGTGCACAAGGGATGCCTTCCTGATTCAGATGGTGAAAAATCCAACAAGACATAGGCAAGGTCAGAGGTCAACATTAGATGACCTAATATTAGTAAATGATGAGTTGCTAACTTCAGATATTCAACATTTGGATCCCATTGGCAAGAGTGACCACGATGTTTTACTCTTCCAGCTGTATGTACCTAAGGTAAAGGTGACGCAGAGTAATAAATATTCCTTTAGCCTTGGAAAGGGAGACTATGATAGTCTGAGAGCACATATCGCAAATATAGACTTTACAACTAGTAAACCTGAAAATCGCGGAGTGGAAAAACTCTGGGTATTAATTAAGTCTTCGATGTTGAAAGGTATGGAGTTGCACATCCCAAAAGTGATGAGTAAAACACATAAAAGAACCACACCATCTTGGATGAATAAGGGTGCTTTAAGAATGATTAAAAAGAAGCATAAGTTGTATAAAAGATATCATCAAACTAAAGAAGGTAGGGATTACCAAAGATATATTACATTAAGAAACGATTGTAATAAATTAATAAAACGTAATAAAAAATTAAATGAAAGAAATATTGCAAATAAATGTAAAATGAACCCTAAAATATTTTGGAAGTATGTACAGGAACAAACTAAATATAATTCTGGAATAAATGCACTTAAAAAAGAAGATGGCACACTTGCTGTAGCTGATCATGAAAGGCAGCAACCTTGAATACATTTTTCTCAAGTGTATTTGTGAAAGAAAATTTGAGTAATGTTCCATTGCTTGGTAGAGGCTCAAAATCGAATGGGCGCACCATAACTGATATTGTAATAACTCCTGATAGTGTCAAGAAAAAATTAAAAGAATTAAATCATTCTAAAGCTCAAGGTCCAGACTGCATCCCCCCCCCCCCCCCCCCCCCCCCAGAGTTCTACAAGAGTTGTGTAATGAGTTAGCAGAACCACTTTGCTCACTATTTACACTTTCCCTTAAGTCAGGTATTGTACCGCAAGACTGGCGTACCGCAGAGGTAAGTGCTATTTTTAAAAAAGGTTCTAGGTCAGATGCAGGAAATTACAGACCAGTAAGTTTAACGTGTATAGTATGTAAAGTTTTGGAGTCTATAGTCCGAGATGAGATCGTTAATCATTTTACTGTGAATAAATTGTACACTGAATGCCAACATGGTTTTAGAAAGAAACGATCATGTGTTACTCAATTACTACAGGTTATGGATGATATAACTTCCTTGATTGACAACCAAAAAAAACGGTTGACATAGACTTTAGAAAAGCATTTGACACTGTTCCTCATGAAAGGCTTCTTCAGAAGCTAGAGGCCTGTGGTGTATGTGGAAAAATTTCCAATTGGATAAGAAGTTTCCTACGTGATAGAGAACAAGTGGTAAAAGTTGAAAATGCAAAATCAGATAAAATAAAGGTGCTGAGCGGTATACCTCAAGGAAGCATCCTAGGACCTATATTATTTACGATATTTATAAATGACTTGCCAGACTGTGTAAATAGCATGTGCAAAATATTCGCAGACGATACTAAAATCTATAATGAATCTAGTAATAAAGACGTGTTGCAGTATGATTTGGATCACTTGCAAGAGTGGTCGGACACATGGGACTTGCATTTTAATGTAGAGAAATGCAAGGTCTTGCATGCTGGAAGGAACAATCCTGAACATGATTACTTGATGAAAGTTAACAGCGACATTAGAAAGGTGGTATCTTGTGAGGAGGAAAGAGACTTAGGTGTTGTTTTTGATAAAGCTCTATCCTTTGACCCCCATATTCAGAACTGTATCAATAAATCCAACAAAATGGTTGGAGTAATTAAGAGAGCCTTTAATTATTTGGATAAGGATATTTTTAGTAAACTGTATAAATCACTAGTCAGACCACATTTAGAATACGCAAACACTGTATGGTACCCAGGTTTAAAGAGACAATCAGTTGCACTCGAAAGGGTACAGAGACGAGCAACAAAGCTGGTTAAAGAATGTAGAAATATGACTTACTTAGACAGACTCAAATACTTTGGACTACACTCCTTACGTGAACGTAGAATACGTGGTGACTTAATACAAGTTTTTAAAATTTATAATGGTATCGACGACCTAAATTGGAATGACATTTTTGCAGCACCAGTTTGTGACAGAACCCGAAACTCTGAAGGTAAAATCTTTGTAAGGCACTGCAACACTAACCTGCGGAAGTTCTGTTTTTCTAACAGAGTTGCCATTGTTTGGAATGAGTTACCAGTTTCAATAAAAAAAGCACCTAACATAAATTCTTTTAAAAACCAGCTGGACGAATTACCAAAATTTAAAGAGCTTTTCTACTCCTATGATGAATGATTTATAGGAAAATTGCATGAATAGCAGACCTATAAAGAAAATAAAGAAAGAAATGACATTTACAAAGGCCTCACAGCCTATTTTGTCCTCACACTACTACTACTACTACTACTACTACTAAAATATGTCTATTTATTTTTACCTATTTCCTGAGCTCTTGTGACCCTTGACCTTTCCGATGGGTCATACAAATTAGTATGCATAGATAGGTCTTACCATCAGATATCTCTGTAGTAAGTTTGAGATTGAAGTTGTAAATAGTATTTGAGAATTTTTTTTTTTTGGGGGTAAAAATATGGCTATTTTGGGCCTATTTCCTGAGCTCGTGTGACCCTTGACCGTTCCGAGGGATCAACCAGAATTAGTGTGCATATAAAGGTCTTACCATTAGGTATCTTTCAACCAAGTTTGAGTTTGCAGTTGAGAATAGTATTTGAGAAAAAAATAATTATGTCCAAAAATAGCTATTTTTGATATATTTTCTGATCCCTTGTGACCTTGACCTTTGTGAGAGTCACTGAAATCGGTATGTTTAGAAAGGTGTTGCCACAAAATATCCTTCGGCCAAATCTGAAGACTGTAGCTTGAATAATCTTTGAGGAAATGCCAACGTTAAAGTTTACCACGAACGACGGCGAACAGACGACAGACGACGGACGACGGACGGACGACCTCTGGCCCAGACTCACTTTTGCTTCGCGCGTGAGCCAAAAATCGAAAAAAAAGTCTCGAGTTTATTCTTTTAGGGACAATATCATACAATTTCAAGCATGTCCGTTCTTAAACGCGGGCTCCAGTCGCTGTCACACACACAGACACACACACACGGCGCTTTGGCGCCAAAAGACGTTCTCTAGCATGGTTTGCGTAGCTAGACGTGACGTCATTTTTATCTTGTTACTATTTTGCCAGAATTTCTGCCTCGCACGCCAAAAACGTCATTTGCATGCTCCGGAATGTGTTTCGACCAGCCCATTTCAAAGTCTAACGTATTTTTAATACGGTAGACAAAAAATATTTGTGTCGCAGATTTTATATTTTTAAAAAGGCGACGGTCGAATATTTAGGGCGTGATTTTTTTTTAGCGCTGGTTGAAAATGTCATAGCGTTTGATTTGACGAAAAAATCATCAAAAAGAATTTGCGATCGAATATTTAGGGCAGTCAAATATGTTAATTGCGGTACCCAGTAAGTGACTTTTGGCACAGCTCCAGCTGTTCCAGCAAGTGGGGAAGCAGTTGCATCATGGTGTCATCTCCCACACAGCACAGAATCACGTTGGGCGTCTCATGCGCTCTCTGCATGATCTTCACCCATGACTTGTCAATGTTGGTGAAACGCTTGGCTTCCTGACAAACAAGCATCAGTGACGTTCCTGTCAAATTGCTGTTTACGCAAACCACCCATTTACAGATCTGAGTGAGCAAAAATGTCGACTGCAGCCGACATTTTTGGTCACTGAGTTACTTAGGTAGGCAAACTGTCGCAAATGTCGGTCTAAGGACGTTTTGCTCATGGGATATGCCAGTGGGTGTTAACTTGTACAGCAATATGACAGGATCAGTACAATGAAATGATAGCTTTTTGAGTTTTCATTTCAAAAGCAAAATGGTTCATACCGTATTTAGATATTATGTGAGGATGATGATTTTAACACAGAGAATTGCTTCCACCTTCCAAGCAAAGGTCCTCAGTTCGACGTTTGTGAGCCACCTGCTCTGAAGGTGTGGACTTGCTATAATTAAAGCAGTGAAGATTTGTGGTGTCGCGCTTACACCTAGATTCTAAGCTGGCTTGTTTGTGCCTTGATGGATTCACCAGGGGCAGATTTACACTGGGCAGATTTGTAGACAGAAAATTTACACTAGGTGAATTCTAGCTGAGAATTCAGTTGGCTTTTTGGGGTCTCGAGGACTAATGCCCCGAATGCAACCTTTAGTATTGGTGATACATAAACTTAGCTGATGATACGGTGGGGACCCATACGATATTTTGGATCCTCACTCACACAGAACAGCTAAGTCCACTGCAGATCGATGGCGCATACCGTAAGTTGAGCGGACCCGTTCCTTTGGGTAAATCGATTTCCTCGTTAGATTAAAACAATTTCTTTAAACACGTGATATATAATTATCTCCGCCGCAGCAAAAGACATAGTTGGTGGGATATTATAAGTTATTGGTCGGAGGGGTTCGCTACACGGACCTTTGTAAGCCTGAGGGAGGTCAAAAGAATCATTGTACCCCGAAGGCCGAAGGCCTGAGGGGTACAATGACTCCTTTGACCTCCCGAAGACCTACAAGGGTCCGTGCAGCGAACCCCTCCGAGCAATAACGTATTTGTTTTCATTCCTCCACTATTTTCGTAAAAGAAATCAAGAAGACATCTTGCGACCTGGATCACGCCAGACATGACTGACGGCCACAGAACACAGTGCCGTTTCCGTACTGTCCAGTCTCTTAGCCATAGTCAGTCCCAGGCATCCCCTAATATTTCAATCCCCTAAAAAACACTAGCGCCCACCAGCTGCACATTTGTCATGCACAAAATAACCAAAAAACAGCACATTGACAGTCTCATTTCTTGGCTATGAACCTGATTCCTTACCAACCTCACATCCAAGCACAGCTGAAATCAGCGTGCCCCTCAAATCATTACGTCAATGGCAACTCAACATAGGCCCACAATTGTCCACTGTATAAGCTCAGGATGGTATGAATCAAAGCACCAAACATGTCTCCTCTCAGCTAACCAGAAATTTCCAGCAAATTCCAACATTCAGCCCTACTACAAATTTTCAAACAAGGCAAAAATTATTTTTAAAAACACCGGTCCTTGCACTGCCTCAACTGCCAAATTTAAATATATAACGTGACCTGTCAAAGGAATATACATTTATACATAATAGACTTATGACGTAATTTGAAATATGTCATGACGTTGCCGACTCCAGTACTGAGTGTGCTTGTTGTTTGAACAACACTAAGTAACTTTGTACTTTAGAACGTTTGGCGATCTTTTATAGAACAAAACTGGCATCCAAGATGCGTCATCGAGAGGGCTACAAAACGTCTGCCATTTTTCGCTACAGGGGTTTTTATATCACGGTCACATGGTACGGGTTGCGCTAAAGTGACTGGTCGTGTGACGTAGGGAGGAAAACAAAATTACTTATCATATTTTGTTTTTCTTCCTGTAAAGAACCTTAGCAAGGAGTACAGTCTTTTCCAATAATCACGTATACTACAAGAATAAGACGTCAAAGAAATTACACACTACAAGAATATGCCGTCATCTTGCTGTCTAGAGCCATCAATGTTTACTTATAATCTGATTATATTATGACGTAGCATCTATTTTTTTCCACCCCTCCTTCTTTTCTGCCTTTGAGCGGAAAAGCTGTCGCGTGTGATACAACTCTGGTCCATGAACGGATACGTGTGCACAATATTGTCTTGTAGAAAATCTGGTTAGCAGAAAGGTACGGGCACACACGATATTGAAACTTGACCTACTTTCAGCTCACATGCAATGATGCCATCTCATAGCAACGACTGGCACTCTGGCGTCATGTATTGCGCCATTACGTCATCATTTAGGAATATTTGTCTGACATTCAAAATATTCACGTCACATTTCAAAGAAAACTACGTCATGTTCTTTGCCAAAGACATAATAGCGGCTGTGTTGTGGTTAGGCGTGTGCCGAAAACCAACTCACATCTGATTTATGCCAAGAAAAAGGTGAGTAAGAAATTATAAGTTATTGATCGCAGGGGTTTGATACACGGACCCTTGTAGACCTGAGGGAGGTCAAAGGAACCATTGTACTCCGAAGGCCTGAGGGGTACAATGGTTCATTTGACCGCAATCAGGCCTACAAGGGTACGTGCAGCAAGCCCCTTCTACCAATAACCTATTTGTTTTCATTCCTCCACAATTTTCGTAAAAGAAATCAAGAAGAAATCTTCCGACCCGGATCACGCCAGACATGACTGACGTCAAAGGAATATACATTTATACATAATAGACTTATGACGTAATTTAAACTATTTCATGACGGTACCATCTCCAGTAGTGTGCTTGTTGTTTCGAACAACACTAAGTAACGTTTTACTTTTGAACGTTTTGGTGATATTTTATAGAACAAAACTCGCATTCAAGATGCGTCACAAAGAGGGCTTCAAGAAGTCCGCCATTTGTCGCTACAAGGGTTTTTGTAGCTCGGTCATGTGGTACGGTTTGCGCTAAAGGGATTGGTCGTGTGATGAAAACAAAGATCCTTACATCGGTGTTTAGGTGATACTGAGAATCGCACTCAAGTGGTCCTAAAACCGTATCCTACGAGCGAAAGGTTTAAAACCACTCGAGTGAGATTCTCAGTATCACCTAAACACCGATGTAAGACTCTTTGTTTTCATCCCTACGTCACACGACCCGACGCTTTAGCGCAAACCGAACCATGTGACCGTGATACAAAAACCCTTGTAGCGACAAATGGCCGACTTCTTGTAGCCCTCTTTGTGACGCATCTTGGATGCGAGTTTTCTCTATAAAAGATCACCAAAACGTTCTAAAGGAAAAAGTTACTTAGTGTTGTTCGAAACAATAAGCACACTCAGTCCTGGGGCCGGATGCTTGACAGCCTTCTAACTCTTAAAACACTGTTAAAAGTGAAAATTTACAAACGTTTTGTAAAAATCGTGTTTAGCGCACTTAGATGCGATGCAAGACAGACTTCTAAATTGTAAAACAGTTTTAAAAGTGAAATTAAAAATCGTTTTAAAACATCGTGCTTAGCGCGCTTAGATGCGATGCACGGAACGTTTAACACTGTTTTGCGACGATTTTCGCTTGTAACTTTAGAAGTGCTCGGAGCTATTCTAAACGCGCTAAAACGCTTTTAAAATTGAATGGACGCTGAATGGGCCCATTTTTAATCAGCCGCTTCATTGATTTCGACAACATCAGTGAAGAAAAGAGAGATCGCTGCATCCTTTGGGACGAAATATAACAACGAACAACATCGGTTTCAGCGTTTGAGATTTACTGAGAAGGTAAGTGAAATCACATTGTCGGAGAGATCGGCGGAGGTCAGCCGGCGTAACACAACCTGACTTTGTATATAATTATAATAAGCTCGATTACCATCAATGCCTCAATAGCGCAGTTAAAAATGTCACTTTTGAAATCACGACTGGTGTGGTTCGAGCCACAGCTTTTCCGTTTTTATTTTTCTTGTTTGTTTGTTGTTATTGTGCTGCATGTCTTTAAGTATTTCCATATTCCTTCAGCAGGACTGCTTCCTCTGCCGAGAAAAACTGATTGCTGTTTTCGTTTTAATTTTGGTGTGTGGAAACAGTCTCCGTCGGACTTGGAGCAGCCATCTTGGCTGGAATGGAACGGACGAGTGACGCAATAAAGTTAATTGACGTCAATCTTATAGGTGTTAGTTCTTTCTCTTACGAACTTTCAGTTCGTCAGCTATTGTTTCACGTCATACCTGCAGTTGCATCCTCATTATCAGAAAAAATAAGTTGCAAATTGTGTAATTGTTTCTGGATATATTCTGAATATATTATTCAATTGTGGTTTAATTGTCTGCTAATCGTGTTTCTTTTTTCTTTGGGATTTTCTCTCCATACTAGTGATCATAAATCATTACTGCGAATGAACTATTCAGGGAACCCCCTATCAGTCTATTTATATATCGGTGACATAGTGCGGTAGACAATTTTTAGCTAAAACGTTAACTTTTTTTTAGAAACGTGTCATGCATCAGTTTTAAAAGTGTTTTAAAACCTCTGTTAACTAAAACGATTTTAACTTTAAAATGCTTTTAATTTAGAACGCTGTTAAGCATCCGGGCCCTGGAGACGGCAACGTCATGAAATATTTTATATTACGTCATAAGTCTATTATGTATAAATGTATATTCCTTTGACGTCAGTCATGTCTGGCGTGATCCAGGTCGGAAGATGTCTTCTTGATTTACTTTATGAAAATAGTGGAGGAATGAAAACAAATAAGCTATTGGTTGCAGGGGCTTGCTGCACGGACCCGAGGCCTGAGGGGTACAATGGTTCCTTTGACCTCTCTAAGGCCTACATGGGTCCGTGTAGCAAACCCATGTGACCAATAACTCATAATATATCCCAATATCACCTTTTTGGTTCCTTCCCTTCTTTTAAATATTTCTGTCGTTTAGCGCCACGCCACGAGTCCTACGCAAAATTTACATAGCCGGGACCCCGAAGGCTATACCTTGAAATGCACTTGGTCTACACGTTTGGTGAATTCATACTGGGTAGACTGACTGCCGCTTTGTAGATTTACGCTTAAATATAGTAACGTTGACCTCTTCAGGGTAAACATGAGCCTATGCACCTGTTGCTAAACGTGATATTTCAATGCCTACAGTTACAAAACATTAAAGTCACCTGAGGCAGCTGTTTGGCAATGTCACCCCCCACAAAGACAGCCTCCAGGTAAACCCACAGGTTCTGTGTTGTCATCCAGTTCTCTATCACTTCGTTTGAGTTGGACAGGTTGGCCACCCACTGCTGGATCTGGGCCTTGAACGGTGCGTTGTACCTAAATATCACATGTCAATTAGCATTCAGCCACCGAAGCTCACTACTTCATTCTTTGCATGCACAGTTTATGACTGCATGCACACAAGGAGTTAAGGCAGCAAGGGCAAAAACCCCTTCACTGCTGAAAAAATTAAAACATCACCCAACTGCAAGAGGCTGAGAATCTCATGCAGGGGATCATGCAGATCTTTCCCTCTTGCTGACCATATGCATATCCGCGTTCCTTGGACTGATGGGGTAATTCGGTGTTGACTTCGCACGGCCTTCAAAGACATAATTTTGCATTACAACGTAACTTACAAACCTATTGCTAAGCAGTGATCCCAGAACCATGAGAGAATCTTCCATGAGGGAAATAAGTTCCTGGGTGGCGTCACCTTTCAGCAGTAGTTCTCCTCGGTTTTTGAACGAACCAAACTGGAATATCTGGTTATTCCAGTCAGCCATGACCTGCTTCAGTTTGGCTTCAATGTCAGTTTCCTTCACAGCACTGATGCAGATGTCCTAAACCAAGAAACAAGCCTTTGATCTTCATACTTACATAAATCCAAATGTTTGTGAAACATTTTACGTATGAGTTCTTCAGTGTTGGTTACTTTTAGTGGTCATCATAGTTCAGTGCCAAAAAATTATGAAGTAAAACATTTTCTGAAGAAAAGTGTTATTCGTTTCTCTCAAGTGTATGTTCTGCTATATTTGGTATAACTTTGTTAAAAAAATTAACCGATTATTAAAGTCAGAGACAAATTGAAAACATGAAAAATAACGACAAAATGGTAGTCAAAAAGGGGACTGCTGATACCCTCCACTTTGCGGCTGCCGAGCGTAAATAATTTTTTAATAATAATTTCTTTCTCATTTATTTGTGGAAGAGATGTCAGTTAACATGTCCATATACACAAATGATCAACTTTAACAAAGAAAAGAAAATGACCGCGCTCTGTTCAGACCATTTCGTGCGTAACCCATTGGCGTAATGTCAACGGCCTATAGGAATGGAAATTTGTCGGTTTTTAGTGAAATGATAAAGTCAAAGTGTGGCTCATGTCATAAATATCACCAGATCTGTCTTCAAAAATTAGTTTTGAATTGAATTAAATTAAATTGCATTGAAAAACTTTATTATCCATTAAATGTTATACATAAAATGGAAATTCGCCTTATTGTTTTATGCAAATGAAAACATTTAACAACAAATATGTAGCCAAATCTTTGTGTTGGCATAACGGATGTTACGCACGAAATGGTACGAACCTCAGCGCCCATCACTTTAAAACCGCGTTATTACTGTGGCCTAAAATAAAATTAGGGTTTCACCATGTTATAATCACATCAACCAGTAACATATATTACACGGCAAATCCCTTCCAGAAATAAACAAAACAGCCTTTTCTGTGACGTGTCACACATGATTCACACATGTCAGACCCCCGCCTATCAGGCACCCAATCGCCAGCCCACAGAGAAATACGCAGGTATAGAACAAGACGATCATTTCCATCCTCAAAAAGAATGGATCAGGTCAGGATCAGATCAGAAAGACATTGGTTATATAAGAGACCTGATCCATTCTTTTTGAGGATGGAAATGATCGTCTTATTTTCTATACCTGCGTATTTCTCTGTGGGCTGGCGATTGGGTGCCTGATAGGCGGGGGTAGGGGATCTAACTGTTTGTCTGTCCAGCGCTGTGATTCCCCTTGGTTTGAGTAGGATTTTTCACAGGATCTCTCATCAACTATGGACAGGATATATTTCTTTAATTTCAGATTCTGCACAAAATAAGACTTAAAATATGATAGATTAAAAATGAAAACTTTAGTGTGTGTTGTTGTTTTTTAAAGTCCTGATTCCCCTCCCCTTTTTGTCACCAACACTGAAGAACAACTAATAAACAAGAACCATTTCATATAAAAAGGTTTTGCCGTTCCTGATTATGAAAAATGAATAATCCTTGGAACAATTTTCTGTAACGTAAACATGGATGATCTTATATATAAGTCTTTGCGCACAACGCACCTCGATGTCTTCCTTGTACTTCAAGATGGGTGCTTCCATGATGTCACGGAGAGCAAAGCTATCACTCTCCACAGGAAAAGTCGTCCCTGTAATATCTGCAATCCGGTTCCAGTGGCGCAATTTCATGGCTTTGTTAGCCATCAGTTCAAGCAGCGGAACCATCTCATTGAAGTCATCAATCTTGTTCTTCAACTCATTGTAGGCTGGCCAGTCCTTCAGCGCCTTGGGAAGTTTCTTGCATCTTTTACAACACACGTAATAGTAGGTGCTATAAAACTAACACGTTTACAAGAACAGGAAAACTTTCAAACTGGTAAAGTGTTCGAATTCTGCTACTGATGCTATTTACAGTAAACTTCAGATGATATATCAAAATGCTATTTCACACTTGCTTTGTGTTTTTATAATGGGATGATGAAAGCAAACAAATTTAAGTAACCAGCCAAGATTCAAAATTCGGTTTCCTTTCCAAAGCGTTTTCGAGTCGCTGTGGGCACTTTTCATCAACACCGTCATATAATTAGTTTTTATTCGTCGGCGAGGTTTCCTTTAATGTTTAATTTCTTCATGGTAATCACCCGAGTACAATTTGTGTCAGAAGGGGTGAATCAGTTACTTCCCGGGGAGGAATAATTTTTTTGCTATCGCTCGACAGCTAAAAACACATTTTCTTAAAACTGGCTCTTGTGACCAATTTACTGATCTCTTGTCACCTGACTCTTCCGAGTGGTCATCCAAAATATACTAATGGTCAAAACTTAAGGGCCACTTTTTATCGCAGACGCACAGACAACACCACATAAATAATGTAACAATACTTGGAGTCAGTACTTTGCTAATTTATTCAGTAACAATTTCATTTAAGTTTTGAGTAAATCAAGCAATTGTAACAACAGCAGTACGTTAGAATGTTCACCCACCCCTCATTTGAAAAGTCACACAAGACTGGTCCAGTCAGTAGCGAGTGTATCCACCGTTTGCAGCCAAGCATTGAATGCAGCGTTGAAGCATGGAGTTCAACAGGGCTCGGAGAACATGTTGTGGGATCGCTTCCCACTCTTGACGCATGCAGGAACTGAGTCAGCTGGGGGACGTCGTGAAGTGGGGTTGGTTGCTGACTACACGTTGCCCCAGCACGTCCCAGATGTGCTCGATGGGAGCCAAATCAGTTGAACGAGCTGGCCACTCCATCCTCGTGATGCCCCGTTGCTCAAGGTACTCATCCACCACACGGGCGCAATGAGGTCGAGCGTTGTCGTCCTGCAGAACAGCATTGTCGTCTATGGCTTGGAGAGCTGGCTGGATGAGGGGCTGCACAATCTCGTCCCGATAGCGCAGTTCAGTCAAGGTGCCTCGGATGACGTGGAGGGGGGAGGGGGGGGGGGTTCCTGCCGTCCCTGCTGAAGCCTGCCCAGACCATGACTGAGCCTCCTCCATAGCGATCCACCTCTTGGACGCATCCACCTGTGAATCGCTCGCCCTGGCGTCTCCAGACCCTCACCCTGCCGTCGTTGAAGGACACAGTGAACCGTGACTCATCAGTAAACAGAACCTGAGTCCACTGGAGTCTGCTCCACCTCACGTGTTGACGACACCAGGCAACCCGGGCTCTGCGATGAGCTGGAGTGAGGGGTATTCTCACTGCTGGTCTGCATGAAGCCAGGCCAATTTCGCTCAGACGTCGGCAGACTGTGCGTCTGCTGACGTTAATGTTTGCAGCTTGCATCAGTTGACGTCGCAGAGTGGTTGACGTGACAGTTCGGTCGAGCAGAGCCGCCACACAGAGGTATCTGTCCTCCCTTCTGCTGGTGCAGCGCGGCGTCCTGAGCAGGGTCGTCGTTCTGCCCTTCCAGTTTCTTGGAATCGTGCCAGCAGCCTCTGGATCACTGAAAGGGACACCCCAAGACGTCTCTCAACTTCTCGTCCGGAAATTCCATTCTGCAGCCATGCTATCGCCCGGCCTTGAACTACTGGCGTTAGGCTTCATCGTGGTGGCATGATTAGGAAAGTGACAATTATGCCCCTACTGTACCGGCATTTGTAGCGAAACAGAGCTGCTCAGTGTTTACGACTGACCCCTTTAGCACGTGAATCACGACTTTACCAAATTTTTCCACCTACCTGCCTTTGGTACGCTTGCCAATATCGCACAGCTTTTCACAAAAACTGACGATGTTTCACGTGCATTGGACACGTTCGTGGAAATTGATGAAATATTGTCTATTGTTCCCTGCACAGTGGACTGTCTAAGGTCAACGTTTAACCCATTTGGATCGAAAGAACATTTTATTTTATTAGCGTACTTGCGACGATAAAAAATGACACAAAAAATGTGGGGTGGCCCTTAAGTTTTTACCATTAGTATAGTATGCATAGGAAAGTTTTACCAACAGTGATCTGTACCAGGTCTTAAGTTGTGGACAGTATTGGAGAATGTTTTTTGTGTGCCAAAATTTGGCTATTTTAGACCTATTTCCTGATCACTTCTTTTCCTTGGTCTTTCCGAGGGGTCATCCAAATTAGTGTGCATATAAGAAGGTCTTACCATCCGATATCTTTGTTTCAAGTTTGGTTAAAGCTGTGAACATTATTTGAGAAAATGCTACTTTTGTAAAGAGATGACTTTTGGACCTATTACTTGATCCCCTTTCACCTTAAACTTTGAGAGAGGTCACTGAAATTGGTATGTTTAGAAACGCCTTTCCACAAAGTATCCTCGACTAAGTTTAAAGACCTTGGCTTGAATAGTGTCTGAAAAAAAAAAAAAAACAAGAAAGGCAAAGCCCTTATGGCTCACATGTATGACCGATCCATACATGTATGACAATACGTAATGGGATGGCTTCTGCACCAACAAATCCATGTTTTCTCAAAATCTAATCAGTTTTCACAAAACTGTGAAACCCTCGTGACCCATGACCTTTGCAATGATTCGACTAAAATTAATTAGTATACATATGAAGGTCTTATTATCAGCTACCATTGTGTCAAATTTGATTGAAAAGTTTGCAAAAATGTTGATAATAATTACAATTCTATCACAAATTGTCATTTTATACACATCTGTTGACCTCATGTGACCCATGACCTTTTCTGCGGGGTCAGCTGAATTAGTATGCATAGATAGGTCTTACCATCAGGTATCTCTGTACCAAGTTGGGGTTTGAAGTTGTGAATAGTATTTGAGAGAAAAAAAAACATTTCTTGTCAAAATATGACTTTCGAACCTATTTCCTGAGCTATTGTGACCCTTGACCTTCCGAGGGATCAACCAAATTAGTATGCATAGAAAGGGTTTACCATCAAGTATCTTAATACTAAGTTTGGGTTTAAAGTTGTTAATAGTATTTGAGAAAAAAACATCTTTTGTCAAAATATAGCTATTTTTTTATATATTTCCTGCTCCCCTGTGACCTTGACCTTTGTAAGAGGTCACTGAAATTGGTATGTTTAGAAAGTTCTTGCCACAAAGTATCATTGAGCCAAGTTGGAAGACTGCATTTTGAATAGTCTCCGAGCAAATGCCAACGTTAAAGTTTACGACGGACGACGGTGGACGGACGACGGACGCCGGACGGACGACCACTGGCCCTAAACATAAACTCACTTTTGCTTCGCAAGTGAGCCAAAAGTGTCAAAGTTAACGTTTACCACCGCCGACTGCGGACTGACATCGGACCGACAACGGACGGACGATCACTGGCCCAATACACAGACACACGTTTGCTATCGCTCGTGAGCTAAAAAGCTAAGGTAAGCAATATGCTTTTGTGGGCTACATCACTTGAATGCTCGGAAGCTGATGATTTACAAGCCTCGACTTGCTTTTGACACACAATTTCTGGTTTCTGGTAGAGCCTTGGTGCCAAAGTTTGTGTGTCAAAACAAGTCGAGGCTCGTAAATCACCATTACTCATGGTTCAGCCTATTCGTCATAAGCGGGGTAATTTATATTAAAGACTTGTGGTCGGGACCTCCGCAATAGCTTGCAGAATCAAAGTAGTACTTCGACAGCTCCGGCCCTTGCCTGAGTAAGAGTTTTCCATAATATCACTGAATGGTGACCGAGGTGGATAAATTGTGCGTCAAAAGTGGAGAAATGGTTCTGTTTTATCTCTCAGTTATCACTACCATATAATCGTCCTTCTTTGTTTCTTTGAATTTACTGCTAGACGACACAAAGCAAAGTGCATACCTGTTCTGAAAATCTGTCAGTTCATTGTTGATTTTTTCGATATCTACTTCCTGCCAGAAGATATCGTAGTAGCCACGGACAGCATCAATCACACTGTTGTAGAGACCGTAAAGTTTTTGCAACAACGCCAGCTCTTTCTTGATCTTATGCAGACGAGGAAATGAACTGACCTCCAAGCCAAACAACGTCTCACCACCTGTGTAAGTGATGAACTTGCGAAACAGTGTGTCAAAGTTGTTTTGGAACACCAGAAGCCTATCTGAAGCTTCACGAGGAAGTACACCAGGCACCATTGGACCATCCTAGAAATAAGCAAGAGAAAAACCATGCTCAAGTTCCAGAGAATACATTTACTTCTGAAATCATAAAGTACAGTTTTTTTCAGACCTAAATCTTTAACAGCCTATACTAAATATCGCATGCTGTAGAATCATCTAGATAATTTGCAATCTTTGTTACAAAAATTATAATAATTATTTATGGTCTCTGTTGATCTAAAGAACATAGTTGCCCCTTCGGCAGCTCAATTAATTTATCTGACATAGGCAAAGAATCTTAGGGTAGGCTCATGAAAATGTACAATTTAGCTCTGGATGTTCCTAAAACACAACACAACTCCACCCCAAGATGCACAGAACTTCATGAGCCCAACAAGCAGCCAGATTTACATCCTTGGTCCCTGAATGGCTAGGATCACTGGAAGTTGAACTATGATGATCTCATAGAAACGATTCTTGGCCACCGGTAGTGCATGGGCTAAACATACGACTGTTAATCCCTTCACTGCCGAGAAAATGTGAGCACAGTCCATCTGCAAGAGACACAGACCCTGAGCAGCCCCGTTAATCACGTGGTCTCATTAGGATCTATGCCTTTTGCTGGTAGCATTTTGGATCTCAAGTTCCTTGGACGGCTGGGGCTCTTTAGCATCCTTTTAACAACGATATTAAAAAAAAATCTGCATTCAGTGGCAGGGAAGGGATTAAAGTAAGATTCTACGAACGTCCACACCTCATCATAATCCTTGTAGAAGTCATGACAGTCTTGATGGAAAATCTTGACATTTTCGATGAGATCACCTCTGAAGTTCGGTTGAATCATGAGGAGATGGTCCAGTACCTGCTCCTCGTGCTTCTGAAGCTTTTCCCATGCATAGCGAAGGGAGTCGCACTTCTCTAGATTCTCCTGACGTACTGGCAGCTCATGTTTGGTCAACATGGCAAAACACTCCTGCACATCACAGTCCATGAGTATGGCAACCCATATAATACACCACCCAGGCATCCTACCAGCATTAAAAAAACTATCCGACATCACAGCTGACAGCATAAAAAGCAAGAACGGCAAAGCCGTTATGGCTCACGCGCACGACCAGTCCACATAATCTTACCCTTGTGACCTTGCGGGTGGAATTATGTACCAAACCCTGTCAAGCTGTACTCGCAGGGGCCGCAAGATCGACAACAGTTTATACAATTTCCGAATTTGAAAGAATTTGGTTAACACGTAGCCGATAGTATAAGTAGTACAGTCAAAACCGCTTACGGTGGTATAGCACTGTAATGTCAAACCAATGAAGAAGCTTTAGGAATGACCGCATACTTCTGGACCTGCTTAAGGTGATAGCACTGTAATTTCAAACCCATGCAGGACAGGGGTTTATTGTCAAATTGTAATGATTATCCGTCTCGCCGATGTTAACTCTTTAATAACGACTGACGAGAATTTTCTGCCATAAATATTATTAAAATATATTTACATTTCGCTTTAAGACATTTCTTTTTGTCTGATTGGCCGACTTTTACCCCTTTCGCCGTGAAATGGCCTTAGCCGCCTGCTCGGCGTAAAACCTTAATAACTAACTAACGAAGCTCACCACTGCACACCCTCCTCACTTCTCTCCCAAAGGCTCATATTTAAGACCAAGGTGCATACTCTCAATGACCTTCTGGTATCTTGACCTACTGTGGTCATCCAAGTAAATTATGTCAAAAGGTAAAATACGGTGTACTTAGCTTTGAGGACAGACACAATGCCTAAGCACAACAAATAGAATATATGCATTTCTCCTCACTTGTATATCTAGATGTGACCCTTCACTTTTAAAAATATAAACAAAAGAAGTAAACTAGTAGACCATCAGCTTCATCTAGATCCAACAAATTTTAATGCAGCCCCAAAACATTTTTTTCTAACACACATGAGGTACATGTACACATTCACCATTGAGCTGATGTGACCCCTGACCTTTGGCTAATTTACACTCTATCATATCTGTTACGTTTGTGGTTGTGTTATTCTTTTAGAGCATGTGTGTGTTGATCATAGGAAAGATCTGATATTCAATTAAGTTATTTTGGATAGTAATCACGTACGTTTCGTTTTCTTTTGCATGGAGAATTGTGATCGATTTTTGTTGTGTAGCTAGAAATTCGCTACATTGTTGCGAAGTCCGACCTAGTTTTTTTTGCCGGAAGGTTCGGAAAAGGGTGCGATTATTCTAGTGACCTCAAATATGATGTCAAAGCTTTATAGTACACATGTTGGCTACAGGTCGCAACTTTTATGGAATGCGCCTAGATTAAGTGGAAGATCGTAGATAGATCTAGAGTGTTCTTTTTAATGAATATTTATGAGTTTTGGTTTCGTTTTCTTTTCTGATTGGTTGATTTGTGTAGTTTGCGGGATTGTTCTGGAAATCTGTAACAATATTAAAGTGCGTGTTATGAAATATGTGCTTGCATTGTACTAGAGTCGCAGTGTATCAGAATTGCAGATGCATTGTGTAGAGAGACAGTGTACCAAAGTATGGATGCATTTGTGGATGCACTGTGCTGAGATTACTCCAGTGTGGTGTACAAGCTTGTGCCACGTGTGACGAGCTGCAGCTGAGTGAAGTTTCTTTATCAGAACCCTACATGAGTGCGTCTGGTGTGATTGCATCATACTACAATGACTACCACTTAACAATATCTTTACCACCAGTTGTCTCTCATTTAAAAGACAGGCTTTACACATGGTAAAGAGATAATGTTAACAAGCCATTTTAAAAAAAGGCTAAGTTCACACATTAATGTTCACACTTGACCTTGACCAGGAGTCAGCAGAATACACATCCATCTAGAGCAATTTTATTGTCCACATTTTACCCTGTCTGACGTCAGATTTCATGACTGTATATCACCAAATGTACACATTGTGTCAAAATATAGTCATTTCCCCACTTTTTACCTGTTCATTACATTATTGCAACAAGACGACGATTTTATCCCAAAGTCTATCTTATTGTTTTGAGCTTTCATGCGTTTTTCTTTTAGGCAAATTCCGAGGTGTTCCTATTTTTAAACGTATCCTTCAGATCCATAACCCACCCTCTGATCCACACACACTGGCACACACAAATAAAGACGGACACACGGCGCTTCTCGCCAATTGCACGCACTGTTAGCTGGCGTAGTAACGGCTGTTCTGGAGACGAAGAATAGCACGAAGAGCGAAATGACGTCACTATAAGCTTCGCGTCATGGTGTTAGTCCCACGAGGCCGTATGACGAAATTGTTTCAGGTCACTTATCATTGTACTACAATTTTACGTATTAGAGGATCAAACGTCACAATTTTGTAGATCATTTTCACATCTAGAACTTTTAGGTCACAATTTGACCTAATCATACGCGAGAGCCGGGACAAACAGCAGGTTTATGCAAATATTGTTTATAAAATATCATACTTGTATTAATGAGAAGATTGCTTTCATCAATAAAAAAAATCAATGATTTGTTACATGTAAAAATAATTTCGGAAACGGGCTGAAAATCACAATTTTACCCGATCGTACCCGAAAGCCGGGACAAACTGAAGGCTTATATAAATACTGCGTTTGAAAAAATCTTTGTAAAATGATTCAATTGTTTTAAGAACAATCCCAAACAACCCCAATAAACGTGATATTAAATTTTACAAAGTAAATTAATTGTCACTCAAAACGCTGAAGAGGTACAATGCTGGCTAAAGACCTCATTCAATATACTTCTTTTAATAATAATAACAATAATAATAATAATAATAATAATAATAATAATAATAATAATAATAAAGAAGATTTGTAATGTGATGAAGCTGTATGCCCATGCATAGAGTTCACACACAGTTTATACTCAACGGACAGAGAAAAAAGGTCCCTGAATTCCGGCAAGTAGGAGTGCGAGTCAGTTATCAAGCTGTCGTGAGAGATATCTGGCACATATCAAACCCGCCGCGACCGTATTTCCTCCCCTCCTTTTTTGCTCCTGCGACTCCCTGACCAAAAGCTTTTCGAGTTTTTCAGTTCACGGATAGTACGACTGTGTCTTCACTAGGCCGTGTATACACTATTTAGTTATAACCATTTTTACACTTTGTTATCACTAGGCTGTTGTTTTCTCTCTCTCTTAATAAAGTTTCATTTCATCTCTCTTTCTCTCTCTGAGAATGTTGTAGTTTAGCAAGGACAAACACGAAAAGAGGCCTGTGCGCTTATTGTTTCCAAAAAAAATGCGGAAACCCGTACACGCACTAAAAAATTGTAAAGTTCATTTGTTAAAAATGAAGTTGATGCGAATTTCAATGATTTCACACAAGTTCACCTTATTTTGCGCACGCAGTCAAGGAGACAAGGGACAAAAAAGAAGGGACTAACGGGGACGCGGGCTGCGTCTGCCGTCCGCTGTAATATAAACAATTCCGCGATAACGCGGATGCTAAGGAGCTCGAGGGGCCATGTGTTTTTTGAGCTGTAGCAACTACCTCAGTTCAGAGTAATCTCCGAGCGGTTCAAGATATAACTGCACAGGGTTTTTGTATGTTACGGTCTTGTCAGCGGTTTGTCTTGGGACAAATATTCCGTGTATGCACGAGGCCACGTGAAATCATAGGGAGAGCATTTTCCACGGAGTTTTAGGCGAGAGCTCAGTCTATCAGAGGTCTAGATAGTACGGGGCTATACTGTCAGTGGGGGGCAGACATGTGTGAGATACCCTAGCCGGTATTCCAAGACTCTGAAACATAGAATTCAGGTATGTTTTTATATGTATTATTAACAGCTACTGAGTTAAAGATAGTATGCATTAGTAAGAGTTAATTTGGTTGTGTAGCGTTGACACAGTTGTGTTGGTTTGGAATCTATAATAATAATAATAATACATGGTATTTATATGGCGCATTTCTCATATTTATAATATAACTCAATGCGCAGGTGAAAACGACGCACACACGCACACACACACACCCATACACACACACACACACACACACACACACACACACACACACACACACACACACACACACACACACACACACACACACACACAGAGTCTGCAGGGGGGGGGGGGTGTACAGAAAACCGTAGAGATTACACGAAAGTCTGCGAGAAAAGGTGAGTTTTAAACTTTGCTTTGAACTGCTTAAGGGGGGAGGCATTCTCAGCTCAGTCGGTAAGGAATTCCAAATTAAAGGAGCAGTATATTTGAAAGAACGTTCGCCGGCAGATTTGAGATGGTACTTTGGAACTTTGAGAAGTTTCTCTCCCGATGAACGCAGTAAGTGGTAAGACTGGAGGAAAGGTATGACGGAAGACTGCCATCAAAGTCGCGGTATGCAAGGGTCGCAATCTTAAACTGTATGCGGGATTGGATTGGAAGCTAGTGAAGGTATTTCAGTATAGGGGTTACGTGGTCTCGTTTTCGAATTCGTTGAGATAACCAGTGATGTTCCTATGTAGTTATTTACCGAGATGGATAACTAAGGAAGTGAGGTGTTTATGCCTAAGTCGCTATGGAGGTAGTATGTGGTTAAGTATAGTCTTTTCCAATGTATGGAATAATGTGTGGCGAGAGTGTCTGGTTATAGTCTGTTTCAATGTAGAGACAGAGTTATGATTTGTTGCGAAGTAGTTCGGATTATGAAGCACGTGTGTGTGTGAATGAATGTGTGAGAGTTAGTTGTATCAGCCAGGTTACCTCATATTATCCAAGTTGTGTGTGTGTGTTTAACAAGTGAGGCCGTTTACACTTGCAAAATTTGCCGTGCTGAGCCCGAGCCCAGCGCGGGCCGGACCGTTTACATTTGCTTTAAGCCGTGCTGAATCCGTGCCGTGCTGAGCCGTGCTCAGCCCTGCTACAGAGCAGGGCTGAGCACGGCACGGCAGTGCTGACCTAGTGCCCGCATTCCATTCTGGTAAATATTTCGGCGCGGGAACACAGCCTTTACACATCTCATGACCTATTTGCCAAAATGGAAGACAAGTACAGAGGTTGTGTTTGGTCAGAAGAGGAGACAAAGATGTTAATTCAAGTATGGGGCGAGCCTGAATTTCAGGAGAGACTTGGTGGACAACATAGAAACATTGTAGTTTTTGGTGAAATAGCTCGTGTTTTGAACGAACAGCACAACATTGCCAGGACCGCAGTTCAGTGCAGAGAAAAAATAAAAAAAACTAAAACAGGCCTTCCGTATTGCCGAAGACAATAACCGCAAGAGTGGCAGTGGGAGGAAAGAGTGCCCCTACTATGCCAAGCTGGCCCCCATTCTTGGACGGCGTCCCAGTTCGAACCCCAGGCATCTAGTGTTATCACAGTCACAAGCCTCGGCAGCCTCTCAGGACTCTCAGCCCCTAATCGTCTCACAAAAAAGTAAGAACGCTGTTTTTACTACCATCGTCAAATTCAGCTAAATCGTCAGTATACTGATTTTTTATTTACTTTTTTTTCACCTCCCCCCCCCCCCCCCTCCCCATTATTTGCTTTAGACTGATTGTTAATTAGAACATATTATGTATGCATTGTTGTTTAGTTCATTGTAAAAGTGGTGTGTTTGGGATGGTGTGTGTGGGTTTTTGTTTGTTTGTTATGAGCATAAAATTATGTTATTGTATTTTTATTAGTGTGTACAGATTGCGCTTAGATCTTTTGATTAAGATTAAGCGCTAAAAAATACTCTTAATAATAATAATGATTATTATTATTATGACAATATTACTAGTCAATGCTGAAAGGACTGTATAGTCACAATGTGACGTTTTTTTGGTTTTTTTGTTCTCTCGCTCTCTCCGTCTCAAACGCTAGCCGTGAACGCGGTCGGTGCGCACCATCGCGTTCACGTTTACATGCACGCACACGCGCCTGCACGCGTACACACACACGCGCACGCACGCACGCACGCGCGCGCGCACACACACACAAACACACACACACAGAGCTATGAAAGACTGTCTAATTCAAACCATAATTTATATATAGTTTTCATTGTAGGTGATTTACCGCAGCACCATATTTTGAAGAAAAAGAATCGAAAGGAAAATACAGAAAAATACAGACATGTGAATATCTTTAATTGTCATTTTGATTTTTTTAGTCAGTTTATTCTATTGGTCTTTCAGGCTTGCTAGACAATTTCACTCTGAATGAGAGCGACCTGGATGAAGATGGAAACGACACTACCATCGACCCCCGAACGCTGGCAAGAGGACGCAACACACCATCAGCAAGTAGCAGATCCACCAGTGTCACACCTGAGCCACGTGCTTCTACATCTACTGACAACACCCGCGACCTCCCAGCTGTCCCTCCACCAAAGAAGAGAGCGAAGAAGTTGAAGACTACGGTGGATTCCGAAGCGTCTGACCTGAAAGAAATCGCATGCGCTGCTATGAAAACTGCAGTTGAGGCTTTTAATAAAGCGGAGGATGAAAGGCTAGAAAAACTCCTCCAGCTGGAAAAGAAAAGGCAAAGGTCCGAAAGGAAGCATGACCGTTTCATGGAGACTATTTTTTCACATTTACTTGGCAGTGGAGGCGGTTTCTTTCCACCTGATGACAGTGACAGTGACGAGGACTCAAGTTGCAGTGGTGTGTCTCATGCTGTCAGTGGAGCAAATTCTGTACTGTACCGTTAACTAATGTGGCACTGATTCCGTTCTTTTCTTATCGACTCCTTGATCTGAATTAACGAAATATTTACAGTGATAATCTCATACTTTTCACGTCATGTTACGTATTTCTAAATTTCTAGTTGCATGACTTTTTTTTTTAAACAAGAAGACAAATAAACGTCATTTTTTTCTTCCGAAAGTTTCATTTTTCCTCAGATTTCTCTCTCTCTCTCTCTCTCTCTCTCTCTCTCTCTCTCTGTGTGTGTGTGTGTGTGTGTGTGTGTGTGTGTGTGTGTGTGTGTGTGTGTGTGTGTGTGTGTGTGCGTGTGAAGTAAGTAAAATAATTAAATTTACCTGCACTGCTTACTGTTGTTGGCTCATGTACTGACAGAGTGTTTCTCTGATGTCACGAGGTCTAGCTGCCATTCCTGCTTGTCTATCTTCAAGGACGGGTCGAGGAGGCTGCTGTCTTCTCATCCCCTCTTCCTCGCGCCGTACTTCGTCCACCCACTGTTCGATGAAGTCTTCACGGTTGAGTTCACACATATTGTGTAGAACAGCACACGCCAAAATATGGATGGTGCTCGGCTTATGTGCATTTCCATTGTTTTAAGCAAGACTCGCCATCGACCTTTAAGACGACCAAAAGCCCGTTCAACAACCATCCTTGACCAACTCAAGCAATAGTTAAAACGCTTTTCTTCGGCAGACATAGTAGCACTTGTCCTAAACGGCTTCATGAGCCACTCCTGTAATGGGTAGGCAGGGTCCCCAAGAAGTACAAGAGGAATGTCATTTCCTCTGATATTTCTTGGTCTGGCAGGGAACATAGGACGGCCTTTCTCAGCACGATGAAATAGAGGAGAGTTTCGAAAAACACGCGCATCGTGCGAACTCCCTGGCCAGCCAGCAAACACGTCAACAAACGTAAGCTGGTGATCCACAACACACTGGGCGTTTATCGAAAACCAGCCTTTCCTGTTTCGGAAATCCTCTTTGAATTGTGATGGTGCTGTCACGGGAATGTGTGTCCCATCTATTGCCCCAACACATTGCGGGAACCCATACTTCACCTGAAAACCATTTACAACTTGTTGCAAACGCTCCCCTTCAGGAAATTTGACAAAGACTGGAAGAAGATAATCAGTTATTGCATTGGTAACACTGTGCACTGCCAGGCATACAGTAGAGCGAGCAACTCCAAACAGGTTTCCCACTGTTCTGAAATTTGCACCGCTTGCAAACTGATACACGGCGATTGCAACTCGGTGAACATGAGAAATGGTCTTTCGAAACCTCGATTGTTTCTTTGTTACGTAGGGCCTAAGCTGTCTGCAGAGCCAGAAAAACGTATCTTTAGTCATTCTGAAGTCGTCAATCCACTGTCTGTCTGTATATGTACCCAATACCACCCGTTCCCACCAATCAGTGGATCGTTCAACGCACCAGACTGAGCGATGTATTCGTCGTGGCCGCCGCTGAGAGTTTAATTCCTGCGTGGTGTTGCCGAGGATCAGAGTCAGCAGAAAAGACAAAATTCTGATAAAAAAACCTTTGTCTCCTTTGGACACTCTCTATCATAATTGATCTGAGCCTTTGGTGTCTCCGACGGCGTCTTCGTTTCAACCAGGTATACATAAATACTGAAACCACGTGTTGTCTGGAGGCCGCCATGATGCATTCCAGAAGTGTCTGAGACGGTCACGTGCTGCAATGTAAGCCTTTTCTAAAAGGCTAGTGTAAACGGCAAAACAAGCAAGCCGTGCCGCGCCGCGCTCAGCCCGGGCTGAGCACGGCACGGCACGGTTCCAAGTGTAAACGGCCTCAGTGTTATGATATTAGGACTGTGTGTACAGAGTTCTTGAGTGGAGCGGAGCGACGGACGCCGAGACGTCAGTCAACAGAGTCTACCGCCGAGGGACCTACTGCGAGGTCATTTCATCACTCAGGGAGTGAGCGACCGGTGACGAGACACCCGGGCTGCGCCACGGAGCGAGTCAGGAGGACGTCCACGGTACGAGGAACGGGACGACTCGGAAGCGTGCGACGCAAGAACTACACGCCTAGACGTGGAAGGACAGAACGTTGCTGAACAATAACACCAGTGAAACAGGTTCGATTGTGAGAGACAATTACCTAGCCTGGCTTTTACGTTGTGTATGTGTATGCGTGTTGATGTGTTAGATTGGAGAAGCGTATAATGCAAGAGTATTCTTTGAGTGTTTTTTGTTTACTTTTATAAAGGCCCACAGAAGAAATAGAGCTAGTGTTTGTGTTATTCCGCGTGAATGTGCCCGACTCACTGGCGGTGTATGCGTCTGTTGTGCGAGAGTCTGTACGTGCGACTGGGGCGAGTTTGCGTGCATTACTGTTAAGCTCTTATTCTAAAAGTAGCTCTAAGCGCTGATACAATGAAAAGGCTAACAGCTAACACACACACACACACACACACACACACACACACACACACACACACACACACACACACACACATACACACACACACACACACATACACACACAACATACGCACACATACACACACAACATACGCACACATACACACACACACATACACCTGACAATGGTGATGAATTGTGCATGGCTGGAGAAATGAACTAGTAAAAGGCAGCGTTGTAGAGGTGGGTTTTGAGAAGTGATTTGAATGAGGAGAGCGTTTGACAGATAGGGACGGGGAGGCTGTTCCAAGTGGCGTGGCCAAGATGGGAGAAGGCACGACCGCCACGTGTTTACATTTGAAATTGGGAAGGCGAAATGTACGTGTGTCAGAGGAAGAGCGGAGGGTGTGAGATGGAGTATACAGATGGAGTAAGTCAGAGGTATAGGCAGGAGAAGTCAGGCTGAGAGAGTTAAAGCACATGCAGGACAATTTATACAGAATGCGTTTTTGTATGGGCAGCCAGTGGAGTTTCTTAAGGGCGGGGCGGATATGGGCACGCTTACGCACGCGCAGAACTAAATGGGCAGCACTGTTTTTCCCTCTCTGCAGTTTATCTAGCTGGGTTTTGAGCAGGCCGAAAAAGAGGGAGTTACAGTAGTCTAAGCATGATAAAAAAGAAGATATATATAGATAGATTGCTTTACGTCCCGCAAGCGACAAAGGCCTTCTCAGGACGTGCCTGCGCTAAATGAAGAAAAGAACTGCAAGAAGCGCAGACAGGAGGGAGAATTTCAAAAGAAAAATACAGATGAATGGACCAGAAAGACAGAAATACAAACCCCCAAAAGAGTAGAACCCACCTTGCAGGGGTTAGACAAGGTGACCCTAGGAACTAAAAAGTAGACAACCCCACCAAGGTCCCCTAGGGCAGACCCGGTGAAGGCATAAAAAAAGAAGAAGGAGGAGACAAGGATGGCAGTTGCTTCGGGCGTCAGATACAGTCTAACACTGCTTATGCGCCGAAGTTCAATAAACGCTGATCTGTACATAAGACTAACATACATATCCATTTTGAGGTCTCTGTCAATGAAAACACCAAGGTTTTTGACACTGTCAGAGAAAGTGATTTGATTTTGACAGACAGAGATGTGACTGGGAAGACAGGACAACTGCGAAGGTCGCACACCAGCTATGATAAACATGGACTCTGTTTTACCATCATTTAGCTGGAGTTTATTGCTAATCATCCAGTCTTTAACTTCTGTCAGACAGTTTTTCCATGTTGGAAATTAAACGACCAGCTTCAGGAACGGAACCAGAATCGTGCACCTGTGTGTCATCAGAGAACATATGTCTGACAGAGTACTTTGAAAAAAATCGACCCGAGCACAGAGCCTTGGGGCACGCCTAAAAGTAGTGGGGCTGGGGCAGAATGACAACAGTTGACAGAGAAAACTAGACGCCGGTTTGTGAGATATGACTCCATCCAGAGTAAAGCACGGTCAGAGAAGCCACAGTCAAAGTGAAGACGAGACAGAAGAATGGAATGATCGATAGTATCGAAGGCTGCCGTCAGATCGAGGAGAGTCAGGACAGACAGCTCATTATTATCAGCAGCGCAAAGGAGAACATTTAAGATTCTAATCAGGGCAGTTTTAGCGGAGCGGCCAGGTAAGCATGCGGACTGGAAGGGATGTAGGAGAGAATTTTCTTGGAGGGACTTTAACATCTGGGATAATACAAACGTCTCCAGAATTTTAGAAATAAAGGGTCGGGTGGAGATAGGTCTGTAATTTTGCAGTACATTATTCTAGCTATATGCAAATATCTACAAAGAATAAGAAAAATCAAACGCCGATCACTGTTATCGGATTTACATATCTTCTGTGTCACTGAGATTTGTAAGCGGAATCAATCCATCATCAGATCGTCGGAAACGAGAGAGAGAGAGAGAGAGAGAGAGAGAGAGAGAGAGAGAGAGAGAGAGAGAGAGAGAGAGAGAGAGAGAGAGAGAGAGAGAGAGAGAGAGAGAGAGAGAGAGAGAGAGAGAGAGAGAGAGAGAGAGAGAGAGAGAGAGAGAGAGAGAGAGAGAGAGAGAGAGAGAAACATCGCGCAGAACATACTATGAACTTAACCTGAAAAACCTGAACTCTAAAAGACTAAATGCAACAGATTCATCAGACCATGCAGTTGCAGGGGCTCTTGAAAAGTTAAGACTTGCTGAACAAGATCTATACAAGCTTTGCTTCTGTAACTAAAATATTTTTTATCTACATTATGAATATATAGTACGACCTGGAAGAATATGTGCATTGCTGAAGAAGAAACAGTTGAAGAAGAAACAGCTCAGCTGCAGGTGCTCATTAGCCTCTTGCTGAACTAGAGCTTTATCGGTTTTACCTCTTAAGAACGTTGTCTGTTATATACATGATGAATATACATAAAAACGGAAAGATGTGCACGTTTGCTTGTTGTTTCTTTCAAAAACTAATTGAAGAAGAAAGACCTAATTTCCTTTGCAATGGATGTCTATGTCAAGGGAGACAATCATTGAACACAAAAGAGTTAATAGTTGGATTACCTCCCTCCCCCTTATATATATATATATATATATATATATATATATATATATATATATATATATATAATCGTGCCCTTTTTAAAGTGTTACGTGTCCCTCCGTGATCTGATGCCCTTTTTGACCTGGCCAGCGCCCTGCCCGTCTGAGTTTCTAGCTAGGGGTCTGCCGTACGTGGTTGACGCAGTGTTTGGCATCAACGTCTACAGAGGTAAGGTCAACAACAAGATAAGACTTACCACGCGAATATGCTGAAGAAGTACGTCGAGAAAGGTCGTCAGGACAAATCACAACAAGCGGCATCGATGCGTCTGGCTGATGACGAGAGATTAGAGGACAAGAACCTTTTCGACCTTAATGAACTCCACCACAAGGAGGGTGATGAAGACATCCAGTTCGGTCAAAACCAGACCCAGGCACAACAAGAAGAGCTGAGAACCCTAACAACGGAATTCAAACATCGGTTTACGCCTGACCCAGGGACAACAGACACCACCCAGCATGAAGTTAATCTGACATCAAACGAGCCGGTTCGCAGCAAGCCGTATCGTCTACCTTACAACACGAGGGAAGAACTGAAAAAAGACATCAAGGAGATGTTGGACCTGGGAGTCATCAGGGAGTCCACGTCGCCAGTGGTCATCGTGAAGAAACTAGATGGATCCAAGCTGATGTGTGTAGATTATCATAAACTCATTAATCGGACAATATTTGATCCATGACCATCTACCCTTGAACTATCTAAATTGCCCATCTCATGATTTGTCGATGTTGTTACAGAACGTTTACATTAAGTTACAGTCTATCAAGGGTTCACAAAATTTTGAAGCGGATTACCTGACTGGAGCAGTTTAAAGAAACTTTTGTCTTCTTTCTTAAGGACAGTTTAAAGGAACTGTGAGACGATTATTTCCGAGTAGTTGATTAGATTTGATTTTTGATGTGAGATTGTTAGTATTTATAGTTTTATGTAGTTTAACACAGCCACAACCGTGTTTTGAGGTTTGAGAAGACATTTTGTGAAATTTCATTCTAAAAAAGGGTTAGTTAGTTAGTTAATTATTTGGGTTTAACGCCGAGCAGACGACTAAGGCCATCTCACGGCGGGATGGGTAAAAATCTGGTCAGCCAGACTAAAAGCAAGGTCTTAAGATGTAAATATAGCTTTAAAATGGCAGGCTAAAATGTCGCACAAGTCTTTAAAAGAAGCGTATACAGACTCTCTGAAAAAGGGCAAATAAAAAATATTTACATAGGCTATGCATGCTCAGATCTTATTAAAACATATTGCATTCTCTCACGAAATTGAAGATTTTGTCCGGGGAAACATCCCGGAACAAAACCTTCAAGGAGTCCGCTGTGAAGTGTTTATATCTCGTGTCAATTAGATCAGCACAATACAGCAAAAAGTGTCGAACAGAAAACTGCTCATCACAGGCAAAACACCATGGACGCTCATCCTGTTTAAGTAAGTAAGAGTGCGTAACATACGTGTGCCCGATGTGAAGCCGAGCAAGGACAGTCTCCTCACGGCGGCTGCCGCAGCGGAAAGGTAGACTGTCGGACAACGTAGGAAGAGCTTCATGAAGCTTGTTCCCTTCCTCTTTGTCCCACTCGGACTGCCACTCGCGGGCTATGTACGCACTAATCACAGGTTGAAAATCACTATAAACAGTCTCTGTGTCAGGGACAGGGTCACTGCGGGCACTGTTGGCAGCAGAATATGCGATTCTGTTGCCTTCGATGCCCATATGGCCCGGGACCCAAATAAAAATGATGTCATAATGTTCCTTCATCAAGTCTGCGTAGAGCTCTCTAATCTGCACCAGCAGTGGATGGTCTGTTCCCGCGCCCTGAAGGGCCTGCAGGGCAGAAAGAGAGTCAGACAGAATCAGGAAGTTCCTTTCCCGAGACTGATAGGCATGCTTGAGTGCCAGCAGAATTGCCTGCAGTTCTGCACTAAATACAGAGGAATGGTCAGGGAGACGGAGCTTAAATGGGCGTCTAGGATGGCGAGAGGACACTGCAGCCGCAGCCACCCTCCCATCCTCAGACTTGGACCCATCCGTATAAAGACGACAATAGCCACGAAAAATTGAAACGAGTTCATTGAGGCTCTGTTGGTATATGGCTAGTGGAGTACAATCCTTCTTGTGGGCGGTCAAGTTCAGCAAGATGTCAGGAACTGGTAGCAGCCTGGGTGGAGTGACGTGTTGCAGAGATTCCGAAACTCTGCCCAGGTCCACTCCGGCCGCCTGCAGATGAGGTCGGACACGGAAGGAAAGTGGACAGACAGCTCCCGGATGGGCATCGTAAATCTCTGCAAACGACGGGGTAAAAACACAATCATAGGCAGGATTTTCTGGATGGGCCTTCAGCTGCAGAACGTAGCTGAGCATGAGGCGGATGCGGCGGAGCCTGAGAGAAGGCTCCTCTGCCTCTGCATACAGACTAGGAACTGGAGATGTCTTGAAGGCTCCCAGACATATGCGCAGACCTTGATGGTGAATTGTGTTCAGACGCTGTAGAACAGACTTGGAAGCCGAGCCATATACCACAGAGCCGTAATCCAGTTTGGACCGAACAAGGGCCCGGTACAGTCGAAGTAAGACAATGCGGTCTGCACCCCAGTCAGTACGACCAACGACACGAAGAATGTCGAGGGCCTTCTGACAAGAGGTTCTAAGGTAGTTAACATGGTTGCAGAATGTCAATCTTTTGTCAAAGATGACCCCCTTAATTCGCACTCCAGCAATGCTCAGGCTAGGGTCTGGAAAAAATTTCGTCTGGTTAGTAAAATTCACACAGACTGTCTTGGAGGGTGAGAACCTGAATCCGTTGAGAGACACCCACCCCTGGATGCGATCAACGCACAGCTGCAAGCGCCTCTCAAGGGACGCAAGCCCTCGACCTCGTGCACACAAAGCAAAGTCGTCCACAAACAAAGAGCATTCAGAATCATCCTTAAATGGGGGTAATGTTACGTTTGTGGTTGTGTTATTCTTTTGAGAGTATGTGTGTGTGGTAAAAATAGGAATGATCCGATATTCGTTTGAGTTATATTAGATAAGAATGGCGTACCTTTTTAGTAAGATTCATTTTCTTTTACACGGAGAATTGCGATAGATTTTGGTTTTGACGCGTAGTTTCGCTACAAAGTTATAAGGTTTGACCTACATTTGACTGGAAGGTTAGAGCAGGGTCGCGATCTTGCTAGTGACCTAAGATATGACGTCAAATTAAACATGTTTCGCAACAGTTAGCAACAATTACGGAAATCACGGATTTTCCGGAATTAGTCGAAGTTTGTAGAAAGTTGTAGGCCGATGTAGAGTGTTCTTTCTCATGAATATGAATGAGTTTTTGTTACTTTTTCTTTTTTATGATTGGTTGCGTTGTGTGAATTTGCTGGATTGTTTTGGAAATCTGTAAAAGTATAAAAGACGGTGTTAGGAAATATGTGTGTACATTGTATGAGAGACGAGTGTTGATGCATTGTATAGGAGACAGTGTATCAGTGAGTGGATGCATTTGTGGATGCATTGTGCTAAGATTGCATCGGTAGAAAAAAAGTATTGTTGGAACTGTAACTCCAGTGTGGTCTACAACCTTGTGCCACGTGTGACGAGTTGCAGCTGAGTGAAGTTTCTTTACAAGAACCCTACGTGCGTGCGTCTAGTGTGATTGTATCATAGTACGACTACGACTTCAACGTATTCAAAATAAACGAAGAAAAAAAGAAAATAAAACATATATCTGCACATCCCATACGCGCCAGCTGAATACGCCTGTTTGACATAGCCATCAGAATTATATGATTGCTTGACCTAATTAAAGAGAGGGAAACGCACAAAATGAGATCACCATTAAGGTTTTTTTCCCTCACTTAAAATATTCAGAAGGGGCCCAAGTATCCTCAGGCAAAGTGGCATATCTCTACCAAAAGGTACAGGATTTTTCGATATTTACTATCAAGCGATACCTCTATAATGAGTAGGTACAATCACTATATGCATTCCATAAACTGACCTCAACCGGTTTAATAGTGTGGTCAATGCGAATCTCATTAGCTCGAATTTCCTTCATGGCTGCCATGGCAAATCTGATGTCATCAAGGTCTTTGATGGGCCGCGTGAGTCGTTTCTGTATGTCCTCCACAAACTCAAAAATCTCTTTCATTTGTAGTCCAAACTTCTTGTCTGCTTCCTTTGCATAAGCAATGCGCCATGCTTTACTTTCTGTTGTCAGGCCAAGCTTTAGTTTTTCTGAAAACAAAAGAAAAGAAAATAACAGTAAATTCCACTATGAATAGAACTGACAAATCTCCTCCGGATCTTAGCCCATTCAGCCGCAACGCTCTATAACAGGAGATGGATCGACCATGATAATTCAAGGGTAGGGCCAAAAGACGCCAAGCTAATCTGGCACTACCCTTCCAATATATGGTCAATCCATCTCTTGCAACTGGTACATAGTCGTCGGGAGACATCTCCGAAATTGGGAAATGCGGCCGTGGGGTTAAATACTTGAGTACTAGAGCCTGCTCAAAGCTTTGCTTTCTATATGTAGATATCATTCTTAGTAAGTACCCATTCTACTGCTATGTATGTATACATGTACAACGTGTGTGTGTGTGTGTGTGTGTGTGTGTGTGTGTGTGTGTGTGTGTGTGTGTGTGTGTGTGTGTGTGTGTGTCTGTGCGTGATCGTTGTGTGTTTGTGAATCGGTGTGTGCGCATGCGAATATGTGCGCGGCGTTTTGTTGTTGTTGCTGTTGCGTTGTTCATTTCTCTTTTCTTACCATTGCTCCCCCTCCCCCAACACACCCGTAGGCGTTGGTGATATACATGTATTAATGTAACTGCTGTGTCTGTTGTAGATGTAGCAACGGCATATTTGAAAAATGGCATTGACTCTGGCATTGTTAATATCTTAACCGTTGTAAAATAAAGATTCATTGATTCTGTTTGCTCACATGCCTGTTGTGTGTGCATGGCATTACTTTTCACACATTTAACCCTTTCATGACTTAGACTGCCTTGAGGCAGGTTCATTCATCTCCGCAAACTGTGGTTGCCACAAAAACCCATACAATTTCATGTAGTTGATTTCAACTAGCTGTAACTGATTTTGCTACCATGTCTGAAGCACAAGCAACCTGTAAAATATTAAATTAGCACGGGAAACGTCCGGTCCGGACTCGGAAAATATGGTTCTGACCGGTCGCTTCGATTCGCTCCATCCCATTACTAGGTATCGGCAACATGACGTTAAGCGCGGGCCCAACGCGCTGAGTGCGATTTTTACCTGTTTTTCAACTCACTCCAATTGCAAATAATTTGACTTTAAAAGAAAACATTTTAAATGGTGATAAAGGTTGTCTTCTGCCCTTTCCAAAGATGCCATTAATTTTGTTCTTAGTGCACTAAGTCATTAACACCACTGCGTGGAAGACAGTGAATGTCGACATGTTTTTCATCGCGTGGCGCGCTTTTTTTGTGGGGCAGATCGCGTACGCGCAATTTATGTTGAAAACACATACTCGTTTCTACCGCCGAGGGGGTATCGGCCCTTTAACATACAGATTTGGTTTTTACACCATTGGTAGAGAGGCTCACGTGTACAGGTGATCATACTGGATCCAAGACGCGTTTTCAAGAACGCAAAGTATGTTAGAAATTGGAGAATGTATTATAAATATTTATATATGTGTTACACATATGTAGCACTACAGTCCGCAAAATGTGAAGTATACTAATGGTCAAAACTTAAGTATCACCCCACTTTTTGTGTCATTGTTTATCGTTGCAAGTACGCTAATAAAATACAATGTTCTTTCGATCCAAATGGGTTACAAGTTGACCTTACAGGGAACAATAGACAACAATTATCAATTTCCACGAACGTGTCAAATGCATGTGTAACATCCTCAGTTTTTGTGAAAAGCTATGCGATATTGGCAAGCGTACCAAAGGCAGTTAGTTATTGGGGTTTAACGCCGAGCAGGCGACTAAGGCCATCTCACGGCGGGATGGGTAAAAAGCTGGTCAGCCAGACTAAAAGCAAGGTCTTAAGACAAGATGTAAATATATCTTAAAAATATGTCAGGCTAAAATGTCACACGAGTCTTTAAAAGAAATGTCCACAGACTCTCAAAAAGGGCTAAATAAAGAAATTCACAGTCTGTGAATGCTCAGATCTTGTGAAAAATATTGCATTCTTTCAAGAAATTGAAGATTTTGTCCGGGGGAACATCCCTAAACAAAACCTTCAAGGAGTCTGCTGTGAACTGTTTATATCTAGTGTCAATTAGATCGGCACAATACAGCAAAAAGTGTCGAATAGAAAACTGCTCATCACAGGCAAAACACCATGGACGCTCATCCTGTTTAAGTAAGTAAGAGTGCGTAACATACGTGTGCCAGATGTGGAGCCGAGTAAGGACAGTCTCCTCACGACGGTACCGCAGCGGAAAGGTAGACTGTCGGACACAGTAGGAAGAGCTTCATGCAGCTTGTTCCCTTCCTCTTTGTCCCACTCGGACTGCCACTCGCAGGCTATGTAGGCACTAATCACAGGTTGAAAATCACTATAAACAGTCTGTGTGTCAGGGACAGGGTCACTGCGGGCACTGTTGGCAGCAGAATCTGCGATTCGATGCCCACATGGCCCGGGACCCAAATAAAAATGATGTCATAATATTCCTTCATCAAGTCTGCGTAGAGCTCTCTAATCTGCACCAGCAGTGGGTGATCTGTTCCCGCGCCCTGAAGGGCCTGCAGGGCAGAAAGTGAGTCAGAAAGAATCAGGAAGTTCCTTTTCCGAGACTGATAGGCATGCTTGAGTGCCAGCAGAATTGCCTGCAGTTCTGCACTAAATACAGAGGAATGGTCAGGGAGGCAGAGCTTAAATGGGCGTCTAGGATGGCGAGAGGACACTGCAGCCGCAGCCACTCTCCCATCCTCAGACTTGGACCCATCCGTATAAAGACGACAACAACCAGGAAAAATTGAAAGGAGTTCATTGAGGCTTTGTTGGTATATGGCTGGTGGGGTACAATACTTCTTGTGGGCGGTCAAGTCCAGCAAGATGTCAGGAACTGGTAGTAGCCAGGGTGGATTGATGTGCTGCAGAGATTCCGAAACTTTGTCAAGGTCCACTCCTGCCGCCTGCAGATGAGGTCGGACACGGAAAGAAAGTGGACGGACAGCTCCCGGATGGGCATCGTAAATCTCTGCAAACGACGGGTTAAAAACACAATCATAGGCAGGATTGTTTGGATGGGCCTTCAGCTTCAGAACGTAGCTGAGCATGAGGCAGATGCGGCTAAGCCTGAGATAAGGCTCTTCTGCCTCGGCATACAGACTAGGAACTGGAGATGTCCTGAAGGCTCCCAGACATATTCGCAGACGTTGATGGTGAATTGTGTTCAGACGCTGTAGAACAGACTTGGAAGCAGAGCCATAATTATACCACAGAGCGGTAATCCAGTTTGGTCCGAACAAGGACCCGGTACAGTCGAAGTAAGACAATGCGGTCTGCACCCCAGTCAGTACGACCAACGACACGAAGAATGTCGAGGGTTTTCTGACAAGAGGTTCTAAGGTAGTTAACATGGTTGCGGAAGGTCAATCTTTTGTCAAAGCTGACCCCAAAAACTTTGCCTCTTCGGCCACCTTAATTGGCACTCCAGCAATGCTCAGGCTAGGGTCTGGAAAAAATTTCGTCTGGTTAGTAAAATGCACACAGACTGTCTTGGAGGGCGAGAACCTGAATCCGTTGAGAGACACCCACCCCTGGATGCGATCAACGCACAGCTGCAGGCGCCTCTCAAGGGACGCAAGTCCTCGACCTCGTGCACACAAAGCAAAGTCGTCCACAAACAAAGAGCATTCAGAATCATCCTTGACGGCTTTTACAATGTTATTAATGTTACTGCTTTAAAAAAAGGAGATAAAATGCTGCCCTGCGGGACACCCATCTCCTGTTCAAAGGAGTCGGAGAGGGTGGAGCCCACACGGACATGGAACGACCGGTTAGACAAAAAATTGTGAATAAAGACGGGCAGGTGCCCTTTAAAACCCATGTCCGACAAATCAGACATTATACCATACTTCCAGGTAGTGTCATATGCCTTCTCAAAATCGAAGAAAATTGCATAGACATGCTGCTTGTTGACAAAAGCATCTCGGATAAACGACTCAAAGCGGACTATATGGTCAGTTGTACTACGGAAGCGCCGGAAACCGCATTGAAGGTCTGTGATGAGACCCTGTGACTCAAGATGCCACACTAGGCGGGCGTTGACCAAGCGTTCCATAGTTTTACATAAACAAGATGTCAAAGCGATTGGCCGGTAGTTGCCCGGGTCGGAGGGATCCTTACCCGGCTTGGGAATTGGCACAACAACAGCCTGGCGCCAAGATGGCGGAAAATGACCGGTGATCCAGATATGGTTAAATACCTTGAGAAGTACAAGGAGTGAATCCCCAGGCAGATGTGTTAGGAGCTGATAGTGGATGTTATCTAATCCAGCAGCAGAGTCATGACATTTCTGCATGGCTTGCTGCAATTCTGAAAATGTAAAAGGGGCACTATAGTCTTCCGAGTTATCTGATATAAAATCACAAGTACAAGACTCTCGCTTCTCCTTCTCTCTCTGGAAGAAAGATGAATAATGCTCTGTTGAAGAATTATGGGCAATGGTGGAGGCAAGCAAATCCGTGGCCAAATTGGCACCATCTCTAAGATGGCCGACAAAAGCCAAGCCACCTCTGCCCCTAATTCTTCGAACAGCCTTCCAGACTTTTGGAAAGGAGTCCTAGAAGATAAAGAGGAGACGAAGCCTCTCCAGGAAGCACGGCGTTCACGTTTAAAAATGTAACGGGCCTTCGCCCTCTGACTTTTAAAGGCTAAAATATTCGCTTGCGACGGCTTACGAAAAGCACGTCGCACTAAGCAGATTTGCGCGTTTTTTTGGGCCTTGCGGCACTCTTTCTAGGGATGGTTTCACCTGCTGCGTCCAACAAAATAGAAGTAAAACAAGAAACAGGTTCTTTAGCTGACATGACCACCTCCTCTGTAAGACGAGACTGACAGAGGGAGGCGAACAGAGGCCAGTTAGCTTTCATGAGATTCCAGCGCCCCACTGGCGAATCCTCCTCCTCACAGCTGACCGATGACAGGACTACTGGGAAGTGGTCACTACCACACAGATCGTCGTGAACCTTCCAGTCAAAGTCCAACATGAGAGAAGGATCACACACAGTAAGGTCCAAAACAGAACTAGATCCTGAACCTGGGTTAGAGTACGTAGGTGAGCCATCGTTAAGGACACATAGGTTAAGGTGAGAAAAAACATCTTCTAACATCTGACCTCTGCCATCATAGTGGTCACCACCCCAAAGGTGAGCGTGACCGTTAAAATCCCCCATGAGAATAAATTTGGTTAGTTAGTTATTTGGTTTTAAAGCCGAGCAGGCGACTAAGGCCATCTCACGGCGGGATGGGTAAAAATCTGGTCAGCCACACTAAAAGCAAGGTCTTAAGACAAGATGTAAATATAGCTTAAAAATGGCAGGCTAAAATGTCGCACAAGTCTTTAAAAGAAGCGTATACAGGGCAAATAAAAAATATTTACATAGGCTATGAATGCTCAGATCTTATTAAAAATATTGCATTCTCTCAAGAAATTGAAGATTTTGTCCGGGGGAACATCCCGGAACAAAACCTTCAAGGAGTCCGCTGTGAAGTGTTTATATCTCGTGTCAATTAGATCAGCACAAAACAGCAAAAAGTGTCGAACAGAAAACTGCTCATCACAGGCAAAACACCATGGACGCTCATCCTGTTTAAGTAAGTAAGAGTGCGTAACATACGTGTGCCCGATGTGGAGCCGAGCAAGGACAGTCTCCTCACGGCGGCTGCCGCAGCGGAAAGGTAGACTGTCGGACAACGTACGAAGAGCTTCATGGCCCGGGTCCCAAATAAAAATGATGTCATAATATTCCTTCATCAGACCCGCAGCGATGGTGGCAGGTAAACACTGCATATGGTTATGGTCTTCTTCAAGGTAACCCGAGCTGCGACAGCTTGAAGACAGGTGTCGATGCTAACGGGGCTACATAAAATTTGGCTACGAATGAGAAGAGCCACTCCACCCGAGCGCCTCTCCGAATCAGATCCTCTATGTATAACCTAAAAACCATTAAAGGACACAGGGTCAGAAGTCTTCAGGTAAGTCTCCTGAAGAGATATGACTGAGGGGTTAAAGAACTTGACTAAAAGACATAATTCCTCAAAGTTAGCTTGAAAACCACGATAATTCCACTGAAGCAGAGAGTACATGATTATGTCTTATCTGGGGGTGAAGAGTTTTTACCCCCTTTTTCCTTTACCTTGAAAGGAGTTGAAGAAACAGAGGGGGGCCGGCTCCCGGGCCTCCTCTGGTTCTTCGGAGAGGAAGGGAGTGAAGCTGCCGCAGCATCAGCAACGACATCTTCCACCCCTTCCATCCGCTCCTCCGGTGCAGCATATTTGTTTTGAAGGGGGACATCAGTGTTCCCCTTCTGGGCCCGTGCGCACAGCGGTTCCATAGATTTCTTAGACTTCTGGTCCTGGGCAGCATTCCTGCCACTAGAGTTAGCGGCCTTAGAAGGCTGACCAGAGCCAGAAGCCTTTGGAGTTGACAGAGTAACATGTTTGGGTTGGGGCTGAGGCTTAGGGGCAACAGAAGGCGGCACAACCGGACCGGCAGTGTCCGCCTTCTGCGTTCCCTGACTCCTCGTCACCACCGGAGGAGGGATACTCTCCAGGGGCGAGAGGAGCCGAGGCTCCACCTCCAACCAAGAAGTTGGGGTTTGACATGAAAAGTCTTTGGTGGGGCGCTTGCCTGCCACCGCTGCACTGAAAGTATACACAGAAGTGTTAGAGGTTGGGGCAGCCGCATCTGCACCAGGGCCTTCAACCAGTTTTTTGGCATCTAGAAAGGACAGCCCCTTCTCCACACGCACCTGCTGAATCTTTCACTCGGATATCCAACGAGGGCATTTCTTATCCGAAGCCATATGTGCCCCCTGGCAATTCACGCACAGGGGGGTGGCTGTGCAGGACTCAACAGAGTGTCCGGGCTTAGTGCATGTCTTCTGCCCATGGCCATACTTTTGGCACTTAAAGCACCGGAGGGGGAGAGGGACGTAATTTTTCACTTTCAGGGAGTAGTAACCTCCCCAGATGGTAGTAGGAGGGGTGGGGGTGCCAAACGTCAGGATGATGGTAGGGAGACGGATCTCCCTACCACCTCGTTTGGAAGCGAAGCGCCTGACGTAAGTCACACCCTGAGACTTAAGGTTCCGTACAAGTTCATCTTCTGACAGTTCTGCCAAAGCTTGATCTTGGATTACGCCTCTTGACGAATTCATAGTTTTTGGGGTGTAACCTCCACTGGACTGTCTCCGATGGAAGAGAGCCTCAGCAGCCCGCTGGAGTGTGCCCGGGTACGGTACTCCACCAGCAAGTCACCAGACCTGAGGCGCTGGGCCTCAGGCCTGCCAACACGGCTCCTGAGGGTCTCCCCCACCAGAAATGGATGCAGCTTGGAAACAGGCTTGTCTGTCATCTTGCTATGAACAATGAGGAAGCGAGGCCATACGGCCGACGCCTGAGGCGTCGCCTCCTCACAGTCCGAGTCACTGTCGTGTTAAATGTCGGTGGCGATGTGCCGCTTCTGTGCAAGTTTTGTGTGTGTGTGTGTGTGTGTGTGTGTGTGTGTGTGTGTGTGTGTGTGTGTGTGTGTGTGTGTGTGTTTTCCATATTATAATAGTAGAGATATTCATCCCCCGGGGGTCCCCGCCCGCCACTGAGCCCAACAAGGGAAAGTGCAACTGTCGGCGGGTCTCCAGCCGACGCACAATGGAGACTGCCCGAAAGATATACTCAAGGGGTAAGCCCGATTGAACCGTCTGAGCCACCGCCTTCTATCACAAGGTTGAATGCAGGGGAATACAGGCGTAGAGCACCTAATCAGCAGCAGAGGCTATAACATGGTGCCCCGTACATCAGCCTGCATGTCAACAACGGGATAGGGCTCAACGTGACAAGAGCCGATTGACTAGGCCGGTACGACTAGCCTCCCGTTTAGGCAGAAGTCAAGGCCAAAGTGGATTGTTTCAGCCACCAGGATCCTCTTCTCCCCCGACACGGGTCCCCAAGCACGGCAAACACTTGGGATCCAAAGAACCAAAAGCTCACGTGTATTTTTAAGGACCAATTCAACATGGTAGGACCTGGGTTAGCACAGCTCCTTAAAAACCGGACCAGTGAAAAAGACTGAACAACATATCTGCTGACATCAAGTCCTAATCCTGGACAAGGATGGCACCCTTCTGCTAGCCCACTCAGTCAGGGACTGAGGGGACTACTCATCCACGCCACATGGAGGCCGGTGCCCAGTTGGCGTACCAAAGGCAGGCAGGTGGAAAAACTCGGTAAAGTCGTTTTGCACGTGCTAAAGGGGTCAGTCGTGAACACTGAGCACATCTGTTTCGCTACAAATACAGGTACAGTAGGGGCATAATTGTCACTTTCCTAACCATGCCACCACGACAAAGCCTAATGCCAGTACACCAAGGCCGGGCGCTACCATGGCTGCTGGGTGGAATTTCCGGACGAAAAGTTGGGAGACGTCTTGGGGTGTCCCTTTAAGTGATTCAGAGGCTGCTGGCACGATTCCAAGAAACTGGAAGGGCAGAACGACGACCCTGCTCAGAACGCCCGCGCTGCACCAGCAGAAGGGAGGACATATACCTCTGTGCGTCAACCACTCTGCGACGTCAACTGATGCAAGCTGCAAACGTTAACGTCAGCAGAAGCACAGACTGCTGACGTCTGCTCAAAACTGACCTGACTGCACGCAGAGCAGCAGTGAGAATACCCCTCACTCCAGCTCATCGCAGAGCCCGGGTTGCCTGGTGTCGTCAAAATGTGAGGTAGAACAGACTCCAGTGGACTCAGGTTCTGTTTACTGACGAGTCACGGTTCATTGTGTACTTCAACGACTGCAGGGTGAGGGTCTGGAGACGCCAGGGCGATCGATTCATGGATGGATGCGTCCAATAGGTGGATCGCTACGGTAGAGGCTCAGTCATGGTCTGGGCAGGCTTCAGCAGGGAAGGCAGGACCCTCCTCCACGTCATACGAGGCACCCTGACTGGACTGCGCTATCGGGACGAGATTGTGCAGCCCCTCATCCAGCCAGCTCTCCAAGACATAGGCGACAATGCTGTTCTGCAGGACGACAACGCTCGACCTCATCGCGCCCGTGTGGTAGGTGAGTACCTTGAGCAACGGGGCATCATGAGGATGGAGTGGCCAGCTCGTTCACCCTATATGGCTCCCATCGAGCACCTCTGGGACGTGCTGGGGCAACGTGTAGTCAGCAACCACCCCCACCCCCCACCTCAAGGCGTCCCCCAGCTGACTCAGTTTCTGCATCAAGAGTGGGAAGCGATCCTACAACATGTTCTCCGAACCCTGGTGAACTCCATGCGTCAACGCTGCATTGAATGCTTGGCTGCAAATGGTGGGTACACTTGCTTCTGACTGAACCAGTTTTGTGTGACTTTTCAAATGAGGGGTGGGTGAACATTCTAACGTACTGCTGTTGTTACAATTGCTTGATTTACTTAAAACTTAAATGAAATTGTTACTGAATAAATTAGCAAAGTACTGACTCGAAGTATTGTTACATTATTTGTGTGGTGTTGTCGGTGCCTCTGCGATAAAAAGTGGCCCATAAGTTTTGACCATTAGTATAGTTCGGATAATAAATGTGGAAATTACAATGTACCGAAAATGGACAAAATAATGAGTTGTCGAATTTGGATTTTTTTATGGCAACACGAAAAATTGAAATAATGTAGACATAACTCTATTTAAGAAAGCGTTTGACAGGGTGAGGCATGCAGCCCTTTGGTCCACCATAAAGCTATACATCATCAATGCCAACCTGATCAAAGTCATAGCAAACCTTTACAACAAGGCCACTAGTGCAGTCTGCTTCAACGGCAAAATAGGAAACTGGTTTAGGACTACAGTTGGTGTCAGACAAGGCTTCTTGCTCTCGCCTACTCTTTTCAACATCTTCCTGGAAAGAATCATGACGGACGCTCTGAAAGATCATGAAGGAACTGTCAGTATTGGAGGCAGAACAATCACGAACTTGCGCTTTGCGCACGACATTGATGGCCTTGCAGGAACAAAGAAGGAGCTAGCTCAGCTGATGGAAAAGTTGGATAGTACAGCCATTGCGTATGGGATGGAAATCAGTGCAGAGAAGACCAAACTGGTGACCAATAACGCCAGTGGCATTGGCACTGAAATCATGGTTGGAGACCAAAAACTGGAAACAGTTAAGAAATTCAAATACTTAGGAGCCATCGTGAGAGATGAGGTATCAAAACCAGAAATACTGTCCAGGATTGCGCAGACAACAACAGCACTGACAAGATTGATGACCATATGGAAGGACAGAAATATCACACTCTGCTCCAAGATCAGACTGATGCGCTCCTTAGTCATCTCAGTGTTTTTGTATGCCTGCGTGTCATGGACCCTCACAGCAGACCTTGAAAGGAGGATACACGCCACTGAAATGAGATGTTTTCGAAGGCTGCTTGGCATTTCATACAGAGATCACATCACGAACGAGGAAGTGGGAAGCAGAATCAGGCAAGCCATCGGGCCCTATGAAGACCTATTAGCCATTGTGAAAAAACGCAAACTGAAGTGGTATGGGCATGTCACGCGTTCAGCAGGGTTTCCAAAACAATCCTGCAAGGCACTGTGCAAGGAGGACGAAGGAGAGGAAGACAGAGGAAAAGATGGGAGGACAATATCTCAGAGTGGACAGGACTGAAGCTGGGCGATACGCTGAGAATGGCAGAGAACAGAGAGGAATGGAGGGAGCTGGTTGCAAAGTCATCAGTGGTGCCCCAACGGTCGGCTAGACTATGGGATATTGATATACAGATAGATAACTCTATTTGTTTGGATTTTGAATACGGCATCATAAAACACAAGAAACACAACAAAACATTTACCGTACGCTTTGCAGGATGCCAGGTGGGGAAAAAATATTGTTCTGGGTCTATGTACGTGTGTAACGACTGACCGACTTTACTGCAGCACAATTCTTTTACCAAATGGAAAACATGTATTTTAGCTGCATATTCGTACAGTTCGTATATGTTCTACATCTACTTATAGAGCCAAATGTAGTGTGCATATTCAAACTTTGATGGTATATGGGCTCAGCCTTGGATGAAAATGCACTCCGGGCACTTGAGGATCTATGCCTCTTGGAGATGCGCGAATATGTGTCATTGGTTTGTTAAACGTCATTGTCCTGACGTATTTTTTTTTTGTTTTTACGTAATTATATATTTAACGTGATACGAGTTTCTCTTTCGCTTCAAGACTTGCGAAAATGGTGACAAAACTAGAATTTCACGGTACAATTTTAGTCTTGCTATAATTTGTGTGAAATCAGTTTGACTTTACCTAGCTACATGCTATACTAAGTACACCTGCATGCTCTCCTGAAAGCGCGTCGATGCGTGTGTGTGCGTGTGCGTGAGTGCATGCGCACGCTGCATACATCCTCAAGATGCATAGATGTTCATGCGCCCTCCGAGCACATGAGGATCTATGCCTCTTGGAGATACGCGCATATGTGCGAGCGAGAGAGAGAGAGAGAGAGATGATGATGATGATGAAACATTTTTTATTCAGGATAAAAAGTTTTAGGCATAGCAATGCCTATCGTCCAAACTGTCCTGTTAGTCTACACATATAAAAATACATCAGATGATACATCAAAAGATAAAACATATGTAAGTAAAAGACCCATCCCCCCCCCCCCCACTACTCAGAGGGAAAAAAAAAGAAATAAAAAATAATATATATATATATATATATATATATATATATATATATATATATATATATATATATATATATATATATATATATATATATATATATATTTATATATATATACATAATACATACAGGTATGAACCTGACATGTTAATGCAGACAGTCGAACTATTACATAATCTGCAGCACCAGTAGGTAATAGGAAACTTGTCAGAGAGAGAGAGAGAGAGAGAGAGAGAGAGAGAGAGAGAGAGAGAGAGAGAGAGAGAGAGAGAGAGAGAGAGAGAGAGAGAGAGAGAGAGAGAGAGAGAGAATTACGTCATATTTAGAGTATTAGTGTCTGCGTAGTGTCTTTCTGAAAAGAATTAATTTTTATTAAAGAAGTTGAAAGGATACAAAGCTGGCTAACGAACTCATCCAATGCCTTTCTCCAAACTAACTATATGCAAAAGTTCAAGAAAATGACAAAAATGACGGACTCTAATCTGGGTCAACCGTCTTCCTATAAACGGTTGTTTATGTCTTCAATGAGACATTTATTTACAATATGCTCGGAGGCTCTCTTAGCCACCCACTTGAGAACGTATTTCGCCAAGTTTCAAGCTTGTGTGTAGAGAAATAACGGAGATTATCTTGTTTACAAACATACGCACACACATACATACATACGCACATACGGCGCTTCGCGTCAAATGTACGTTCTGCAGCGAAGTTAGCGTAACTAGACATGACGTCATTTTTATCTTGTTACTTCAATTGTTAGAGGTTTAGCTTGCCCGCCTTTGACATCATGGACATGCTATTAAATTCGCCCCACCGCGACCCGTCCTAAAAAAAGTCCCTTCTATAAATAGAAGGGACTTAAAAAAGAACACTTTTGCATGATGCAAAAATTATATCACAATTTAGAAGGTCAAGGCCGCGGCAGCAATGTCTCTGAAACCATTGGACTGATCTACCTGAAACTTTACCTGACAGTAGTCCTCAATGGAAAGAAGTGTTAAGAATAAGAATTAAGTTGCTAAATACGGGGTTACGGTTAAAATCGCTATGCATGTATTTGCGTTTTGGCTTGTTATGATAGTCCTCTCGATAAATGTGCTTGATGGACATGTACAAAGGAATTTTTGTCAAGCATGACTGAATTACGACACGATCTCGAAAGTTGGTAGTGTGACATCTAGGAATGTTGGCACGTCGTAAACAGACTGTCCGTACATGTGCGTATTTTTGTCTGCAGTAGCTGAGAAAGCATGGGACCAATATGGTTCAAACTCAAACGGAGCTTTGGATGTAAGGAAGTGTTATTCACCAAAAGGAAACTGATAAATATTAACTAATTAAGATGAAGGGTGTAGCAAGAAGACTTTGCTCTTCGTGCTCTCAAAATATCAACTGACTTAGGGGGGGGGGGGGGAATGTAGGCCCGGAGGCGGAGGAAGAAAGATGACCTTTCCGCTGGACATAAAGTCGGAGGAGAGGGGTGTGTGTGGGGGGGGGGGGAGGGGGAGACGTGAGTATTTGAAACAAAAAGGGGGCGGGAGGAGGTGGAGGAATTCCACTCTCATCTCTAGAAAAGGAAAAAAATATTTTAGTATATTTGGGCATCCTGGTGCATGGGTGGGATGGGGTGGGAGGGGGTGGGGGTGAGGGAGTAGGATCCAGTACCCTGCCCCCCCCCCCCCACTTCCCCCCAATACTCACCCGAAATCTGCCCCTAAAAGCTGTTCTTAATTGGACGAACTTTTGATCGGCAAACCTAGATCGGAGAAGATCGGCAATCTTTTGGTTTGTTTCTTAATTGAGTTTGAATGAACCTAGGCGAACTTCAGCAAACTAGGTTTGCCATGGTTCTCTTTCTTAACTGAAGTGCTTGATTCGGCGTACTTACTGTCTGCGAAGGTGTTCAAAATGGCTGCCGCTATGCCGCTTTGCGATTTGAACGATTTTTGTTTTTGTACCCTTTGCAGTAGCGACCCTACAAACAGCGTTGCGCCTCCCACAAATCAATAAAAATAGGTCTTGTTCTTTGCACGAGTGAAATATCGCTGTCCGCCATAGTTGCTTGTATGGGTGACTATCTTCTTATCTCCAACGCAGAAAAGGGTAAACGTTTTGACCAATCAGAGAAAAGGTTCGCCTTGGATCGCTCGACATGTCGAGCGAACGTTTTCCGACAGCGAACTATGGTTTGCCGAGGTTCGTGAACTACTTCGAACTAGGTTCGCAGTATCTTTAGATCGTCCAATTAAGAACCAACCTGGTTCGCCCGAGATCGTGAACTCTAGATCGTCAGAGTTCGCGAACTAAGGTTCGTTTAATTAAGAACAGCCTTTAGAGTCACACGCCGGACTGCTGTGTCAATTTCCCAATTGGTGTTACATATTTGAAACAATCTGTACTTACTGAAAAAACAAAGTACGCAACATATCCGCAAAGTATTTATGACCGTCAGACCTTAAGTATTTGTTTACCAATATATATCTCCTTCAGTGGATTGAACCAACAATTATTTTGTTACAAGCGTGTAGGGCACGTTGAGAGACGCACAGCGCTAGTAAGCACGAGCCTCTTACCATTGGAAAGGTCAAATTCTTGGCTAAAAGCAGCTCGTCCTTTTTTGTCTACCGTACGGAAAATACGGTAGACTTTGAGATGGGGCTGGTCGGAGCACGTTCCGTGGCATGCAAATGACGAACATAGGCGGGCATACATCAGACTGACAGTGAAGTAACACGATAAAAATTACGTCATGCCTAGCTACACTAACCGCGCTCAGGAACGTACATATGGCAGGAAGCGGCGTGTGTGTGTGTGTGTGTGTGTGTGTGTGTGTGTGTGTGTGTGTGTGTGTGTGCGCGTGTGTGTGTGTCTGTGTGTGTGCGTGCGTGCGTGCGTGCGTGCGTGTGTGCGTGTGTGTGTGTGTGTGTGTGTGTGTGTGTGTGTGTGTGTGTGTGTGTGTGTGTGTGTGTGTGTGTGTGTGTGTGTGCGTGTAAACGTGAAATCTGGTCCGCCGGTAAACCTGCCAGTACAGAATTGCAATAATCGAGCCTGGACGTAATGAATGCATTTACAAGTCTTGACGCCGCACTTTTTGTGAGATACGGTCTGAGGGAAGAAATTCTGCGCAGCTCAAGGAAACCAGCATGGCAGACGCTACTGATATGCTCACGCATGGAGAGCGTCGAAACAATCTTCACACCCAGATATCTGACACAGTTCTGGAATCGAACGCTACAGCCACCAATGTTTGCAAACTCGCTGTCAATCAGACTAAGGCATGACTTCGGTTTTGTCAGTGTTAATCTTAAGTTTGTTGCTAGTCATCTAGGACAGGACGTCGTCTATACAACACTGTACGCTCATCTTAGCGGAGCTGAAATGGCTAGGCGCGCTACGTTTTGACAATTCAGTATCGTCAGCATACTTGTAAAAATCACACTCATGGGCGGCAATTACATCAGACAGAGGTCGTGAATATAAAGTGAACAAAACAGGCCCTAATACGGAGCCCTGAGGGACTCCACACAACAAAAGACTAGAAGCAGATAGCTGGCCATCTATCAGTATGCAAAGAAGTCCCTTTCATAAACAAAGAGTACATCTTTTAAGCTTTATATGATCACAAAGTCTTTCAAAATGCAGTCACAGACAAACTATAACTGCTTTTTGCACATTGATTGACCTTTTTGACCTTAAGATGCCAGATGTCAACCAGATTGGAACAAACGGAAATATTTTTCAAGCTCCAAGCTGAATTAATATGCATGTCAGGAGTTGCAAATATGTAGCCTCACACTTTGACCACTTTTCAAGCATTCCATGACCTCCAGTGATCATTGCAAAATGTTTTCAGAGGCTGCCTTGGAAGCATAACGTTGTGTTTCATTATAAAGCATTCATCTTCGGCTTCCACATCAGTGTTAAAATCTTTAGGAAAACGTATATTTGATTATATATTTTGACCCTGTGTGACCTTGACCTTCGGATAGGTCACACAACCACTCATGTGCATAGAGATCTTTTTATATTCTTCAGTAGGGCCACATTTGAAGTTAGAGGGTTACGTAGTCTAGGAGATATTAGCTTTTGAAGATTAAAACCCATCATTCCAGCTAAAAGGACGTTGGTAGATTTTCAAAATTCGGCGTTTTTAAGTGCCTGCCACAGGACGGGCCTCTGTAGTACATGCCCAGAAAAAAACCATTAGGCATAATCTATGCAGTGGTCGGAGTATGTGTACCTAGTTTGGACTGTGCGGCTTATAGTCTGAGTCATACAGGAGCCTAAAGTTACCATGTTCCCCAATTTGACGATTTTGGGTCAAAACGTGGACATTTTAAAGAGCACGTTTTACGCTATATCTTGACAACGGTTTATCGGATCACCGTAATTCTTTTTGTGATTAGCTTCACTCGCCGTCAGCTACGTCACTGTGCAGTCTTGTACTATGCAAATGGATTATTTAAAAAAATTGTTTGCCGATACCTACCATTACAAACACACACATTTAGCTGAGGTCACATTACATAGTCAAAATTTGGCCAGTTCAGGCAGTAAGAGGACCGATGTTTTTTAAAATAAATTTTGCCTTGCTTAAAAATTTGTAGTAGGGCTGAATGTTGGAATTTGCTGGAAATTTTTGGTTAGATGAGAGAAGACATGTTTGGTACTTTGATTCATACCATCCCGAGCTTATGCAGTGGACAATTGTGGGCCTATGTTGAGTTGCCATTGACGTAGTGATTTGAGGGGCACGCTGATTTCAGCTGTGCTTGGGTGTGGGGTTGGTATCAGGTTCATAGCCAAGAAATGAGACTGTCAATGTGCTGTTTTTATTGTTATTTTGTGCATGGCAAATGTGCAGCTGGTAGGCAGTAGTGTTTTTTAGGGGATTGAAATATTAGGGGATGCCTGGGACTGACTATGGCTAAGAGACTGGACAGTACGGAAATAGCACTGTGTTCCGTGGCCTTGATGCTGAAGGCTACTCAATGTCGGAAAAGGAAAAGGTGATAAAGCCCCTAAACATTGCACACAAATCAACGGGACTTTTTTTCCACCATAGGTTCTAACCTGACAATGACAAAAGCCCATCAGGACCAAATTAGCCCATTTAATCGTACTGCCACATTTCCTAAATTTTGGAGGTGTCATCTAATGATTGTAAACTAGCTGCAGGAGATGGATCGACCATGATAATTCAATAGTAGTACCAAATTAGTTTGGCGTCTTCTGGCCCTACTCTTGAATTATCATGGTCAAAGCATCTCCTTCAGCAGACGCAGGGGCTAAATTGGTTAGGTAATCAGTTGGTCCCAGTTAGGTTCAGGACATAGGGGCCTGTCGATCGAGCTTTTACTGAATGCGAATACCGCTGCGCCATCGGCGACCGCACAAACTCATTGTAGTAATGAGTTTGTGCGGTGGACGGTCGCGCACACGGTGGCGCAGCGATATTTGCATTCAGTGAAAGCTCGATCGTCAGGCCCCTATGGTTTAGGAATGCAAGAATACATGACCTGTAAACCCTTTGGATGTCGATAAGTTTTTGACGAGATGATTCCTGCAGTACAAAAAACGCTACCGACAGCCAAAACGTTAAAAAGTGGCTGTCGGCAGCCCTCTTTGTCCAGGTAATTCCTACAGGAATCACAGCGAACGATCAATCTGGTCTATCTAACTGGGCGGTTCTATTCACAGTGACAATGTATGACCGATCACCCTGGTATTCCCTTCGCCAATCCCGTAAGCATGCATAGTGGCTTGAGGGAGGTTGGTTGATTGCTTAACGTCCCGACAGCAACAACACTTTCTCAGGACGTGCCTGCGCTGCTTGTGAAAACAAACAAAAAAAAAACCAACCCAAAAAACAGAATACTGAATGTATGTCGCCAGCCGGTCTAATATGCTAAAGAAACCTAAGCCATGCTAGGGACGTTGCACCTTCACGCTTATTTATCGAACCCAAGTTTACAAAAACAAAACAAACAAACAAAATAGAAAATCATTACAATTACGACATATGTACATGCATCGAGGGAGGTAACCAGTGTGTTGCATTTTCATAAGTTCTGGATACAAATGCTTTGATCTGAGCTTGTAATCAAGCTGGCCAGTAAATATACCTGTGTACAAGGAAACAGGCCCACAATCATGGAAAATTGGCAGGTCTTGAATCTCCTCTTCGAGCTGCTCATAAAATCGTATCCGCTGCTCAAAGTCAGTCAAGGTTGGTTGCGTCTTCATGAATTCCTCCATGGCAACGTCTCTTGCCTTCTCCCATATGAACCCATATTGTCCATAATTATCCAGGGTTTGCGACACTGCCTGTGACAGAAAACGGAATGGGTTCAGTTGTTTTCGCTTATTTGTTATAACATCTAAACTCTCAGGTTGCACATTTCCAACCGGACAGTTGTCTTCATTACACTTTACAGTTCATAGTAGTGCGGTTTCAGGGTGTCTCTAACGGCTAAGATCAACCGGCGATTGTCACATTTTTAACCCTTTACTTGTCGGTAGCGGTTTGTGTGGCAATGATTCCTGTATGAATCATCGCGAAAAAAACCGCTACCGACAAGCAAAGGGATAAAACATCTTTTTAGAAAGCCAATCGTTCCTACTTTGGTAAAAGAAGTATGTCAATTTCGTGTAGCATCACCAATGTATTTACCTCATGATCATACTAAACTTATATACAAGCTATACATGTAAATAGCCTTTGGTTGAAACAAACGAGTTTTCTTGTTGGAACCGACCGTTGATATGGAAACGAGCTTTAAAATGTGTTACACCAAACAGGTAAGTATTTACGCATATTTTCGAAATTTTGTCGATAAGAATACAAGGATGTTGTGGAGATGGGTATCAGAACAAACGTTAATCACACCTCCTTTATGGCCTTGGCTCAGATTTACCGTCGAGGGCCCGTTTTCTGCACCCGCTAACTTTCAGACGAGATTAAAGTACTTTAGACTTGTTGAAGTTTAAAAGAAATGATGGCTTCTTTCAGACGAAAGGTGGAAGTTTTGCATAGATTTTTTTTCTTGTCCCAAAAACTTTTATTAACTGATGAATTTTATTTTCTTTTGCGTTTTTGGCGCCGTGTGCGACGGCTGATTTTGTGACATGGTTATCAGTAAGATGATTTATCGGTCAACAGCAACGAAAATTGTGTACCTACCGCATTGCTTTTGATTGTAGCAGCACAGGAAAAGTGCGCAGTCTCCGAAAAAAAAAAAAACAGTTCGATTTTAAAATTGTGTCGTTTAAAACGCTTGATACGCTTGCTTTTTCTGATTGGATGAGTAGGTTACGCGATGTCGCAATAATACACCAGCAATACGAAAAAGATCGTGGGTCTATATTCACAATAACGATTGACCCTTATGCAGGCTAATAATAATAATAATAATAATAATAATAATAATAATGTATATTTTTAAGGCGCCTATACTTTCGATAGAAAAGCTCTTGGTACCGTACAAATGACATACTAACATACATACACATTGCATCCTACAACACATATTTATTCCTTAACACACACACTCACGCAAAAAGATATACAAGAAAAATAAGAATAACAAAATGAACACACCAACAAGAAATGCTCACACACAGAAAGATGTACGTGTACCATAAAACTAATAACGGATACACTAGACAGCTCTCACTGACAACGAAAAAAAGGCTAGTTAGCTATCAAAATGTAAACAAGAACGGTAAAACCATTATGGCTCACGTGTACGACAGGTTCACATGTGTGACCTTTGTGACAATAAGTAAAGGGCTGGCTTCTGCACCAACAAAATCCATGCTTTCTCAAAATGTAAGCATTTTTCACACATCTGTCAACGCCCCGTGTCCATTGACCTTTGCGATGAGTCGACTAAATTGGTATGCACAGGAAGGTTTTATCATCAGCTACCTTTGTGCCAAATTTGATTGAAAAATTTGCACAAATGTTGATAATACATAAAATTTTATCAAACATTGGCATTTTACACATTTGGCGGTCTCTTGTGACTCTTGACCTTTCCGAAGGGTCATCCAAATTAGTATGCATAAATGGGTTTTTCCATCAGGTATCTCTGTGCCAAATTTGGGTTTGAAGTTGTGAATAGTATTTGAGAGAAACAAAAAACAAATATCTTTTGTCAAAATATAGCTATTTTGGACCTATTTCCTGAGCTCTTGTGACTCTTGACCGAGGGATCAACCAAATTATTATGCATAGAAAGGTCTTCCCATCTGGTATCACGGCAGCAAGTGTGGGTTTGAAGTTGTCAATAGTATTTGAGAAAAAAACATCTTTTGTCAAAATATAGCTATTTTGAACCTATTACCTGAGCTATTGTGACCTTTGTGATGAGTCGACTAAATTGGTATGCACAGGAAGGTTTTATCATCAGCTACCTTTGTGCCGAATTTGATTGAAAAATTTGCACAAATGTTGATAATACATAAAATTTTATCAAACATTGGCATTTTACACATTTGGCGGTCTCTTGTGACTCTTGACCTTTCCGAGGGGTCATCCAAATTAGTATGCATAGATAGGTCTTACCATCAGGTATCTCTGTAGCAAGTTTGGGTTTGAAGTTGTGAATTGTATTTGAGAAAAATATCTTTTGTCAAAATATGGCTATTTTGAACCTATTTCCTGAGCTCTTGTGACCCTTGACAATTCCGAAGGTTCAACAAATTAGTATGCATAGAAAGGTCTTACCATCAGGTATTTGTGTACCAAGATAGGTTTAAAGTTGTGGATAGTATTTGAGAAAAAAAATAAATTATGTCAAAATATAGCTATTTTGTTTTACCTATTCCTTGATCCCCTGTGATCCTGACCTTTGTGAGAGGTCACTCAAATTGGTATGTTTAGAAAGGTCTTGCCACAAAGTATACTTGGGTCACGTTTGAAGACTGTGACTTGACTAGACTCCGAGAAAATGCCAACGTCAAAGTTTACCACAGACGAAGGAAGACGTCGGACGGACGACCCAGGGACGACCACTGGCCCAGAAGATAGACTAACTTTTGCTTCGCATGTGAGCCAAAAAACTGAAATCTTCGCCATGTCGAAATGTCTTTGTTGTGAAGATTATGTACACAATACACTTTTGAATAATTTTAATCTTCTCGCTCACTAAGCGTTAGAATGAACGCAATTGATACTGTACACAAAATAGTTGAATTTTGTCCAGCACCAAACTGCACCCCTGCTACTTTAGGTTCTAACCGAGGTTGTAAGCAACATCACAACATCCAATCTTCCCATCACTAAAGCATTTTCATAACTTGGTTGAAATTTGCCCAAGATTATCATGTATGTAGCCATACCACATTTGTAGGATTTCACTATCCAAACAACATAATACCTGACAGTCCTTATGTCGTTTTGAGGCATTTTGCAGAAATAAATATTAAATGAGAGATGTGCATAACCTTACTAAACATCACAAGCTTTGTATTCAGTGTTGTGAGTTTATGTACACATCATCATAATTTGCAATATTTTTGTTGTGGATTACAGTACTGCATTAGTTATCATGAGTTCCACACAAGGTCATACATACTGATCCAGTTCATGGCTAAAAAAAAACCTTTGTTAAACCATGGAAAATTGCAAAAAAAACTAGTCAATTTGTTGAGAAATTATGTAATCAGGCAGTTGTCCACATTTTTTTCACGAGAGAGGCAAGGGTGTGGTTCCAGACGGAGAGTGTTGCCATCGGCCCAGCTACAAGGCAATTGGAATAGTTTTTTTTCCGAGTTGACGAGAACAAGGAAGAACTTTTCCAGTTTATTTCCAGGAGCCTTGTTAAAAAAAACCAACCTATGAGGTGGGCAAACTGCTTGTGACGAGTTGTGGTGACAAAGTATTGTCTGCTGGACAAGGGGATATGTCCCATCTGAAGCCTTACTCTCTTGAGGAGGCTCATTCTCCATGTGGCTGACTGCGCTAGAGCTGGACTGCACAAAGTCCACATCAGAACAACTGACACTGATGTCTTGGTCCTAGCTGCAGCACATGTCCTGACAACGTCAGCAGCGAAAATTTGGGTTGCCTTTGGTTCTGGAAAACAGTTCTGATACATTGCTGCCCATCATATCGCGTTGTGGCTTGGACCAAAAAAGGGGTGGGCACTTCCAGTATTCCATACCTTTACCGGTTGTGATGCTGTGTCTTTCTTCGCCGGCAAATGGAAAACAACGACATGGTATACTTGAAACGTTTTCCCAGAAGCAACAGAAGTTTTCCTTACCATGATGAAAGAACCAATATGGCCAGGCAGAAAATGTTCTCCAAGCATAGCAAGGCATTAGAGAACATTCCTCCTACAGCAGCTGCACTGAGACAGCACATTTTGCAAGCAGCCTATCACTGTGGTTACATCTGGGGACAGAGTCGTGCCAAGGAGCCTCAGCTTTCATGTCCCTCAAACTGGGGATGGCAGAGGGAGGATGGAAAGCCCTGGAGACCTATATGGACAACACTGCCCCAAGCACAAGACGCGTGCTATGAAATCATATGCTTCGGGTGCAAACAAGGTTGTCGGGGTAGCTGCACATGCCTGAAGGCAAATTGCAATGCACAGGATTATGTTTCTGTGGTGGAGACTGTTCACAGGATGTTTAAAATTAACAATGGTGACCTCATAATTATTACAGGTATATGTCGGGTGATCATAGTAGACACTCGAAACACTTCTAAAATACAAGTGCAAAAGTGAAAACCTCTTGTGCATCTGAACTCAAACAAGAACACACTGACTTATGTTTTAATGTTTGTGACTGACTGGCACACTGCGGTTGTACATGTGTACATGGAAGGAACGCTGAAGGGACACAGTTGCAGGTAGGACTTAAGGCGTAATCAATGCAAAATGTGAGAAAGTGTTATTAGGAAATGTCCTTTTTTGATTATCTCAGAGGTTTCCAAGTCCAGTTTACGTTTGTACATGTGTGAAAAAGCTAACCAGACCATACCCTAAGGCAGAGACAACAAGCAAGCAATATTCCTGAAAGGGTCATGTTGACCTAATTAATTAGTGCTAAAGAAAACATTGTGAAATGATGTTGATACTGATAAGAATGGAAACGTACTTCAACGGTCTAAAGCGCCACATTCACGTTGCGCTTGATCACAGTTTTCTTAGTAACCGCTAAAATGATCAATCTGTAGTCGCGATTAAATGGGCAGATGGTCATGACCTAATTAATTGTGGCCCATCAGATTTCACAAACGGCAAAATTCTGACTGCATGACATATTATGAAGGTTTCTTTGCATGCATTTTGAACTTCCATGCTGCTTTTAGTTCAAACCATTTGCATGTACAATAGTTATGGTTAAGAACAAGAACAAAAGAGTTTATGGGTTTGGTTGACCTAATTGACGATGACCGTTCCCATCTGAGAGCACTGTCAATGTGTTTCTGACACTAATATTGTTCGGAGAGGTACTGTTTACTTATATACCAAGTGGCATGTCTCTACTATGAAGTGAACATTGGAACTGTTTTATGAGCCTTGGGCCCCTCACTAATCCCAGAATTCCCCGTACAAACAATGAACATGTGACAACTATTAGCGTTGTAAACAGCATAGCTGCTGGTGCAATTAACAACAAGAAAGGCAAAGCCATTATGGCTCACGTGTATGACCGATTTACATATGTGTGACCTTTGTGACAAGGGCTGGCTTCTGCAGCAGCAAAATCCATGTTTTCTGAAAATTTAAGCATTTTCCCACATCTGTCAACCCCCGTGACCTTTGACCTTTGTGATGAGTCGACTAAATTAGCATGCATAGGAAGGTCTTATCATCAGCTATCTTTGTACCAAATTTGGATAAAAAATTTGCAAACATTTGGGGATACCTACAATTTTATCAAACATCAGCATTTTACACATATGCCAGCCTCTTTTGACCTTGACCTTTCCAAGGGGTCATCCAAATTATTTTTGCTTAGATAGGTCTTACCATCAGGAATCTCTTACCAAATTTGGGTTTTAAGTTTAAATAGTGTTTGAGAGAAAACATCTTTCGTCAAAATATGGCTATTTTTTACCTATTTCCTTAGCTCTCGTGACATTTGATCTTTCCGAGGGATCAACCAAATTTGTGTGCATAGAAAAGTCTTCCCATCAGGTATCTCTGTAGCAAGTTTGGGTTTAAAGTTGTCAATAATATTTGAGAAAAAACATCTTTTGTCAAAATATGGCTATTTCAGACCTATTCCCTGAGCCCATGTGACTCTTGACCTTTCTGAGGGGTCATCCACATTAGTAGGCATAGATAGGTCTTACCATCAGGTATCTCTGTACCAAGTTTGGGTTTGAAGTTGTGAATAGTATTTGAGAAAAAACATCTTTTGTCAAAATATGGCTATTATTCACCTATTTCCTGAGCTCTTGTAACCCTTGACTTTTCAGAGGGATCAACCAAATTAATACCTATAGAAAGGTCTTACCATCAGATATCTTTGTACCAAGTTTGGGTTTGAAGTTGTGAATAGTATTTGAGAAAAAATAATACAGCTATTTTGGACCTATTTCCTGATCTCCTGTGACCTTGACCTTTGTGAGAGGTCACTCAAATTGGTATGTTTAGAAAGGTCTTACCACAAAGTATCTTTGGGCCAAGTTTGAAGAATGTGGCTTGAATAGTCTCCAAGAAAATGCCAACGTTAAAGTTTACCACGGACGACGGCGGACGGACGACAGACGACGTCCGGACGGCCACTGGCCCAAAACATAAACTCACTTTTGCTTCGAACGTGAGCTAATAAGTATAACGATCCCTTTGTCGTCTATTTTATACATTTCTTTAACTCATTTGAGACGTGCCGCCTCCGGATACGCGGCTTTAAGCCGCGTATCCGGAAGCGGCAAGTCTCGAATGTGTAAAAATAAATGATTGTCGGTTATCGCTCATTTTCAAGTTTTTAACTTTTGTTATATCCAAACTAATACCGTAAGATGTACTTTGCATAAGCTTTCGAATGACAAAGGTGACCATCTAAAAATGATTTTATCTCAATATCTAAGCCCTTTCTCCTCGTTGTTCTATCAGGAGGACAAATCGACCATTAGAGTTAACTCATTCGAGACGTGCCGCCTCCGGATACGCGGCATAAGCCGCGTATCCGGAGGCGGTACGTCTCGAATGAGTTAAGAGTGGTGCCAGAATAGCTTGATGCCAATTTTAGGGACACAAATCTCATTTTTAGCACCACCCTTGAAATATCATAGGCTATTCAGAAATTAACTCAACAACTGGCGCTACCAACAACCAAAAGTAAAGAACCTTCCATTTCCGACATTTACGATCATTTAGAGATAGAAATGTTTACAAAGACTAGTCCACTTATAATGTAAACTCCCATAACCTACAGGCAAAAGATCATAAGCTAAAGACGACCACAGGTGACACCCTTCTGTGCACAAACAGCAGCCGATGTTGGCCCGTTGACTTCTGGCATACTGGGCATACATGCAAGCATCCTGAACAATTTCATTTTACATTCAGGAGTGTCATTCAGTAATCTGACACGGAAGAAAACAAGAATGAACGCTACATTTGCATCAAAATGCTCACTTTTTTGTTCTCATTGATGGCGGTGGACAGAAGAGCTATGAGTTTGATGATGTCTTTGTTCTCTGTAACAGACTTGAAACAATTATGTGCTTGTGGCTCAATCATTTTGCTGTGCTGTTGAGACCCTCTAATTTCCGTCTTACTTCCTCTCTGATCAGAACTCTCCATTTCACTATCACTCTCATCTTCGTTTTTGAGTTTTGCGTTCTTTTTCCTGTCGGTACTCCACTGAGTAACACCTTTGCTGACAGAGACGACGGTATGAGCTGCTCTGTTCAGACCAGCTTGCACATCCTCCACCACTGGCTGCATTACCAAATTAGGAATAGCCAGCACAATGTCCGTACGAAACATTGGTCGACTCTTCTTCTGTTTTTCTGAAAGAAAATAAAACAACACTCTTCTACATAAAGTAATTTACCCGCTTGTGCACTACCAGTGGCTGCATGAATAAAGGGTTAATCACAAGTGTAATAAATGACAATAACAAGAACCCCTGATGTCTCACACTCAACACTAAGACAGTTCTCAGACATGTGACCTTGATAGAAGGTCACAAATGAGCAGTATTAAAGCGTCTTGATATAATTAAAGAGGTTGGTCGTAGTACCTGGAAAGTCCTATGTTCTGTCAACGTGAAATGTTCATACATTTACATACTCACGGGCAAAAGTTACTTAGTTATTGAGGTTTAACGCCGAGCAGGCGACGAAAGCCATCGCACGGCGGGAAGGGTAAAAGTCTGGTCAGCCAGACTAAGAGAAAGGTCTTCAGACATGATATAAATACAGATTAAAAGTATTCTAATCTAAAAAGTCGCACATGTCGTACATGTCTACAGACTTGGGAAGTTCATAAAAACAGTCAGATTTATATAGACTATAGAGAATTCCATTTTGTAAAACAAATTGGCTTCCTTTAGGAAGCTTAAGATTTTGTCCGGAGAACGTCCCGAAACAAAACCTTCAAAGAGTCTGCCGTACAGTGTTTCCGCCTTATATTGATTAGGTCCGCACGTAATGTCAAGAAGTGCTTCACCAAAAACGGCTCGTCGCAGGCGAAGCAAAAGGAGCGTTCCTCCCCCATCAGTAAGTAGGAGTGTGTGGCATAAGTATGCCTATGTGAAGACGAATAAGTTCAGTCTTCTCACGGCGGCTGCCGCATCGATGAGGTAGACTGTCAGAGCCTGTTCGCCTTTTTCTTGGCCCACTCAGTCTGCCACTCACGAGATACATAGGCACCAATGGCGGGCTTAAATCACGAAAAAACAGTATCAGCCTCACAGGTACGATCACTGCAGGCACTGTTGGCCGCAGAATCCGCGATTCTGTTGCCTTCAATGACCACATAACCGGGAACCCAGGTGAAAATGATATAGTAATCCGCCTTGAGGTCTGCATACAGTTCCCTGATCTGGACTAGGAGCGAGTGCTCAGTTCTTGTACCCTTCAGACCCTGAAGGGCAGACAAGGAATCAGACAACATTAAACAGTTTTTCTCACTGCTCTGGTATGCATGTTTAAGAGCAAGCAGAACTGCCTACAACTGTGCGGTAACAATAGAAGAGGTTGTCTAGGAAACGGCGTTTAAAAGGTCGTCGGGGATGGCGAGATGAGGCTGCAGCTGCAATTGCCCTCCCGTCCTCTGGCTTGGAACTATCTGTAAAAATGCGGCAGTGGCGGGGAAAGATGATTAAGGCTCTGTTGGTACACAATGGGTGGGGTAGATTCTTTCTTGTGGGCAGTTAAATGAAATAGTTTAACTGGGACAGGAAGAGTCCAGCTTTACCTAGGTACACATGGGGGCTAAAACGTGACGCGGGCCAGAATAGAGCTTGTTTACTAACCCGAACTAAGTAGCGGGTCACCCGCATTTTCGGGTGGCAGACAAACTCTGGTGGCAAACTCGGGACAGGTTGGAAGCCTATACCATATTTATTGTCCATAACACTGAAACTGACGGAGAGACTAGGACTAATTAAGCAGTGCGTCATTTGGTTTTTGAAATAATAAACAATGTGGAATGGAAAGTCGTGCTTCTTGTTTTAGTCTTGGGGTAAACTGAACTGATGCTATGCATACTGATGTCAACTGATGATATGCATCACTCGAGTAACAGACATCCTGCTGCTGCTTGTGGCTGATTTGCTGAAAATAAAGACAAATATACTATTAACCCATTTAACCCAAGGCCGCATTTCCCAAATTTTGGAGGTGTCGCCTGACGACTATGTACCAGTAGCAAGAGATGGATCGACCATGATAAAGCGAGGTAGTGCCAGATTAGCTTGGCGCCACCATCTCCTGCTGTAGGAGAGACCGGGGCTAGTTAGCTCGTAGACCAAGCGCATACCAAGGAACAGCGCTTGGAGTCCCTGCTATATTAAAAACGTGTCGGAGTGGTGGCGCACAAATACTTGGCAAAGGAGGAAGAAAATAGGGCCTAATATTAATGCTATACTGTGTCCAAAGCGAAGCAACTAAGGCCATCTCACGGCGGGGGAACGCGAACCAGATGGGTTCCCGCTGCTGGCTGAACAGAACAACCTCCATCTCTAAAGACGAAAAATCTCTGGCTGGTCTGATGACAGGTTTGTCATGTCAGCGTAATGTACAGGAAAGTAACGAGAATAGTTAGGCTTGTCATATACAAAGCGCCATGAATGGCATGAAGATGTGGGCACCAGTTTACTTCATTTGATGATCTCAGAAGACCCAGCGTACGTTTGGACAAAACTGACACAGCTCATCCAGATGGCGGACAGCTCGCCATTTTCATACGAAATTTGTAAAATGGTCTATGTGTAAGGTCTCCAAATTAGTATGCATAGATAGGTCTTACCATTAGGTATCTCAGTACCACGTTTAGGTTTAAAGTCTTGAATATTGACCTATTTCCTGAGCTTTTGTGTCTTTTGATCTTTCCAAGAGGTCATACAAATTAGTATACATAGATAGGTCTTAACATCAGGTATCTCTGTACCACGTTTGGGTTTGAAGTCGTGAATAGTATTTGAGAATAAAAATATATTTTGTCAAAATATGGCTATTTTGGACCTATTTCCTGAGCTCTTGTGACCCTTGACGTTTCTGATGGATCAACCAAATTAGTATGCATAGAAAGGTCTTTCCATCAGGTATCTCTGTAGCAAGTTTGGGTTTAAAGTCTTAAATAGTATTTCAGAAAAAAATAAATTATGTCAAAAATATAGCTGTTTTTGAACACTTTCTTCATCCCCTGTGACCTTGACCCTTGTGAGAGGTCACTCAAATTGATATGTTTAGAAAATTCTTGCCACAAAGTATCATTGGGCCATTGAAGACTGTGGCTAGATTAGTCTCCGAGTAAATGCCAACATTAAAGTTTACCACGGACGACGGTGGACGGACGACCACTGGCCCAGAACATAGACTCACTTTTGCTTCGCATGTGAGCCAAAAACCGAAACCACTTTCGAGAGACCAATCGGAAAAAAACCATTGTTCCACAACATTTACTCTGACGACAATCTGATGCCTTGACAATGCGGTTCGAAACATTCTTTTCAGAAGTCACACTGAAACAAGAGTGGCAAAGTCATCAAGGCTCACGTGCCCCCCCCCCCCCCCTTTCATGTCCCAGGCTGCTTATGTGGATTTTAAGGTTTCCAAGTATCTGTCATAGATCTTCACAACATGACAAATTTGGACAACATAACCGTAATAACATACAGCATGGCAGAAGAAGTGAAAAGTTGTCTGACCTATGAGAGAGGTCACTCAGACTGTTATGTTTAGAAAGGTCTCGCTACAAACTACCCTTCTGCACCAGCAAACTTTAAGCATGTTTCAAACATCTGTCAACCCGCCATGACCCTTGACCTTGGCGATGAGTTGACTAAATTAGTATACATAGGAAGGTCTTATCATCAACAACCTTTATTCCAAATTTAATTGAAAAGTTTGAATAAAACTTGATAATACATACAATTCTATCAAAAACTGGCATTTTACACACATCTGCCGATCTCTTGTGACCCTTGACCTTTTCGAGGGGTCATCTAAAGACTCTCCTCTCCCCAACACACACAGCAAAGAAGAACTCCCGTCCGCTTTTTCTACCTACTTTTCGGACAAAATCCAAACTCTGCGCAACACACTCGACACTCTGCCTTCTCCGTCTTGCCCTCCCGACCCCACCTTTTCCGGCACTCCCCTCTCGTCCTTCCGCCCCGTCTCTCAGGATGAAGTCCTCAAGACCATAAAGTCCATGCCCTTCAAAACCTGCGAACTAGACCCCCTCCCAGCTTCTCTCTACCGTGACAGCCTTCCAAAACTTCTGCCCTACATTACCGACATCATCAACGCATCTCTAGATTTTTTATTTTAGACCTATTTCCTGAGCTCTCGTGACCCTTGACCTTTCTGAGTGGTCATCCAAATTAGTATGCATAGATAGGTCTTACCATCAGATATCTCTGTACCAAGTTTTGGTTTTAAGTTGTGAATAGTATTTGAGAAAAATAAAAACATCTTTTGTCCAAATATGGCTATTTTGGACCTATTTCCTGATCTTTTGCGACCCTTGACCTTTGCGAATGGTCAACCAAATTAATATGCGTAGAAAGGTCTTACCACCAGGTATCTTTGTACCAAGTTTGGGTTTGAAACTGTGAGTAGTATTTGAGAAAAAATAAATTTTGTCAAAATATTGTTATGTTTTACCTATTTCCTGATCGCCTGTGACCTTGCCCTTTATGAGAGGTCACTCAAAGGGGTGTGTTTAGAAAGGTCTTGCCACAAAGAATCCTTCAGCCAAGTTTGAAGACTGTGCCTTTAATAGTCTCTGAGAAAATGCCAACGTTAAAGTTTACCACGGACACCGGACGACGGCGGACGGACAACAGACGGATGACCACTGGCCCAGAACATAGACTCACTTTTGCTTCGCACGTGAGCCAATAAAGCGGATACCAGCAGAAGGGGTGCTTGCGCACGAACACTTCCGACTACAGGGTTCCCGTCAGAACATGTACTGACGACTGTTGTTATGTAGAGAAAACCGCCGCACTCCCATCAACTTGACCAATTTAACGAATATGGCACAGGAATTAAAACAAATGTGTTATTAGTATCAGGGTTTGCTACAAGTATCAGGTGGTTATAACTTATATTGTTCAATGTGGGCTAATTAAGTTCTTAAACCGTCGGCTGGCGAATACAAACGTGCGTACAGAACCTATGAATCATCTGAATCCTGGTCTTCAGCGCGGAAGCAATAGCGCCGCCTGCTCTGCGGCTGTAGCTAAAGGTGCACCTTCGTAACCCGACCGCCATAGTTAATGGCTCCTCTGGTAAATCTGACTTTATTGTTTTCCTCAGCCCTGAGTTTACATGAAACTATTTTGATACATAAACTAACACTGTGACAAGTTTATTTTTGAGCTGACCACAATACCATCAACATGCTGTGTATAGCGAAAATATGGGCCTTTTCATACATTTCATGACCTCCTCTATATCTCTGAGACAACTTTAACGTCAGTGGCTTAAATAGTCTCTAAACTTTGCCAACGTTCCAGTTTCCCACTGTCTATGGACAAATAAACCATGGATGGATGAAAGCCTATTGCACGTTAGCTTAAAAAAAAATTTCATTTCAGACAATAAATGCATCACAAAATAGGCCCACTATTGAAAGTAAGCAAAAGTACCATCATTTGCTGTTTTGTTGTGAAACAAATGTGACCAATAATGATACACACCATACTGAGCAATGACGTCAGCAGCAATCCTCTTCCGCAGGCTCTCTAAAGTGTTACGAATGCATTTCTGCAAGGCATCCATGTTGCGGTTACTAAAGTAGTTAAGAAGATCAGACGCCGATTCTTCCAATTTATTGAACTGATCTCTCCGCCGTGCGTGTATGGCCCCTGGCAGTGCTTCAGGGTGAATCGACTTCCTGATCTTCCGTGACAAGCGTCTAGATGCTTCTTTTGCTGCTGCTTGAGGTTGATTTGCTGAAAATAAAGACAAATATACTATTAACCCATTTAACCCCCAAGGCCGCATTTCCCAAATTTTGGAGGTGTCGCCTGACGACTATGTACCAGTCGCAATAGATGGATCGACCATGATAATTCGAGGTAGTGCCAGATTAGCTTGGCGCCACCATCTCTTTCTGTAGGACAGACCGGGGCTAATTAGCTCGTGGACCAAGCGCATACCAAGGAACAGCGCTTGGAGTCCCTGCTATATTAAAAACGTGTAGGAGTGGTGGCGCACAAATACCTGGCAAAGGAGGAAGAAAATAAGACCTAATATTAATGCTATACTGTGTCCAAAATTGTTCTGCTACCTGAAAGTACGTCGCAGCTTTGAAGCAAAGCGTCACCGTTTGACACTCGTCTTCAAATCGACCCACTCGGGACCGGACGCCATCTCGGGTTTGTAAATTTGCGGTGGAAAAACACTTCCCGATCATGTGATCCCCAGTCTATCTAAGAATACTAACGCGCGTGCAAATGGGAAAGAGCTCGTGCACGAGGACTCGAAAGAGCAGACGACAATAAGGATAATGCGTTTTCAAATACATCTGATTTTCTGCTGCTTACCACAGTACGCGTGTGTGTATGTGTGTGCAATGGCCTCTTGTGCCTACTCTGGCAGTATCTCGAAGGCCAAACGCATATCAAGAAACAGCGCTTGGAGTCCCTGCTATGTTTAAAACGTATAGAAGTCGTGGCGCTAAACGACAGAAATATTAAATAAGATGAGAATTTTAACCCAAAGTCTACAGTATGGCTTGGAGGTCACAAGCGTTTTTCTTTCAAGAACATTCAGAGTTGTTCATATTTTAAGCTAATCCTTCTCATCTATTTCCCTCCTCTCTAACCCAACCTCTGATCAACACACGCCGGCGCGCGAAATGAAGACGGACACACGGCGCTTCCCGCCATTAGTACGCTCTATGGGCTGGAGCAGCGACAGGAATTCTGAAAAGAATAGCACGAGCAGCAAAATGACTTTACTATAAGCTTCACGTCGTGGCATCGCCAGTTCCACGACGCCGTGTACAGTGACGAATTTGATGATTCACGTCACTCATTCGAACGGCACGCAGCCTTTTCCAGGGCCAACTGTTTTCTTCCACACACCCTCTTCCAGGGCTGACTGTTTGTTGGGAGCATAAGGTGGCTCCAAAACTTGCCAAAATAAATTAATTATAATTCAAAAGGTTGATGAGGTAGAAAAGCTGGCTAACGTACTCATTCAATGTCTTTCTCCAAACTAGCTATATCCAAAATTCCAAGTGCATATAATCAAAATCACGGACCCTAATGTGGGTCAACCGACTTTCTCATGCCCGCCCGCATGTCATGTCCTTTGCATGCTACGAAACGCGCTCCAACCAGCCCCATCCCAAAGTCTACCGTAAAAAGGAAAGAATAAACAAGAGAAGCAACCTACATAAAGCTCCGACCTATGCCACCATAAACTCATGTAGATGGTTTTATTAAATGCACAAGCCAATGTCAGCTACTCCGACGTGAAAGATTTATGAAAACCCGCCATTTTGTCCAGAAGAAATTGAAAAAAACACGTGTGCGGATAAATAGATTCCACGTCATTAGCATACAATGATGGTAACAAGCAAACATTTACGTCACTCGACAGCAACATGACCTCATATTCCTGTTTATAACTGTCAGCTTCTCCGACGTAAAAGATTTCTCACCACCCGCCATTTTGTCCATAAGAAATTGAAGAATGTGTGCATATAAATAGATTCCACGTCATTAGCATATAATGATGGTAACAAGAAAACATTTACGTCACTTGACAGCAAGATGGCCTCATATTCTTGTTTATAACTCCTTGCAGTACATATGAAAACACTGTACTCCTTGAGAAGGCTCATTACGGGAAGGAAAAGAACAAGAAAGGCAAAGCCCTTATGGCTGACGTGTATGACCGATCCACACACGTTTGGCAATAATAGACTAGGACATTTATTAAACACCTAGACATCCTTGCGTGACGCGGTTTCTCAATGGATCTACAATCTTGATGATGTCTTGAATGCCTACAGAAACATCGGTCCAGGCAATCATGCTCATTTTGTAAATAAACAATAAAGGCAAAGCCATTATATCTCACGTGGACGACCGATATACAAATGTCTGACCTTTGTGACAATAAGTGAAGGGCTGGCTTCCGCACCAGCAAAATCCATGTTTTCTCACAATGTAAGCATTTTTTTACACATGTGTCAACCCCCCCCCCTCCTTCCCGACCCTTGACCTTTGCTAATGAGTCGACTAAATTAATATGTACAGGAAGGTCTTATCATCAGCTACATTTGTGCCAAATTTGATTGAAAAAGTTTGTGAATGTTTTGATAATACCTACAATTTTATCAAAATTGGCATTTTACACACATTTGCCAGCCTGTGACCCATGACCTTTCCGAAGGGTCATCCAAATCAGTATGCATTGATAGGTCTTACCTCAGGTATCTCTGTACAAAATTCGGGTTTGAAGTTGTGAATAGTATTTGAGAAGAAAAAAGAAACAAACATCTTTTGTCAAAATGTGGCTATTTTGGACCAATTTCCTGAGCTCTTGATCTTTCCGAGGAATCAACCAAATTAGTATGCATAGAAAGGTCTTCCCATTATGTATCTCTGTAGCAAGTTTGGGTTTGAAGTTGTTAATAGTATTTGAGATAAAACATCTTTGGTCCAAATATGGCTATTTAAACCTATTTCCTGAGCTCTTGTGACCCTTGACCTTTCCGACGGGTCATCCAAATTAGTATGCATAGATAGTTCTTACCACCAGGTATCTCTGTAGGCAGTTTGGGTTTAAGTTGTGAATAGTATTTGAGAAAAAAAATCTTTTGTCAAAATATGGCTTTTTTTAACCTGTTCCTGAGCTCTTGTGACCCTTGACCTTTCTGAGGGATCAACCAAATTAGTATGTATAGAAAAGTCTTACCATCAGGTATCTTTTACCAAGTTTGGGTTTGAAGTTGTGAATAGTATTTGAGAAAAAAAATTAATTATGTCAGAATATAGCTATTTTTACCTATTTCCTGAGCCCCCGTGACCTTGACCTTTGTGAGAGGTCTCTCAAATTGGTATCTTTGGAAAGGTCTTGCCACAAAGTATCCTTGGGCCATGTTTGAAGACTGTGGCTCGAATAGTCTCCGAGAAAATGCCAACGTTAAAGTTTACCATGGGTGTCGGGCGACGGACGGCCACTGGCCCAAAACATACTCACTTTTCCTTCGCACGTGAGCCAAAATGTGACCCTCTCACAAAATCAGTCTTAACTCGCATTTTGGATATTTTGACATATATACATTTCTGAAAACTACAGTGTTTGCTGATTACTGTGATATATGACTGTATGCTGTAGTGCAAAAATTGTAGAAGCTGTTAGTGTTTAAAGTAGTTAAAGCCTTCTGGTGCCCATTTTGAGAAAACAGCCTGTGAAGTGTTTCTGTGTGCAGCATAATTGGGGCCAAGGGCAGACTTTTAAAATCATTTTAAACCTATTTAATGGCATTTTTTATGATAAATATTTTAACCATACGATACTTTGGTGTATGTAGAATACATTTCTGCAAAAAAGTGAAAATGCCCCAGACTGACCCCCACCACATATTATTGCGTGTAGTGCTGATTGGCTTGCTGCGAGTTAAGACTGGTTTTGTAAGAGAGGGTCACAAATTTGCGTGATTTAGAAGATAAAATTCTGGCCTCTTGTGTTACCATACGCGTAAAGAACTGCAGGGATGCATAGTTTTGCTGACAACTTCTGCTTTCAGCGGTCAAGGAGACTGGATGCGCGGGACTGATAATACTGATTTATAATAGTATAATATGAAAACTGATACTTTGTTTTGTTGTCGAGTAATTTTCGCAATCGCGCATGGCAGAAAAAGGAATTAATGAGAGGGAAATCAGATGTGTGCATTGTTTTTCCTATGCGTACTTGATGACACTAGCGTGAAACTATCAGTCTCTATGGACATTCGCAACGATCATTACAATAGGGATGTTGAAATCACTTTCTATTTTATTTTTGTTTGTCTACCGTAGTGAAAATACGTTAGACTTTGAAATGGGGCAGACCGGAGCGCATTCCGGAGAATGCACATGACGTTTTTGGCGTGCAGGGCATAAATTCTGGTAAAGAAGTAACCAGATAAAAATGACGCCACGACTAGCTACGCAAGCCTTGCTAGAGAACGTCTTTTTGGCGCCAAAGCGCCGTATGTTTTTTTTTTTGTGTGTGTGTGTGTGTGTGTGTGTGTGTGTGTGTGTGTGTGTGTGTGTGTATGTGTGAGTGTTAGTTAGTTAGTTATTTGGGTTTAACGCCGGGCAGGCGACTAAGGCCATCTCACGGCGGGGTGGGTAAATATCTGGTCAGCCAGACTAAAAGCAAGGTCTTAAGACAAGATGTAAATATAGCTTAAAAATGTCAGGCTAAAATGTCACACACGTCTTTAAAAGAAACGTATACAGACTCTCAAAAAGGGCAAATAAAAAATATTTACATAGTCTATGAATGCTCAGATCTTGTTAAAAATATTGCATTTTCTCAAGAAATTGAAGATTTTGTCCGGGGGAACTGTTACGTGGTTGAATCGTGGTCGTAGAAATGATAACTACACCAAGCGCACACACGTAGAGTTCTTTAAAATAAACCTCGTTCAGCTGCAATCCGTCACACGTGGCTTAAGGATGTAGACAATACTGGAGTAACAGTTCCAACAATATTTAATTCAGCGATGCGATCTCCACAAAATGCATTCACAATTTCACCAACAATAGTACAAAGTCTTCTCAGCTTTGACACAAAGCGTCTCTCATACAATGTACATCAGCATTCACTGCATAACTCCGTCACTATGAAGCACGATATCTTGCGTATTCTCTCGCAATGTCAAAACACTCTTCGATACACTGCAATTCTACAACTGAACACTGTACCGACGCTGTTACATCGCAATCCTACCACTGAACAATGTACAGACTCTGTTACATCGCAATCCTACGACTGGACAATGTAGTACACGGATGCTTCCTAGCACGATCTTTTATAGTGGTATGTTTTCCATCACAATCGAGCAAAATCGTACAACACAACCAATCAGAACAATTTCACGCAACTAAAACTCAAAGGTACATTCAGACTGGAATATTCTGTAAAAGTCTGGCTATTATTTACTAGCTAAAAAAATAGGTGAATCCCCACTCGTCCTAACTTTACGCATGCGTACACGAAACAGGTCGCGACCTTGACCGTTCAAAATTTGGTAAACACGGATCAGTGCAAAAGTACTGAAAGCTAAGCGACACGCGTCGTAAACAAAAGAATATGCAAGTAGCCTCTAGATTATTCGGAACTCAACTCCGTGCGGCAACAGATAATCAACACCGCACTGTCCGTAAACGAAATTGAAATTCACTAAAAAGGTACGTAATTAGAAATCGTGATAGCTCAAATAAAACGTCGAATCGTTATCTACGATTTATGCACGCACGCTCTTACAAAACAACACAACCATAATCGTAACAGGAACATCCCGGAACAAAACCTTCAAGGAGTCCGCTGTGAAGTGTTTATATCTCGTGTCAATTAGATCGGCACAATACAGCAAAAAGTGTCGAACAGAAAACTGCTCATCACAGGCAAAACACAATGGACGCTCATCCCGTTTATAAGCGTAACATACGTGTGCCCGATGTGGAGCCGAGCAAGGACAGTCTCCTCACGGCGGCTGCCGCAGCGGAAAGGTAGACTGTCCGGACAACGTAGGAAGAGCTTCATGAAGCTTGTTCCCTTCCTCTTTGTCCCACTCGGACTGCCACTCGCGGGCTATGTACGCAATAATCACAGGTTTAAAATCACTATAAACAGTCTGTGTGTCAGGGACAGGGTCACTGCGGGCACTGTTGGCAGCAGAATCTGCGATTCTGTTGCCTTCGATGCCCACATGGCCCGGGACCCAAATAAAAATGATGTCATAATATTCCTTCATCAAGTCTGCGTAGAGCTCTCTAATCTGCATCTGTGTGAGTGTGTGTGTGTGTGTGTGTGTGTGTGTGTGTGTGTGTGTGTGTGTGTGTGTGTGTGTGTGTGTGTGTGTGANAGCGACTAGAGCCCGTGTTTGTGGACGGAAACTTGAAATTTTAGGATATCGTCCCTAAAAGAATTTTTCGAGACCTTGTTTTCGATGTTTTGATAATGATGCTCATTGGTGAGAAAATGTCCGTTTCACAAAAACCGGTTGATCCATACTGAAGTCCGTAATGTTTCTTATTTTTACTAGATATTATGCATTTAGCTAAATAAAAAGGAGATATTGAATGAGTTCGTTAACCAGCATTGTACCTCAATAACGTTTTGAGTGATAATTAAATATTTTTACAAAAATATATTTTCACGAAAAGAAAGGGGAGATTGCCAGTGATAATATTTTAGGAAGAAAAAAAAAAGTAAAGTAGGTAAAAGCACTGTCAGGGGAGAGAAGTGTGCATGATCGACCAGTGATCATAGATCTAAGAGGGGCTGTCAGCACACCATTCGGCATACTGGCGGAAGGCAGGAACTTTGCCTACCTGCAACGACAGCCCATTGTACTGTGGTGTCTGCAAGGGCATACATTCCATGCTTCCACCTAGAGCCAAATTTCCATGCACCCTAAGAGAGAACCTACTAAAAGAGGGGAAGGGGTTGCAGTCGATATTGTAATGAAAAGAAAAGGGGAGACTGCCAGTGCTAATATTTTAGGAAGATTACAAAGTAAAGTAGGTAAAAGCACTGTCCTCTTTCCTATCGTGTTTTTGGTGCTTCGACCAAAGTAGATCTATGATCACTGGTCGATCATGCACACTTCTCTCCCCTGACAGTGCTTTTACCTACTTTACTTTGTAATCTTTCTAAAATATTAGCACTAGGGGATTAAGTTCACGAATTATATTGGTTATTCTTAAAACAATTGAATCTTTTTTTACGAAATTTTTTTTCCTCATTATTAATCCCTTGATTTTTTGTATACGGTACTTACATAAGCCTACAGCTTGTCTCGGCTGTCGGGTACGATTAGGTCAATTGTGACCTGTATGCCCTACGTGTAAAAATCAGACAATTTTCGACACCACTTTTTCCTTTGTCATTTGTAAAGCAGCTAACATAACTTTATTTTTTCTGTTAGGAAAAAAACCCTATTTTCTCATCAAGTTAACACCCGCATAATTTCATAAACAGTGTTTGCATTAGCCTGCTGTTTGTCCCGGCCCTAGGGTAGGATTAAGTCAGAATTGTGACCTGTAAGCCCTAGGCGTGAAAATCAGCAAGAAAATTGCAAAGTTAATCCTCTGATACGTCAAATGTTAGTACTGCGATGAGTGACGTATAACATCGAGTCGTCACTATGAACACGGCGTCGTGGGACTAATGATGCTATGACGTGAAGCTTGAGGAGACGTCATTTAGCTGCTCGTGATATTCTTCTTCTTTAGAACAGCTTATATGCTACGCCAGACCACAGAGCTTACAAATGGCGGGAATCCCCGGGTGTCCGTCTCTATTTCTGTGTGCCAGTGTGTGTGGATCAGAGGGTGGGTTAGAGTAGAAGGAGATTGATTCCTATCGCTATACAAGCCCACAGAGCGTACTAATGGCGGGAAGCGCGGAGTGTCCGTTTTTATGTGTGTGCGCCGACGTGTGTGTTGATCAGAGGATGGCTTAGAGAGGAGGGAAATGGATCAGCATAATAAGCCAAAAATATTAACTCTGAATGTTCCTAGAAGATAAACGCATCTAAGCTCCAAACAATACGGCAGACTTTGGGATGAAATCCTCATATTGTTTTAAATGAATACCGTATTTTTTCCACTACTACTGCAACTACTATAATAATATCAACCAGTATCGAATTCTGTACCAACTGCAGACAGCATAGTTTCATTCGATCAGTCAACGCTAGTTTAGATCTAATGAACGGTCCGTCAGGCATCGCGTGCTTGTGCACTGTTCGAATTCGAGCCTCATTGTCAGAAAAACAATGAATTCTGCACACATACAAAGTTTTATTGGCGATCACCTATCTAATTTGTTGTCCCTTAGTGTCTTTTCTGTTACCTAGAGATCCTATATAACAAGACCACCCCTCTAAGGCAACCAATGTGTGTGTACCGTATTGAAAATACGGTAGTCTTTGATAAGGGGCTGGTCGGAGCCCGTTCAGTAGCACGCAAATAACATAACAGGTGGGTGGGCCTGAGATAGTGGCAAAGAAGTAACAAGATCAAAATGACGTCACGTCTAGCAAATCTAACCTTGCTGTTGAACGTACTTTTGGCGCGAAGCGCCGTGTGTGTGTGTGTGTGTGTGTGTGTGTGTGTGTGTGTGTGTGTGTGTGTGTGTGTGTGTGTGTGTGTGTGTGTGTGTGTGTGTGTGTGTGTGTGTGTGTGTGTGTGTGTGTGTGTGTGTGTGTAAACACGAACATTTTCGAAGTTTGTATACGTACAAGCTTGGAAATGAAGGAAATTCTTCATTCAGGAGGGTCTATGAGAGCCTCCGAGCATACTGAAATTGGATGTCTCATTTGAGAGTTAAATGACCGTTTATAAAATGTCGGTTGTGACACATTAGAGACCGTAATTGTGATTATATGCACTTGAAATTTGGGATATAGCTAGTTTGGAGAAAGACATTGGATGAGTACATACATACGCACACACATACATACGCATACACGCACATACGGCGCTTCGCGCCAAATGTACGTTCAGCAGCGAGGTTAGCGTAACTAGACATGACGTAAGTTTTATCTTGTTACTTCAATTGTTAGAGGTTTAGCCTGCCCGCCTTTGACATCACGGACATGCTATTAAATTCGCCCAACCGCGACCCGTCCTAAAATGTCCCTTCTATAAATAGAAGGGACTTAAAAACGGGAAAATGGAATCTCCGAGTCTTGAGACCGTGGCAGAGAACAAACACTTCTGATAATAAAATAAATGGTTGCCGAACTGACCATGTAAGAACGCTGTTAATCAACAACATTGTCATACAGGTAAGGATCTGTAAGAAAACGTTCTTTTTTCCCCAAACATTGCTGTACTAGTAGCTTGAATCTCGTGTTCGAGATCGTCTCTTTCTATGCCGCAATAAATAGTACATAAACAATTATTAAAATGAAAAAAGACGGTCACCATCTAACTGCAAGAGCCAAAGAACGTCATCGTGGAGGGCGCCATGATGCATTCCTAAGATGCTTTGTGGGCGTGTCAACCCCGGTTCCAAATGCAAGTGTAAACGTATCAACCCGGGTTCAACTTTACTCGGGTTCAACCCGGGTTGCAAGTGTATGGACGAATGTAAGGGGTCTCGGCAGAAACAGTGCGGCCCGCAATTACGTCACGAACCGTTTCAAACTATTTGCAAAAGGCAAATACGACTGGTCTGACCTAACAAACGGGAGATGGGATCACGTTAACGGAACACCAAAATACGATAACAAAAACGAACGCACCCAACCCAAAAAAAACAAACAGAACTAAAAGAAAAGACTGCAGCGCATTTAAACACATAACCTCCGCAACCAAAAAGTGAGGAAGAAAACAGGACAGTACAAATGAACATAGGCCGGTAGAAAAACCGAACCCCACCCTTTGTAATGACAACCAGGTTCAACCCCAGAACCAAAAAAGATTATCTAAAACCGGAAAGAAACAACGGCAAAGGGAATGAACAGAAATCATGATTGCAAAGCAATGTTTACTTCCCCACCAATAACCACGCACAGACGTCACAACAATTTGGAAGACCAAATTATCAAATCAAAGCTTAAACCGAGAGCAGACGACAACATTGCTTAACCAACGTGCATGGCAACACACGCGAGAGAAGAAACAGCGCGCGCGCGGACCTGAACCGAGGCGTAACAGAGGATGACTCATGCATACAAGACAAAACGTCGCGCAGCCGACCCAGAACGTCACTGACAGCAAACGTCAGTCGCAGTAAGGCTGGTGCAACTTATCCGGTCCTAAAACAGCCACAAAACACAACTACCAAACTAGATGAGTATGCAACAGCCAAAAAAAGCAGCGATAAACAGGCAAACGTATCAAGCGTGGACTGAACTACAAGACCTTCTTGGTCCGGCAAACAAATGGCCTAGAAACATACGAAAGTATATGTGGACCAAAAAAACGCCAAACGCTGGGGAAGAATCCTCCTCGCAGCCTTCATCTTTAGCAACGGGTTAAACTCAACTGTGTTCTTGAAATGGGCGGATTTAAGAGGTCTCTGCAGTCAACGCGGCCCGCAATTATTTCACGAACCTCCTCGAACTGTTTGCAAAAGGCAAATACAACAAAAACCTGTACTCGTTTGACCTAACCAACTGGAGATGGGAATACTAAGAACCTGAATCTTTGGTCTCGCACTCAAAAACAACAAAAGAAACGCTCAAATACTCATCACCAGTATGGTCATGTACTGGTTTACTGACACAAAACTAGAGCGAGAAAAACAACAACAACAACAACAAAACCCAACAACAACAAACAGCGCTACACGCACCCACAACAACGCAATGAATCGAAAACAGGAAAGGGTGACACACAAAAATTTAAAAAAAAAATCAAACAGTGCTACTCGCACCCCCAACAACGCAATGAATCGAAAACTGGAAGAAGTGACACTAACAAATATAAATCCACAGACCAGTCACAACAAAAGAAAGGTTCGGTGTTGATCACCAATGTGGTCATGTCGGTCCGCTGACGAGAGCAGTACCTGGCTTATTACAAGCAAAAACGTGTTCGAAATACACAAGGGAATGAGTGACAAAACCTCTAGACCTTTGTCATAAAACGTTGTGTATACGGTCAAGCCAGAATCAGGCTAACAAACGTGTTGTTGCTGTGCGATGTTGAGCACAATTTATACACACACAGTGTGTGCAGGCTACCCTTTCAGTTTCAGCACCACCCCCACCCCACCACCCCGCAAAAAAAAAAAAAAAAAAGTAAAGAAAAAAGAAATCGCTCTGACGCCTGAACCATCACAGCTACTGATTTTGGGGTTTTTATTTCAGGTAATAGACAAAATCAACTTTAGAAAGTATATATTTAATTAGTCTTACATAGAGTTTTAGAATTTGGCTGGTTTTCCACCTTTTTGTCACCATTAGCATAGAATGACTCATATACATCATAAGTCTATTACTGTAAGTAAGTAGGTTCACCCATTGTATTTTTCAAGAAAATGCCACCAAACAAATGCACCGTCGCGAGTACACGTTAAAAGAAATGCACTTGCAAAAAATCAGAACTTTGCGTAGATTGGCTTTCGAAATATGTGCATTTGATATGACTTAAAATGGCGGGGTTTTTTGGTTGCATTTTTAATAAAGTTTTGTATGTTTAGACACCTATTATATCAAAACTTGAAGGTAGTGTTACTTAGTAGTCGTAGCTGTAGTATGCTGCAATCACACCAGACGCACTCACGTAGGGCTCTTGTAAAGAAACTTCTCTCAGCTGTAACTCGTCACACGTGGCACAAGGTCGTAGACCACACTGGAGTAACAGTTCCAGCAATATTTATTCTCACGATGCAATCTCAACACAATGTATCCACAAATGCATCCACAATTTGGTACACTGTCTCTCTACAATGCATCCACAATTCTGATACGCTGCGTCTTCCATACAATGCACCAACACAGATACACTTTCTCCTCTACGACGCATAAACACTTTTGACACACTGCGACTCTCATACAATGTACGCACATATTTCCTAACACGCTCTTTTATACTACCAGCAAATTACACAACTCAACCAATCAGAAAAGAAAACATTAATATTCATTAAAAAGAACACTCTAGATCTAACTCCAGCCTTCCACTAACACCTAGACGCATTCCATAAATGTTGTGAATTGTAACTTGTTTACTATAAAACTATGACGTCATATCTGAGGTCACTAGAATGATCGCGACCCTTCCCGAACGTTCCATGTTAAATTAGGGCGGACTTTGCAACAATGTAGCGAACTTCTAACCACACAACAAAAATCGCTAACAATTCTCCATGCAAAAGAAAACGAATCATATTAAAATTCTTATCTAACATAACTGAACACCGGATCATTTCTATGATTAACACACGCATGCCCTAAAAAATATAACACAACCACAAACGTAGTTAGTTAGTTGGTTAGTTATTGGGATTTTACACCGAGCAGGCGACTAAACCCATCTTACGGCGGGAAGGGTAAAAGTATGGTCATCCAGATTACGAAAAAGGTCTTAAAACATGATGTAATACCAGTTTAAAAGTATTCTTAGCTAAAAAGTCACACAGATCAATTATACATATCTACAGACTTGGGAAGTTCATAAGAACAGTCAGATTTATATAGACTACAGAGACTTAAATTTTGAAAAACAAATTGCCTTCCATTAGAAAGCTGAAGATTTTGTCCGGCGGAACGTCCCAAAACAAAACCTTCAAAGAGTCTGCTGTATAGTGTTTCCGCCTTATATCGATTAGTTCAGCACATGATGTCAAAAAGTGCTTCACCGAAAACGGCTTGTCGCTGGCAAAGCACAAGGAGCACCCCTAAAATGACGAAAAATGCAATTCGGACAGGTTTCATAATGAGGGTTTATATGGCTTATACATCCTTCACTAAAATCGTTAAAGCTACCTTTTTGGCAAATCTGGTTGAAAAGTTTAGCAAAAATGCTGATAAAAACTAAATTATAAACAAAAATACACATTTTTCATATCATTTGCAGATCTCTTGTGACCCTTGACCTTGATCCAAATTAGTATACACATATAGGTCTTATCATCAGGTATCTCTGTACCAAATTTTGGTTTGAAGTTGTGAACAGTATTTGGGAATAAAACGTCTTTTGTCAAAATATGACTATTTTTAACCAGTGTCCTGAGCTCTTGTGACCCTTGACCTTTTTGATGAGTCAACCAATAGTATGCATAAAAAGGTCTTATCATCAGGTATCTTTGTACCAAGTTTGGGGTTGAAGTTGCGAATAGTATTTAAGAAAAGAATACATTTGGTCCAAAAAAAGAAGAAGCTATATTTCGACCTATTTCATGATCCCCTGTGACATTGAGACAAATTGGTATATTTAAAAAGGTCTGGCCACAAAGTATCCTTGGGCCAAGTTTGAAGACTGTGGCTTGAATAGTCTCCGATTCCTCTCTGTCCATGACTAGCTTCGTCTCCGCCACGGCCCAGGCATGCTATTTCCACCTCCGCCGCATCAGTCAGATCAGAAAATACCTCACTACCGAAGCTGCCACCAAACTTGCTGTCTCTCTCATCTTATCTCGCATCGACTACTGCAACTCTCTCCTTTCCGGCCTCCCTCACTCCACCACTTTCACTCTCCAACGCGTCCAGAACAATGCTGCCCGCCTCGTCCTCAGAAAGAAAAAATCCGACCACATCACACCCCTGCTCAAACTCCTTCACTGGCTCCCCATCCCCCAACGCATCCAATACAAAATTATGTCTCTCTGCTACAAATCCCTGAACAACTGCGCTCCTGCCTATCTCTCCAACTTACTTCACCCCTACACGCCTTCCCGCTCCCTCCGCTCTGCCTCCGACCCTCTCCGCCTCCACATCCCTCGCACCAAACTCAACACTTTCGGCCCCCGCTCCTTCTCCGTCTACGGTCCATCCACCTGGAACACTCTCCCACTCTCTCTTCATCAGAAACACTCTCTCTCTTCCTTCCAGTCCGCCCTCAAAACTCACCTCTTTCAACAGTTTTAGCAGTATATCACCACACTCCCCACCGCAAGCTGACCGTCGTAATGTTTTTCCCTATTTGAGGTACGTGACTCATTGTCTAAAGCGTGCGCATGCGTGCGCGAGTTGTGAGTGCGCGCTTAGAGTTATAATTATAAGATAAGCGCATTACAAATATCGTAATTATTATTATTATTATAAATGCCAACGTGAAAGTTTACATCAGACGACGGTGGGTGACCACTGGCCCGGAACATATATATACTCACTTTCGTTTGCACGTCAGCCAAAAATGCCATTTATGACTTATTTCTTGATCTCTTTTGAGCCTTGGCCTTTCCAAGGGGTCAACCGTATTAATATTAGTTGGCATAGGAAGATCTTACCATCCGGTATCTCCAAGGTTTACAGTTGAAAATATTATTTGAGAAAAACATCATTTCTCAAAATACGGCTTTTTTTTTTAAAAAAACAAAATGCTATTTCCTGATCTCTTGTGAACATTAACCTTTCCGAGGGGTCAACCAAATTAGTATGCATAGAAAAGTCGGACCATCAGGTATCTTTGTACCAAGTTTGGGTTTGGAGTTCTGAATAGCATTTGAAAAAAAAAAAACAACGAATTTTGTCAAAATATGGCTATATTTGACATTTTCTGATCCTCTGTGTCCTTTGATGGAGGTCACTCAAATTGGTATTTTAAAAAGGTCTTGCCACAAAGTATCCTGTGACCAAGTTTGAAGACTGTGGACTATTTCTCAACTTTGGGATTAGCGCATTATGATGATGATGATGATAAAAAGTATCCGAGAAAGTGCCAACGTTAGTTTAACACGCACGACGGACGGACAACCACTGACCCAGAACAAAGACTCACTTTTGCTTCGCACGTGAGCCCAAAACCCTAAATGTTCCAGGAACATGGATTGAAAATAGGTGTCAGCGTGAGGCATATAATTATCCTCATGAAAACCCCTCCAGTGCGGGGGCGCACGAGGAGCTATACCTCTCGCAGTTGGGTGTTCAAGTTTTCTCGGAACTAAACGGGTTAAAAGTGGTACACTCGAATAGCACATGCACTATAGAGTGTAATGTGTTCGAACGCGCGCGCGCACACGCAGTCTGGTTTGGAAGAAGAATGGGTGTACCTGAAGACTCCCGAATCTGTACTTGGTGTTCCTCAAACTCGGTCTTCTCTGTGTCATCACTTTGCTCCAACTCCGCCACTTCATTCTCATAGTCCGCAAGCAGCATGTTTATGATTTCATTTACTGCTTCTTCCACTGTCTGACTTTTAATGTGGATGTCACGTGCACCTTTACAACACAGACTCTAAAAACAACAAACAAACCAACAAAACACATTAGTCACAGCAGGTCTTTCTGCTCGATCTACCTAGTGTTTGTGCAAGCGTGTTTGAAAACAACATTATTTTCTTTCATTAGTACCTGGCGAAAATAGTGCTCATCCTCAAAATCAGTCCTGCTATAACACAGGCGTGTCCTAATCAGGAATGGGAAAACTTTGACAGGTGGGTGGGGGCGAATGGGGGTGGGAGGGGGGAGGAGTGTGTGTGTGTGTGTGTGTGTGTGTGTGTGTGTGTGTGTGTGTGTGTGTGTGTGTGTGTGTGTGTGTGTGTGTGTTGAATACACACAAATTCATTGTACATTCTGCATGTTTTCGGTATTCCTGCCTCCACGATCACAATTTCTCTTCTCTAACTGGTATCATCCACCAGCTGCTACTTTCCCTTTAGGTATTTGCCTTCAACAACCTGATACATGTTAACGCGAACACTATCAGAAGGTTAAATGGAATGAGAATCTAAATCAAATCAGTCAGTATGAAATCAATTACAAGTACCATAAACTGCGATACACTAGTGACAATTTATCCCTTGAGTCATACTCCTAGATGACTCACCATGACTGCTTTGACATTGTCCTAACTGTGTTCGCAGAAAATATTAAAAACGCGAGTTTGGAATTGCTGTCGTACGACAAAGTGATATCAATGTGTGGTCAAGATTTGGTAAATATTAGTTACTTCTTACAATCTGCAGTAACTGAATCCCATTGTGCATGCGCCACAATTACTGCTAACATGGCTGCACGCACAGGAAGGTTAAAACTGAGTGCTGCTCTGCGACACTGGACAAGCTGTTAAGTCCAGGGTGGCAGATCAGTTTACATGTTTGTTCTTTGTTGTGAGTGTCAGGATGACTTATATTTTGCTCATTTGTATTTTATTTTTACTTTTCACCCTAATTCTTTTTCTTTACATGTTACTTGGAGTTGGATAGGCCACATATATGTCACTTTCTTTTGTATAAATATAGCAGTGATTTGTAAATATATTATAATTGCAGGAGAAACTTACAGGTATTTCTGAATGCTACAGTCATTTATAGTGTCTGTCCTCATGGATACTGGCCAGCTGAAAGATAGCGGTAATGCTTGAATATATATCCATTCTTTTCTTTTTTGTCTACCGTATTGAAAATACGGTAGACTTTGAAATGGGGTTGGTAGGAGCGCATTCCGGAGCATGCACATCACTTTTTTGGCGTGCAGGGCAGAAATTCAGGCAAAGAAGTAACAAGATAAAAATGACGTCACGTCTAGGTAAGCAAACCTTGCTAGAGAACGTCTTTCTGGCGCCAACGCGCCGTATGTGTGTGTGTGTGTGTGTGTGTGTGTGTGTGTGTGTGTATGTGTGTGTGTGTGTGTGTGTATGTGTGTGTGTGTGTGTGTGTGTGTGTGTGAGAGAGAGAGAGAGAGAGAGAGAGAGAGAGAGAGAGAGAGAGAGAGAGAGAGAGAGAGAGAGAGAGAGAGAGAGATGATGATGATGATGATGATGATGAAACGTTTTTATTCAGGATAAAAAGTTTTAGGCAAAGCAATGCCTATCTTCCAACTGTCCTGCTGCTCTACACATATAAAAATACATCAGACGATACAGAGAGAGAGATAGATAGAGAGAGAGAGAGAGAGAGAGAGAGAGTGTGTGTATGTGTGTGTGTGATGGTGTTTGTGTGTGTGTGTGTGTGTGTGTGTGTGTGTGTGTGTGTGTGTGTGTGTGTGTGTGTGTGTGTGTGTGTGTGTGTGTGTGTATGACTAGAGCCCGCGTTTGAGGAAGGACAAGCTTGACATTTTGGGATATTGTCCCTAAAAGAATTGTCTCGAGACCTTTTTTCGATTTTTTGATTAAGATGCTCTTTGGCGAGAAAATGGCCGTTTCACAAAAACCGGTTGATCCACACTGGATTCCGTAATTTTGTCTACTGTATTTAAAAAATACGGTAGACTTTGAAATGGGGCTGGGTCGGAGCGCATTCCGGAGCATGCACATGACGTTTTTCGCGTGCTGCGCAGAAATTCTGGCAAAGAAGTAACAAGATAAAAATGACGTCACGTCTAGCTACGCAAACCTTGCTAGAGAACGTCTTTTGGGCGCCAAACGCCATGTGTGTGTGTGTGTGTGTGTGTGTGTGTGTGTGTGTGTGTGTGTGTGTGTGTGTGTGTGTGTGTGTGTGTGTGTGACAGCAACTAGAGCCTGCGTTTGAGGACGCTAAAGACTGAAATTTTAGGATATTGTCCCTAAAAGAATTATCTCGGGACCTATTTTTCGATGTTTTGATTAAGATCCTCATTGGCGAGAAAATGGCCGTTTCACAAAAACCGGTTGATGCACACTGGAGTGCATAATATTTCTTATTTGTACTAGATATTTTGCATATAGCTAGATAAAAGGGAGATATTGAATGAGTTCGTAAACCAGCATTGTACCTCCAGAACATTTTGAGTGATAATTAATGTTTTTAAAAATATATTTTCACGTTTTGGGGATTAATTTCACGAATTATATGGGTTAATCTTAAAACAATGGAATCTTTTTTTACGACAAAAAAACCCAATCTTCTTATTAATAATCACATGATTTTTCATATACGGTATTACATAAGCCTACAGTTTGTCTCGGCTGTCGGGTACGAATAGGTCAATTGTGACCAGTATGCCCTAGATGTGAAAATCAGACAATTTTCTGCACCTCTTTTTCGGAGTAATTTGTAAAACATCTAACATAACTTTATTTTTCTTTTACGAAAAATTTTTTTTCATTAATACCCGCATGATTTTTCACGAACAGTGTTTGCATAAGCCTGCTGTTTGTGCCGGCCCCTGGGTAGGATTAGGTCAAATTGTGACCTGTAAGCTCTAGGCGTGAAAATCAGCAAGAAAATTGCAAATACGTCTGATACGTCAAATGTTAGTACTGCGATGATGAAGTATAAAATCGACTCGTCACTATAAACACGGCGTCGTGCGACTAATGATGCCATGACATGAAGTGACGTCATTTTGCTGCTCGTGCTATTCTTCTTCTTCAGAGGCATAGCTAAGCACTTTAGGTCAGACACTGTCTTAGAACTTATAATATTAGTTGCTAAGTTTTCTGTTTACAAATGTAGTTTAGAAGAAAACCTGCCTAATTTAAGGCACATTGTTGGAATTATGAAGAAATGCTACCTATGTGAAAAGACATCCTTCCATACATACACCGATTTGGAATTATTGGTCAATGCAACAAGTCATTTGTTTCATCATGATGCTACATTTTTGGCGCGCTGTAATGCTGTTAGCGGTACCGGTTGCAGCCTTAATATTGGCGGTTGCGTGCAAGCGGCTTCTGGTGCCACCAGTTATTCCACTAAACCATGCAGGGTTGGTTGAAGTTATCAGTTGTGGCCTAGCTCGATTCCCTTTTGCTTGCATCCATCAGTACTATTTATAGTACCGAAGAATGCATCCCCAGGGGGTCATAACTGTGTGATTGTCCTGTGTGACTGTCCAAACCTAATCTTTGCTCGTCACTTGTGTGTTCTAGCTGTGTGTGTACTAAGCGAGTGGGGGTGGAGATGGGTAAATAGGTGTGGTTGGGGCAGGGAAGGGGAGTGGGGGGAGTGGGGGGAGGGTACATATATGTGCTATGTTCTTTCTGTACATATTGTCTGTTTCGGTGTGTAGCTCGATATCTACTGTATGCATATTATATGTATACCTATTATATATATATATATATATATATATATATATATATATATATATATATATATATATATATATATATATATATATATATATATATATATATATATATATATATATATATACATACATACATACATACATGCTTAATCCAAAAACAGAAAGAAAAAAAAATTAAAACGAAATTGGTACCAGCAGTATCACAGAACATCTTTTAAAAACAAATTAACAAAAAAAAATTATTAAAAAAAAAAACTCAGTGTGTAGTACATGTACACGTATGACAATAGTGAGGTTTCGTTTGCCACAAGCGACACCCAATAACGAACGAAAGCGAAGTAACGGCGAATAACCAGTTTGTACCATAAGAACCGACAGCGCTCCAAACATCTCCAAGAGGCATAGACCATCCTAGATCATGAGGATCTATGCCTCTTGGAGATGTTTGGAGTGCTGTCTGTGCTTATGGTACAAGCTGCGTGTACCACCGTGATTTTGCTCTCGTTCGTTGTTGGGGATCGTTCGATGCAAATGAAACCTCACTACTATTATTCAGAAACAACCTCTGTGTTTTTAACAAAATGAGCCACAGTCCAAGGTTCGTCTTCGGGTATCTGGCAGAGACAAGCATTAGCGATGTCCCTCAGCACCATCTCCACCCGGAATTCTAAGACGTCATTCACCCTGGTCACGATCACATTCAGTTGATTGAGAGCTGCATAGACGCTGTCAATAAAATGTTCAATCTGTGTGGAGCTCCAGCAGAGTGAGACAACCCCTGGGTCCAGCAGAAAATCCACCTTCTCTACCATGGGCGCCATCAGCCCTTCCAGAGCCGATGGAATCTTGTCCCGCACTCGTTTGTTCTCCTGTAGCAGCATCTGTACAAAGGATACCAACACTGACGATTCTTAATGAGCGAGGAAAAGCGAGCGACCTACAACATTCTTTCAAAGTCTTTCTTTGCAATTTTCTTATTTTATTCTTCCAAAATACAACATCTCGCTTGAATTTGTGGCCTACAGGAACATAATTATTGACTTTACGAAACGCTACATACAGGTCTAGCTACGGTTCATTTAGACACAGGAGAATCCAGTTTAGCACACGCTAATTATGAAGTAATTTGACAATGACTCTGATCGACGCTATTTGCACGAGTAACACCGAGTTAAAAATGGACTCACGCGCTAGCGGCTGCTGCAGAATAAACAAGAGCAATTGCACGTACATGTTTGCTGCGTCCCCAAAACTGCCCTAGAGTTTTATTGTGTTGACAAGGTATAACAAACACAGATGGTGCTGGAATATGTATTTAGATTTATGCCTTATGGTACTTTAAATCGTTATTTGTTTTAAAGTTTCTTGACATAAGTACTAGGCTGGTCACTGTACCTGAAAACAATCATTCACTCTGTCAATACGTGCATTTTTCATACATTTTACTGACAGCTCTTGATCTATGACATTTATGAGCGGTCAACCAAATTTAGTAGGCACTGAAAGACCTCATCAACAACTACCATTTTGAAGTTTGACTGAACAATTCACAAAAATGCCAGATGTCAAACAGTTATGACCCTTGAAATTTCATAGGGGCTGGTGAAATTAGAATTCACTGGCAGGTCTTATTGTCTCTGTATGAGTTTTGGCTTTGAAGTTGAAAATATTATTTCAGAAAGCATGATTTTGAAAAGGTGACCTATTTATTGACCCCATATCGACTCTGTCCTTTGAGAGAAGTCACTTAAATTATTGGCATACCTTGAAATGTCTTGGCGCAAAGTATCCCTGTCCCAATTAGTTTCAAGGCTATGAGTTTTAGAGTCTGAGAAAATGCCAACGTTAAAGTTTACCACAGACAGATGGACGCTGGACGCCTGACTGAAGACAAATGACCCATTAAACATACTCACTTCTGTTACAGAACGTCAGCCCCAAAATATCATTTTAGAAAACACATTTTTGGCCAAAATAAGGATTCCCCCCCCCCCCCCCCAAATACAAACCCTCTGTGATCTTTATCCTTTCAAAGAGGGCCATCAAATCAGTATATTTAGAAAAGTCTTGCACTGCCTGTGGTTTCAATAGCCTCCGGGAAAATGTCAACGTTAAAGACTACATGTTTCTACAGAGGACAGACGACAAACACAAATTTGCTATCGCACGTGAACCAAAATAGAAGGTACCAGAAGGTTGGTGCACGTTCTCTTGTAATGGCCACGCCTGGCGCGCATGGTGCGCGCAATGAGAGGAATATCAAGTCCCAAGCGAATCATGCACTCCGTCTCGTGCAGCATAGTTAGGATCTCCATATCGAAGTTGACAAACAGATCCCTGGACTCCTGGTGTCGCACAAGCAATGAAGCTTGCAGCCCTGCCCTGCAGATCTCCACCTGCACGTCACAGATGTATGCACCACAAAGCCAACTGCTATGACATTTTCCATCTTATGAAATAATTCAAATGCCACAAAAATAGCGGTATTTGAATAATTGTATTCGATGGGAACTGCTATAGCATATGTGATGAAAGCCATGCAGACTACCAAGATTCAGAAGTTAGTAGCCGGAGACAAAATGTATGCAATCAACCCGAAATGAAAATGTTCCGAAGAGCTCCAAATTTTGAGGTTGCCAGCCAGGCTACAGATTACGAGTTTCAAGTCGCCTGAAGCTTGAGTTGCCACGAGTGAACCTTATCACCACCCCTGTGTAAAAAAAAAATGTTTTAATCCCGGCTAATGTGGTACATCATAAGTCTATTACTGTAAGTATGCACATCGGCCGCACATGTAATAACATGTAGCTTAGTCGACGCGTAATGTTCGATCGCCCCAGCTTGAGGTTCCGTAGTGACCTAAAAAGCAAGTACGCTGACTTTAAACCCATCCACCCCAATATTGATATTTTAACGGTCGATAACAAGATGACAACTGAGTTGAATGGTCTATATATGTGAACTTGAAAAACCGTTAGGTTCGCCGGAATAACGCAAAACGTTCACCTACCACGCCCCTTTTACAGTAATTAACGAGCACGGTCCGGAAACACCAGAAGCATGACTATGTCGTCGTTGGGGGCCAAAAGGAATGCGCAAAGGGAGAGAAGAACCCAACGGAGAAAGAAACACGTTTAAAAAAAGAAGGTTACACCACAATACAATTAACTGTAAATTAATTTGTATTAATGTTTATCTCCGTTGGGTTCTTCTATGCATTTTACACGCTTGGCATTCACCTTTTGGGTCTGAAATGCGCAAAGGGACAACACTCGCAAGTCCCTTCCGAACAGCGAACGAAGCAAAAGGGTCCTGCCGTGTAACACACGCAGACTTCCCACCGGTCGCATGCACTGACTCACAAACGCAATGGGTACATACACAAACAACGCTAACTCTGAGTTGGACGCATTCGTGCAGTATAAACGCAAAACATCATTTTTATGTGATCCAACGTATAATACTAACGAAAGAAAAAAGGTTTCCCAAAATACACCACTATCAATACTAGCACGTCACACTCACTGCCACACAATATAATAAAAGCCAGGCTAGGTAAGCTGTCCTCACTATCCAACCTGTTCAACGGGTGTGTTCGTTCTGCATCGTTCGCACGTTCCTCCACGTCTAGGTGTGTAGTTTTCTTGCGCCACGCGCTCCTAAAGCTGTCCCACGCTCCCCGAGCTGTGGATGTCCTCTCGACACGCTCCTCTAGCGCAGCCTCTGTTGACTTTGATGGCTCGGCACCAAGTCTCTCGCTCCCCCTGCTGTGCATGTCCTCTCGACACGTTCCTCCAGCGGTAGCCTCTGTTGACCTTGACGTCTCGACGTCAAGTCCCCCGCTCTCAGAAGAACTCTTAACAATAAAGTTCTAATGTCATAATACTTGCTTAACACACACATTTTGGATGATATGAGGTACATTACGTAACCTGGCTGATATAAATAAATCTACACGTTCATTCACACACTCGTGCCTTATAAAACAGTTAGTTAGTTAGTTATTTGGGTTTAACGCCGAGCAGGCGACTAAGGCCATCTCACGGCGGGATGGGTAAAAATCTGGTCAGCCAGACTAAAAGCAAGGTCTTAAGACAAGATGTAAATATAGCTTAAAAATGGCAGGCTAAAATGTCGCACAAGTCGTTAAAAGAAGTGTATACAGACACTCTGAAAAAGGGCAAATAAAAAATATTTACATAGGCTATGAATGCTCAGATCTTATTAAACATATTGCATTCTCTCTCAAGAAATTGAAGATTTTGTCCGGGGGAACATCCCGGAACAAAACCTTCAAGGAGTCCGCTGTGAAGTGTTTATATCTCGTGTCAATTAGATCAGCACAATACAGCAAAAAGTGTCGAACAGAAAACTGCTCATCACAGGCAAAACACCATGGACGCTCATCCTGTTTAAGTAAGTAAGAGTGCGTAACATACGTGTGCCCGATGTGGAGCCGAGCAAGGACAGTCTCCTCACGGCGGCTGCCGCAGCGGAAAGGTAGACTGTCGGACAACGTAGGAAGAGCTTCATGAAGCTTGTTCCCTTCCTCTTTATCCCACTCGGACTGCCACTCGCGGGCTATGTACGCACAAATCACAGGTTGAAAATCACTATAAACAGTCTGTTTGTCAGGGACAGGGACATTGCGGGCACTGTTGGCAGCAGAATCTGCGATTCTGTTGCCTTCGATGCCCACATGGCCCGGGACCCAAATAAAAATGATGTCATAATATTCCTTCATCAAGTCTGCGTAGAGCTCTCTAATCTGCACCAGCAGTGGATGGTCTGTTCCCGCGCCCTGAAGGGCCTGCAGGGCAGAAAGAGAGTCAGACAGAATCAGGAAGTTCCTTTCTCGAGACTGATAGGCATGCTTGAGTGCCAGCAGAATTGCCTGCAGTTCTGCACTAAATACAGAGGAATGGTCAGGGAGACGGAGCTTAAATGGGCGTCTATGATGGCGAGAGGACACTGCAGCCGCAGCCACCCTCCCATCCTCAGACTTGGACCCATCCGTATAAAGACAACAATAGCCAGGAAAAATTGAAACGAGTTCATTGAGGCTCTGTTGGTATATGGCTGGTGGAGTACAATCCTTCTTGTGGGCGGTCAAGTCCAGCAAGATGTCAGGAACTGGTAGCAGCCAGGGTGGAGTGACGTGTTGCAGAGATTCCGAAACTTTGTCCAGGTCCACTCCGGCCACCTGCAGATGAGGTCGGACACGGAAGGAAAGTGGACGGGCAGCTCCCGGATGGGCATCGTAAATCTCTGCAAACGACGGGGTAAAAACACAATCATAGGCAGGATTTTCTGGATGGGCCTTCAGCTGCAGAACGTAGCTGAGCATGAGGCGGATGCGGCAGAGCCTGAGAGAAGGCTCCCCTGCCACTGCATACAGACTAGGAACTGGAGATATCCTGAAGGCTCCCAGACATATGCGCAGACCTTGATGGTGAATTGTGTTCAGACGCTGTAGAACAGACTTGGAAGCCGAGCCATATACCACAGAGCCGTAATCCAGTTTGGACCGAACAAGGGCCCGGTACAGTCGAAGTAAGACAATGCGGTCTGCACCCCAGTCAGTACGACCAACGACACGAAGAATGTCGAGGGCCTTCTGACAAGAGGTTCTAAGGTAGTTAACATGGTTGCAGAAGGTCAATCTTTTGTTAAATATGACCCCCCAAAACCTTTGCCTCTTCGGCCACCTTAATTCGCACTCCAACAATGCTCAGGCTAGGGTCTGGAAAAAATTTCGTCTGGTTAGTAAAATGGACACAGACTGTCTTGGATGGCGAGAACCTGAATCCGTTGAGAGACACCCACCCCTGGATGCGATCAACGCACAGCTGCAAGCGCCTCTCAAGGGACGCAAGCCCTCGACCTCGTGCACACAAAGCAAAGTCGTCCACAAACAAAGAGCATTCAGAATCATCCTTAACGGCCTTTACAATGTTATTCATTTTAATACTAAATAAAACAGGAGATAAAATGCTGCCCTGCGGGACACCCATCTCCTGTTCAAAGGAGTCGGAGAGGGTGGAGCCCACACGGACATGGAACGACCTGTTAGACAAAAGATTTTGAATAAAAACGGGCAGGTGCCCTTTAAAACCCATGTCCGACAAATCAGACATTATACCATACTTCCAGGTAGTGTCATATGCCTTATCAAGATCAAAGAAAAGTGCATAGACATGCTGCTTGTTGACAAAAGCATCTCGGATATAAGACTCAAAGCGGACTAGATGGTCAGTTGTACTACGGAAGCGCCGAAAACCGCACTGGAGGTCAGTGATGAGACCCTGTGACTCAAGATGCCACACCAGGCGGGCGTTGACCAAGCGTTCCATAGTTTTGCATAAACATGATGTCAAAGCGATTGGCCGATAGTTACCCGGGTCGGAAGGATCTTTACCCGGCTTGGGGATTGGCACAACCACAGCCTGACGCCAAGAGGGCGGAAAATGACCAGTTATCCAGATATGGTTAAAGGCCTTGAGAAGTACAAGGAGTGAATCCTCAGGCAGATGTGTTAGGAGCTGATAGTGGATGGTATCTAATCCAGCAGCAGAGTCAGTGCATTTCTGCATGGCTTGCTGCAATTCTGAAAACGTAAAAGGGGCATTATAGTCTTCCGAGTTATCCGATATAAAATCACAAGTACAAGACTCTCGCTTCTCCTTCTCTCTCTGGAAGAAAGGTGAATAATGCTCTTTTGAAGAATGATGGGCAATGGTGGAGGCAATGGTGGAGGCAAGCAAATTGGCCACAGCCTTTTTATCCGTGACCAAACTGGCACCATCTCTAAGATGGCCGATAGAAGCCGAGCCACCCCTGCCTCTAATTCTTCGAACAGCCTTCCAGACTTTTTGAGATGGAGTCCTAGAAGATAAAGATGAGACGAAGCTTCTCCAGGAAGCACGGCGTTCACGTTTAAAAATGTAACGGGCTTTCGCCCGCTGTCTTTTAAATATTAAAATATTTGCTTGCGACGGATTGCGAAAAGCACGTCGCTGAGCAGATTTGCGCATTTTTTGGGCCTTGCGGCACTCTTCATTGAACCATGGTACTCTCGGCTTCCGAGGGAGTGATGTGGAAGTTCTAGGGATGGTTTCACCTGCTACGTCCAACAAAATAGAAGTAAAACAAGAAACAGGTTCTTCAGCTGACATGACCACCCCCTCTGTAATACGAGACTGACAGAGGGAGGAGAACAGAGGCCAGTTCGCTTTCGTGAGATTCCAGCGTCCCACCGGCGAATCTTCCTCACAGCTGACCGATGACAGGACTACTGGGAAGTGGTCACTACCACACAGGTCGTCGTGAACCTTCCAGTCAAAGTCCAGCATGAGAGAAGGATCACACACAGTGAGGTCTAGAACAGAACTAGAGCCTGAACCGGAGTTCGAGTATGTAGGTGAGCCATCGTTAAAGACACATAGGTTAAGTTGAGAAAAAACATCTTCTAACATCTGACCTCTGCCATCATAGTGGTCACTACCCCAAAGGTGAGCGTGACCATTAAAATCCCCCATGAGAATAAAGGGAGGGGGCAGCTGATTTACTAAGTGAAAAATATCAGTACTACAGACCCGCAGGGATGGTGGCAGGTAAACACTGCATATTGTTATTGTCTTATTCAAGGTAACCCGAGCTGCGACAGCCTGAAGACAGGTGTCGATGCTAACGGGGCTACATAAAATTTGGCTACTAATGAAAAGAGCCACTCCACCCGAGCGCCTCTCTGAATCAGAGCCTTTGTGTATAGCGTAAAAACCATAAAAGGATACAGGGTCAGAAGTCTTCAGGTATGTTTCCTGAAGAGATATTACTGAGGGGTTATATTTTTTGTTTGTACATTGCTTAACGTCCCGACAGCAACAAGGCTTTCTCAGGACGTGCCTGCACTGCTTGTGAAAAAAAACTAAACAGAAAATTGAATGTATGTCACCAGCCGGTCAAATACATTAAATAAACCTACAACATGGGGCATAAATAAAGCTAAGACCATTTAGCAACACACATCCAATATCAAGAGCTACAGGCAGTGCAGACAGTAGGGAGAGTTTTAAAAAGGCAAATACAGGTGAATGGACAAAGGGTAGACAGAAACACATGCCCCAGAATAGAGAGAAAAACCCACCCTGTGGGGCTGACCAGGGTGACCCTGGGAACTAAAAAATACCTAACCCCACCCAAGTCCCCCAGGGCAGACCCGGGTGGGGCACTGAGGGGTTATAGAACTTGACCAAAAGACGTAATTCCTCAAAGTCAGCTTGAAAACCACGACAATTCCACTGAAGCAGAGAGTACATGATTATGTATTATATTGGGGTGAAGAGTTTTCCCCCCTTTATCCGTTGATTTGGAAGGAGGCGAAGAAACAAAGGGGGGGGGGGGGGGGGCCGGCTCCCGGGCCTCCTCTGGTTCTTCGGAGATGAAGAGGGTGGAACTGCCACCGCATCAGCAACGACAACTTCCACTCCCTCCATCCGCTCCTCCAATGCAGCATATTTGTTTTGAAGGGGGACATCAGTGTTCTCCTTCTGGGCCCATGCGCACAGCGGTCCCATAGATTTTTTTAGACTTCTGGTCCTCGGCAGCGTTCCTGCCGCTAGACTTAACGGCCTTAGAAGGCTGACCTGAGCCAGAAGCCTTTGGATTAGACAGACTAACAGGTTTGCGTGGGGGCTGAGGCTTAGGGGCAACAGAAGGCGGCACTGCCGGACTGGCAGTGTCCGCCTTCTGCGTTCCCTGGCTCCTCCTCACCACCGGAGGAGGGTTACTCTCCAGCGGCGAGAGGAGCCGAGGCTCCGCCCCCAACCAAGAAGTTGGGGTTTGACATGCGAAGTCTTTGGTGGGGCGCTTGCCTGCCACCGCTGCACTGAATGTATACACAGATGTGTTAGAGGATGGGGCAGCCGCAGCTGCACCAGGGCCTTCAACCAGCTTTTTGGCGCCCCTTTTCCACACGCACTTGTTGAATCCTGCACTTGGATATCCAACGAGGGCATTTTTGTCCGAAGCCATATGCGCCCCCTGGCAATTCACACACAGGGGGGTGGCTGTGCAGGACTCAGCAGAGTGTCCGGGCTTAGTGCAACGGGCGCATGAAGCCTCTGCCTGACGGCAGGTCTTTTGCCCATGGCCATACTTTTGGCACTTAAAGCACCGGAGGGGGAGAGGGACGTACTTTTTCACTTTCAAGGAGTAGTAACCTCCTCAGATTGTAGTAGGAGGGGTTGGGGTGCCAAACGTCAGGATGATGGTAGGGAGACGGATCTCCCTACCACCTCGCTTGGAAGCGGAGCGCCAGACGTAAGTCACCCCCTGAGACTTAAGCATCCGTACAAGTTCATCTTCTGACAGTTCTGCCAAAGCGTGATCTTTGATTACGCCTCTTGACGAATTCATAGTTTTGTGGGGTGTCACCTCCACTGGAGTGTCTCCAATGGAAGAGAGCCTCAGCAGCCCGTTGGAGTGTGCCCGGGTACGGCACTCCACCAGCAAGTCACCAGACCTGAGGCTCTGGGCCTCAGGCCTGCCAACACGGCTCCGGAGGGTCTCCCCCACCAGAAATGGATTAAGCTTGGAAACAGGTTTGTCTGTCATCTTGCTATGAACAATGAGAAAGCGAGGCCATACAGCTGACGCCTGAGGCGTCGCCTCCTCACAGTCCGAGTCACTGTCATGTTCAATGTCGGTGGCGATGTGCCGCTTCTGTGCAAGTTTTTTTTTGTTTTTTTTGTTTTTTCCATATTATAATAGTAGAGATATTCATCCCCCGGGGGTCCCCGCCCGCCACCGAGCCCAACAAGGGAAAGTGCAACTGTCGGCGGGTCTCCAGCCGACGCACAATGGAGACTGCCCGAAAGATATACTCAAGGGGGTAAGCCCGACTGAACCGTCTGAGCCACCGCCTTCTATCACACTGATGAATGCAGGGGAATACTGGCGCAAAGCACCTAATCAGCAGCTGAGGCTATAGCATGGTGCTCCGTATATCAACCCGCATGTGAACAGTGGGATAGGGCTCAACGTGACGAGAGCCGATTGACTAGGCCGGTACGACTAGCCTAGGAGATGAAGTGGGAGGTCGTTAATAAACAGACAGAAAAGCAATGGCCCGAGGACAGAGCCCTGAGGCAATCCGCCTGACAGTGTCTACTGACGAGTAAGAACCGTTTAATAACACCTTCTGCTGCCTGTTGCTTAGGTAAGAACTAAAGAATGATACAACGCTACAGGAACGTAAATGTTTTAAGTTTCTTCAGAAGGATTCCATGATTAACTAGATCAAAGGCTTTCTTAAAGTCCAGAAATACAGCTCCTGTTAATTTTGATTTGTTTAATGACGTCAGTCAAGTATCTATCAGTCTAGTTAGGAGTGCTTAGGACAAAAACCTGACTGAAAAGCATAAAGGAGTTCCAATTCTTCTAAGTATTTATGCAGATATTTGTGGACATGCCTCTCGAGGGGCTTTGAAAGAGTTGATAAAAGCGAAATAGGTCTACAGTTGTTAACATCAGTAAGATCTTGTCTTTGGCAAAGGTACTACTTTTGCATGCTTTAAGTCTTGTGGAAACGTGTTGTGCTTGATGCACAAATTATAGATATATGTTAGAGATTCCACAACGTAGGGAAGAGCGATTTTCAAAATCTTGGGGCTGATTTCATCCGGGTCTGATGACGTTTTCCTTTTCATTAACATATAATTAGCTTACCAACCTCATGCACAGCCAAAGGAGGAATAGAAAATTGAGATTTGCCAGCTGTTCTCTGGTCACAAAAGTTCAGCAATCTCTCAGGACACTTATACTGGTGATGATCTGAGCTTGAGGGGATTATGGAATCAACGACAGAAAGAAAGTGATTGTTAAAGATATTAGCATTAAGGTTGGCAGGTATTACTGGTGATTTCTTATTACTGCCTCTAGTAACCATGCTTCTTGCACTCCAGAGCGAAGATGTGTTTTTATTCTCTTTGATGAAACGATCACAGAGAGACTTCTTTGCTTTCTGATGACCATATATTTAACTAGATGTCGCTGTTTCTTATATTCTTGGAAACGTTTTTGTTCTCTCGGCTCGTTTCGCAGTGACATGGCTTGAATAATTTCTGGTGTTAGCCATTGGGGTAAACTTTGGTTTTTGACTCTTTTGTGTCGCAAAGGGGCATGTTTGTCTAGCACACTATTGAACAGTTTATACCAAACAGACAAAGCTTTATTTGGATCGGTTTCATTCTGGACGATTTCAAACTGAGCGTTGCGGAGCTCAGCTAGAAAGGCATCTTCGTCAAATAGTTTAAATGAGCGGAACGTTATGGTAGTGTATGCATGCTTTTTCTGCACCGGAATTTTAGATGACCACTCACAGACAACGGGATAATAGTCACTAATACTGAGACCAGCAACACTAACATTAGACACGGTTTGGGGACGGTTAGAGTACATGTGGTCTATCAGTGTTGTCATTGAGTGCGTGATCCTGGTTGGAGAGGAGACTAGTTGTTTTAAGTCTAACTGGTTCATTTGTACATTCCCATGCCGCATGGGTTTTCAACATGTCGATATTAAAATCGCCTAAGAACAACACGTCGTTGTCAGGCATACCAACGTTGTCAACTGTGTGCAAGAAGTTATCGTACTATTCGAATGTGGCTTACGGGTTACAATATAAAAAGCCAACAAAAGTTGGTCGGGCTTTGGGGCATCGTATCCCCATCCAGATACACTCGACCTCGGGGATTTCTAGGTCTATACGTCTATGGACAAGATGCAATGCCTGTTTGACCAGGTCCATTAGCGTCACGACGAAATAGAGAAAAAATGGAATACTAATTACTTCATCGCTCATGTTGGAATTTAAACGAGAGAGAGAGAGAGAGAGAGAGAGAGAGAGAGAGAGAGAGAGAGAGAGAGAGAGAGAGAGAGAGAGAGAGAGAGAGTGTGCAATTGCCGCGTGCACAGGTTTGTGCCAGATTAGCTTGTAGCCTACAGGCGCCAAGCCAAGCCTGCACAACCCTCCACACACACACACACACACACACACACACACACACACACACACACACACACACACGCACTGACACACACATACACACACATCAGTATATCATGTACACATACATTCTATCACTTAAAACTATACTACAGCAAATATAACAAGTATAAAGGATTTTGTACATAATTGTTCTCATAAAAATCAACACGGCGGCTCACTCCAACAAACATAAACAGGCATACACACACACACACACACACACACACACACACACACACACACACACACACACACACACACGCACGCACACACACACTCGCACACACACACACACGCGCGCGCGCGCGTGCGCAAGCACGTAGGAATGCGCGCGTGCACACACATACACTTGCACACACTGACACAAATAAACACACACCCGCACACACACGCGATAGCGGCCTCCCCGCGCCACTAAACCGCGCACAGCTAGATGCTATAGTCTGCCATGGAATTAGACTAGACTTGTATAGCGATCCCGCAACCACCGCGCGCGCGGGTCGACGCGAAGAAACCACGGCACTGCCACGCCTCGCGAGCGCCCAATGCTGTGTCTATGGACGGCATCCCGTCTGGCCAGCCGAGCCCATGGGGTCATGGATATTACATAATGCGGCTTGCTGGAATGCCAGCGGTATATTACATGCGTTCATAAATGTTAGAAGAGAATGCAGACTATCCGGGAAATGCCGCATAAGGCATGGAGTGCTACATGTAAAAATAAAAATAAAAAATAAAAGAAAAATTAAGTTTTGTCTAGATGTTTGAGCAGCTTGGTCTTGTAAGTTTTAAGCGATGGCGCGGCTCTAACATCCGCAGGAATGGAGTTCCATAACTTTGCACCAGAATAGGACAACGACGACCTATAAATGTCCAGTCGAGGCATCGGTACAACAAGATTGTTCCCTGGTGTTCGACTGGACCTCGTATGAGCAAAGTGGAACAAACTATTGAGATAGGCTGGTGTTTCTGATAGGGTGATTTTGCGCATGAGCACCAACTTATTATACTTAAACTGTTTTTCAAGTGGCAAAATGTCTAAAAGCTTGAATTTATTGTCAGTATTAATTACTTCTGAGGGTCTGTCAACAATAAGTTTAATGGCTCTTCTGTGGAGCGAGTTCAGACTTTTTAAATTAGCATCGCTACTACCGTCCCAAATAGATGAGGCATAATCCAAATGTGACTGAATATGGGCATAGTAGAAGAGTTTCCTTGTTGGCTCATCAGCAAAATGTCTCAATTTCGACAGGAGGAATACATTTTTAGATACTATTTTACACAGTTTAGTAATGTGGCCTTGCCAGCACAACTTGTCGTCTAAGTTGATTCCAAGCACGCGATGTTCTCTGACTTGCTCCACAGGCTGGCCGTTAAGTGTTAGTTGAAGGGGAGGGGGGTTCAACTGATGCTTTTGCCGTGTGGTAATCAGCATGCATTTGGTTTTAGTGGGATTAGGTATCATGGCGTTATGTCTGCACCATTCAGATATCTCATTTAAACTGTCTTGGAGAATCTTCACCATACATGTTACGTCTGATGACGAAACGTCCAGTGTTCCATCGTCTGCAAAGAGACTGCAAGTTACACTGGAGTCAGATATATGTAATGGAAGGTCGTTTATAAAGACAGAGAACAATAATGGACCAAGAATCGATCCCTGTGGTACTCCGTGCTCTATCACCCCTTCAGGTGAGCTTTTACCATTCACGTAGACATACTGCGTACGCCCATGCAGATATGACGTAAGGAAGGCAAGTGTGTCTGCGCTTAGTTGATAGACATTAAGTTTTTGAACTAAAGTTTCATGATTGACGAGGTCAAATGCTTTTGAAAGGTCCAAAAATACTGCTCCAGTCATTTGACTGCTGTTTATGGCAGTAAGCCATCTGTCAACAAGGTGTACCAATGCTGTGTGACAGGAGTGTTTCCGCCGAAAGCCAGATTGTAATGGATGTATGAGTTTGTGTTTTTCTAGAAAATGTTGTTAAGTGTGTGTGAATGTGTCTTTCTATCGGTTTCGACAGTGTTGACAGTAGCGAAATGGGCCTGAACTTGTTAGGGTCGGCAAGGTCTTTCGTTTTAGGTAGTGGGATCACTTTGGCTGTTTTTAGAGAAGATGGAAATATCCCCTGCTTTATGCAAAGGTTGTATATATATGTCAAGGTATCTACAATATACGGTAGGGCCATTTTCAGAACTGAGCTACTAATACCATCATGGCCAGACGTACGTTTGTTCTTTAAGTACGAGATGGATTTTCCCACGTCGTATATCGTTAACAGCGGAATGCTGAATGACATATCAGGGTCCAGCCGTTCTGCACAAAACGTCTTTAGCTTTTCGGACATAGCTGAAGACTGACCAGAATATGTATTTTTTAGCAACGTACTGGCAGCCGAGAGGAAATGCTGATTCAAGATATCAGCTGAGAGAGAGAGGAGAGAGAGAGAGAATTATGTCATATCTAGAGTATTGTGGAATGTCCGAGTGGTGTCGGAGTTGCTTCTTTTACGTCACCGCCACTGTCTGACTTTCTCCAGAAGTCAATGTTTTTTACTTTTTCTGAAAAGAATTTAAAGTTGAAAGCTGAAGAAGTTGAAAGGGTACAAGGCTGGCTAACTCATCCAATGTCTTTCACCAAACTAGCTATATCCCAAATTTCAAGTAAACATAACAAAAATTACGGACTCTAATCTAGGTCAACCGACTTCCTATAAACGGTCTTTTACGTCTTTAATGAGACGTCCAGATACAATATGCTCGAAGGCTCTCTTAGCTACCTGTTACGTTTGGTTGTATTATTCTTTTGAGAGTATGTGAGTGTTGATCATAGGAATGATCCGATATTCATTTGAGTTGTTTTCGATAAGATATAAGTACCTTTTTAGTAGGATTCATTTTCTTTTGCACGGAGAATTGCGATCGATTTTTGTTGTGACGCGTATTTTCGCTACAATGTTGTAAAGGTTGACCTACATTAGACTGGAAGGTTCGAGCAGGGTGGCGATCTTTCTAGTGACCTCAGATATGACGTCAAAGTAAATACGTTTCGCTGCGGTTCGCAACAATTACGGAAATCACGAAATTAGTCGAAGTTTGTAGAAAGTTGTAGGCAGATCTAGAGTGTTCTTTCTCATGAATATTAATGAGTTTTGGTTACGTTTTCTTTTCTGATTGGTTGTGTTGTGTGAATTTGCTGGATTGTTAAAAAATCTGTAATAGTATAAAAGACGGTGTTAGGAAATATGTGTGTGCATTGTATGGGAGACGCAGTGTATCAGAATTGTGGATGCATTGTATGAGACGGTGTACCAACGTGTGGATGCATTTGTGGACGCATTGTGCTGAGAGTACATCGTGAGAATAAAATATTGTTCGAAATGTTACTCCAGTGTGATCTACAACCTTATGCCACGTGTGACGAGGTGCAGCTGAGTGAAGTTTCTTTACAAGAACCCTACGTGAGTGCGTCTGGTGTGATTGTATCATACTACGACTACGACTACCACGTAACACTACCCATTAAATAAGGTATCTCGCCAAGTTTCAAGCTTGTACGTACACCAATAATTGAGATGCTCGTGTCTACATACACACGCACGCACACACACACACACACACACACACACACACACACACACACACACACACACACACACACACACACACACACACACACACACACACACACACGGACTTTCGCGCCAAATGTACGTTCAGCAGCGAGGTTAGTGTAAGTAGACATAACGTAATTTTTATTTTGGTACTTCAGTTGTCAGGGGTTTAGGCCTGCCCGACATCTAGAACATGCTATTAAATTCGCCCCACCGCGACCCATCCTAAAAAGTCCCTTCTATAAGTAGAAGGGACTTAAAAGAAAACAGACCGGCATGATTGGGAAGGGTACGTAGAAATCCCCGACACTACGTCATTGTCTTATGCAAGGTGATGTAATCAGACAGTGTGCAACATGGCGACCAATGCGGTCATTCAATTCTGCTTGACGTTTTTAGCAGAGGATCGAAGACGAAGAGAAACGAGCGATGCAGTAAGGCCTACCTTTCGAAGTTATGAGCGCCTTTGAAAGTAAACGCTTCATTTTCTAATGCATCGGTAGTTACCGTGCGTAACGATGCGCTTAGTGGTTTCGCGCGGGTATTTCATGGTGTTGTTATTATTATATCACACATAACACTCGTGCGGTTGGGCTTTGTTATGTTTGAAGCTAGCTTTAGCGTGTTTTTTTAGCGTTTATTTATTTATTTATTTTTTATATTTTTTTTATTTATTTTTTATTTTTTTTTGGGGGGGGGTGGGGTGGGGGGGGGGGTGGGGGTGTTAAATCCTAATCCTATTTTGGTGTTCTGCAAATTTCACAGAAGCTGTCCACTCAGTCTCGTATTTCAGTGAGCAAAACAGCTACTTCACTTTCAGGCGGCAGAGGGGACCACAATCAAAGATACTACGGCCGGCCTAGGCTGTGGCATCTTGACCGTTCTTTCCCTGCCATAGCGGTCATCTGGCATTTAGGAATGTAACTGCACGCATGCGCAAAAGTAGGATTGAGCCCAAATCAAACGTCATTGGTCCTCTACTTAAGAAGTCACTACTACAAAGCCAATTTCACTCTATGCATAACAAGCAACCTGCCGCTAAACTTGTGAAATAATGTCTCTCAAGCTAGGCGTTTACTTTTGAAGCTATGGGCTACGTCGCTGTGCATACGGCAGGACGTTTGTTTGTTTTGTTATGTCTGTGCAGTTGCAGGGGAAAAAATGAAAACTCGTCATCTCATGCAGCCATTGCCCTTCCCCCCCCCCCTACCCACCACACACACACACACACACACAATCCTGCACGGTACAAAAAAAGTATTCTTTCAACATTGCATGCTTTGAGCATTACCATTACGTCTACGTGCCAATACGTCATATGATGAACATTTTATTACGTAAAAGATTCCTGTTTATCTGGCTCGTGCGTTTCTTTCACCAGTGCGCTCTCGACACCCTCTCTTTAAATAGACACTCGAAAAAACCTGTTCAAACGCGTGTCTCCCGCGACTGTAGGCGTCGACTTTTTCGATAGGCGTTGCACACGTATAGTAATAGACTTACGGGTACATGGATAGCTCATATTGCCCCCATTACACGTGCCGTCTTTATTTCTAGACCTATTTCCAGACCATTTGGAGCCAATGCTGCTCCGCAAAGCTTACACTTACAGTAGTACAGCTTCCTGAGCATATGAGCAAAAGATACCTGTCTTAGCCATCCTCGGTGGTACAGCACTTCATATTCCACAAGAACTTTGGCAAGCCTATTGTAGTTTTTGATGATTCTCCTAGCTTCAGGATTGTCCTCAAAAACCACTGGCCGTGCCTTGAAAACATCCATGGGTTCTGAAATTCGGCGGTACAGCTGTCTGGCCCAGGCAATCTTCCCAGCCACAGGAGGCATATTGCGAGGGATGTTGGGCTCCGACCTGAAGTTCTGATACATCCTGGCCACCATCTCTAGATCCTTTCCATACATGGAGAAGATGAATTTGTACTTCTCGTCCATTGGTAAAAATGTCACTTGCAGAGCTTCAAACCTCCGTAGTAACCTCAATGCTCGATCCGTGTTTTGCAAGTTTTCAAACATCGTGTTCATGAAGCTAGTGATAGAATTCTGAAACCAGAAACATAAATTTCAGTACATCTACTCATAAAATTTTACTCACTTCGATATCAAGTTTTGACAAGCATGTATTGGTTTTTACACCAACATGAAAAGAATGGTACATATTGTCTGATGAAATATGTGACCGGCTCTGGCAAAACCAGGACAAATGGTATGTTTGGGGATATTGAATGTTATATATCTATGGAATCTATAGACATGAACGGCAAAGCCATCATTACTCACATGCATGACGGAGACAGTTCGTAGACCTGTAACCACGTTCTTAACCAAAGGTCACTCAAATGAGCAAGTGTTAAAGTGTCTTGATATAATTAATGACGTTGGTCATGTACAAAGTCCTACGTTCTGTCAACATGAAAAGTTTTCACTCGTTTGATTTATTGATCTCCCAACTGACCAGTGACCTTTACAAGTGGTTAGCAAAAATTCAGTATGCTCAGAAATATCGCAGTATCAACAACCTATGTGCAAAGACTAACTGAACAGATTGAAAACAAGAAAGACAAAGCCCTTATGGCTCACCTGTATGACTGATCCACACATGTCTGACAATAAGTAAAAGGATGGCTTCAGTACTAACAAAATCCAAAATTTAATCAGTTTTCAAACATCTGTGAAACCCCCTTGACTCTTGACCTTTGCAATGAGTCGACTAGGAAGGTCGACATAGGAAGGTCTTATCATCAGCTACCTTTGTGCCAAATGTGATTGAAAAGTTTACAAAAATGTTAATAATAACTACAATTATTGGCATTTTATACACATTTGTCGACCTCTTGTGACCCTTGAACTTTTCCAAATTGGCCATCCAAATTAGTATGCATAGATAGCTCTTACCATCAGGTTTGCAGCAAGTTTGGGTATACAGTTGTTAATAGTAATTGAGAAAAAACATTTCTTGTCAAAATATCGTTATTTTTTACCTATTTCCTGAACTCTTGTGACCCTTGAACTTTCCGAGGGGTCATCCAAATTAGTATGCATAGATGGGTCATACCATCAGTTATCTTTGTACCAAGTTTGGGTTTGAAGTTGTGAATAGTATTTGAGAAAAAAACATCTTTTGTAAAAATATAGCTATTTAGGACTATTTCCTGAGCTCTTGTGACCCTTGACCTTTCCGAGGGATCAACCAAATTAGTGTGCGTATAAAGGTCTTACCATCAGGTATCTTTGTACAAAGTTTGGGTTTGACGTTGTGACTAGCATTTGAGAAAAAACATCTTTTGTCAAAATATAGCAATTTTTTACCTATTTCCTGAGCTCTTGTGACTCTTGACCTTTCGAGGGATCAACCAAATTAGTATGCATAAAAAGGTCATACCATTAGGTATCTTTGTACCAAGTTTGGGTTTGAAGATGTGAATAGTATTTAAGAAAAAACATCTTTTGTAAAAATATGGCTATTTGGGACTATTTCCTGAGCTCTTGTGACCCTTGACCTTTCCGAGGGATCAACCAAATTAGTGTGCGTATAAAGGTCTTACCATCAGGTATCTTTGTACAAAGTTTGGATTTGAAGTTGTGAAAAGTATTTGAGAAAAAACAATTTATGTCCCAAAATATATTTTTTGATATATTTTCTGATCCCCTGTGACCTTGACCTTTGAGAGAGGACACTGAAATTGTTATGTTTTGAAATGTCTTGCCACAAAGTATCCTTGGGCCAAGTTTGAAGACTGTAGCTTGAATAGTCGAGAAAATGCCAACGTTAAAGTTTACGAAAGACGACGGATGGATGACATACGAAGGACGACGGACGGACGACCACTGGCCAAGAACATAGACTCACTTTTGCTTGGCACGTGAGCCCCCCAAAATGCCTAAAAACTACCATTTGTTGACATGCTGTGACCTTTGACCTTTCACATGGACATGCCTAATTAGTATGCGAAAGAATGTCTTATTATTCAGGTAATGATGTACGAAGTTTGGCTTGAAAGTTAAAAATAGTTTTTACAGTAAAATCCGGATATAACAAATTGTAAGAGGACCAAGATTTTGTTGTCGACTCTAATGTGGTACAACCGACTTTCTATAAAGGCACTTCAATGAGACACCCAATTTAAATATGCTCTGGGGCTCTACTAGACACCCATTTAACAAAGCACTTCTTCAACTTTCAAGCATGTACGTACACAAATATCGGAGATTTTCGTGTTTACACACACACACACCATCACACACACACACACACACACACACACACACACACACACACACACACACACACACACACACCTACACACCTACACACACTTGTCTGTCCACAAATGCGGGCTCTAGTCGCTCACACAACACACACACACACACACACACACACACACACACACACACACACACACACACACACACACACACATACACGCGCGCGCGCGCGCGCGCGACGCCAAAAGTGCGTTTAGCACCGAGGCTAGTGTGCCTAGACATGACGTAATTTCATCTGGTTACTTTAGTTGTCAGATGTTTAGACCCTTGACCTTTCCGAGTGATCAACCAAATTAGTATGCATATAAAGGTCTTCCCATCAGGTACCAAGTACCAAAAATAGCTATTTTGACCTATTTCCTGATCAACTGTGACCTTGATCTTTGTGAGAGGTCACTCAAATTGGTATGTTTAGAAAGGGCTTGCCACAAAGTATCCTTGGGCCAAGTTTAAAGACTGTGGCTTGAATAGTCTCCGAGAAAATGCCAAGGTTGATCACGGACGACGGACGACGGACGGAAGACCACTGGCCCAAAAGATAGACTCAGTTTTGCTTCGCACGTGAGCCAAAAACCGGTCGGTGTATTCTACACACCAGTACGATTAAGGCGAGCTAGGACACCTCAGCGCAATTTCTTTGGTTTATGGACATATGTTTTATTGCATATCATTAGAATCAGTATTTGTCTGCCCTGAACGCTCCGACATGCTCACTTAGTCAGGTATGCTCACCGTTGCCATGGCAACGAACACTAAGTGACCGTTACACCTGGTTGCTAAGGAAACAAAGTTCGGCTACCGTTGATGCTTCTGAAAAGCCATATTTGGTCAAAATATCAACTGATATCATTATGGAAGGTCAGAGTCGATTTTGAATATCTTACCTGGTTTTGAAGAAAACTATTTTTATATGAATATTCTGGTTTTGGTCATTTTTGGAATATGTTAGCCAAGGGAAGCTATTCATAGCTCTCAAACTAAGCTGAAATGAAACAATCGGCACTGACATACCATTATAAACCTATCTGTGAACTTGCGTGTAAAATGTCACTATCATCTGACAAGTACATTTTCAGATATTTGTTCCCTCGATATGTACCCCCCCCCCCCCACCCACCCCCCCAAAAATAAATAAATAAATAAATAAAATATAAAAAAAGTATTATTTTGAGAAAACCGCAAAAGCAAGTTTCAACAATGTGCCGTTTTGTCCCCATCATACACAGCTCTAACATGTCACCTGAAATCGTTGGCGTTTGATTTTTCACATGATAAAACCTTTATGCAGTGCAGACAGAAATCCTGTGTGTATTATGACCTACACCCCGATGCTTTAGTTTTGCATGCTTAGTGAGTATTACTTGTTGTACTCAGTCTGCACACCTATTGCGTCCAGTTTGTTAATAAGCACTAATGTCACAACTGCTTGGTGACAGTAAACCATTTTAACAACATTCTAAATTGCTAGAATCACCAATCAAACCCAGGTGGATTAGGTATTGTGAATCAACGTTACCTCGTGTAGACACAATGATGCACTATTGAAGCACCCCAGTGCCTTTTTGTTTTTCATTGTATACGCTTCACGCAGAAAACTGGTATTCAGACAGAATGTACGGTAGATGTAAGCAGAAGGTTGGTAGAGTAATTGGCAATATTCGTCAGGGTCCATACTCACAGCCATAGGTTCCTAACTTAGATATAGTTGCACTTGTCAAAGTGTAACTCACTGGTGAAAACCAATCTGTCCGAGCTGGTTTGCCGTTGTAAGAGTATCTGTGTTATGTTTACTGTGGCAGCAGATGACGTTGGACTTTCTCATCACAGGAGAAAATTCCATTTCTATCATTGTTCAACATTCCTAAAAGTCGGAAGGGTAAGCCAAGGGTAAATATACATGAACGCTTGTCTCACACGAGTTTACATTTATGGCTTTCTTGTGTTTCAGCTTATACACATTATGCTTATACATCCGTGCAGTTTACACAACTGTTAATGCTAAATATACTATGTTGAAGACGTAAATATGGTTTAGAGATCTGTCAGCTTTGAGGTGCAGTGCTGTTCCTAAAGCATCAGAAGCTGCAATCTAGTTTGTTACATGTCCCTGCACTGTGTTCATTGTATGCACAGGCCATAGCCAGTTGTTACATTACTTGAAATAGGACAGACTGAATTCGTAAAGAAAACATAATGATTTCTCTCTTGGCTTGACTTCGCGAACGAAGATTCTATAGGGCTTGCCCACGTCGTCTGCAGGCATTTTCGTGGCTGCGGAGGCCAATCCGGGACAGGCAGGTTCGACCGCAGTGGCTGCAGGGGAATAATGATTTACCACAAGTAAATAAAGTATTTAAACGCCTTATATGTCTGACAATATATAAAATAGTTAGTTAATGAAACGCGCATAAAGCTTAAAAAAGCAGCCTGTTATCATCACACCGCATATACACCCTTTTTGCATGCTCATGGTGATTGCTGTGGAAGATGTAAAACACATACCATACTAAAGCGGCTGCATGTTATAATTTGTACCATACTGGTTTACTGCAAAATCACACCTACACCATCACAATGACAGCTGCATCTTGCCTGATTTCAGAACTTTCACAGTGCACTTTGTAGCCTCTTTAAACAAGTAAAAGAAATATGTGTATGACGTACATTGATCTTTTTACAATTGAAAATCATATAATTGATTGTGCATATGCTGTTGGACTATCATTCCTGCAAACACGAGTTTTGGGTGACATTTATGCGGGACGTGGTACTGCCGAAATCCTAACACTTTCTCGCTACGAACGGACAGGTCCACAATGTTCTTTGTCGTTATCGAGCACATCTGTGTTTCCTTGGGCTGGCAAATTTCTTTCACGTATGCATACGTTTCGTCAGTAGTGATCAGAGCGTCTCACAATGAATATACTGATAGTTTCTGATCAGACCAAAAAATTCAGATGTTACAACAGACGAAAGACGTGAGATTCCTGAATGCAGAATTGCGGATTTCTATGAATGCACACTTAGCTCCAATGTCAAGCAGCTCACAAACAAATTATAAAAATCTTCGATCTCGGCCTTTGTATCTTTGATTTTTGTACATTATGTTTTGCCAAATCGTTTGCGCACCTACCTGCGAAATTCCCCAGATCCTTTCGAAACGACTCGCAGCTGCAGATGATGTTTGTGCCTATTCTGGAACGGGCAGTTACGTTTTCCTGTATATTACGATTATTCACGTTCTTCAGTCTCACTCTGTCATGTTGACTAAATTCTTCTGCGTTTTTATCTAAACAACGCGTTTTAGCTTGTAATCCGCCCCAAAAACATACTTGCAAGGTGCGAGTTGTATCCGACACGAAGTTAGCCGAACAGACTCGGAAATACATTTGAACCAATCAGAGATGCACATTTATGTGGTGCTCCTGATCGAAATAGTCATAAGACCAAATTTGGAAGTTATCGACAACTTCCTAGGTTTGCATCAGGCAGTTTTTTTTTGTCGTTGATTGTTCGTTTAGGCTTGGGTGAAGGACAAATTACTGCAAGGGAGAGAAGTGGCTTCCAAACGACATAACTTTTTTTCAATGCGGTAAGAAAAATGTGCGCTTTGACCAGGTTCGATAGTAGGCAATAGGCACATATTTTGAGGGGGAGGGGGGTGGGGGGGGGGGGGTGGTGGGGGGAATGCAAACAAACTCCGGGTACTTTGTTTATTTAACATTTATGGGTGTTCGATAAAAGCTCTGAGGAAAAAGGAGTATGTTTTCACATAACGGACACTCAGAACATGCAGAAAATCCGGAAAACCCAAAACAGCCAACGTGACAGATTTTTCACATTGGAGGTGTCCTAGCTCGCCTTGAGGTTGTGAAAGGTGAGGTGTAGCGAAGGTTAATCAAAATATGACAATTTTCTACATGCTGCTCTTCTGGGTTGTCCGGGTTTAGTCGGAGCGGGTCGCATACGGTTTCTGAGATTTATCATTTCAATGCTTCATTGAACTACTTCGCCCAAAAATGAGAGCACTAACTTTTGAACGGGCTTGAGGGGTACATCTAATATATTTTTTTCTTTCTAATGTAATAAAATCAGACTTCGTCTAGGTTTTCTTAACCTCCTAACTGCCAGGGCGCGACGAACGCTACGTATCTGCGAGAGACGTGAATCCTCATGAGCCCCGCAGTCGCCGGGGCTCATGAGGATTTATGTCTCGTGTTAGTCCTATGTTCTTTATGCCTATTTGTGGTCCCTGGTTACAATTTGTTCTTCACTCGAATGTCGGTCAGTGTGCAATCGTTTCAGACTTGAAATTCGGTAGCTAAGGCGTTAACCCTGTCAACAGATTGCTTTGGCTATTTTGCAAACTGGTGCTGTACAGAATAGGAAAACAAGATATGCTGACTCAACTGCAATGAAAGCTTCTCCACTTTGCAGCAGGGATTTCACCCCTATCTCATTATAATCTCTCCAGTTGTTATATGCCCTATGGAACACGAGGTTGTTCAACAAACATCTTTAATAAACAATCATTTTTTTACTTGATGAATTATCATATATTCGAGTTGTGGTCAACTTTCTTAAATCTCACCTGAAGTACATTCATCTGCATTTTGAAATCATCAAAGTCCAAGTCAAAGTTGTCCTTTCGAAAATCCAGGAAGTCATAGTTTTTCTTTTTCATGGATGTCACAATTCCAGTCAACTTGTTAGCCAACATGTCTATGCCTGAAATACAAAATGGCAATGAAAAAAAAGCACATTTCATCTGTTTGTCATATGCAACAGTTGTACAAATACACAAGTACATGGCTTGTTCGCAAGACAGATCTGAATGTCAAAGCATTCTTGGCTACCATGCATGATCGATAACATTATTCTTCTGACCTATGACCTTGACCTTTCGGACAGGTCACTCAAATATTAAAGTGTCTTGACATAATTTAAACTACCATTTCCCTACGTTTGACTTCATAACTAACAAGAAAGGCAAAGCTATTATGGCTCACGTGTATGACCGATTTACATATGTGTGACCTTTGTGACAAGGGCTGGCTTCTGCACCAGCAAAATCCATGTTTTCTGAAAATGTAAACATTTTTCACACATCTGTCCACCCCCCCCCCTCCCTCCCCACACGTGACCCTTGACCATTGTGACGAGTCGACTAAATTAGTATGCATAGGAAGGTCTTATCATAAGCTATCTTTGTGCCAAATTTGGTTAAAAAGTTTGCAAAAATGTTGATAATACCTACAATTTTATCACAAATTGGCATTTTACACACATTTGCCAGCCTCTTGTGACCCATGACCTTTCCGAAGGAGTCATCCAAATGATTATGCATAGATAGGTCTTATCATCAGGTATCTCTGTATCAAATTTGGGTTTGAAGTTGTGAATAGTATTTGAGAAAAAACATCTTTTGTCAAAATATGGCTATTTTTGACCTATTTCCTGAGCTCTCATGACCCTTGACCTTTCCGGTGGATCAACCAAATTAGTGTGCATAGAAAGTCTTCCCATCAGGTATCTCAGAAGCAAGTTTGGGTTTAAAGTTGTGAATAGTATTTGCGAAAAAACATCTTTTGTGAAAATATGGCTATTTTGGACTGACTTCCTGAGCCCTTTCCGAGGGGTACTAACATTTGACGTATTAGAGGATCAAACTTTGCAATTTTCTTGCTGATTTTCACACTTAGGGCTTACAGATCACAATTGACCTAATCGTACCCGATAGCCGAGACAAACTGTAGGCTTATGTACATACAGTATATAAAAAAATCATGCAATTACTAATGAGAAGATTTCTCGTAAAAAAGAGTCAATTGTTTTAAGATTAATCTCAAATAATTAGTGAAATTAATTCTCAAAACGTGAAAATATGTTTTTCCCAAAATATTTAATTATCACTCAAAATGTTCTAGAGGTACAATGCTGGTTAACAAACTCATTCAATGTCTTCCTTTTATCTAGTTATATGCAAACAAATCGAGTAAAAAGTAAGAAAAAGAAAGGCAAAACCAGTATGGCTCACGTGTATGACCTATTTACATATGTGTGACCTTTGTGACAATAAGTAAAGGACTGGCTTCTGCATCAGCAAAATCCATGTTTTCTCAAAATGTAAGCATTTTCACACATCTGTCAACCCCAATGACCTTTGACCTTTGCGACGAGTCGACTAAATTAGTATGCCATGGGAAGGCCCTATCATCAGCTACATTTGTGCCAAATTTGATTGAAAAATCTGCAAAAACGTTGACAATACCTACCAATTTATCAAAATTGGCATTTTACTCACATTTGTCGGCCTCTTGTGACCCTTGACCTTTACGAGGGGTCATCCAAATTAGTATGCATAGATAGGTCTTACCATCAGGTATCTCTGTACCAAATGTGGGTTTGCAGTAATGAATAGTACTTGAGAAAAAACATCTTTTGTCAAAATATGGCTATTTTTCACCTATTTCCTGAGCTCTTGTGACCCTTGGCCTTTCCGAAGGATCAACCAAATTAGTAAGCATAGAAAGGTCGTACCATCAGGTATCTATGTACCAAGTTTGGGTTTGAAGTTGTGAATAGTATTCGAGAAAAAATAAATTATGTCAAAATAAAGCTATTTTTGAACTATTTCCTGACATTGACTTTTGTAAGCAGTCACTGAAATTGGTATGTTTAGAAAGGTCTTACCACAAAGTATCCTTGGACCAAGTTTGAAGACTGTGGTTTGAATAGTCTCCTAGAAAATGCCAACATTAAAGTTTACGACGGACGACGGCGGACGGACGACGGACGGACGAATACTGGCTCCAAACAAAGAGTCACTTTTGCTTTGCACTTGAGCCAACAATTATGGACTCCAGTTTGGAGCAACAGTTATAAATACCTTGGTTTCACCAATTCACACATACCACAAAACTATCGTTTACTGTAGCCGTCTCTGACTATGCTGTAAAGGGAAAGGCGAAAGTTTCTCAGCAATTGAGTGGAAGCTGTGAAACGTGAAACCTTAAACCATCTAAACCCATGTATTGTCTTTAAGCTTTTTGATACCCAGGTGGAGCCGATGCTCCTTTACTTGCCTGAAGTATGGTGGCTGAAGCAGTTTGAAACAAGAAAGGCAAAGCCATTATGGCTCACGTGTATGATTTATTTACTTTCATTCATATGTGTGACCTTTGCAACAATAAGTAAAGAGGTGGCTTCTGCACCAGCAAAATTCATGTGTTTTTTTTTTCTTCTCTAAAATGTAAGCATTTTTCACACATCTGTCAACCCCCGTGAACAAAGACCTCTGCGATGAGTCGACTAAATAAGTATGAATAGGAAGCCCTTATCATCAGCTACCTTTGTACCAAATTTGATTGAACATTTTTGCAAAAATGTTGATAATATTTACAATATTATCACAAATTGGCATTTACACACATTTGCCGGCCTCTTATGACCCTTGATCTTTTCGAGGGGTCATCCAAATTAGTACGCATAGATAGGTCTTACCATTAGGTATCTCTGTACCAAATTTGGGTTTAAAGTTGTGAATAACTGAAAAGAAAAGGGGAGACTGCCATTGACAATGCTCTTACCTACTTTACTTTGTGACCTTTCAGAGGGATCAACCAAATTAGTATGCATAGAAAGGTCTTACCATCAGGTATCTCTGTACCAAGTTTGGGTTTGAAGTTGTGAATAGTACTTGAGAAAAAACATCTTTTGTCAAAATATGGCTATTTTGGACCCATTTCCTGAGCTCTTGTGATCCTTGACCTTTACGAGGGCTTATCCAAATTAGTATGCATAGATAGATCTTACCATCAGGTATCTCTGTAGCAGTTTTGGATTGGAAGTTGTGAATAGTATTTGAAAAAAGAAATCTTTCGTCAAAATATAGCTATTTTTGACCTATTTCCTGAGGTCTTGTGACCTTTTACCTTTCCGAGGGATCAACCAAATTAGTATGCATAGAATGGTCCTACCATCAGGTATCTTTGCACCAAGTTTGAGCTTGAAGTGGTGAATAGTATTTAAGAAAAAATCAATTATGTCAAAATATAGCTATTTCTGACCTATTTCCTGACCCCCTGTGACCTTGAACTTTGCGAGAGGTCACTCAAATTAGTATGTTTAGAAAGGTCTTGCCACAAAGTATCCTTGGGCCAAGTTTGAAGACTGTGGAACGAATAGTCTCTGAGAAAATGTCAAAGTTTAAGTTTACCACAGACGACGGACGCCGGATGGACGACCACTGGCCCAAAACATAGACTCACTTTTGCTTCGCACGTGAGCCAAAATGAGAAGTGCATGTAAGAACTCTATTGTGAAAGACTAATTTTAATGCATCTTGTTACCTTCTATTTTAGACTTTGGAAGCTCATTGAAACTGTATATAGTGTTGAACATATCAATGATCTTCTGCATGCGTCGCGAAAAAGTGTCAAACTTTCCAAAAATGTACATCTCGGAGAAGTCAAACTGATGTTCTTCTGGCGTGAGCTCCAACTTTTTCTTAGTCTCATGGTAGTGAAATCTGTATTCTTCATTCAGATGAATGCAATCTCGTAGCCTTTTCCTCAATACGTCCTGATCAAGCGTCCAAATGGTCTCAGTGCGGCGATCTGTTATGTAGGTTTTGCAAGCTGTTATCATTTGGTTTGTGATCTGCAACAGAGGAAGACAAGTGTGCACTTTTGGTACATTAAACAAGGTTTGTGTCTGGAACTGTTTTATATCCTTCCACCCACCCCCCCCCCCCCCCCCATCCCCACCCCTCCCCACCCCCTCCACCCCACAACACACACAGATGACATTGTGTGTAAGAGAGTTTTGTTCATCTAAATAAAAATTGCTGTATGGTCACTAACAGAGATTATGAGTTGCAGATACAAAGAATAGGTATAAGTACAATAGCTCAGCTACTAGACACACTCAGCTTAGAGACAGAGTATCTACATCATCTTAACTTTGGACGTCATTGGTTAAGTGGTTGGAAAGATATCTGGCCACCATGTAATCCTGACCTTTGACACTTTGCCTTGAAATAGTCGAGTATCATCACATAATTATTATTTCTTTTATTTTCTTCCATTACGTTATCTTTATGAAGCAGACCGCGAAAGGCGACACCCCGCCTTAATCAAATGTTGCAAGGTTTCGTTTTCACGTTCTGACGCAATGTTTGAGCGTGTATCTCTCTTTTGCTAAAACTGTTGGAAACATTCATTTTTCTACAAAAACTGCGACTTCTTTTTATTTTTGTGTCAAATGGTTTTGTTTTTGCATCCCAGTAACGACATGCACCCGTTGAAACGTCAGTGGCATTAGTGGACTGTACAAGGAACATTATAAAAAAGCTAAATATGAGGTACATAGGTGTATTAAGGCATCAAAAAGACAATACCGACAGAAACTGGAAGCAACCTGATTACGAACAATTCTAGAGATATGTGGCAAGGTATACAGAAGATCACAAACTACAAACAAGCATCAAAACGCGCAGACACTCACAGCCCCACACTGGCAAACGACCTGAACGTGTTTTACGGTCGTTTTGACAGGCAAAATAACCACCCCGTTACTGTGCCACCCCTGCTTAGTACCGATGATGATTTTCTTGTGGTGTGTGAAACGGATGTGAGGCGGCTTCTCAGACGTTTGAATGTGCGTAAGGCAGCAGGCCCCGATGAAATTTCTCCTGGCCTTTTGCGTTACTGTGCGGACCAGCTCTCGAGCGTTCTCACAGTCAAATTTAACTGGTCATTACAGGCATGCAAGGTTCCATACTGTCTCAAAAAGTCAGCTGTTATCCCCGTACCAAACAAGGCAACCATCAGTACCCTTAACGACTACAGGCCTGTGGCATTGACCTCCGTCATCATGAAAACGTTTGAGCGGCTGATCCTGCAGCACATCAAGTCTGTCATGCCCCCCTCCCTCGATCCTTATCAGTTTGCTTACCGCGCAAACCGACCAGTACAGGACGCTGTGTCGCTAGGGCTGCACTATATTCTGCAGCATTTGGAGAAGTCAACAACCTGGATTTGCATGTTGATAAGACCAAGGAAATGATAATTTATTTCAGAAAAAAAAAAACTGACCCCTTTCCCTTAACCATCCAAGAAAACGATATTGAAATTGTTGAAACGTTCAAGTTCCTGGGTACTCTCATTTCGCACGATCTGAAGTGGGAGAAGAATATTGAACAGCCAGTAAAGAAAGCCCAGCAGCGCCTGTTTTTTTCATCGGCGGTTGAGTCTTTTGGCGTCAGTCAGCAGATCATGGTGCAGTTTTACCGCGCCGCCATTGAGAGCGTTCTTACCTTCTCAGTGACGTTGTGGTATGGCAGCGCAACCGACGAACCCTTGCAAGAAATTAAATAGGGTGATCAAAACAGCATCTCATATTGTTGGAAGCGATCTCCTCTCGCTGGAATCTCTGTACCACGCACGCACCATCAAGAGAGCGGCTCCATCATACATGACAAGCACCATCCTGCACATAGCCTGTTCGAGCCCTTGCCATCTGGCTCACGCTTTAGATCCATTATAATAATAATAAAATAATAATTACGGTACTTATAATACTTATAAGGCCAAAACCACTCGTTTTCAGAAGAGCGTTTATCCCTTGGCTGTTCAGGCCCTGTCTAATGTGGCTGCGTGTGATGAAGCTCTATGCTTGTGCATAGTGCTCGCACAATAGGATTAGTACGGTACGGTTTTTGTTGACGGTTTGTTTGTGCCGATAGTCCGTGGGGCCTGCTGCCCATGTGGAATCTGTAAGACATGGTTAGCACGGGATTTTTTAGTGAGTTCTGTTTAGTGAGTTCTAGGCGGAAGCTGTGACTGTCAGAGGTCTAGATCGGTAGTGCGGGCTGTCTTGTCGTATGGAACGGTTGTGTTTGAGTTACCTAGCCCGCATTCCAAGACTCTGAAGCCTAGATTTCAGGTATGTTTCTATAAACGTAGCATTGATAGTTGTTTAGTTAAAGACAGTATGCGTGGTAAGATTAATGTGGTTGTATAGCGGTGTTCCGGTTTGGTTTAGTTATAGTATGTTTAGAATTCGGTGAAGTAACCGGTGTTTTTGTATACAGTTGTTTACCGAGTTAGATGACTAAAGGAATATGAAGTGTGTATGTCTAAGCCGCTATGAAGATAGTACGTGGTTGGTTAAGCATAGTCTTTTCCAGGGTATAGAGTAATGTATAGCAAGAGTGTTAGGCTATAGTCTGTTTCAAGATAGTGACAGATATGGGGGTGATACGAAAAGAGTTTATGAAGCACGTGTGTGTGTGTGAATGAACGTGTGAGTTATTTGTATCAGCCAGGTTACGTGACGTTTCTCATTGATCCAATATGTTGTGTGTTTAGCAAGTGTTACGTTGGGACTTTTGTTGTCTATTCAGAGTTCTTGTAACAAGAGTGGAAAGACGGACGCCGAGACGTCGAGTCGCAGGTGGGACCTACGTGAGGTCATCCCTCCAGCTCTTCTGAGAGTGAGTCTGACTGGGGACCAAGACACCCAAGTCCAAGTGAGAACTGAGTACCGTACGAGAACAAGGACGTCCGTGCCCAAAGAGAGACAGGACGGCAACAAGCGTACGACGAAGGACTTTCACGCCTAGACTTGAGAAGGACCAACGTAACCAGGCAACAACATCAAACAGGTTGGAGGCAATGTGAGACTAAGACCTAACCTGGCAAAGATATTGTGATACGTGTGTGGTGTGATAATAGAACAGTGTATATAGTTGATAATCATTTAAGTCGTTCTTTTCATTTATAGTGTATAAAGGTTACTTTAGAAAGGGAGCCCGTGTGTTGTGTTTTACCGCATGAATGCGCCCGTCTGAGTCAGTGGCGGTGTATGCGTCTGTTGCGTGAGAGTCTGTGCGTACGACTGTGGGCAAGTCTGCGTGCGTTACACTGCGGTATGATACAATCAGCAGATTGACTCAAAGTCCCTAAGTTGGAATTACCTACAGCCCATCTTAGTTGTTTATAGTTCTTTTATGTTCTATTAAACCTCTTCTTAAACAAGATATACAGTCACTTTACAAATACATATGAATTTAGTTAATCTGTTTTCGTTGCGCGGCCGCTCACCTGGCGGTTTATGTTGTCATAATATGGTTATTACGCTATAGATTTTTTTCTTATTTATTTATTTATTTTTTAAAATTTATTTTACTTACTTAGATGTGTGTGCATACTTAGCACAATAACTGCTATACATATGTGTGGTTTGGTATTTTGGAGTCTGCTCGATTGTGATGCAAGTATGTTTTATGTGGTGATCCTAATATGGACGCTCGTCAGTTACGCCGCAAAAAAATTCCTAATGTTTATGCATCTGGCAATAAAGTTTATCTTATCTTATTCAGTGGCGTATGTCTGACGTGTATACGTAAATAATCTGTCGTCTACTCTAAGACTGAACAGATACCTATTTCCGGCTTTTGGAATGAAAAATGTTTTTCATTTTGATGAGAACTGTGAGTTGTTTGGACTTAACATTCTTTGTATCCCTCAAGGTACTGATTTGCTATGAACAGTAACGCTGGCTGACATGTCACAAGTGAATTTTATCATTCTCAAAATATTCCCTAAAATGTGTTTGTGTATGTGATGGTGTGTGTGTGTGTGTGTGTGTGTGTGTGTGTGTGTGACAAATAAATGTTATAATTCGCAAAATATTCCCTCAAATTGTGTGTGTGTGTGTGTGTGTGTGTGTGTGTGTGTGTGTGTGTGTGCTTGCGTATGCAGGCGCTGGCGCGTGCTTCCGTGTTTATATGTCTGTGTTTTGGCTATTTTTTTTAATTTTAAAGTTTTTTTTAAATTATTTTTTTGTTTACTTACACGCTTATACATCGAACAGAAAATCCAGGGGATGTGATCATCGACGCGATGAAAAACTAACAAGAAAGACAAAGCCATTATGGCTCACGTGTATGACCGATTTACATAATTATGTGTGACCTTTGTGACAAGGGCTGGCTTCTGCAGCAGCAAAATCCATGTTTTCTGAAAATGTAAGCATTTTTCACACATGTCAACCTCCCGTGACCCTTGACCTCTGTGATGAGTTGACTAAATTAGTATGCATAGGAAGGTCTTATCATCAGCTATCTTTGTGCCAAATTTGGTTGAAAACTTTGCAAAAATATTGATAATACCTACAATTTTATCAAAAACTGGCATTTTACACACATTTCTCAGCCTCTTGTGACCCTATAAGTTTCCGAGGGATCATCCAACTTAGTATGCATAGATAGATCTTAACATCAGGTATCTCTGTACCAAAGTTAGGTTTGAAGTTGAGAATAGTATTTGAGAACAAACATCTTTTGTCAAAATATGGCATTTTTTATAACCAATTTCCTGCGCTTTCGTGACCCTTGACCTTTCTGAGGGATCAACCAATTTAGTGTGCATAGAAAGGTCTTCCAATCAGGTATCTCTGTAGCAAGGTTGGATTAAAGTTGTAAATGGTATAGAGAAAAAAACATCTTTTGTCAAAATATGGCTATTTCGGACCGATTTCCTGAGACCTTGTGTCCCTTGACCTCTCCGAGGGGTCATCCAATTTAGTATGCATAGATAGGTCTTGCCATCAGGTATCTCTGTAGCACGTTATGGTTTAAGTTGTGAACAGCATTTGAGAAAGAAAAAACAATTGTCAAAATATGGCTATTTTTTACCTATTTCCTGAGCTCTTGTGACCCTAGACTTTTTCGAGGGACCAACCAAATTAGTATGCATAGAAAGGTCTTACCATCTGATACCTTTGTATCAAGTTTGGGTTTGAAGTTGTGAATAGTATTTGAGAAAAAATAAATTATGTCAAAATATAACTATTTTTCACATATTTCCTGATCCTCTGTGACCTTGACCTTTGTGAAAGGTCACTCATATTGGTATGTTTAGAAAGTCTTGCCACAAAGTACACCTGGGCCAAGTTTAAAGACTATGGCTTGAATAGTCTACGAGAAAATGTCAACGTTAAAGTTTACCACGGACAACAGACGACGTCGGACGGACGACCACTGGCCCAAGACATACTCACTTTTGTTTCTCACGTGAGCCAGAAACAAAAATGGCAAAGTCATTAAGGCTCACGTGCATGACCGATCGACAAAATTAATCTAAATTTGTGACCTTGACCTTTCGGACAAGTCCCTGAAACAAGCAAGTGTTCTAAGAATAATAAGGAAAGTGTTGGCTTTTGTACTTGCAAAATGAATGCTTTAGCAAATATTTTTCACGTTTCTCCACCTCCCATGATTTCTTGACCTTTGTGAATAGTTGACCAATTTAGTATGCATAGAAATAGTCTAGCAGCTTACACATTTTCTGCAGAGGCAAGTAGTTCGTGAAAAGAGTAGCAATGGTTTGCAGGTTTGAAACGAAAGTACTAATGCCATATGGTTTGTGCATAACAACAATATTTGTCCTTAGGATGGAGACATTTTTTTAGAAGTGTTTTTCCAGCGCTATTTGTTCGCTGTGGGGGAACCAGTCCTCGTACTCGGCCCGGATAAGGCGCAAGACATTTTTTTGTGCATAACATTGAAAATTTCAATCATACAAGTTACTAGTTTATTCCAGTGATCAAATTAAAATCATGAGCAAGTAAACATGTATACATATTTACGATAAAATAATTTAAAAAGTAATATTTTAATGCCGTAAGCATACTCGCGTCGCTAGTTTCAATATGGCGGTCAGCGAGATGCTCTCGAAAGAAGTCAATCAGACGCGCACGGTTGATGCAGGTTCACTTTGCTCCTGAAGTGAGACAGAGATTATTTTGGATTTGAACTTTGAAGTACATCATATACATGATTTTTCCTGGTCTTGAAAGCAGCCTTTCCCATAGAACTCGTTCTTTTGTGTGAGGAATGCATATCGAAAGTAAACTCGCCTCGTTCATGTTTTGCATTGTGTCTGCCGACTATCTTCAACATTCTGAAGACGTTTTGTCCAGATACAACATGCATGTTGTTCGTCTGTTTTCCAGCCTAACGGCTCTATGTGTAGGCTTGCTCTTTTTTATTAGTGGAGATAGGATTAACTGGTCAAACACGGTCTTATCAGTCTGGTCTTAGGCAGAAGCCAGGCAGACTAAAATCCATCTCCGAACCCTTTCCATCTAAATCACCATGTTCAGCTGAACACTTAAATATAGGATTATTTTTTGGCAACACATTCAACCAATCCGCACTTAAGTACTCACAAGAACTCTTGTGATAAAGCTTTATCAGGACTGCATGAGACACAATAATAACCCTCTCCATTATATTACATGTTTTATTTATTTATTTATTATCATTTATGCATTCATTTACACATTTATTTATCCTTTTATTTATGGAAGGAAAGAATTCCTTGATGAACATGATCACTAGTGATATGGTGGTGGCCACCAAGGATAGGAAAGGAATATTTTTTCAATATGCATACATCTGTGCATGTTCATAATCTATCCTTTACTTAGCATGCATATTCATATGTCCCAGGTATCTACGACTTTTTAAAAATTTGTTATTTAAATTTATTTTTCATTTATTTATTTGTGTTTTGTTTGTGATGTAGGTTTGCACATACACATCAGCATACAAGATGAGAACATACATGTACACATATATGGTAATATATGCCATACCACCTCCTCCCCACCACACACACACACACACACACACACCATCACACACACACACAAAAACCAACAACAACAAAACAAACAAAAAACCACTGAACACCCACCAAAAGACATGTACATCTGTCCATGTTTATAATCTATCCTTTACTTGGCATTCATATGTCCCAGATATCTTTTACTTAGTTATTTTATTTATTTACATTATTTATTTATTTTTATTTGTTTGTATTGTAGGTTTTGTACATACACATCAGCATACAACAAGAAAATATACACATACATAGATGGTAATGGGTGACATACCGCCCGCTCCCAACCCCACTCCACATACACAAAACCGCAGAACATCAAACAAAAGATTGATTGATTGTACATTGCTTAACGTCCCGACAGCAACAAGGCTTTCTCAGGACGTGCCTGCACTGCTTGTGAAAAAAAAACAAAAAAAAAAAAACCAACAGAACATTGAATGTATGTCGCCAGCCGGTCAAATACGTTAAATAAACCTAACACATGGGGCATAAATAAAGCTAAGACCATTTAGCAACACACATCCAATATCAAGAGCTACAGGCAGTGCAGACAGTAGGGAGAGTTTTAAAAAGGCAAATACAGGTGAATGGACAAAGGGTAGACAGAAACACATGCCCCAGAATAGAGAGAAAAACCCACCCTGTGGGGCTGACCAGGGTGGTAAGGCTTTGAGTATGCAGGATCACGTCGGTGAAATCTGTCGTGGTGCTTATACTCTCTGAGACGTTTCGCCTCTGTCCGACACAGTCTTTCTGAATCTGCCACTACAAAGTTAGTGAATGCTTTAGTCACGAGCCGTCTTGACTACTGCAATTCTCTGCTTTTGGTCTTCCATCCGAGCAGATTAGCTGCCTTCAGCAAGTTCAAAATAATGCCGCAAGGCTTGTGAAGCGCAGGCGAAAACGAGACCACGTAACCCCTATACTGAAAGACCTTCACAGGCTTCCAATCCAGTCTCGCATACAGTTTAAGATTGCGACCCTTGCATACCGCCACTTTGATGGCAGCCTTCCGTCATACATTTCCTCTAGTCTGATCACTTACCAGCCCTCTCGCTCACTGCGTTCATCGAGAGAGAAACTTCTCAAAGTTCCAATGTACCATCTCAAATCTGCCGGTGAACGCTCTTTCAGACGTACTGCTCCTTTAATTTGGAATTCCTCACCGACTGAGCTGAGAAATGCCTCACCCCTTACGCAGTTAAAGCAAAGTTAAAAACTCACCTTTTCTCGCAGCCTTTCGTGTGATCTCTACGGTTTTCTGTACACCCCCCCCCCCCCTGCAGACTCTTGTGTGTGTGTGTGCGTGCGTGCGTGTGTGTGTGCGTGTGTGTGTCGTTTTCGCCTGCGCATTGAGTTATATTATAGATATGAGAAATGCGCCATATAAATACCATGTATTATTATTATTTATTAATCAGTTGTGTGCATGTTCATAATATATCCATTACTTAGCATTCATGTCCCAGGTATCTTTGACTTAAATTATCCTATTTATTTAACCGCCGTGAGATGGCTTTAGTCGCCTGCTTGGCGTAATACCCAAATAACTATTTATTTAAATTATTTTTGTATTTATTTTTGTTTGTTTGTAATGTAGGTTTTGTACATACGGATCAGCATACAATATGAGAACATACACATACATGGTAATAGATGCCATACCGCCCGCTCCCAACCCCACTCCAAGCTTGGCTTGACTTCGCGAACGAAGATTTTATAGGAGTTGCCCACGACGTCTGCAGGCTTGTTCGTGGTTGCGGAGGCCAATCCGAGACAGGCAGGTTCGACCGCAGTGGCTGCAGGGGAAGATATGGTCAGGGTTCTGAGCTGCGGCATCTCTGTTTTTTCTCCTGAGCCGCTTGTCCTTAAGGCTAGCTCTGTGAGAGTCCTCAAAGGAGACAGCTGCCTTGTAAATGGTGGAGCGCCAGGTGTCACGGTCCGCAGCAAGCGAAGACCACTGGTGGTGGTCGATTTGGCAGGCACTAAGTGACTTCTTGAGACAGTCTTTGTATCTCTTTTTTGGTGCCCCTCTGTCACGGTGTCCAGTAGCAAGCTCGCCGAACAGGGTGATCTTTGGTAGGCGATGATCCTCCATCCTGGAGACATGCCCCGCCCAGCGGAGCTGTGTCCGCAGCAGCAAAGCCTTGATGCTCACAGTTTCAGCCTGTTCAAGGACCTCGACGTTGGTGACATAGTCACTCCAGTGAATGCCCAGGATGGTACGCAGGCAGCGCTGGTGGAAGCGTTCGAGGAGTCGTAGTTGGCTTCGGTAGAGTGCCCAGGACTCGGAACCATACAGCAGGGTGGTGAGGACCACAGCTCTGTACACGCTGATCTTGGTGCCTGTTTTCAGCTGTTGATTGTGCCACACCCGCTTGAAAAGTCGCCCGAAAGCGCTGTTCGCTTTTGCCAGCCTGCTGTCAAGCTCCTTGTCCAGCTTGGCGTCCGACGTGATAACGCAGCCAAGGTAAGTAAACTGGTGCACTGACTTTAGTTCAGACTCGCCAATGGTGATGTGAGGAGGGCGATACACTGTCTTGGGTACCGGCTGATGGAGGACCTCTGTCTTTTTCAGACTGACCTCGAGTCCAAAGAGCTGGGCAGCATCTGCGAAGCAAGTCGTGATGCGCTGCAGGGCTCTCTCTGTGTGTGCAACGAGGGCAGCATCATCAGCAAAAAGCAGCTCACGAATCAGTTGGTCTAGGGTTTTCGTGTGGGCCTGCAGTCGTCTGAGGTTGAACAGGCTGCCATCGAGACGATACCTGATGTACACTGCATCGTCATCATCGAGATCCACTGTGGCCTGCTTCAACATCATGCTAAAAAAGATGGTGAAGAGGGTCGGTGCCAGCACGCAGCCCTGCTTTACGCCGTTGAGAATAGGGAATGGTTCTGAGAGGTCATTGTTGAGTCTGACCTGGCCTTGCTGGTCCTCGTGTAGCTGGACAATCATGTTGAGGAACTTTGGGGGACAGCCAAGTCGCTCCAGGATCTGCCACATGCCTTGCCTGCTCACAGTGTCGAACGCTTTTGTTAGGTCGACAAATGTTACGTACAGCCCTTTGTTCTGCTCGCGGCACTTCTCCTGTAGCTGTCTCAGCACAAAGACCATATCGGTGGTGCTCCTGTTTGCTCTGAAGCCACACTGGCCCTCTGGGAGTTGGTCTTCAGCGATGGCAGGTACCAGCCGATTCAGGAGCAGCCTTGCAAGGATTTTCCCAGCAATGGACAGCAGGGTAATTCCCCGATAGTTGGAACAGTCAGACTTCTCGCCTTTGTTCTTGTACAGGGTGATAACGACTGCATCACGGAGATCTTTTGGTAGTGTTCCTTCCTTCCAGCAGCAGAGAAATAGGTCATGGAGCTTGTTGTGCAGTGCTGTGCCTCCATGTTTCCAGATCTCTGGCGGTATTCCATCAATGCCTGCTGCTTTGCCACTCTTGAGCTGGTGGATGGCTGTGAGGGTCTCTTCAGCGGTGGGCGGTTCGTCCAATTCAACCTTTACTGGGAGGTGTGGGATTTGTAGGATGACTGCTTCTTGAACAGTGCGCTCAGCGCTGAAGAGGCTCTGAAAGTATTCCGACCAGCGGTTCAAGATGGAGGTATTATCTGTGAGGAGTGCCTGGCCATTCGCGCTTCGCAGGGGACTTTGTACCAGGTGCTTGGGGCCATACACTGCTTTCAGTGCTTCGTAGAAGCCCCTGTAGTCACCATTGTCAGCACAAAGCTGGGTCCTCTGTGCAAGTCTGGTCCACCACTCATTCTGGAGATCTCTGAGCTTGCGCTGGAGACTGCTGCAGACGAGGCGGAAGGCAGACTTCTTCACAGGGCAGGAAGGCTGGGCTAGGTGGGCCTGATGGGCGGCTCTTTTTTTTGCTAGGTGTTCCTGGATCTCTACATCGTTTTCGTCAAACCAGTCTTTGTTCTTCTTTCTGGCGAAACCCAAGACTTCTGCAGAGGATTTTGCAATAGCAGTTTTCAGTTGTTCCCAAAGTATTTCAGGGGAGGAGTCTACTGGGTCCGCTGTGTCTTTGAGCCTGCGCTGTAAATCTGTCTGAAAGGCAGCTTTCACATCGTCACGCTGAAGGCTGGCAACATCAAGCTTTTTCTTGGGGGGCCCCCATTTCAACCCCACTCCACATACACACAAAACCGCAAACACCCACCAAAGACATGCACAATTGTATACTGATGGGCATTAGTGGCCTGTACATCCTAATTAGAAACTTGAGGTTGAGAAAGTGGCTTGTATTGACTGCCTGTATTTTAGCTGCCCACCTACAAATCTTAATTATACAGTTCATCGCACTGCACATGCAGCCATCAGTTTTGTGAAAAGTACTGTTGGCCTCATGCACAGGGGCACCAAATGAGGCCACATCTGACATCAATAACAGAACTAATATGCACACGCAGTCACTAGTTCTGTAAACAGCACCTTTGTAAACAGTACCAGTGGCCAAATGCACACAGACATCATGGATGATGCCACCACTGATCACTTCGACAATAGACTGCCCAATACACATTGATCAGTGATACCGTAAACTAGCCTGCACATGCAGACATCAGTTCTGTAAATAGTACTGGTGGTCACATACACAGGGGCACCAAACTTAAAGATGAGGCCACAACTGCCACCACAAACAAAAAGCTACCTAAATACACATATAAATGATATAGTCAACCTCCGTACGCGTTACGTGAGACAGGCTTAAAGTATGGGACTGTAAATCTTCCAGCGAAATGTCAAAGCCAGTAAGAAAATAAGATAACAGAAGCAAGTACATTTTGTAAATCACTCAAATAAAACATGAGATTGAGCCCAGTGGTGTTATGAGTGGGTGATGGAAACACAGAAAGAAACAGTGATAGTGTGTGAAAGAAATAGTAGGTGTACATCATGCAGTACGTGCCTCCTCCCCTCCCCCCACCCCACCCCACCATGCCCTAAAACTAGCTGTTCATCATAAAACATATTCATTGCTTGACTGACTGATTTATTAAATCATCTCTGTGTCACCTTTCTTCGTTTGTTTGTTTTTTAAACTCGTTTTAATCCCAATATAAATTATATGAGCGTCAGTGCTAATGCCAGCTGCTAAAAATCCTTGCAGCAAACTTCAAATGTCAATATGCAGACAAAGTGCAAATTACGCAGCATCAAAATACAGTTCCTCTTTTGTGCAGCTATAGCTAGCGAGATAGGGTTTAATTTTAAACGAAGCATTGCATCAGTGATCACTGAGACTGCATTGGTGATCACACATCACATCGCTTACCAGTGCAACTGACTGAATTAAATGTTACAGTAATATATAATTAATAAAATTCAAAAACTGTGTTCATCCATGACAGTTAAAACAAAGTGGTGTGGCACTCTTTCTCTCTTACAGCATACAGCATGCTACACTTCGGACATCGGTTTCGAAGATAGCATTTGTTTTTGTGGGTTGGGGTTGCGTGTTATTTTGGTGCTGTGGTGTCGAAATGAAATGGGCAAAGCGATGGTAAAGTGAATGGAAATAAACGTGACAAACCTTTAATAAGACGCAAAAATACACAAAGCGACTTTGCACGTTCGCTTTTCTTGGGGGGGGGGGGGGGGGTGGAACAAGCTTATGTAGAGCAAATGGAAAGAACTCTTCGGCACCCCGAAATTCACGGCGTGCATCTTATATCATGTGAAGCTCACGTGATTTAATAATAATAATAAAGGTAATTTGTATAGCGCCTAATCACCAAGGTGCTCTAGGCGCTTTACAATCACAGTAATGAAACAGTGAAGCAGAATACACAAACAAGCACATACAACAAAAAAATACATTAATTTACAAGGGCAAAAACTCACACCACACACTCACACACACACACACACACACACACACACACACACACACACACGCGTGATGAGCCGGCAGACAAAATGGTCTTTACGTATATGCAACAGAGAAAAGGTGTGTTTTAAGCTTGGATTTGAAAATGGAAAGAGATGATGAGTGACGCACATCAGCTGGGAGAGCGTTCCATGTAATGGGACCAAAATACGAAAATGCACGATGACCTTGAGTGACCTTATTACGTCTAGGGATACGGAAAACACGAGTGTCTGAAGCAAAGCGTAGTGAGCGGGACGGTGTATACAGCTGGACAAGATCAGATAAGTAAGGAGGGGCACAACCAGAGATGATGTTGAAACAAATAACACAGACTTTATACTGAATTCTGTATGAAACTGGCAGCCAGTGCAAATTAGCTAGTAGAGGCATAATGTGTTCACGTTTCGGTACACGAAAAATCAGACGTGCAGCACAGTTCATGACTCTCTGGATTTGGTCAAGAAGATTTTGCGGAACACCGGACAAAAGAGAATTGCAATAGTCGATTCGGGACAGCACAAGGGAGGTAACAAGTGTTTTGGTAACTTCAACAGTCAGCAGATGTCGAACAGTGCTGATCCTTCTGAGTTCAATGAAGGCAAGCTGGCAAACTTTCTTCACTTGTTCCTTCATTGTCAGCCTGTTGTCAAAAATGACACCCAAGTTACGGGCCGAGCTAGAAAAGGAGATGGCACTCTCGCCCACCATCATTGACTCAGGAAGATCAGCACTGCACGTAGAGGAGCACATCATTCGGAGAGACTCAGTTTTGTCACTGTTCAGCTGGAGCTTGTTCTGTGTGGTCCACTTCTGAACATCACAAATACAAGCCTCCAAAGACTGCACCATTTGATCGACATGTTCACGAAGGGAGTGTTTGTACAATTCTGTATCATCTGCATATAAATGATAAGAAACTAAGTGGCGCTCAATGACATGCGACAGGGGCTGTGTATACAAAGTAAAGAGAACAGGCCCCAAGGTAGGTTGGATACGGGTCTGTAGTTGTTCAAACTGTTGGGATCAAGTGAAGCTTTCTTTACGAGCGGCTTAACAATTGCAGTTTTGAAACAGGTAGGTACAGTGCCGTGCAAGAGGGACTCATTTACAATAGCTGTAACAACTGGTACAATTGCATCTTTACATTCAAAAAGAAGGGACGAAGGCACAGGGTCTAGCTCACAGGTCTTGAAAGACATCTTATTCATGGTGTCCAGCACTACCTTTTCAGTCACTGGACTGAAGCATGCAAGAGGAGTGCCAGCAAAACACTTAGATTCAAATGAGCAAGATGTATGAGCATCATCACATTTGTCAATGTTGTCACGTATTGTTCTGACTTTGGAACAGAAAAAGCGAGAAAACAGTTCTCGGAGGTCACGGATTGGGTGTGTGCTGGGCAGTTGAACAGATTTGGTCTTACCCAAGAGTCTATTAGTCACACGGAAAAGTTCTTTGCAAGTACTTGCTGCAGCAACTTTTGCGCAGATGAAAGCAGTCTTGGCATTGGTGGTCAAGCGAGTGATTTTATGCTTCAAACCATGGGATTTGGGATACCTTATTGTTCAGTAACGATATTTGAGCTCAAGGCATGCTTTTTCGTAATTGTTTGTTCTCTTAATATAATTAAGTGTGACAATACGCTAAAAAAAAAAAAAAAAAATTGAAATCCTTTTAAGTAACATACAATGCATACTACAACTGAATACAGAAACAATGAGGCCCGTGTAAACTACCGATCCCCAGAAAACATGGCTGCAAAAGTCCTGTGTCTGCAGACGTACTGGAAACAAAACGTGCTACAGAAAAAAATGTCTCTATCCTCCGGCGGTTTAAAATGAGTGCGCATTGCTTTTATTCATACTAGACTTCATTTTGACATATCCCAAACCTTTGTTACTCTGAAGAAAATCACCATCTCTTAAAAGGCTGATCGTCAATGAATGGCAGCTGCTAGACTAAAAGGTCTTATCATCACATACGTCTTTGATACAATTGGTTGAAAGGTTTTGCAAAAGTCCCGAAAAAAATAAAAATTCTACCTCCAAAAATTAGACGTCATTTGCTGATCTCTTGTGACCCTTGCCTTTTCGACGGGTCGTCCATAGAAAGGTCTTATCAACAGGTATCTGTGTAACAGGTTTGGGATTGAAGTTGTGAATAGTATTTGAGAAATTTGTGTGTGTGTGTGTGTGTGTGTGTGTGTGTGTGTGTGTGTGTGTGTGTGTGTGTGTGTGTGTGTGTGTGTGAACAATGGCTATTTGTGGCCTATTTCCTTATCTCTTGTGACCCTTGACCTTTCCGAAGGGTCATCCAAATTAGTGTGAATATGAAGGTCTCACCATCAGGTAACTCTGTACCAAGTTTGGGTTTAAAATTGTAAATAGTATTTGAGAGAAAGCAAAAAAAAAAAAAAACAGAAAAAAAAACATCTTTTGTCACAATATGGCTATTTTGGACATATTTCCTGATCTCTTGTGACCCTTGACCTTTCCAAGCGGTCAACCAAATTAGCATGCATACAAAGGTCTTACCACCAGATATTATTGTACCAAGATTTGGTTCGAACTTGTGAATAATATATTTTAGAAAACATAAATTTTGTTAAAATATGGCTATTTTGTTACCTATTTCCTGATCCCTTGTGACCTTGACCTTTAAAATAGGTCACTCAAATTGGTATGTTTTGAAAGGCCTTGCCACAAATTATCCTTGGGCCAAGTTTGAAGAATGTAGCTTGAATAGTCTGCGAGAAAATGTCAACGTTAAAGTTTACCACGAAAGACGGAGGACGGACGGACGACCACTGGCCCAAAACATAGACTCACATTTGCTTCGCACATGAGCCAATTACCACCAAGAAACGTTATGTTTAAAAGCGTGAACACTGCTGTCGAGCAACAATGGCAGCAGTTCAAAATCGTAACAATAAGAACTTTGATAGCAGACTTCATTCCCGAGTTGTGATGACAAAACCAAACCAGCTCAGGCATACATACAGCAGCAAAACAAATTGGAATAAGGGAATAAAGTGCAATCGAAAGACGAGAGGCATTAAAATCCATCAAAGCACAAGACTGAAAGCAAACGACTAAGCCAAACAATAATGGCAAAACCCTTAAGGCTCACGTGCATTACCGATCAACATTCTTAATCTAACCTTTCTGACTTTGACCTTTCCGACAGGTCACTGAAATAAGCACGTGTTTTAACATAACGAAAGTGTTGCCTTTTGTATCTGCGAAATCCATGTTTTCTCAACATTGACACATTTGTTTCACTTTTATCAACTCCCATGACCCTTGACCTTTGAGAGTAGTGAGCTAAATTAGTATACATAGAAAGGTCTTATCATCAGCTACCTTTATAATACTTTTGGTTGAAAAGTTTGCAGAATTCCTGGGGGAAAAAAACTAAAATTTTACCACAAAATTGACATCATTTGCCGGTCTCTTGTAATTATTGACCTTTCCAAGGGGGGCGTCTAAATTAGCATACACAGGAAGGTCTTACCATCAGGTATCTCTGTGCCAGGTTTGAGATAAAGTTGTAAATAGTATTTGAGGGGAAAAAAACAAGATGAGGATTTCATCCCAAAGTCTACCGTATTGTTTGGAGCTCACGTGCCTTTTTCTTTTAGGAACATTCAAAATTGTTCATATTTTTAAGCTTATCCTTCTGATCTATTATCTCCTCTCTAGATCAACCTCTGATCAACACACACGCCGGCCCACACAAATAAAGACGCACACACAGCGCTTCGAGCCATTAGTACGCTCTCTGGGCTGCAGTAGCGTGAGAATTCTGAAGAAGAAAATAGCACGAGGAGCAAATTGACGTTACTATAAGCTTCACGTCATGGCATCGCTGGTCTCACGACGCCGTGTACACTGTGACGAATTTGATTTTTCACGTCATTCATCCGAAAGGCACGCTCTTCCAGAGCTGACTGTTTTGTTCCATACAGCCTCTTCCAGGGCTGACTGTTTGATGGGAGTAAATAGTGGCTCCAAAACTTGCAAAAATGAATTAATTATTGTTGAAACATTTGAAGAGGTACAACGCTGGATTACGAACTCATTCGGTATATCCCTTTACTCTCCCCTCCCCCCACCCACCCCCTCCCCCCGTCCCACCTGAACCGCACGGCAATGGCATACACAAACACAGACGGCAGACACAGGGCGCTTCCTACCGGTTATACGTTCTGGGCTGGCGTAGCCACAGCCATTATGAAGAATACGGTGGAATGGCCCATTCCCACAACGCCTCTCCTGTATGAGCGTGCATGCATATTCCACCTTTTCCACAATACGTTCGCAAACACCATACCAAAATAAATTTAAGAGAACATCGCGACAGCTCATAAACATGTAAAACACTGACGTGCTGGTGATTTGCGTCAATTAGGAACATTGTATAAAACACTGACGCGTTTGTTGCTTTTACGTACGTCACTGTCACTGTTTGATTCTTCCGATGAAATCAAGGAGTCTTACTTCTGACACTTTTTCCGCGTTGAACCTTTATTTTCGAAAAAGTTGAAGAGGTACAAAGCTGGCTAATGAACTCATAATGGGCGGTCCTTGGCGCAGTGGTTAAGGCGTCTGCCACCAATGCCAAAGGTGCGAGGTTCGATACTGGGTTCCGGCGTCAGACTTTTCTCCTCTGGTAAGTGTCACCGTTAATTCGGGCGGACCGTCGGGGGTTCTTTCTCCGGGTACTCCGGTTCTTCCACCCCCCACCCACCCACACACTTTGGTACCGGTTTCAGGCCACTTTACAAATTTCAAATACAAGCGATCAAAACTCTCTGTAACTTCAGTAGCTGAACTGGCCCTTCCTCTGTCTTGTACTGTGTTTGTCTTAAATGGCGTAAATCCGTGTCTGTTACATGAGTGTGCGTGTTGGGTTTCATTTCGCGGCGCTTTGAGTCGATTCGCTAAAAAATTGAGAAAAAGCGCCTATATAATAACGGTATTATTATTATTATTATTATTATTATTATTATTATTATTATTATTTATTATCATCCGTCTTTCTACAAACTAACCATGTACAAAATTTCAAGTGCATATAATCAAAATTGCGGTCTCTAACTTGGATCAACGGACTTTCTATAAACGGTCTTTTATGTCTTCAATGAGACATCGAACTACAATGTGCACGGAGGCTCTCTTAGCCACCCGCTTAATAAAGTATTTTGCCACGTTTCAAGTTTGTGCGTACAGTAATATCGGAGATTTTTGTGTTTACACACACACACACACACACACACACACACACACACACACACACACACACACACATACATACATACATACATACATACATACATACATATGCACATACGATGCATCGCGACAAAACGACGTTCAACAGCAATTGTAGAGTGGCTAGACGTGACGTCATTTTTATCTTTTTACTTCTCTGCCAGACCATGAGCCCCGTCCGCCTTTTATGTCTTTTGCATTCTATGGAACGGTAGACAACAAGTTTTGTCCAAAAATGGCTGTTTGTGACCTATTTCCTGATCTCTTGTGACCCTTGACCTTTCCCAGGGATTATCCAAATTAGTATGAATGGGAAGTTATTACCATCAGGTATCTCTGTACCAAGCTAGGGTTTGAAGTTGTGAATAGTATTTGAGAAAAAAAAAATCTTTTGTCTAATATGGCTATGTTTTGCCTATTTCCCGATCTCGTTTGACCCTTGACCTTTCCGAGGGATCAACCAAATTAGTATGCATAGAAAGGTCTTATCACAAGGTATCTTTGTACACGTTTGGCTTTAAAGTTGTCAATAGTATTTGAGGAAAACACTTTTGTCAAAATATGGCTATTTGTTAACTATTTCCTGATCAGATGTGACTTTTGACCTTTGAGGGAGGTCACTCAGATTGGTATGTTCAGAAAGGTCTTGGCCACAAAGTATCTTTGGGTCAAGTTTGAGGACTGTGTTTGTTAGCAACGTTAACAAGCTCTGTATGTGTAGTATAATGAAATAAATCTTAGTGTGTACGAACGATCCAAATGTATGTACTAAATATATACACAGGAACGGAGAACAGACGCCAGCAAACGTGCGAAACGCTTCACAAGTGAAACTGACGAGATGTCAGCTGGCGATATCGACCACTTGAGAAAAGAACTAAATAAACAAACCTTCTGGCATTTTCCGCCATTATGCGTGATCTAGTTACTAGTAGAATTTACGCAGTAACACGCACGGTTGTGCAAAGCACTGGTGTATTCATAGTCAGACGAAATCTACGCGCTGAGTCGACAAGTACACGCAGCCCTCTGCCAATCATGTTTTGTCTGAACACCGCAATCAGCCGCAAAATGAATGACGCGAGGCACAGTTTTGTTTAGGTCTGGGTACATACATTATATTGAGCAACATTTTGTTTGATATAGTGCCGATAACCGACAAATGTGATTACTTGACCCGAATCAAACTGTCCTCGTCGGAAACGTCGGGCATTTTGATTCGGGTCTTGTAATCAAATTTTCCTGTTATCGGCAGTATATAAAGCAAAATGTTGCCCAATATAATTCTCTCTCTCTCTCTCTCTCTCTCTCTCTCTCTCTCTCTCTCTCTCTCTCTCTCTCTCTCTCTCTCTCTCTCTCTCTCTCTCTCTCTCTCATACCCGTTCCTAAAACGAAGACACATCTGATCTCGACAATTTCCGACCCATTTCCTTACTATCCGTTCTTTTAAAGCCCATTGAAAAGCATGTCCACAATAATAATAATAACAATAATAATAATAATAATGTACATTTATATAGCGCTTAACTTCCAAATGAATGGTGCTCTAAGCGCTTTACAAGATCCAAAATCACAGAACAAAAAGTACAAGAAAGTAAACGCTACAATAAATGTTACAAAAACTAAAGTGACACATATCAAAAGCTCACACTCACACGCACACTATTACAAAAACAGTTACTGCTAAAGGATAATAACGCACTGAAAATGCATCTAACTATATGCATAAGAAAACAGATAGGTCTTGAGCAATGATTTAAAAGCAGACAGAGTTGGGGCATGTCTGACATGGGCTGGAAGTTCGTTCCAGGTGACTGGACCGAAATAAGAAAAGGCACGCTGGCCCTGGCTAGACATCTTTCGCCTAGGAATCCTGAAAATACGCGTGTCTGATGCTGAACGGAAGGATCTTGAAGGCGTGTAAATATGAACCAGGTCGGACAAATATGGGGGAGCAGAACCGGTAATAGCATGTAACAAACGACAGAGACCTTGTACACAATTTTTTTAGATACAGGCAGCCAGTGCATTGATTGATTGATTGTACATTGCTTAACGTCCCGACGGCAACAAGGCTTTCTCAGGACGTGCCTGCACTGCTTGTGAAAAAAAAACTAAACAGAAAATTGAATGTATGTCGCCAGCCGGTCAAATACGTTAAATAAACCAACAACATGGGGCCTAAATAAAGCTAAGACCATTTAGCAACACACATCCAATATCAAGAGCTACAGGCAGTGCAGACAGTAGGGAGAGTTTTAAAAAGGCAAATACAGGTGAATGGACTAAGGGTAGACAGAAACGCATGCCCCAGAATAGAGAGAAAAACCCACCCTGTGGGGCTGACCAGGGTGACCCTGGGAACTAAAAAATACCTAACCCCACCCAAGTCCCCCAGGGCAGACCCGGGTGGGGGGGCAGCCAGTGCAGGTCACTTTGTAAATTAGTCGGGCAGAGCAGTTCATAACTCTTTGAAGTTTATCAAGAAGATTCTGAGGAACACCAGCCAAAAGGGAATTATAAAAATCAATGCGTGAAAGAACAAGGGAGGTAACAAGCGTCTGCTGAAATTTCTTGGACAAAAAGTGTCTACTAAATCAGTATCATTCAGGTTTTCGACCTAACCATTCTTGTCATACCACTTTAGTCCATATGATCGACACATGGCTCTGCAATATAAACAGGAGCAAGATGTCTGGAGCTGTTTTACCTATATCTCAAAAAGACTTTTGATCTTATTAACCATGAGATTTTACTGAAGAAACTAGACTGTTATTTCTAGACTGCTATTTCAACTATAACAGCCCAAAGGCACTCCATTTATTCGTTCATTTATCTTCTAAGGAGAATTCAAACTGTATACGACAATCTATTCTGAAATGTACGTTGAGATCGGAGTGCCCCAGGGATCCATCCTAGGACCTCTACTATTCTGTTTGTTTATAAATGATTTACCATTACATATATCCAGTCGTTATACCGAGTGTGACATGTTCGCTGATGACTCAACTCTTCATGCGGGCGGAAAAACTGAACCTGAAATATCAAACACTTTTCAAGAGTCTTCAAGAGGTCTCCCAGGGGTGTAGAAACAATGAAATGCTTGTTAATCCATCCAAAACAAAAGCATGCTTCTCACAACGAGACGAAAACATCAGCTGCGCACTCCTCTACATAATCTATTATTTGATTCTGTTCTAATCGAGCAAGTCAAGGAGCTTAGACTGCTCAGAGTGACTGTTTATGAACAGCTATGCTGGCAACTCCACTTAATACAGCTGGGGAAAAATCTAGCCAAACAAAATATTCCTATTGTGAAAACGTAAAGCTATTATTAACCTCAAACACGCAAATTGTTTTTAAATTCTTATATAAAGCCACACATTGACTACGCCTCGACTGTTTGGGACAGCAGCAGTGAGGCTAACCTTAAGAGGATTACCTCGCTGTGCAAACGCGCAGTTAAATTGATTAATCGTATCCCCTGTTTAACCTATGATGAGAGGCTTGAGGCAACCGGGCTCCTTCCACTAAAGAAACACCTTTTGACCAACAAGTGCGTGCTGATGCACAAGGCCCTGAACGCGAAAACCCCCTCCTACTTGTCTAAGCCATTTTGTCAAGGCACAAAGGTTTACAGCACCTCCCGCCATTGAGAGACCCCGTATTGATCTAATTAAATCTAGCCTTTCGTACTCGGGTGCTTATCTGTGGAACTCACTTCCTTCACATTTGCAGCTAACTAATAGCCTGCCTTTGTTTAGGAAGAGAGTTTTCGAGTACATGTCAAAGGCCAAATATTTCTGATACATAGTTGTGTTTTTTGTTTGTTTTTTATAGTTTATTTATTTTCGTTTCTTTATTTGACTCTTCGCACATCTAACTGCACTGTGACGCCCTCCGCAATATCAGCCTTGTGTGTATGTGTGTGTGTGTGTGTGTGTGTGTGTGTGTGTGTGTGTGTGTGTGTGTGCGCTCGCGCTGTGCGCGTGAGTGCGTACGTGCTTGCGTGTGTGTGGATGGGCGTGTGTTCAGGTATATGTGTGTATTGACGTTAAATTGATTTTGCTTTGTTTACAAACGAGGCTTATTTTATCAATGTACGTATATGTAATTCGCTTGTATTGAATTGTTGTTTTGTGTTCAATCCGTAGTTTAGCAAGGACAGATATGAAAAGAGGCCTGTGCGCCAATTGTCTCCCCATCCTTTAAAAATAAAGTTTCATTCATTCATTCATTCTCTCTCTCTCTCTCTCTGTTTACATGTCTATGTCATTTATGTAGTAGATGTAGCAACGGCAAGTTTGAAAACTGGTCCTGTTACCAATAACTTCTACCGTTGGAAAATAAAGGTTCATTGTTCATTGTTCTCTCTCTCTCTCTCTCTCTCTCTCTCTCTCTCTCTCTCTCTCACACACACACACACACACACACACACACACACACACACACACACACACACACCGGCACTCACACAAACACGCATGCACGTACACACGCACGAGACACCACAAATGCCGCGCAAAATATTTTGCACCTACACAGAGAGAACATTTTAAAACACTGAAAACATGAGTGCAAAAGCTAAACAAACAAACAAACAAACCAAAAAAAATCACCGTCAGATTTAGAGTACATGTATGTACTTTTGCCACAAGACAGCAAACATTGCCGTTCATTGCAAATCTGTAATTTATGGTCCTACGGGTACGTAAGGTTTTGATCCAAATTAATAGCGATTTTTTGTTTTGTTTTGTGGGAGCCCGAATGAAAACAGGTTTGTTCAGTCTTAGAGAAGGCGACAGATTATTCGCGTATAAACGTCAGACACCACCACTGGATTTAGAGCAACTAACGTTTCAGGGGACGCATGTCCTTACATGGCTGCAAAAACAAAACCATTGGCATAAAAACATAAAACTGGCAGCTAATGTAGACAAGAAAGGCAAAGCCCTTATGGCTCACGTGTATGACCGATCTACATGTGTGGTCTTTATGACAATAAGTAACGGGATGGCTTCTGCACCAGCAAAAATCCATGTTTTCTCAAAATGTACTCAGTTTTCACACATCTGTCTAACCCCATGACCTTTGCGATGAGACGACTAAATTAGTATACATAGGCAGGTCTTATCATCATCAGCTACCTTCGTGCCAAATTTGATTGAAAAGCTTACAATACAATACAATACAATACAATACAATACAATACAATACAATACAACTTTATTGTCTGTTCGAGTCAGGGCACGACAGAAATTTGCCTTTCGGCTCGTCATGAAACAACAATATAAGACATTAACAAACGCTACAAGAGCATATCATGAAAATTTATCATTGCAGCAATCTATCACAAGCAGTCTGTCACAAGATGGGAGGTAATGTTAAGTAGATCATACTTATCGCGGCGTTATAAACGAGAGTTCAAAATCGAGACAGCAGTTGGAATAAAAGACTTCTTAAAAACGTTCCTTTTGGCAAGTGGCATGTTGAAACGTCTGCCTGATCTTACTGGGTACTGTCCTAGGCCAATGATCTTCTCAGCTGTTCTGACGATACGTGACAGTCTGCCCCTGTTTTTCATACTGAGGTTGCCATACCAAGCAAAAATAAATAAAATAAATGTTTAGGGCTTAACGTCTTTTGTCCACCACGAGGGTGATTTCAAAGACGGGGACAACGAAAAAGGGTCTGAGCAAATTTTGACCCAAGCTGGAGTCGAACCCGGGACCTTTTGGTCTGGAGGCAAACGCTTTTACCACCGAGCCACCCAGCTCCATACCAAGCAGTGATGTTAAAAGTCAGTATGCTTTCGATCAGGCTTCTATAAACGGACTCTAAAACCCTGGAACTGACATCAACACTTCTCAGTTTCCTAAGAAGGTACAGACGCTGGTTTGCTTTTTTCACAATCAGATGGGTGTTTCCAGTGAAGGACAGCCCACTATCCACGACTGTACCAAGGTATTTAAATTCAGTGGCCACCTCTACAGGTTGATTATTAATTGAGACAGGTACAAAAATGTCATCAACTTTCCTGTCATCAATGACGAGTTCCTTGGTTTTCTGTACATTCATTTCCAGAAAACTATCTTTGCACCATGACTCTAATACTGCTATCTGTGCAACGTACTCAGCCAGACTGTCTTCTTTTTGGAGTAGGCGTACAAGGGCCATGTCGTCTGAGAACTTTAAGAGACGAGAAGTGGCAGTGTGACAACGCATATGATCTGTGTATATAGAAAACAATGTCGGAGAGAGGACACAACCTTGAGGGCAGCCTGAATTTAGCACCATTTGGTCAGACAGACTGCCGTGTACATTTACACGTTGTGGCCTGTCCTTCAAAAAGTCTCGCACCCACAGAATAATGTTTGTGTTCACATTAAAGTCCATCATACGCTGCAAAAGCATCAGTGGTTCAACAGTATTAAAAGCATTAGAAAAGTCAATAAAAAGAATTCTCACATGGGCTTTTGATTTCTCAAGATGTTGAAATACAAGATTGTACAGAGTTAGGCATGCATCCTCCACACCCCTATGGTTTTTGTAAGCAAATTTGAATGGATCCAGTAGTTCGGCAACATCATTTAACAGATGCCTCCTCACCACTTTTTCCATACATTTTGACAGAATAGAAGTCAATGCAACTGGACGGAAATCGTTGAATTCTTGAGCGTTGGTTTTTTTTAGGAATCGGGACAATGATTGATGATTTCCAAGCCGTAGGGACAGTATGATGATCAAGCAGGAACTGAAAGATAGTGGTGAAGATCTTCCCCAATTGACCTGCACAGGTTTTCAATACTTTTCCACCTAACCCATCTGGTCTAGGTGCTTTGTGTGCATTCAGCTTCGAGAAGATGTTTACTACCTCCTCTTCAGTAATTGACAAAGGTTCCGGCACAATGGACTGGCACAATTCATCACAGTTATCACTAAGGTTTCTGCCTTCGAACCGTGAGTAAAAACGATTTAGATCATTGGCCATCTCAACTGGATTCCCAGTGCAGAGCCTGGCTTGTTTCTTTTGCTGCCTACCCATCATGCCGTTCAGACCATTCCATGCATCTCTAGCTTTGCCAGAAGAAAATTTTGTTTCGATCTTGCTTTTATAGTTCAGTCTGGCAGTCCTAGCAGCCCTTCTAAAATCCCTCTCTTTTTCCCGAAATTCATCAGTGTTACCCTGTAAGAAAGCAAGTTTCTTCTGGTTTAAATACACCTTTAGCTCCTTGCTGACCCATGGCTTATTGTTGGCAAACATCTTCACTGTCTTGGTTTTAATTACAGTGTTCTCACAAAATCTTACGTAAGAAGTGACTGTCTCAACAAGTTCATTAGGGTCATCACAGTTATGAGTAAACATATCCCAATCTGTCGCCTCAAAGCACCCACGGAGCTCCTCTATGCTGTCCGGTGTCCACAGCTGAGTGGTTTTTGTTACAGTCTTGGACGTCTTTATTTTTTGTCTATACTTCGGCAACAAGTGTATGACGTTGTGGTCAGAGCGCCCCAGTGGGGGCCTACACAACGGCTTAAACGCATCGTCAATGTTTCCAAAGCAGAGATCAATTGTGCGATTAAGTCTTGTAGGACATGTAATGTACTGTTGTAGAGAGAGGTGTGGTGTTAGATCGCACTGATTGAAGTCGCCAAGAATAAATACTGGCTGGTCAGGATAGTTTGATACCACTCTGGGATAACAGTCAGCGATCGTCTCAGCTGCAGCTTTGAAGTCGGGACCCGGAACATAAACGGTAATTATAGTCAGCTGGCCGAATTCACGTGGCAAGTAGTGGGGTCGCAGCGACACGGTTAGCAGTTCAAGGTTGCGTGTACACACCCGCTCACGGACAGTCAGCTGTGTAGCCCACTTTTCGCTGACGAGCATACACACACCACCACCCACATTCTTCTGAATCTTAACCCTGTCCCTGTCAGCCCGTACACTTGTAAAACCAGGCAATGTCACTTCCCCAGAGTCCTCCGTCAGCCATGTTTCGGTAAAACAAAATAAATTAGTCCGCCTAAAGTCACCGTCAAACTGCATTAGAGCGGAGGGTTTAATGACATATATGTATAATTTCTACAATACCTTACATCCCCCCCCCCACCCCCCCGGCAATCGCAATTTCTATATTTTGGCCCCCACCCCCCCTCTTCAGATTAACGGTCCCCATGGGTGTTATACTCGTGAGGCCTAATGACTCCATTTTCAGAAATGCTCATATCATTTATAATCATGCAAAGCGGAGCCAGCAGTGATATGATTTTCTCCCTTGCAGTCTCTACAGGGACGACTGACCAAAAAATCTATCTAGACTAACCACTGTTTCCCTAACCCTCATCAAGAGTCAGCCCTGTGGGATGCTATCATATTTTTGAATGACTTGAATGGTTATGGCCAGGGTTCAGGGTTATTTTCGGAACTTGTCACAAAAATACAGACCTCCAGGTTTATATATGCCTTGATAATGTCTTTTTTCGAAAACTATGAACACATTGGCAGTTGTAAAGGGGTTTTCCCTGTGATAATCAAAAAACTAAATACAAATTAAGCTGCGTTTTCCAAATCGTGAACATGACAGGAAGATGACAAGTAAGGCGCAAAGGGCTGGTTTTGCTGCATTGCGAAGGATGGTGACTGTCCAAAACCTTGGCATTGTAGGCCAGCATTGTGCGGATGGACAGCAAAAATAAACAGGACGTTTGCCCACAGGACAATCATGTTCACTTCCTTTGCCTTCCTGTCGGTTTGGCCCATCCCGGAGGACGTACCCGCTGAACTCTCTTCAATGGTGGCTATTGCATACCTGCAAATAGATAATTTAGAATTAATATATAAAAAGTTTTTGAAATTGCACATTATGCGTGATGCATATATATGTGTTTGCAAGTGATTTTTACAAAGTAGACAATACATGCATAATAATTTATGACAGTATTCAGAGCTAGAACAAGATAAGACAAATGAATGTCCTTATGGTTTAACGTGTGATTGGACCAATCCACATTATACGTCCAACCACTGGTGTGACCTTGTGGTTGAGTAAAGGAGAAGAAACAATTTGTATTTTCTCAAAATTCTGACATGTTTTTACCCCTTTCTGGTCCCCCCCCCCTCCCCCGTGACCCTGACCTTTGAAAGGTCACAGCAGCCAGTTGGTATGTTTTAGAAAGATTTGTACCTCAAAGTACCCCTTGGTGCCAAGTTGGGACGTCTTGAGGCTTAAATAGTCTCTGAGGAAATACCAAATGTTAAAGTTGCCCACAGATAACAGACAGTCGACGTGACGACCCATTACAAACACTTAGTGTTTGCTTATCTCACGAAGTGAGCCACATATGAGACACAACTGAGCTTTTAAATGACCACAATGGGTGTATAAAATATATCTAGAATCAGCATCAAAGTGTAACTTGCAGAAAATGTTTCATACAGGACACGTTTAACATATTGCTGTTTAGCAACTGTACCACACTGGACCAAAAACCCACCCCACCACCCCCACCACTTTGGGTACGCGTCTCAGGCCACTTTACAAATTTACAAATACAAGCGATCAAAAATCTCAGTAACTTCAGTTAGCTGAACTGGCCCCTTTGTCTGTTCTATGTACTGTGTTTGTACTGTGTTTGTCTTAAATGTGCATAAATCTGTCTTCGGGGTGTGTGTGTTGCGCAGGTTGCGGCTGCGGCGGTTGGAGTCGTATTTCCCCACAAATGAGGAAAAAGCGCCTATATAATAACGGTTATTATTATTTTTATTATTAAAGGTGGTTATTCAGTGTTTTCTTGTCATTCTGTGTGCACTAAGTGCTTATTAAAGAAAATGACAGTTATTTGCCAGACTTGCCACAAAGCCTCTAGTTTCCAAATCAAATGCAATATGGTGCCCACTTGTTGACAGCAAGTGATTTTAGCATTCGGTGTTGTAGAGAATGCCTGGTACTGTACTACACCATCTTCAAAATGAACAGAAAGCATTACAGTATGATGTGTTTATTCACACCAGATTGTGTTTTGTTATGAACCTGATTCTATTCACAAATCAACCGGTATGTTTTACCTCGAGGTCAGTAGTGAGAATAAGTGTGTCGCCTTCTCTCACTTTAGTTGATCCACTGGAACTGGCATGCTCCTGCTTTCAGCCTGTGCCTTCTCCTTTTGAGCAAACATGACCTGACTAGCTCCTGCCTCTTCTTGGTGTAGGCGTCATACTTCTGTGTTCTGTGCTTGTTTTGAAAGTATACCCTCTGGGTGCGACTCTGCAGTGCGACGTCAACAGCCAGCATTGAACCTGAAATGAAATACATGTTTATTAACGTGTTGTTTAGCAGCATGCCAATTTCACGTCTGATCTTATTTCAGGGGTGGGTTGGTTCCAAACTCCCCAAAAAGGGACTTTGTTATAGCATTATATAAACAATTCGGGGCCGGGGCGGGAGGCGCTCCCCCCCCCCCCGCCCCACTGCCCAATATGCCCCTACATTTAGTTTACGCATTACTACCTTCAAACTTAATGTGAAATAAACTGTAAACACCACAAACAACAATGGTGAAGCCTGGGATCGCTCATGTGCATTTAAAACTGATCATTTACATAATCTGAACTGTGTGACCTTTCCAAAAGGTGACTGAAATTTTAAGTGCCCATGAGTCTCCGCATCAGTAAAGGGCTGGCTTTTGTACTTGTGAATAATATTTGAGAAAAAATATCTAGTTGTCAAAATATGGCTATTTTTTTTTACCTATTTCTTGATTTCTCATGACCTTGGTTCTTAAATCAAATCTGGTATGCTAAGACAGGTCTTGCCACAAAGTATCCTTGGGCCACGTTGAGACTGTGGTTTGAATAGTCTCAAGAAAATGCCAACATTACCGTTTACCATATGGACGATGAATGGCCCAGAACATAGCCTCACACTTGCTGCACACATGAGCCAATGACAGAAAGCATTACAGTATGATGTGTTCATTCACAATCACACCATAGTTGTGTTTTGTTCTGCACCTGATTTCAGTCACAGATTCTACCGGTATGATCTACCTTGATGTCCAGGAGAATAAGTGTCGCCTTCCTTCACTTCACATTGAGCTGTGGCCTTGGTGTAGGCGTCATACTTATGCTGCTTGTTTTGCAAGTAAGTCCTCTGGGTGAGAGTACTGAGACTCCACAGTGAGAGGGTCAACAGCAGTATTGGCCTGAAATGAAATGAAATACACGATTATTAGTATTACTGTGTTGTTCGGTCGCAGCATGATAATTTCACTTTGTGTGTGAACTAAATGCAGGGAGCAGATTATTACTTTCAAAATAAATGTGACATAAACTGTGTACACGCAAAGAACAAACAAGAATTGCAAAGTCTGTACGCCTCATGTGCCATAACTAATTCACATAATATAAGTATATAAACTGTGTGTGACCTTTCCAAAACTGAGGTAGCTGACATTAAGTGTCACAAGTTCCTCAACATAAAGGCTTGCTTTTGTACTAGTGTGAAATTTGTATTTTCTCTACAAATTACAATTATGCATTTTTCTAATGTTTGTCAACCTTCTGTGACTCTTGACCTGTGTAAGGATGTCAACCAAAATTAGTATCTATAGGATGAGGAAGATTTCATCATCAGCTACCCTTGTGCCAAATTTGATAGGGAAAATTGCAAAAACTTTGATACAAACCGCATATCATACAATGAAAAAATAAATAAGCATTATATCACACATTCCAAGGTCATCCAAAATGGTAGTCAACAAATATTAGGGTTTCAGTCAAAGTAGCGTAGGTGTTTAATTTAAACATACATACATACCCTATAATAGTACTAGGTAACCCTTTTTTACTCCTGATACACCCACATGCCTTGACATAAATGTGACTATGATAGTTCAAGGGTGGTGCCAAAATCGATCGGCGTCTCAATCCGCCAAAGCTATTCTCGGCACCATCCTTGAACAAAAACAAAAAAAAAAAAATGCTGGGACCTATATCCTAATCTGTAATATAGCCTTTATAAGACAGCCAAGGGATTATGGAACTCTGATGAGCAAATTAAGTTACTAAGTACTGGAAGCAGTTAACTGAGTTAGAGGTTCATAATGCCAAAATTCTCCCTTAGCTAGGACTTTTTTCTACACTACACAGTACGTTTTCCTTAGATAATAAGCACATGGCACTGGTTTAATATAACTACAATGTCGACTACATACCCTCCACCATATTAGTAAAGGCTCTCCGAAAATGTATGGAAATGTTCTACTTCTAGGTGGTGACTGACATGGCCGGAATGCCCCCCCCCCCCCGCCCCCACCCCCCCCACCTTCAACCCACAATAAAATGTAGTCTTCATTCATTGCAGGTAGGCAGAGTGGCGACGACACTAGTACTGTGGGGACTTAAATTTCCATGCATCCACACTCGGACAGTTAGCTATGGGGGTTGTTTTTACGCCGTGCAGGTGATATCTCACGGCGGTGCAATAAAAGGGTTGGGACGCTGCTGACACCAGTGAGATATGACACTTATATTACGACATTTTGCTTCTGCTACTAGTTACCTCGTTGTTCTAGTCGTCCCTTAGCAAAACACCACCACCCTTTTTTCTATATTTAGTTTACCTTTTCGTTTGCTGATGTCTGAAGAGATTTTGTTGTTTTCCTGGCTGCCACGTAGGGACTGCTTCCCGTCTGGTTGCAGGATTCAGAAATTGCGTGTTGCTTGGCGCTATCCTTCTTTACGCAGGTTATGCCTTACGCTGCTGACTTGTCGCAATCTTATGTAAAAGTATCTTATTTCTGAGGAAAAAACA
>BTPG01000002.1:174882623-175457623 GCA_036245525.1 Semisulcospira habei
TCAGACGTCCAACTATGGGTCACCAGGGTACATTGTGGACAATCTTTCTAAACAAACAACACATGACCAACTCTGTGACCTTTCGAAGGTAGCAAGGGTCACGGGTGGGAGGGGTGGGGGGGGGGGTTCCAGAAAGTTTGTAAAAAAAATGGTCAGTATTTTTTTGAACACAAATTGTTTCTCCCTACAACGGCAAGGTCACACAGGTTGGACGAGAACGTATTATGAGGAATTGTCATAACACAACAGCCGTAAACCATAAGGACATTCATTGTCTTTTCTAGTTCTTGAGCACTGACATACTGTCATATTTAATATGCATAGTATTGAACTATTTTTAAAACATACCTCGTTGCAAACCACATATATATGTGCACATATGCACAGCATAAATGTGCATTTCAAACAAAACCTTCAAATACTTTTTTTTTGATTCTAAATTAATCTTTGCAGGTTGCTATAGCCACATTGAAGAAGAATCAGCGGGTACGTCTCATCCGGGATGAGGCCTAACCGACAGGAAGGCAAAGGAAAGTGAACTGATTGTGTCCAAGAGCTGATGTCAACCTTCCTTGTTATTTTGCTGTCCATTAAATCCACAATGCGTGTGCCTACCAGGCCAAGGTTTTGGACCGTCACGGAAAGTTGACTAGAATACATCCTTTCGCAAAATTGAGCCAAGACAAACTGCCTTTGCCCTTACTAGTTACTTGCAGCTCCCTCCTGTCATGTCACGATTAGGTGAAACGCAGCTTAATTTGGTATTTTTTAATATCCAGGGAAAAAACCCTTTACACTACTGCCAATGTGTTCATTTTTTGAAGACATTTCAGCATATAAACAAAACAGGTTCTTTTTTTTTGTGACCGAAATTCCGAAAATACCTTAACTAGGCATACATTCAGCTCCATTCAAAAATATGTACTGTACTGACTCTCCAGCAGCTGACTATTATGGGTTAGTTGAAACAGTGGAACACGAATAGAATTTCTTTTTATTGTGCAGCGTCGTTGTGAAACAAGGAGAAAACTTATTCACTTCTCTTTGCTGTATGGATCCCGTCATTTGGCAAATGATTAAAAAAATGATATAACATTCTGAAAATGGTCAATGGCCTCATAGTATAAACACCCATGGGTCCTTTCCTGAAGATGGGGTGTGCCAAAATATAGAAATGCAGCCCAGAGGGGGGTGGTGGGGGGGGGGGGTGGGGGGGAGGGGGAGGGGGGGGGTGGGGGGGGGGGGGTATGGTGTGGGGGGGGGGGGGGGGGGGGGGGGGGGGGTGGAGGGGGGTGGTAGGAATGTAGTATAAATATAGCATATATGATCATATAATTAAACCCTTGCGTGCTGCAAAATGTGCCAAATGGTTGGACGTTGCTCTAGTGAACAATCGCAAATACTTCTCAAGTGTGAGTTGACCAATGTAGGTGTCTTGCAGGCTTGCGCCTCCCATCTGTCCACAGCAGATTTTCAGGTGTTGGAGATGGGGGATAAACTGATTCATAGGCTATGATATGTACTACGTACATTGTGTGTGAGTATTTATAATTTTATTCCTTCCTCTGTCAATCCGTTGACTTTCAGCTGTGTAGCTTTACTTAACGTAATCCAGAATTGCTAATCACACATGGTCTCATCTTCTTACAACGTTTGTCCCCAGACGTTCACGTGTAACTTGACACACACCAGGCCAACAGAATGACCTAACTATGATCTGTGGTCCATCACAAGACATAATTAGTGTGCTGTCTGAGGAACATTGTTTACATGGTAGATTAATTTTTGAGCGCAATCATGAAAGTTCTTAGTATGTGATTTTTTTCTGTGATTTTTTCTCAATTGCCCCCAGCAGTCCAAAATTAAATAATACAAAGTAAAACTGAGAGCCAACATTGTAGCACAGTACCATGTTGTGTGTGGTAGCTGCTATGCAATGAGCAATCAGGTAGTTACACGATAGCCTGCACCATGGTTTTGGAGTTTTTATGAAGAGTATTGCTTATAATAAAGGCCCGTCTGGCAAGTGCAGACTGTATAGTGTGAGGACAAAATAGCGGCCGTGTAGTGTCACTTTGCAAAAAATGTCCTTTCAACATTCATTTATGTATCCTTTATCTGAAGTTACTTATTAGATCTGACTAATTCATGAAATTTTCCTAAAAATCATTCAACAATATGAATAGAAAAAACCCACTCCTTTAAATATTGGTAATTTCGGTCCATCTGGTTTGTAAAGTAAATTATGTTAGTGCTTTTTTTAAATGAACTGGTAACTTATCAGAATCCAAACAAATAATGTGCAAAACTCTTTTATGAAAAACAAAATACTTCGCGAGGTTTAGTGTTGCAGTGCCATACAAGAAAGAATTTAACCATCACGACAGACGTTTCGGGATGTAATTGCAGGCACCTCTTCCAGCGACAGGCAACTTGAAGTATTTTGGGCAGAGTTGAGATTATGGTCGACTTGCACAGACATTGGTATCAAGAGCAGTAAACGTAATGTTTGGAGTGCATAGCCAATATTATGCAGACCTAGAGTGTCACAGTGCATTTTTTACACCCTTGTTAAGGCAGTTGTTACGTTATATTATTTATTGTTGACATGCCAACAGCAATTGGGAGCATTATATTTATACTGATAGTGTGCGATAAGACATGATACTGCATTTTCACATAGTTAGTGCTGCAGATGGTACAGAGTGTGGTAGCTTAACTGGTAACAAAGTATTGTATATTAATTTGTGTTATGAGTTGTGTATGTGTCGTAGTGTGGGCTTGGACACTCTGAAATTTCACTGTTATAAACAGAGTGGGATGTGCAATGTTGATTATATCATGGACTTTACATTGATGCTCACTTCGCTAGCTCTCCTCTCTCTCTCGTCTTCTCTGTCCCCCACGCCGTTGCGTGGCCCTGGGGGGACCTTGGTGTGGTTAACTAACGGGTTAACCTCCTTTTTAGTTCCCAGGTCACCCTGTATCAGAAGGTGTAAAGCCCCTACAGGATTGGAGGGTTTTTTTCCTCCTCTCTATTTCAGTGTTTCCTCTCTATCTATTTTCTGGGGCAATTTTGTTTCTGTACTAACCTTGGTCCATTCACCTGAATTTGTATTTTTAATAAAAAACACTTCCAACCTGTCTGCAACTAACTGCCTGTAGCTCTGATGTTGGAGTTTGAGTATGCGTTCAAAAGGTCTTAAGCTGTTATTGTAATGGACCCCCGATAGGCGTAAGTTAAATAGAACTGGTATTGGACCGGTCTTCGCGTACAAGCATCAATATTCCCTGTTGTTTTTTTTTCCCAAGCAGTGCAGCACGATCCCTGAGAAACCTTGTTTTGCAGAAGTCCAGGGGACGGTTAAGGCAATGGTACAATCCAATCAATCAATCAAACACTCTCCTCTGTATGTAAGTATGGAAATGAATGTATGTCATTCAAGGGATTTATGTATGTATGTTATGTATAGTATGTATGTAGTGTATAGTATATAAATATATTTTATAGTATATAAATATATAAAAATATATATATAAGAAGTATATATATATAATAGTAAATAGATCATTGTTGATAACATTATAATCCCGTGTCCATCAGATAAATTTTAATACAGAATAAGGAGTGGTCGTTACAGTCCAGCCCCGGGATACGCACGAAAAGCTTCGTGTGTATATATTATATATGAGGGGAAATACTATATGTAGAGGAAGTGCTTCTATATGATAAGTCTGTCATCCCTTCTCTCCTATCCCCCTTCTTTTATATACTGTGTAGGTTGGCTCGCCCCCCAAATAATATACCTCATTAAGCAAGCAAGTGGTTGTTGCCAATGAGTGTCAGTCCACGGTTGGCATATGCACACAAACTGAATATATGACTTTCAGCTCCACTTGTTTGGCTCTCCTCCCACTCCTACTAGCTTGTATAAAGTCAGCACTGTTATTGGTACAATGTAAAATGTGAATAATGTAGTGGAAAATATGATTGTTTCCAAACAGTAAAGCGTGTAGTTATGTTGGGGAGCTAGGGGTGGCTCCGGATGGTAGTGTGGTTTGAGACTCTGGCATACCCCAAAGGTCCATGGCTTTCTGAAAAAAGACAGCTTGGGGATTCAAATATTATAGTTTCAGAACCCACTATTTCTGTGACCCATCTGTGAAATCTCGCCTATTTAGGACGAAAGATGTTTAGTGCTATTTAGCCCGTAAACATGATAACATTTTGAATTTTGAGGTAGTTACTGTTTTTGGTATTGTGATGGCCTATGTGCATTGTTATTGTATCACTAAAATATGGCTTTCAACATAACTTGACTTGTAACCGGTATACTTTAAATTAATGTCCTGCCAAAATACAGCGCTTTCATTTCTTTGAAAAAAATCGGAGAATATTTTATTCTTTAACTCACAAATGATCATGTGCATTAACATAAACGAGTGCAATATTGAAACATAGATGACGAAATTTGTTTTTGATTCCCTATATAATTAGTAACCAACAAACTGCTGGAACACCTGAGATTCAGCTCGAGACCAGGTACATCCAACTAAACCAATCTGTTCGACGAAACATCTTTCAAAATATTCAAAAAACCAGAGATGATTCACGCGACCTAGCGTTTCAGCACACGGAATCACACCAAAGGAAGCAAGTAGCATTGCATTTCAGCAGGTAAATTAAAAGAAACAAATTCACATTAAAATCATTCAATTAATGTTGTAGAAGATGCCGAGAAAAAAAAAAAAAAAAACACACTGGTGAAGCAACACTCTTATTGGTGTGCTTTTTTAATTTTTCATCATCGGTGAACTGAAATTGAATGAATGTAAACATAGCTCAAAATGCCTGGCTGAAAAAAATAAAATTAAACGAAATGTAGCCGAGGTAACAGTATTGGTCATTTTGTTATATCCAAACGAAAAACATGAATAGTGGTTTGTTCCTTGTTTCATGGTTTAGACATCCACCATTACCCAACGGATATTAAAATATGGCAATATTTTTTACATTAAAAAAAAGTAACATATAAATAATATAAATTGTAGTGTGCGGTTTGTTTCATTTAGCGAAGTAGCAATACTGTATTTGGTTCAAATTTTTGAGCAGGGGAAAAAAAAATATCCATCAACAGGATTGAACCCTGGATTACCTTGACTTGGTGCGTTGCAAAATTAGTATTTTTACACCCACTGGTTACCACTGCAACCTAACTCAAATAACACTCAACTACTCAACTACTTAAGTGATTACTTGATGCAATTAATTACTTATAGATAAACCTTCTCATGTCACCTTCTCAACCCGTAACTTCTTTCCCGATGGTTGTTTGTTCCAGTTATAGCGTTTCTCAATGGTCACTATAGTTATTCGAAATACTAGTAGTTTGCCAACAGTTTTGGGCGATGTTATACTTGTTGGTTTGTAGTTGATTTTCCTCGGATTTTTTTGGTCCTTATTCTACCCCGTCCTTTCTCATGCTGGCATTGGACGCCGCGGCTACGGCGGAGATAATGATCTGTCCGGACAGGTTACAGAAACATCGCTTTGTATCCTATTTTGAAAAGCTGGCGGAACGCACAACCGACGTTCGCACAACGAACCAAAGTGGGCCAATTTTAGCGCTGGAACCACCACCTGCCCCCCCCATTTATTTTTCATAAATCAAGGGTGTGTGTGAATATGATCTAAAGTACGATTGTTTATATCGAATCAAAATGGCCTGCGCAATTGCCCAACATTTGCAAAACCACTTGAAAAGTAATTGATAACATCCCGTGGCCATCTCGAATTTACAACAGTAAAACATTTCTCGATTACCAGTTAGAATTTTCCAATTGATCCATAACACAAGACCTTTTTTTTTACGAAAACATACAAACATACTTTATTAAGTGACCAAAATTTTTCTATTAGCATTTTACACACACTAATTCGAAAAAATTTTTGGTTGTGTTATTGGAACTGAAAACCCAGGTCTAAAATGTGTGCGTGTTTTATTTTTTTTTTTATGCTGATGGGGTAGGTCACGCAGAAATGTTTCAAACTCTACCAAAATGATGGGCCCGGGACCATGTGACATTTCCATTTCATAGGGTGGCAAATCAGTCGTCCAGACCATCAAAAAGGCCTCAAAAAACCCTATAATAGCGGCATCCATTTTATTCTGCAAGGAGCGGACATTTGATAATGTTATGGTAGGGAGGGGGTGTCTACTACCCCGTCTCTCCAGTCTCTCCCTCACTCCGCCTCTCGACCCTCTCTTTTTCGGCTTCTTCTTCTTCCCCCCACATTCAGAAAGATCGATCATGCTCAAGTTCAAATCATGGTTTACACCCGTGTGTTGCAAAGCGGTCAAAATCTCACGACTGTACTGGTACACAGGCAAAATGGCGGATGAAACGGTCGGTCCATGCTGGCCCAAAACTGAAGTCACAACCAACAGGTCGCTAAAGAGGCACAAAGCTACCATGGTCGATATGTAATGTCCTCCCATCATTGCTTGCAAAAATGTTGATAATAACTAGAATTCTATCAAAAATTGCCATTCTGCATACATTCGCCGACCTCTTGTGACCCTTGACCTTTCCGAGGGCTCATCCAAATTAGTATGCATAGATAGGTCTTACCATCAGGTATCTCTGTACCAAGTTTGGGATTAAAGTTGTGAATGGTATTTGAGAAAAAAATCTTTTGTCAAAATATGGCTATTTCTTTTACCTCCAGACCTCACCGGTGCGCGCATTTTCAGCCAATCAGAAAATATTGTTGCTGGGTCCCCCAAGCTTTCCCGCAACAACGCAAGGAAATGGCGAAGTGCGATACTGTTTGTGCGTATAAATTTCACTGAAATGGTCAGGTATTGCCATTGGGATACCTGCAATCGAGACGAAAGGTACCCTCAAACCATCAAATTAAAGCTTCTGGCTTTTTTTCCTTCCAAAACCAACGCGATGGGCTGAATAAAAACTTGCTGTAGACCGCACATTGATCGCAACATCGGGATACTACCCCTAGAGGACAAGAGCAAACGCAGAGCTGTTTGAATGCGGTAAGTGTCATTCTTCTAGTTTGTTCTGAAATGGTGACAATTCACTTGTGGAAATGGTACATAAGTCAGCGATCGAGTTACCACGGCAGGAGCGTACTGTACTGCTCAATAATGCGCAAGCACTAGCTATCAAGCAGTACCGCTACACTGATCTGCACACTTGGGATGTGTGTGTGTGTGTGTGTGTGTGTGTGTGTGTGTGTGTGTGTGTGTGTGTGTGTGTGATTTTATATAAGGAATTAACTCGCCAGTAGCACCATAACCAAAGGTTTATGCCCTTATTTTTCTTCAGTCTGCACTCTCTCACTCATTGTAACAAATCATGACAAGCACAAAATAATAGACACATCAATCCTACTGTAACAGATTTCAAAAGATCTCTTTATGATGTGTATATATTCATGCAACGTTTTTCTTCTCAGCATGTTTGGATGGCGAACCCAGTGCGTTGCACCCCTACCCAATTCCAGCAGACGAGTCACCTGTCTACAAATCCAGACTTCTCACAAAAGGGGGCTGTACAGAGTCTGTAAAATCTTCTCAGGAAGATCAAGTCTTGCAACATACACCCGACACTGTAGCTGGCAAGTGTGGGGCAGATGAACAATAATGTAAGTATATCTTTGTGTATATATGCTGACAATAAAAGCAGAGGTGCATACCTAACATTTCGCTTACACTCTGTGATGACATTTCACTTTCCAAGTAAGGCTTTCGTTGTTCTTTGTAGAAAGCTGAAAAAGTGTAAACCAGTGATGCCATGAATGGAATGTCATGCCTCGAGAATGGTGGAATTTCTGGATACAGATGGGCATTTGACTTTAATTATGCCTTTCTGGCCACTGTCGCACACTTTGAGTTGCTCCTAGAAATAGAAACTGTGGATTAACCACAATGCTGCGCTTGTGCAGGTGTCTGTCAGGAAGTACTTCTAAATATTTACTCTTGGCAGTGTTCTCATGTCGTTTACATAAAATATTGCTGCAGCTGAGAAAAAAAGTGTGTGAAAAAATTATGTCAAGACATTTGTCAGAAACTTTTGCTTTTCTATTTAGAACTCTCTGGAAGTTTGATGTTGCGAGTTTCTTTTTTCCCCCTCTTCCCAGTGTTTAGAAATGGTCAGTTCTCTGTTCTTTCCTCAAGTTTCTCAGGATTTCGACACTAACTGGTCAAGCGAAGGCGATCCAATTCTTGTGGGAGATCAACTGGGGACCTCGTGTTGACACATGTCAGCGACCCTGTTGATTCCCTGGCATTGGCTCTCTTTTCAGTCGCCTGGTCTGTGGACAAATATTGAGTGCAGCTTTAGAAATACGTTTGACGTTTTAAGTTATTCATATACATATACTATTTATAATTTTTGTAATGTCTCTTTTAGGGATTTCATGGTTAGACTACCTGGCCAAGGCTGCAGAGTGCAAAGTCTGAAATAGCAAGCTAGAAGATAAAGTTAGACCTGCTGGAGGAGGAGATCAGATCAAGAATTTGACAAATCTGAATGACCCCATCTCAAGGCTGCAAAGAACTACGGGTGTGCGGACGCAACAAGCAGAAGAAGAAGTATTTGGAGTGGAGTTTGTGAGAAAAAGAGGAGAGACAACTAAACAACCAGTTCCAGTTCTGCTATGAGTTAACATATGTTTGGTTTTTGGCTTTGTTGTCATTTTTGTTGCCAAATGGTCAACCTTTGAAGCACAAATATAGTGAACAAGAAAGGCGAAGCCCTTATGTCTCATGTGTATGACCGATACACACTTGTCTGACAATAAGTAAAGGGATGGCTTCTGCACTAACAAAATCCACGTTTTCTCAAAATTTAACCAGTTTTCACACATCTGTGAAACCCTCGTGAACTTTCATCTTTGCGATGAGTTGACATAGGTCTTATGATCAGCTACCTTTGTGCCAAATTTTATTGAAACGTTTGCAAAAATGTTGGTAATAACTACAATTATTGGCATTTTATACACATTTGTCGACCTCTTGTGACCTTTGACTATTTTCCGAGGGGTCATCCAAATTAATATGAATAGATAGGTCTTACCATCAGGTATCTCTGTAGCAAGTTTGGGTTGGAAGTTGTGAATAGTATTTGAGAAAAAAACATCTTTTGTAAAAATATAGCTATTTTATACCTATTTCTTGAGCTCTTGTGACCCTTGACCTTTCCGAGGGATCAGTTACATTAGTATGCATAGAAAGGTCTTATTATCAGGTATCTTTGTACAAAGTTTCCGTTTGAAGTTGTGAATAGTATTTGAAAAAAAAAAAACACCATCTTTTGTCAAAATATGGCTATTTTGGACCTTTTTCCTGCGCTCTTGTGACCTTTGACCTTTCCGAGGAATCAACCAAATTAGTGTGCGTATAAACGTCATACCATCAGGTATCTTTGCACCAAGTTTCCGTTTGAAGTTGTGAATAGTATTTGATAAAAAAAATTAATTATGTCCCAAAATAGCTATTTTTGACATATTTTCTGATCCCCTGTTACCTTGACCTTTGTGAGAGCTCACTGAAATTGGTATGTTTATAAAGATCTTACCACAAAATATCCTTGGGCCAAGTTGAAGAATGTAGCTTGAATAGTCTGCGAGAAAATGCCAACGTTAAAGTTTACCACGGAAGTCTGAGGATGGACGGACGACCACTGGCCCAAAACATAGACGCACTTTTGCTTCGCACATGTGTCAGAAAGGACAGACTCTAAGCACCTACAGCCACACGATAAACTGTTTCACACTCTGTGCTGATTGAGAAATTTTGAAGATTTCATAATAAAGCAAAATGAGTTTTGAATGTATAGTATTCCTGTGCTATCAAATTGTAAGTGTCACTGTGAATTAGCCATTTATGAACTGAACCATTATAGCTCCTTGTGCTGTGTTTTCGCATGTAAACCACTCACATTCCAGAATAAAATATAATTTACCAGTTAATAATAGTTTTGATTTTATTTTTTTTGATGCTTACTTCTTGCTTGTGTTGATGTGGTATGTTATGGGCCTTTTCGTCCGCTGCTCTGATGGCCTGGCCAGAACACCATGGTTTAATTGTTGGGACAGATGCGATCTTCGTGCCTCTTGATAGCTGTCTTGAAATACTGAGTTTTCTGAAGCCAAATGACATGAGAACAGTGACCATTCAATCTGAAATACAAATCATACATGCATGGTTATTTATTAATAATCTCTCTCTCTCTCTCTCTCTCTCTCTCTCTCTCTCTCTCTCTCTCTCTCTCTCTCTCTCTCTCTCTCTCTCTCTCTCTCTCTGTGCGCGCGCGAGCGTGTATGTGTGTGCGCGCGTTTCATGTACTTTATGTTTTTCGTTTGTTTTTGTATGACCGAATGAATGAATGAATTTTGTTTAATGTCTTTTCATGTTTAATGTCTCCTAATTTTTCTTTGTGTAATTTGGTACTATTAGTATTACAATTATTATCCTGTGTTTGTAGAGTAGCAACGGCAAGTATGAAAAATGGCACACGTGCTAATTACTTTATCCGTTGAGAAATAAAGTTTCATTTCATTTCATTTCATTTCTCTCTCTCTCTCTCTCTCTCTCTCTCTCTCTCTCTCTCTCTCTCTCTCTCTCTCTCTCTCTCTCTCTCTCTCTCTCTCTCTCTCTCACACACACACACACACACACTTCAGTTGTATTTGGGAGTGAAAGTAATCAGCTCAGCCTGACACTGTAACACAGCCGGCAAAAGAGAGCGCTGAGCAGCACTGCCGTCTTGCTACGATGGGACGAGATGGACTAAAATGGCTCGGATAAGTGTGCTTTTTTGTTGTTGTAAGCAACACCAATAACAAAAATCATTTACCCGGCTCTGCAGACACAGATCGCTTCTGTGACGCTGTGCTTGCTGATGATCATTTCCACGTACAGTTTGTGTGAATCGGCGCGTCTTTGTAGATCTGCGACCGGTGATACATCGATGCAACTTGATCGGCATCACTGCCAGTTGTGTGATAAATACGAACAGCATCACTGCAACTTGACGCAAACTTGCTTTGCCTCGATCTAGGGCCGTTTTTGACAAAGTTTTGTATCCTGGCAGAAAATGTAGGCTTGTGGAATTTTCAACGCATTCAGTCGAATCACGCGCGCTACCGTCCGCCATATAGTTCAAGCGACAGGAAAGCTCGTGGGACCCAGTAACAATTACTAAGGGGCGTGGCTTGAGATGCGCGCTCTCGGTCAGGTCTACTTCCTGAGCTTTTGTGACCCTTGACCTTTCCAAGAGGTCATCCAAATTAGTATATATAGATATGCCTTACCATCAGGTATCTCTGTACCATGTTTGGGTTTGAAGTCGTGAATAGTAGTTGAGAAAAAAAAAATCTTTTGTCAAACTATGGCTATTCTTTACCTATTTCCTGAGCTCTTGTGACCCTTGACCTTTCCGAGGGATCAACTAAATTAGTATGCATAGAAAGGTCTTACCACCAGGTATCTCTGTGCCAAGTTTGGGTTTAAAGTTGTGAACAGTATTTGTGAAAAAATCAATTATGTCAAAATATAGCTATTTTTGACCTATTTCCTCATTCCCTGTGACCTCAACCTTTGTGAGAGGTCACTCAAATTGATATGTTTAGAATGGTCTTGCCACAAAGTATCCTTGGGCTACGTTTGTGGCTAGAATAGTCTCCGAGAAATGCCAAAGTTAAAGTTTACCACGCACGACGGACGACGGCGGACGGACGACCACCGGCCCAGAACATAGACTCACTTTTGCTTCGCAGGTGAGCCCAAAAATGAATGCCGTTTCCAACTGAGAAATCCGATTGCAAACCAGAGACACGTGCTCAGACAGTACCGTCACAACGTGAAAACGAAACCTTGCAACTTTTGATTTACGGTGGCGGGTGGGGGGGGGGGGGGGAGGGGAGGGGGGGGGGGGGGAGTGGGGGGGGGGGGAGCGGGGGGGGGGGGGGTCGCCTTTTGGCGGCCTCATGCATACAGAAAACGCAATGGAAGAACATGAAACTGACAACACCGTAACGGCAACTGAATGAGGTTTTCAATGGTATGAGTCGATTTATTTATATCGAAGCGATTGTAAAATACCGACCAGAGAATAAGTGTATAGTTATTTTTAAACAGTTTTGTATACAAAATGCATAAACCACAAACAAATAACTCATCATCTCTTAGGTGCAGAAGACTATTTAGCAACACACATCCAATATCAAGGACTACATGCAGCGCAGACAGCAGGAAGGGTTTTAAAAAGGAAAATACAGGTGAAACAGTCCAAAGGTAGACAGAAACATATGCCCAGGGGAAAAACACCTTGTGGGGCTGACCGGGGTGAACCTGGGAAATAAATAGTAGTTAACCCCTCCCAAGTTCCCCAAGCAGACCCGGGGGGGGGGGGGGGTTGGATGCTGGGAGAGGAAATGAATTAGGACCAAGATGAGTGATCATCTTTTCTTCTTGGAGTTGTCTTAAAATCATCTGCGTTCAAAAGTTATTTGGAAAAAAACACGAGGCAAGCTATATATTGTCCAAAAGTACAAACCAACCTTGATAAAGAGTGAAGTCATCTTTTCAGAAGTGTTGTAGTAACGAGAGATGCTATGAATCATGCGCGTAGCGTTGATTAGGCCCGGTATGGAGTCCAGCATTTTCACCTGATCAGCATGAATAAAAACAATAAATGCAAAGACCTTACGGCTCACGTGTATGACCAATCCACATTATAAGTGTGACCTTTGTAACCTTGACCTTTCCAAGAAGTCACTGAAATGAGCAAAAATATATGCATTTTTCACAAAACTACCTTTATGCCAAATTTGATTGAAATTTGGGCGAAAAACTTGATACAAATTACAACTCTATGAAAAAATAGCATTTTTCACAAACTTCCTGACCTCATGTGAGCCTTGACCTTTCCGAGGGGTCGTCCAAATTAGTATGCTTATAAAGACGTTATCATCAGGTATCATCAGGTATCAGGTATCTCTATACCAAGTTTGGGCTTGAAGCTGAAAACGTTATTTGAAAAGAAATATATTTTTCTTTTTTTTTTTTGGTAAAAATATATATATATTGTTTTAATTAATTTTTAAATTAGTATTTTTTATTTTTATTTTTTTATTTTATTTATTATTATTTTTTTTAATTTATTTATTTATTTTTATTATTATTATTATTATTATTATTATTTTTTTTTTTTTTTTTTTTGGGGGGGGGGGGGGGGGGGGGGGGGGCTCACGTGCGAAGCAAAGTGAGTATGTTCTGGGCCAGTGGTAGTCCGTCCGTCGTTGTCAACTTGGCATTTTCTCGGAGACTATTCAAGCGACAGTCTTCAAACGTGGCCCAAAAATACTTCTGGCAAGACCTTTCTAAACATACAAATTTCAGTGACATCTCTCAAAGGTCAAGATCACAGGAAATGAGGAAACAGGTCAAAATAGCCATATTTGGACAAAATTGATTTATTCTCAAATACTATTCACAACTTACCACGGCGGACGAACGATGGCCGACCACTTGCTCATATAGACTCACGTTTGCTTCGCACGTGAGCCAAAAATCGGATATAAGCTTTTGTGGAGGTCCCGGCCACATCTGTTCTTTGCCTTTGTAAAATTAATACGCTAATAACAATGTCGGATATAACAAAATTCCGGATATAACCAATGAGGAAAAATCAATTGAGACCCACTCTGTTGTGCTTTTATGGGGGTACCCATGGGTGGCTGCCAGACTATGACCTGTTTGCTGCTTTTACGTCACCGCCACTGTCGGATTCTTACTTTTGCCATCTTTTTTTGCAAAAGATTTTTTACGAAACAGTTGACGAGGTTCACAGCTGGCTAACGAACCCATGCAATGTCTTTATCCAAGCTAGCTATGTCAATTTCAAGCGAATATAACACAAATTCCGGAGTCAGGTGCGGGTCAAACGACTTTGTTTAAGCGGCAATTTTTCTCTGTAATAAGTCATCCAATCTTGAAGGAAGTATTTCCTAAAGTTTCAGACCTGTACGTACAAAAATACTGAAGATAATCGTGTCTACACACACACACACACACACACACACACACACACACACACACACACACACACACACACACACGATGCTTTCAAGAACTGGTTACTACTTTGGGTAGACCTTTTTTTTTTCCTTTCTAAAATTCTGCCGTGAGTTGGTCTTAGTCGCCTGTGTTAAACCCAAATAACTAACTAACTCCTCGCTTACAATTTTGGCAGCTTCTATGTGGATGACTGTCACAAATTCATCAAATATATGCCAAAGAATCAACTGAATCAGAGTCGGACACATGAGGCGTCTACAAAATGATAAATGTGAATACAAGTGAAAAAAGTCGCAAAATGGCGTCTTCACTGACCACCTACAGGTGGGCGTTTCATGTTATCAAATCCATACAGTAAAACTGACATTTAATTTGCTTTCTTTTTTTTTTTGAAATAGAAAAGGGGGGAACTAACCCTGTTGGGCTGACCATTGTGACCCTGGGAACTAAAAAGTAGTCAACCCCACTGAAGTCCCCATGGCAAACCCGGGTGAGTTTGTTACCTCAGCAAATTCAGAGTTTGTGTAGCACTTGGCACTGATGGAGCCTACTGTCTTGCTCGGCACTTATAAAAGTCCTTCTGTGTTGAAAAGGACAGTGTACAGAACCTCCTTTTGAAATAAAAGCGACGCTTTCTTGCAATATGTCGAGAGCTCCACACCCTGGCCTAAAATATTTCCTTTCTAAGCGGCTCATTATATAATAAAACCCCAACGTCTTACCGCATAACACAATCTAATTCAAGCCGTTTTGGGTCACAGTTTTTGTGTTTTGTAGGCGAAGTTGGGTAAAGTGCACCCTATCCCTCTTGTTTTCAGGCGTAAAAAATGCAGGACCCAGCACGTACACGCCTTCCTGTATCTAAGTCCTTTGGTTAAGACGCTGTAGGCAGATGATGAATATACAGCAAAATGTTTAGCAATCTCTGTAAAACTATGTCTTGGGTCTGCGTCGATTACAACATGGACACCAGCAGCTAACTTTTCAAATTGTTTTTTGTCTTTTCGGACTTTCACCTTGTTCATTTAAATGACAGACGTTACTTAAGAAAAATGTGTACCTACCTACCAGCTGTTGTTAGATGGAGCAAATGTATGTTTAACAACATGCAAATCGGCTATTATCTGCGCCGTCTATTTTTCCAGTGCAATGCCTTCGTTCACCTACGGAAGACGTCACGTTTTGGGCCATTTGTTTAGGCAGCAACCAAACGTGACGTTTCGAAATAATGATAGATCTCGAAAAACCCGTGGATATAAATTTACGGTATTTTGCCATGAGGTAAGTTTGCATATAAAATGATTTAACATGCTTTCTTGTTCTGTTAGGTGGTCATGCACACACACACGAAAACTGTAATCACAAAATATATCAAAACTCCCTCATAAAGACAAACTACAACTTACAGGGTCACTGTTGTAGAGCGGAACACAAAACTTTTCAAGTGTATACAGAAACTTCACATTGTCCTTCGCCTCATTTGCAGTGTCTGTGATTCTGCCATCTAACTCACGCCACACCTGAAAACGAAAATGGCAAGCACACTGGCTCATCTGAATGACTACTCTCCATACAGCAAATTTCATCTCCCGCCTTCGATCTCTGACACAGTTGGTTGTTCCTGAGTAGAAGTAGTGCATCCCTTTTCCTTCCTTATTGTAAATAGTTGAAACAGTTTGTGCAGTTGCGATGCGCTACGGTTTCGCTGACATTGTAGAACCGCAAAATATTGCATATGTTGCAGCAAAATTGTGCGGTTCCAGCATCGGCGATAAAACCGCAATATTTTGCAATGTTGCACTTTCGTTGCAGTGCACTTTTGTGCGGTGCAGTTGTAGAGACAATGAAGGAAGACACAAAAACAGAAAATCATGGCCATCTTTCTCTCTGTCTCTCTCTGACTCTCTTTCTGCTGGTGGGTGGATCCCTTACGCTCTACATGTTACAGCATGTATATAAATATGTAATCAAATGAGTGGGATTTTTTTTATTCATGGTTTTGCGTTATATACATATTATATCACAAGATACAAAAAAGACTACAATGGACAATACAGCACACTAGGATACAGCACGGAATACACTACAATATAGTACACTGCAAAACAACATAAAGCATAGTAGTACAAAACAATACAGGAGTACAATACCCCCCAAAAAACAAATACCCTACACGCATAAATGCACCCCTCCCCCCACCCCCCCCCCCCCCACACACACACACACACCCACACATGTAAACACCGACGCACTGCCAGGCTAAACCCCAACATTTGGGAAAAAAGGAGAAGATCGCCATACTATGAGAGATTCGAAAAGGTGAAGAATTACTAAGGAAGTGTATGTGGGGTAGTGTCTACTGACAAAAGAGTTCTCTGTATGGAAAGCACAGTCTATTAAATTTTTCAGTTTGGCCTAGGATCCCATATCTGTACTTTTCCACTTTAAAGCGACTTTTCATACAGTTAATGAAGTGTTCAATTCTTGGCTGAGTTTCCTGCAACCTGGAGTGGGAATATTAATAACTAATTAAATTCAAACAAAATATTTTGCGGTAGACCCTTTACCGAGGCAAGCCAAGGTCAGCTCGTTGGATTGGTCCCCTGTGTCGATGGATTTCCTACGTGATACATGATTTGGACGAATCAGTCCGAGAATTTAAAAACTAATCAATTGAAACTGAAAAAGTTGTGTGGCAGGCTCTTCGCTGTAGCATCCATTCCCTTAATGCGGTAGGCCTTTTATTATGAAAACCCTTTTACTGCGACAGACCTATAGGCTACCTACCCTTCTCCCTTCCACCCAAACACGCACACTTTACCTACGAACATCTCTTCATAATCCCTTCCTATACCCCCTCACCCTTCCCCCTCATCACACACACGCACCACTCCCAGTAAAGGGCCTGCCGCAAAAATGTCGATGTGTGCCTGTAAGGGGAGGAATGGGGGTGGGGGTGGGGGTTGGATGTTGTTTAGGTGAAGGGCCTGCCGCAAGGAAATGCGTGAAAGACATACCACAGTGAAGGGCCTGCCGCAAACTTTAGTTACAGGGTGAAAGCAATTGTGTGTGTGTGTGTGGTGAGGTGGGGGGGGGGGGGTGGTGGTGGTGGTGGTGATGGAGAGAGTCCTACATTTTTGTGTATTACAGGTATTGCGTTGGCGATCCATCGACAAGGGGACCAATCAACAATGGTCAATCAACATGGAGAGAGAGAGAGAAAGAGAGAGAGAATGAATGAATGAATGAATGAATGAAACTTTATTTTCCAAGGATAAAAGAATAGGTGCGCAGACCTGTTTTCATTCTTGTCCTTGCTACACACTACAAAACAAAATAACGTACATAAAATCACTCTCTTACACACACACACACACACACACACACACACACACACACACACACACACGCGCGCGCGCGCGCGCGCGCCGGTGTGCAATTGCCGCGTGCACAGGTGTGTGCCGGATTAGCTTGTAGCCCGTACAGGCGCCAAGCCAAGCCTGCACAACCCTCCACACACACACACACACTGACACACACACACACACACACACACACACACACACACACACACACACACACACATATATCATGTACACATACATCCTATCACTTAAAACTATACTACAGCAAATATAAAAGTATAAAGGATTTTGTACATAAAACCGCTATTGTTCTCATCATAAAAATCAACACGACTCACTCCAACAAGCATACAACAGGCATGCATACACACACACACACACACACACACACACACACACTGGCACACACACACACGCGCGCGTGTGTGTGTGCAAGCACGTAGGGATGCGCGCGTGCACACACATACACTTGCACACTCAAACAGCGCACAGCTAGATGCTATAGTCTTCAGTAAAAGTAATGTATAGCGATCCCGCAATCATCGCGCGCGCGGGTCGACGCGGTCCTCGCGGCGCGAGCGCCCAATGCTGGGTCTATCGACGGCATCCCGTCTGGCCAGCCGAGTCCATGGGGTCATGGATATTACATAATGCGGCTTGCTGGAATGCCAGCGGTATATTACATGCGTTCATAAATATAAATGTTAGAAGAGAGTGCAGACTATCCGTGAAATGCCGCATAAGGCATGGAGTGCTACATATAAAAATAGAAATAAAAATTAAAAGGAAAAATTAAGTTTTTTCTATATGTTTGAGCAGCTTGGTCTTGTAAGTTTTAAGCGATGGCGCGGCTCTAACATCCGCAGGAATAGAGTTCCATAACTTTGCACCAGAATAGGACAATGACGACCTATAAATGTCCAGTCGAGGCATCGGTACAACAAGATTGTTCCCTGGTGTTCGACTGGACCTCGTATGAGCAAAGTGGAACAAACTATTGAGATAGGCTGGTGTTTCTGAGAGGGTGATTTTGCGCATGAGCACCAACTTATTGTACTTAAACTGTTTTTCAAGTGGCAAAATGTCTAACAGCTTGAACTTATTGTCAGTACTAATGACTTCTGAGGGTCTGTCAACAATGAGTTTAATGGCTCTTCTGTGGAGCGAGTTCAGACTTTTTAAATTAGCATCGCTACTACCGTCCCAAATAGATGAGGCATAATCCAAATGTGACTGAATATGGGCATAGTAGAAGAGTTTCCTTGTTGGCTCATCGGCGAAATGTCTCAATTTCGACAGGAGAAATACATTTTTAGATACTATTTTACACAGTTTAGTAATGTGGCCTTGCCAGCACAACTTGTCGTCTAAGTTGACTCCAAGCACGCGTTGTTCTCTGATTTGCTCCACAGGCTGGCCGTTAAGTGTTAGTTGAAGGGGAGGGGGGTTCAACTGATGCTTTTGCCGTGTGGTAATCAGCATGCATTTGGTTTTAGTGGGATTAGGTATCATGGCGTTATTTCTGCACCAATCAGATACCTCATTTAAACTGTCTTGGAGAATCTTCACCATACATGTTACGTCTGATGACGAAACGTCTAGTGTTCCATCGTCTGCAAAAAGACTGCAAGTTACACTGGAGTCAGATATATGTAATGGAAGGTCGTTTATGAAGACAGAGAACAATAATGGACCAAGAATCGATCCCTGTGGTACTCCGTGCTTTATCACCCCTTCAGGTGAGTTTTTACCATTCACGTAGACATACTGTGTACGCCCATGCAGATATGACGTAATGAAGGCAAGTGTGTCTGCGCTTAGTTGATAGACATTAAGTTTTTGAACTAAAGTTTTATGATTGACGAGGTCAAATGCTTTTGAAAGGTCCAAAAATACTGCTCCAGTCATTTGACTGCTATTTATGGCAGTAAGCCATCTGTCAACTAGGTGTACCAATGCTGTGTGACAGGAGTGTTTCCGCCGAAAGCCAGATTGTAATGGATGTATGAGTTTGTGTTTTTCTAGAAAATGTTGTAAGTGTGTGTGAATGTGTCTTTCTATCGGTTTCGACAGTGTTGACAGGAGCGAAATGGGCCTGAACTTGTTAGGGTCGGCAAGGTCTTTCGTTTTAGGTAGTGGGATCACTTTGGCTGTTTTTAGAGCAGATGGAAATATCCCCTGCTTTATGCAAAGGTTGTATATATATGTCAAGGTATCTACAATATAAGGTAGGGCCATTTTCAGAACTGAGCTACTAATACCATCATGGCCAGACGTACATTTGTTCTCCAAGTACGAGATTGATTTTCCCACGTCGTATATCGTTAACAGGGGAATGCTGAATGACGTATCAGGGTCCAGCCGTTCTGCACAAAACGTCTTTAGCTTTTCTGACACAGCTGAAGACTGATCAGAATATGTATTTTTTAGCAACGTACTGGCAGCCGAGAGGAAATGCTGATTCAAGATATCAGCTGATAACTGTGTACATTGTGCGGTATTTTTTGACCTCGTAAAAGCATTGATCGCTCGCCACACAGATACGACATCTTTCTTTCCGTTCATAAGACGGTGAAAAAGTGACCTTTGAGCTTTCCTCACTAAATGTTTAACATGGTTTCTTTGCCTTCGATAAGCTACAAAATCCTTCTTTCTTTTATAGTCATCTCGGAGCTGCATGGCATCCTTGATTTCCTTACTTAACCAGGCGGGAAGCTGGGGGTTCTTCACCCGTTTCTCTCTGAATGGAGCGTGATTATCGAGGACACCAAGGAACAATCCGTACCACTCAGACAAAGCATCGTTGGGGTCATTATGGTAGTACACTGTATCAAAGGGTGCGCTACTTAAATCACAAAGAAATGTTTCCTTGTTGAAGTGTTTAAGTGATCTATATCTAATAGTCGTGTGCTGATGTTTTCGGAATGACTTATCCGCTTTTAATGCCCAGCAACAGCATACCGGGTAGTGATCGCTAATCCCTACCTGAGGCACGTCTACCGCCATCACCCTTGATTGAGTAGTTGTATATATGTGGTCTATAAGGGTGGAGGAAGTTGGACTAACACGAGTTGCTGTTTTAACTAGCTGCTTTAAACCAAACATAGACATGGTGCACTCCCAAGCAGGGTTATTCAAAAACATGTTAATATTGAAATCGCCTAGGATCAAAATTTCAGAGCTGGACTCTCTGACCTTATCCATCATGACGATAAAGTCGTCGAACCATTGAAATGTTGATGCTGGATTCCTGTAAATGTACCCGACCAGCACGGGGCTTGATTTGTTTGCCCTCAACTCCACCCAAATGCATTCCACGGTTTTTGACTCCAGGTCCCCACGCCTGCGAGTAATACCGCTAATTGAATTATGAATGTATACTGCAATACCTGTTTGTCCCGGGCATTCAGCATCGCGGCGCAGTACAGTGAAGTCCTGGATAGAAACGGCCTCATCGCTGATGTTAGGATTGAGACGCGATTCCGTTACACCAAATAAGTGAAATGGATTGGGCTGACTCAAGAGGACACACAGATCGGGAACTTTGTTAGTTAAATGATAAACATTTAAATGACCAATATGTAACTGGCGATCATACGCCATGATTGCTAATGTATGTCAGTACTAAAGAGTACTAATGAAAAAGCTTATAAATGATACAACGGCAAATAAGAACTGAAATCGTGAAACAAGTAAAAATTAAAAATAAAAAATAAAAAAATAAAAAAAATATCAGACCGCTCTAACACACAGAATGTGTGAGGCAAGTGAAATAACTAACATAGATCTCACTACCTTGCGACCAGAAAATAACGTCACAACGTTCACTAAGAGGGACTAATCCCTTCAGCACACTTCAACAGTCAAAGCTAAACGACCCCGCCGCGCGATAGGGGAAATAAATCGTTGTGTGAATATACGTAGAACACTAGTACAGAAAGTGTCCCGGTGCACAAGTACTAGTGCTATAAGCGTCACAAATCGCACAGAATGAGCAGATCGGTAGTCACGAGTACTGTCGGCAGAAGTCAAAAGGATGACAATGTTAATATTGGACCACGTGCAGTGGTTGAAGTTAAAAACAAATGAATACGTCTCTGCGCAACACAAAATGAGCAATGGCACGCAAGTAAATCAATTCGATGATGTTCAGTGATAGCAAAGCACAAAACTATGTAAGGAAGAGTAACTGAATGTTCTGGAAATTAGTCTAATACACACGCACGGGGTGGCTGTACTGTGCCCACGGTTCCTGCTGTGCGTATGGCGTGTATGTGAGCGGGGGGACGCTGAAAGGATACGTTGGTTGCGTCATGCTGAAGTGTCCCCATGGACCCGCCTCGCGATACTGTGGAAACGCGGCACTGTATGGTGGTAGCGGTGGTTGCTGCCACATAGGATACTGGCCCGGCATTTGTTGCTGATAGCTACATTGACTCTCTGCTGTACCACCAAACCTGGATTCGCTGTACTGTAATTCCAGACTTGGTGCTACAGCAGAGGACACTGACAGTCCACCTTGACTTTCCGTTGCAGCACCGAAGCTGGATGCACCACAGAGTGATTCCAGGTTGGGTGCTGCCGCGGAGACTGACTGTCTGCCGGCTGTGACATCAGCGTAAGTGTTGGTGGTGCCAGCGTGTCCTTCACGTCGCTGACGGCGGTCACGGCCACCACCTGCAGTCTGGTTGTTGGGTGGGGTGACGTCAGTAGCTGGCCCGCCTCTCTTTATGTTGAGGGCCAGACTGATGGTGCCCTGGCGACTAGGATGGATGGGGTCACCGCGCCTGTAGAATTTTCTACGCAGGAACCCATCAACAGCAGTGAAGACCGGAGTGTTATCTATCAGTGTGACACCCAGCTTTCTGCACACATGGAACAGGTTACTGTTGGAGGCGGTGATGGCCCTGTACAGCTGGTGTCTACTGTCGGTCGGTAGGATGGAGGATGCCTGCAGACGAGCGTCGGGAAATACCCGCTTGCATTCCCGGACGAGCTGTTCCCACACAGCGCTGGTCACTTCCTTTTGTTTGCAGTCGTTGACCCCCACGTGGAAGGTCACCAGTGCTGTGTGGGACGCGTGTTGTCGCTGGAGCCAGTTGAGCAGGTGGGCAGTCCGCAGGCCAGAGACAGATAATATCTCTACTTTCTCTCTAGGGTAGGTGGGCATCTTCTCGGCCTTGATGTTGCGAACAACAGAGTCTCCAATGACCAGCGTGGTGGTGTCACTCTGCACTGTGTGTCGCAGTAGTTGCTCCTCTGGAGAAACTCTGTTGCTACGCTGCTGCTGGCTGTTGGCGTGGTCAGACCCGTTGTTGACCTCAGGCAGGCCGCCAGTAATCCGCACTGGTATGAGGCGCTCTGGGCTCTTCTCGGCTGCCCTCACAGCCTGTATCGCGGCCAGTTCTTGCATAACGGGTGGAGGGGAGGGGTGACAGGGAGCAGCGATTGCATTGCCCGTTACCTGGCGCATAGACGCACAGCTGTCAACATTGGGAAACATGTCAGTTTGAATGTTACCACTCATGGCAGCGTCTGAGCTGTTGGACGCAGGGGGTGACTTCCTTTTCAACTGTTTTTGAATTTCCCTCAGGCGCTGCTTGTGGCTCTGTTTGGCGGATGATAGCTGGTTGACAGTGCCGTCTGTGACGTGTTGAGCTGTCTCCACACCAGTTATTCTGTCATCCAGATCGGACAACAACTCGCCCACACTTTTCTCTGTAACCTGCAGGTCTTTGGCTCTCTTGACCGCCTCATCACGGAGCTGACTCTCGAGCTGGTCAATCCTGGCTAGGGCTGCTGAAAGTCCTTTAAACAGTGTACTGACGTCAGCGCGAAGGTCCGTGATGAGGTTACAAGCACTTTTGAGTTGCGCTTGCAGAGTATCAGGGTCAGTGGTGTCCTCATCAGGACAGGTAGTCCCGCGGGCCGTGGTGGGTGCGGCCTCTGTATTATGTAATCCCAGGCCCAGGGACTGGGGACTGTAGTTCGTGTTTGGTCGGGTTGGGGGAAGGGGCGTGGCAGTGGACATTACACCAGCAACTGTTGCCGCAACAAGGGCATTCTGAAGTGGTTGGCCAGTAGATGTGGTGATGGGATTAAGCAGGGATGAGTGGTCGGGTAGAAGGGCTTTCGGCTGATAATCCCTTTTGATTGACGACTCCGCCGGCTGCACTAGAAGAGAGACTTCTTTGTTGTCCGAGGGAGTGGAGAGGGTAGGGGTGATGGGGGTGTCTGCTAGGGAGACAGCCAACAGCAGGCCCCGTGAGGAGTTGGGAGGGGTGGCGGGTGAAGTGACGGTACTTTCTGTAAAATCGGGGACAGATGCAAGATGGTTGCTGGTGACGGGGACATTTTCTGTAGGGTCCGCTGTACCGGCCAGGAGCTGTTGTACATAATCACAAAGGGCCCGGTACTCCGATCTCACCCACAGACCCTTTCTCTTCCCCTGAATCATGCAGGTGCCACCGGTTGTCCGCCTCTTCCTGAAGTGCACAGTGATGACGATAAGTTTGTTTTCGTCTGTGTGTACCGGCCCTTCATATATCTTTACTATTGTCTTGGCCAGGTGATCGGGGACCGGGGTGTGGGGAGAGAGGTAGCCATCAAGGGCGACAGTTTCATTGTCATAGTTGAAGTCTTCCCATAACACATTGTGTACTCCTGCAGTGTGTTTGGGCAGAAGCTGCATGTATCTCACATACATGGCATTCCTCCATGCTTTGAGAATGTTGAATGCATTAGCACCTTTACTTTCAAATCGTGAGAGAGAGAGAGAGAGAGAGAGAGAGAGAGAGAGAGAGAGAGAGAGAGAGAGAGAGAGAGAGTGAGAGAATTCAGGAGAGAGGTAGGACGAGATGGGATACTAGAGAGAGAGAGGGAGAGAGAATGACTGAGAACACAAGTGAAGACCATTTTATTTTCCAATGGTAGAAGTTTATTGGTAACCAGGACCAGTTTTCAAACTTGCCGTTGCTACATCTACTACATAAAGAGAGAGAGAGGGAGAGAGAGAGAGAGAGAGAGGAGAGAGAGAGAGCGAGAGAGGGACAATGACAATGACAATGACGATGAATCTTAATTTTCCAAGGATAAAACAGATTTAGGTCTGAAGATCTTTCTTCCATCTTGTCCTTGCTAAACTACTTACAGAAACACTCACGGGGACGGAAGCACCGACACACCATAAGTGCCCAACAAGGCGAGTCATACTGGCTGCCCCACTCGATCAGCTGCCGCTCAAAAGCGACAGCAGGGATATAACCAGTGTGTAGGTGATTATATACAAAAAAAAACATCATAAACACACTTAATACACGTAATGAGATATACATGCGCTACCATCTAACAAAGGTACCATAAGATCACAACAACAACAACAAAGATATGCCCCCCCCCCCCATTTCTCCCCTTACAGGCACACATGCGATACCATCTAACAAATGTACCATAAGATCACAACAACAACAAAAAAGTGAGAGAGAGAGAGAGAGAGAGAGAGAGAGAGAGAGAGAGAGAGAGAGAGAGAGAGAGAGAGAGAGAGAGAGAGAGAGAGAATGATGATGATGAAACTTTATTTTTCAACGGTAAAAGGTTTTGACAGAAAACAAATAATAATAATAATAATAATAATAATAATAATGAGTATTTATATAACGCTTAATCTTACTCAAAAGCTCTAAGCGCTTTACAATCTGTATAACAAACAAAGCACAATGCCCGAACACACCACTTTTACAATAAACTAAACAACAATACATACATAATAATTTATATTCTAATTAACATTCAGTCTAAACAAGGAGGATTGCAGAACTACAACTAAGGCATCAAACACTGGCAGTTATTCAAAGTAAAGCTTGAAGAGGTGAGTTTTCAACGACCTCTTGAAGTCAGAGACAGACTCACTGTTTCTGACCTCAAGAGGAAGTGTATTCCATAACACTGGGGCTTGATAAACAAAAGTGCGCTGACCAAATGTTTTAGTTTGGACAGAAGGTACACACAACTTCCGTTTATCAGAAGAGGAGCGGAGCTCACGAGAGGGTGTATACACATGCAGCAAAGAGGACAAGTATTCTGGGCTGGTGCCTGAAAGGCAGTTAAAACAGATTGACATAACTTTGTATTGAATACGTGAGGACACAGGTAGCCAGTGAAGGGACTTCAAGATGGGTGTGACATGCTCAGTCTTACGGACTCTCACAACAAGCCGGGCTGCATTGTTCTGAATTTTTTGGAGGCGATCAATGAGATACTGAGGGCAGCCACAAAGCAAAGAGTTACAATAATCTAGCTTGGACAGCACAAATGCACAAACTAGTGTTTTAGTGGCTTCCACGGTCAGCAGGTGACGAACTGAACTAATACGACGAAGTTCCAGATAAGCGGATCTACACACTGCACTGACATGCTGTGACATAGATAACTCGCTGTCAAGTGTAACACCCAGGTTTCTCACACTCGCAGAGAAGCCAATGAGTGTTCCATCCACAGACAATGATGACGGTAAAGGCAGGGACGAAGATAATCTTGGATTAGCTACCAACATTGCTTCAGTTTTGCCATCATTTAACATCAGTTTGTTGGTGGTCATCCATGATTTGACATGGTCAATGCACTGGCTTATACTTTGGACGGCATTCACAGCTCGCTCGACAGTATCACTTTTGTACATCTGCGTATCATCTGCAAATGCATGATGGGATATGGAGCGACTACAAATCAGGTCGGACAGGGGCTGAACATACAGTAAGAACAATACAGGTCCTAGGACCGAGCCCTGGGGTACACCAAACCGAAGAGGTGATGGCTCAGAACGACAGCCGTCGACAGAAACAATCTGGGATCGTTCAGTCAGGTATGAACTAAACCATGCCAAGACTGTGCCTTCAATGCCAAATACAGATTGAAGACGGCACAGCAAAATTTCATGGTCAATAGTGTCGAACGCACTGGACTGGTCCAGCAAAGCAAGGACTGTGATCTTACGCTCGTCCAAAGCACAAAGCAGGTCATTGAATATCTTCAGCAAAGCTGTTTCAGTGCTACGATGGGGACGATATGCAGACTGAAATACACTGAACATACTATTAGAGTTGACATGCTTTAAAGTTTGAACAAGGACAATTTTCTCAAGAATCTTTGAATAGAAATGTAAGATTGGAAACTGGGCGATAGTTTTTCAGTACATTTGGGTCTAAAGATGGTTTCTTCAATAGGGGTTTTACAAGTGCAGTCTTGAAGCTTTCAGGAAAAATACCAGTGGAGAGAGAGTTGTTGATGACGTGTAATGGCAGGCAACACTTCATCCAGGCACTCGTACAACAAGGGAGTGGGTATGGGGTCTAACTCACAAGTTTTGGGGGCAGTGTTTGTGATCACTTTTCTGACCTCATCCTCTAGCACAGGTTCGAAGGCTGAGAGAGGTTCTCCACTAAAGCGTTTTTCGGTGAACAAAACTGAAGTGGGCATGAGATCCAGAGAATCACGAATTTCGCGGACCTTATCAACGAAGTAATCTGCAAAAAGCTGAGGCAGCTGCCACGGGGGAAATGTAGTGGGAAGAGGTGATGGAGTCTTCTTCACCATAAGCTTATTGGTCACATTATACAATTCTTTGCTTGTTGTGCACTCACTGATCTTCCTGTTGTAAAACGAAGATTTTGCTCCATGAACAATCTCATTTACATGCTTCTTAGAACATGTGTATATCTGCTTGTGAACAGTCAACCTAGTTGAGCACCACATTCTCTCAGCTTGGCGCCACATCTGCTTAGCCGAACGCAGCTCTTTGCTCACAAACCTATACCACGGGCTGATTCTATGAGCTGACTTTTTACGCTTTGAAGATGGTGCATGATTGTCTAAGACAGTGCGTAAACATGAATCAAACTCCTCGGCACTAGGACTAGGATGGTGAGACAGTGACTGAACGAGGTCAGCCTTGAAGGCTAGTCTGTCAATGGCACGAACATTGCGCACTATGGTAAGCATAGGCACTGGAGGTGGGACTATGGCCCTCAAATGACTTATCACACAGTAATGGTCTGAACATATTGCATCAGAAACCTGTGCTGAGCACAAGATATCATCGTCACATCTATGAAGGATCCAGTCAATAGTATGCCCTTGTCTATGAGTTGGTTTGTCGACAACTTGTGAAAGACTGAACATGTGTAAAATGTCCATGAGTGCAGAGGTGGTGTGGTGCTTCTGATTGTCGAAGTGGATGTTAAAGTCACCAAGGACTATCAGACTGCCAGCAAGAAAATTACAGTGATCGAGAAGATCATGAAATTGATCAACAAACATTGAATCAGTTAGTTTGTTCTTGCGGTTTGGCGGAGGTCTGTAGAGGCACAGAAAATGAACAGTTTTCTGAGTTAAAGCTAGAGTAAACTGTACAAGCTCAAAAGACTCATGGGAGAAACTAAAAGACGTTGAGAATGATGCAAAAGGCTGCAGTGCTTCATGGAGGACGACTGCAACACCACCCCCACGAGAATCGCGGGGGAAGGATTTCACAGAGTATCCAGATGGGGCAAGATCAGCACATTTGGCCTCATCACCTGAGGCACGAAGCCAGGTCTCTGTTAAGAACAGAATGTCAACATGATGGTCGGTAACAAACTCGCACACTTCAGAGCGCTTCTTGGCACAACCAACTGAGCGCACATTAAACAGTGCCAAGCACAGCTGACCTGGTACTTTGGTAGTGTCTTGAAGATGAACCTGAATAAGGTTAGATACATTACCAGTCTGGTGAGTATGGCTTGTGATTCTCTTGGAGCTGATGTAGACTGAGACGGGTTGTAATGTTTCTTGGGACAGGTGTGGTCGTTCAAGAAGTTGTGATGGTGATGATGACGGAGAGGTTTGAGGGGGTGGTGATGGTTGGAATGGGGCCCAATGAAGTGGAAGTGGGGGCTGCCACACGAATGATTGTGATGGTGGGGGCTGAAGTACCAGAGGTGGTAGCGGTGGGACACCGGGTGTAGGATGGCCCCACTGGGGTACTGATAATGCAGGCAGCAGGCATTGTGTTGGCGGAGGACCCACGGGCGCTGCAGGCATGTGATGACTTTGCTGCTGTGATGGCGATGGTGAGGCCTGCGGCATGGGCGGTGGTAAATGTAGGGACAGCCGCGGCAGGGGAAGCGGCTTTGGGTGGAGTGGGGAAAACGACACTGGGGTAGGCCACTTGGCTGAAAAAGAGTGAGGCGACTGAAGCACTGAAAACATGTGCTGAGGTACAGCTGAAAACACCGAGTACCCCTGGGGTGGACAGCAGGGCACCGAGTACCCCTGGGGTGGACAGCAGGGCACCGACAACAGGCGCTGGGTTGAAGATGACAATCCCGAGTACCCCTGAGGTGAAGGGTGGGGCACTGAAGACAGGTGATGAAGTGGAGGTGGCATCACTATATGCCCCTGAGGTGGAGGGTGGAACACTTTAAACAGGTACTTGGGTGGAGATGACATCACTGATTGTTCCTGGGGTGGCGGGTGGGACATCGAAGACATGTGCTGGGGTGGCGCGGACATTACTGAGTGCTCCTGGGGTGAAGGGTGGAGCGCGGAAGACAGGCATGAGTGTAGATATGACAATACTGAGTGCCCCTGGGGTGGAGGATGGGGCACTGAAGACAGGTGCTTGGGTGGAGATAACATCACTGGGTGCCCCTGGGGTGGAGGGTGGGGCACTGAAGACAGGTGCTCGGGTGGAGATAACGTCACTGGGTGCCCGTGCGGTGGAGAGTGTGGCACTGAAGACAGGCGCAGCAGTGAAGCAAAAGGAGGTGACCGAGTCACAGAAGGCAGCAGTGAAGACACCATACCGTGCCCCTTGGGAGGAGACAGGAATACTGAAGACTGGCTGTTGGAAAGTGCTAAAAGTCCAGAGCGTTGGTGGCACAATTTGCCACCTCTGCAGCCACGTTTACGTCCAGGCTTGGCAAGAATCCCAAGTTCTGATAATACGTCATAAACACACCTTTGGAGTCTAAAGTTCTTTGCTTGGGAAATAAAAGTCCATATCAGGGTGCTGTAGGTATCCATCTATACAGTATCTGTGCAGTGTACACTTGAATGCCAAAACTAGGCCAGGTCACAAACACTATTGTTATGCAGGGCAGTCTAACAGGCCACACTATTGTGTTGTCTGCACTGTTGACACTGACTACTGAGTACAGTTCATGAACTGCTGAAATGTCACTGAGACAGATTTCAACTGAAAAATGTCTTTTCTTTTCCAATGAAATACTCCAAATGTTTTCACAAAATGAAGAAAGAAATTACACCATGATGATCAGCTGCTGATAACAAACACGTTGATACCAAAATGATGCTTGCAATCCTCCGAGAACCAACAAAAATACACAAAATGTGCAGAGAGCAGTGCTTGATGCAGCCACTAGGCGCAGAACACAACTCACCAGTCATTTTACAAACTTGCCGTTGCTAATATCTACAGCATAAAAAGAGGAAATTAAAAAAAATAATTTACATACAAAACCCAATAGCATCATTATAAAAATTTTACAGAAACAAGAAAGGCAAAATCTATTATGGCTCACATGTATGACCGATTTACATAATTATATGTGACCTTTGTGACAAGGACTGGCTTCTGCAGCAGCAAAATCCATGTTTTCTGAAAATGTAAGCATTTTTCACACATCTGTCAAACCCCCATGACCCTTGACCTTTGTGATGAGTCGACCAAATTAATATGCGTAGGAAGGTCTTATCAGCTATCTTTGCACCACATTTGGTTGAAAAATTTTGGAATACCTACAATTTTATAAAACAAATCTGCATTTTACACACATTTGCCAGCCTCATGTGACCCTTGACCTTTTCAAGGGGTCATCCAAATTAGTATGCATAGATAAGTCTTACCACCAGGTGTCTCTGTAGCAAGTTTGGGTTTAAAGTTGTGAATAGTATTTGAGAAAAAAAAACATCTTTTGTCAAAATATGGCTATTTTGGACCTATTTCCTGAGCCGTTGTGACCCTTGACCGTTCTGAGGGGTCATCCAAATTAGTATGCATAGATAGGTCTTACCATCAGGTATCTCAGTACCAAGTTTGGTTTTAAGATGTGAATAGTATTTAAGAAAAAATATCTTTTGTCAAAATATGGCTATTTTCCACCTATTTCCTGAGCACTTGTGACCCGTGACCTTTCCGAGGGATCAACCAAATACGTATTGAAAGGTCTTACCATCAGGTATCTTTGTACCATGTTTGGGTTTGAAGTTGTGAAAAGTATTTGAGAAAAAAATCAATTATGTCAAAATATAGCTATTTTTGACCTATTTCCTGATCCCCTGTGACTTTGAAAAAGGACGGGCTTGTTCCAAAGCATGTCGGTGAAAGGTCCTGGTAAATCAAAGTACCACAGTTGCAGTGCGCCTGAATTGATCAGTGTTTAGGTCGTACTCCATAGGAAATAGATTTCTCTGTCCCCGATAAACCCGCCCGTCAGGGCCGTCCATTATCACTTTGGTGCTGTGGACGTTAAACCCCGAACTAATCAATGAATAGTATTTGAGAAAAAATCAATAATGTCAAAATATAGCTATTTTTTACCTATTTCCTAATCCCCTGTGACTTTGACCTTAGTGAGAGGTCAGTCAAATTGGTATGTTTAGAAAGGACTTACCACAAAGTATCCTTGGGCCACGTTTGAAGAATGTGGCTTGAATAGTCTCCGAGAAAATACCAACGTTAAAGTTTATCACGGACGACGGCGGACGGACGACCGACGACGGACGGACGACCACTGGCCCAAAACATAGACTCACTTTTGTTTTCGGACGTGAGCCAAAAATAATAACACTCATCACACACACATGCACACACGCAAGCACGCGCGCGCGCCGCACACACATACACCCACCCACACAAACAAACACGAGCACACACACACACAAGCGCGCGCACACATACACCAACCATCTGAATGAAATACACAAGGTACAGGAGATATTGCAGTAACTGAGAGAATTAATAAGTTTGACTCATCAGGTAATCAGAAAGTTTTGTTTAAAAAATTCCTGGTGAGGTTATAGTTTTCAAGTGTGCGTGGATATAATTTCAAGCAAACAGACCAGAGAATGACATACTAGTTTTTAAAAAAAGGACGATTCTTGGCAGTGGTAGGGGTAAGGTATTGTTTCTTGAGGTCCGTTCGCGTTCTTCCTGAGATATAAATTTAGTGATTAGATATTGGGATGTCATTTTATTCAGTATCTTATACATAAAGACGCATTTGTTTAATGCAAGTTGCTGACGCAGTCCAAGAATGTTTAAGTGTCTAAATTTGTCTTGTTTTGTTTATTTGTTTAAGACACCGCCCCAAAAAAAGCTGTTTAGGAAGAAATTAGCCATGCCAGACACCTGGAAGAAAAATTCAAGAAAAGCTTTGCGGGTGCAGGGAAAGGAATATGTCTCCGAAACGGGAAAAATAGTACCTGCAAAGAAAATAAAACCAATAGACTGCTCCAAGTGCCGTTTTAAATGCAGCAGGGTTTCTGAATCAGAACGGCAAGCTTTGTTTGAGACATTTTACAGCTTGGGCGACTGTGAAAAACAAAAGTACTTTATCTGTTCAAATGTAGAGGAAAAAAACACAAAAACACTGCTAGGAGAAGACAACAAAACCCATATCCAAAAAACGGAGCTTGAGCAGAGGGTTTTCTTTCAACGTAGACGGGGAAAGAAAGCGGGTTTGCAAACGGTTCTTCCTTGCAACACTTTCTGTCTCAGAAAGTTATGTAGACCAAGCCATGCGAAACAGCCAACATGGTGTTTTTAACGGATATCAACGGTGCACGACAGCACCACACAACAAAACCCCCAATGAAATAATTGCACGTGCTGAGGCCCACATAGAATCATTCCCCACGGTAGAGTCACACTACACCAGAAAAGACTCTCAACGAAGTTACCTTTCATCAGACTTAAGCATTAGAAAAATGTTCGAACTCCACAAACAGGAATGCCAAATGGAGAGAAAGAAACATGTGTCTGAGAGAACATACCGGCGAATTTTCTCAGAAAATTACAATTTGTCTTTCCATCACCCGAAAAAAGACCAGTGTGCTCAATGCACGATCGCATCAATAAAAGAAAAACAAGGAACCCTTTCAGAAGCTGAAAAAGAATCGCACGTGAAACACCTTGAAAGAAGAGACAATGCAAGAACAGAAAAGCAGAACGACAAGGAGACTGCAAAGAAGGATCGGAAGAAACATGTGATCACAATGGACATGCAAGCCGTCTTGCAGGCACCTTGTGGTTTGGTCAGTCAGCTGTATTATAAAAGAAAACTGTGTGTTTATAATTTTACAACTTATTCACTGGCTGATGGAAAAGGGAAGTGTTTCACGTGGAATGAAACAGAGGGCAAGAGAGGGGCATGCGAAATAGCCACTTGCGTGTCCCTCTATCTTTCCGCCCTGCCAGACCACGTCCAAGAAGTTGTCATATTCTCAGACTGTTGTTCGGGCCAAAACAGAAATCAGTATCTTGTGACAGCGTTGATGCATGTCTTGAAAACTAAGCCTACCATACACAAGATTACACAGAAGTTTTTAGAGACGGGACACACTCAGATGGAGTGTGATTCGATGCATTCAGCGATTACTTGCGCAAAGAAAGCTACACCCATCTACACACCCAGTCACTGGGATACTGTGCTGCGACTGGCACGGAGAAACAAACCATACACAGTGGTCCCTCTAAAACACACAGACTTTTATGACTTCAAAAAAGTTGTTTCCACTAGGGTTCGAAACACAAAGACTAAAATCAAGGGTCAGCGAGTGAATTGGCTGAACATCAAGTGCATCGAGTTCAACAAGGGAGAGGAGGACATAATGCTGTATAAATACAACTTTCAAGAAGGGTATCGCGCGCTCCGTCTTGTTGGAAGCTCTGGCAAACGGCATGAAAACAAGAAGCATGAAGCAAAAGATCTTCCTCGTTTGTACCAACACAAACTGCCGATATCGGAAGCTAAAAAGCGAGATCTGGTCTCGCTTTGCAGAACAAATATAATTCCCGAGGAGCACCACCCATTTTATGAAGCACTTCCCACATCATCCGCTGCTGCTGACACTGACTCTGCCCGAACCAGACGTCAACGACAGCGATGAAGACACAGACTGATCATCTGTACACTCAAGTTAAATCATGTACTGCCGTGTGACACAAAGCTTGTGTTGTGAAAATCATCCTATAATCAAAACATTTGTCCGTGCATCAAAGACTTTTCTACAATTAAATATACACTAATCGTCTTTGTGGAAATTGTGAGGTTCATAATCGTGAACAATTTGACAGCATTACCAGTGTGTGTTGAAAACTGTCTTATTGTGACGCTACGAAAATGGACAACTTGAGCTTGATAAAGTGTTATTTTCTCCATTGGGATAATATTTTTTGTAAATGGAGCAGTCAATCGTTAACGCCGGATTTAAAGGTACAGCTGTAAAATAGTTTGCTATTCTGTCTGTCTGTCTTTCTCTCTGTCTCTCTGTCTCTCTCCGGAATATCTATGCAAACATTTTACTAAACCTGACCTGGGTTATACCACATCTAGAAGAAATTTTATGATGCCATGTCCCAGAATTGACATATTTAAAACTATCCTTGCATTTTCCAGTGGTTCATTATGGAACACCTTGCCACCGAGCATAACGCACTGCAGATTGCTCTCTTTGTTTAAAGAAAGCCTCTTTAAGCACCAATCATTAAGTCCAACATAAACACTTCAGAGTTTGTTTTTTTTCTCCATGATCCCCTAATCCTGTACATTTGATCTATCCACCATGCTTTTACTGTAAAATATTCTATTGCCGTTCATTATAATATATATGCAAGCCAGTCAACATGATTGTACGAGCCGCCGTGAGATGGCCTTAGTTGCCTGCTCGGCGTTAAACCCAAATAACTAACTAATGATTGTACGAGTGTGTGTGTGTGAAAATACATTTTGTATCTCGGTGTACTGTTTGATTATTTTCTGTAGAGTAGCAACGGTAAGTCCAAAAAATGGCCCATGTGCTAATTACTTCATCCGTTGGCAAATAAAGTTTCATTTCACTTCATTATTTCATTTCATTTCTATTAATCTCTCTCTCTCTCTCTCTCTCTCTCTCTCTCTCTCTCTCTCTCTCTCTCTGTCTCTCTCTCTCTCTGTGCATGCATGTGTACGTGACAAGGCATGATTAAAACATACATTTGATTATGTTTTGTTAATGTATTGTGAGAGGGGAATGGTTGCCACATAACGTGATTTTCCACAATAATTGTCTTCAACGTACTGGCAGTACAGCGACTCTACCAATTAAAAATAAGTCAAATCAGTGTGTTATGAGTACGTATAATGTGTCTAAATAAATGCTTCCCTAGTGCATTATCACCAAATACATCAAATAGTAAAACAGAATTCGCGAACGACAGGCTGGAAATTTACCTGCGGAATAGTGTTAGTTTAAAATACAACATTTCTGGAGACGCGTTCTGTCTACTTTGTTCACGGCAGATGCCAAGTAGAACAAAATACATGAATCTGGCTGCCCGCTTCCCCTCTGAAACCGCTGGTTTTCTAACACAGCGAGGGAGCCATGTGAAGATACGTGGTTTCGGCAGTCAACACTTTGCAGGATCTGTCAGTAAATGGTTGTCGTATGTTGAGATACGGTGTTTCGGCAGTCAACACTTCTCAGGATCTGTCACCAAAAGGTTGTCGTATGTTGAGATACTGTGTTTCGGCTGCCATTATTTATCGCCTTTCCGATTGCCATACATATAGTATCTTCAGTCGTGTTACGTTTTCTTTAATAATCCAAACCAGAATTTAGATATAGCCATAATACCTTGGATATGCATAATAAGAAGGCTGCCCAACAACATTGTAAAATTTTGAGGGGCATCTTAAATTCTTGCACTGTACAGAAAGATCCAAAGTTTCAAAATCGTCTCCTGCAAAACTAAGGAAAAGCCTGATAATGCTTTTCGGCAGTCAACCCTCGATTTGTCTGCAAGAGGGACATGAGAGCACTGGACATTGACACTGGGTCCTGGGAACACATTGCGGATGACCGTGCAAAGTGGAGAAGTATCCGCCCCCAACACCTCAAGTCAGGGGAAAAGAAGATGTCAAAAGAAGTAGCAGACAAACGGGCATGCAGAAAGGAGTGCAACAACTCCATCAGACCAGCGACCACGTATATTTGTGATCTTTGCAGCAGGGGCTGCTACTCCCGCATTGGCCTCTATAGTCACAAAAGAGTCTGCTTCAAATCCAGCTGAGCAGGCAATCAGATCAGAACAACTAGGATGCATTATCTATGGTCGATTCAGATCGACAGAGGCCCATGTGAACATCACTGCAGCCGTACCACACTGTGGAGACATAAACAACGTGGGACTTTATATGAGCATGAAAAAACAATTTACGGGTATTTGTATCCGTTACATGTCTAAGCTGGGATAATACGAAAGTATTTTTAGCAATGGTCTTACAAACAGCATTTATATGGGTCTCCCAGCGCAGTTGTTCATCAACATGTATTCCTAAGAATTTACGCTCAGTGACTTGTTCAACAGGTTCAGCATTTAGTTGCAATTCTAATGGCTGCAGTCGGCATTGATGTTTTTGTCATGTGGCTTTTAAGATACTCTTTGTTTTAGCTGGGTGAAGAACAATATGGTTCTGTCTGCACCAGTCGGATACCTCATTCAGACTGCATTGTAAACTATGGCTAATGTCAGTCTTTTTTCTAAACCAGAAACATGAAGACTCGTATCGTCAGCAAACAGATTACAGTTAACGTCAGAGTTAGTGATATGAAACGGTAGATCATTGATAAATAGTATGAATAAAAGAGGTCCCAAAATAGATCCCTGGGGAACGCCATAGTTTACATTTCCTTGTTTAGAGTATCTTCCATGGGCGTACACCTTTTGTTTTCTGTCTTCGAGATATAATCGGAAGAATGCTATAGCGCGTCCTATTAGAACCAGAACCTGATATCTAAAAAAAGGCCGTTTTGAGAAAATCGCAGTCAAAGTTTTGAGGCGCGCCCATACATCTGCTATCGCGCGTACGAAGCTGCGAACTGGTGTATTTGTTCATAATGGTTAGAAATATCATCCCCAGTGACGCCGAGTGGATACTAACATCAGATGATTCACAACAAGAAATTTCCATAGATGGCCTGTTTTGGCATAAAATTGCACTGTGAAATAGCAAGAGGCTATATTATGCCAGAACCGAATATTGGCCAGTATATGGTCCTGGCTGTAAACATCATATACAGGTTGTTCGTTTTTTTATCATGCCAAAAACCGTATATAAGGCCAATAGTCTACTTTGCCTCCTACACGATCAAGGGAAAAACGACAAAACATTTTAGGCAATAACCGCACACAAGACAAATGCATGTTTTTGCCGTAATAAATAGCGAGACAAAATGACTAAAAATATTAGGCAATAACCGCATACATGACAAATGCATGTTTTTGCCATAATAAATAGTGAGGAAAATGTGCATATATTGTGTGTAAAACCCTTTATCTTGAGATGTACAAGATTAAAACTAAGTGTTTCCTTTGAACTGAAGCTGTTCATTTCTGTCAGATTTTACTGTTTTACAAAGAAATGAAAAGCAGTCAAGTGTGTAAAAAGTCGTTCCTAGTAGCAGTACTGCAAAATCTGCCTTTATGTCCGTCTACATATCTGTCTCTCTTTCTCTCACAAACGCATGCACACACACACAGACGCATGTGCACGCACGCATATGCACACATACTGTATACACATTAATATGTAGCCAAACACACTTTTCAGTTTATTAAGTCGTGCATTTATTTTTAAGTGGTATCGTCTCACATATTTCCACCCACAGCGTTTTCAGCATGTGCAGCCGTAGTAAAGTATTAATTTGATAAATGTGTTTATCAACTATTTGTCTGTGAGCAAACTGTTGTTTCACATTTGTGAAAATTCATGTTATCATACTAGTAATGGTACTGGTAACGGCAGTCTTAAAAAGACGAGTATGCATAAAGAATACACAACATAACATGCAAATCATGAATCTGTATGTTGCAAAATAATGTGGTAGTTGTGTATTTTCCATCTCGTGTTATGGACACAGAAAATAAAAGAACGATCAAACCTCAAAGCAATGCATCATTTTAAAACTGTGTCATAAGTATTGGGGTACTGGCACATGGCTAGTTTACGTTGTCCAATACATTTACATAAACAGAGAATTTTCTTTTTATGTGATTCATTATTACAGTTCTCCCAGCTGTTTTTACCTGTGAGTGCAGCAATGAATCACATAACATCATAACGATAAAACATCATTCGAATCTAAGCATCTAAATTGTATGTGAATACTGAGTTTTAAAATATGCCATCAAAGTCATCTGCATGGTCACAGAAAAACAAATTGTCAGCACTGTCATCACGTCAGTAACAGAAACAAACAGATAAACAGGTTAGTCATCATCTGTATCATTTTCATCGTCAACGTCTGATTCTGGAAGACGGTCTGGAACAGACTTGTTGCTTGGCAGATTCTCATAGTAGCTGTGGCAGTCTCTTGGAACCACTCCTGAGCGACTGAGGTCAAGCAGATCCTTCTTCTTGTCAGAGATAGGTATTCTGGCAGTATAGCGGCTAGGAAGAATATCATCAAAGGAGATGCGCTTTGACGACTTTCTGCAACTAGTTCCTCTGATCTTCAGTATCTTGAAGTCTTGAAACATTCTGTACTTGTAATAAAAGGTGTCTGGCTCTGTCTTCGTGAATCTGAGCCATTTGATGCCCATCCAGTTGACCCGTTCTCCTTTCATCTCTGTCTTTGTGTTTCTAAGACGTCTACTTGCCACTTCTTTAAGTCATATATTATGTCTTCATGTGTAAGAGGAATGGCCAGGTAGGGCGCTAGGGCGCTGTGGCTCGCGATGTCTGTATGATGGAATGCCACTGGCTCGGGACACTGATGGTAGCTGTTGCTTTTGCTCTTTCAAATGCGGAGTGCATAGCATCGCACTCCATCTACGTGTGCCCTGGCTCTAGGAATTTCTGGTCAATCGTCTCAATGTGGTTGATGGTCTGGACGGCATGATGGAGAGCAGTGGCCACAAACTGATTTCGGTTTTGACCACCACATGTATCTGAATATAAGATGACATGCTTGACACATACAGGCATTGACTGAAGGTAGAGCAGGAGGCATGTGCCCACTTCACACGATCCTTTCTGACCCTCGGTCTCATTCCAGATGTAGCAGCATCCGTGTTTTTCTTCGAGTGAAAAAAATGTCAGGATATAAACTGCAAGTTTGCGTTTTGTAGTATGCTGTGCTGACCTTCGAATGGGGAGTTGACAGCACTGCCTGCATATCAAACTTTGCTACATGTACACCTGGGTCGGCTCTGGCTGCTTTTTTGTCGTCTTCTTTTTCTTTTCTAGCCTCCTTTTTTCTCTCTTGGTGTTTTCTGTACTCCTCGTCTGCCTTCTCGGTCACGCTACCCTCCTTCTGATCATTCATGAACTTTGTGCACGTGACGCACAAGTCTTTTTTCGGCTTATGGAACCCATAATTGTAGTCCGAAACAAAGACTTCACGGTAGTATGCGCTGGATACAGCAGGCCTGCCTCTGTCAGTACATTGTTCCAGGTACAGCTGGTACATTTTGTTGACTGAAAGTCCCGATTCAAGCTACTTTCTCGCTGTTCTTTTTCCGACAGTAGTGTGACTCCACTGCTGGAAATGATTCAATGTGCTCTTTTACTTCTACCCGTCGATGCTCCGGCACTTTGTTACTAGGGGCGTGTCTCCCTTTGTTCTCTTGTCCGGTGTAGGCTCCGTCTTTGCTGTTTTCAAGTGCATGTTGTATATAGAAATGACCGATATCCAGGGTCTTCATGAAAAATGCTTTGCAGACAGAAATTTGCTTTTCGTCCACAGTAAAACTGAAATGTCGCTGAAGATTTCGTTTTTTCTTGACTGGGTTCTTGTCTTGTTTCTTCTTCTGTCACGTGTCTACAGACAAAATCCTTCTGCCTTTCGTAACTGGACAGCATGTAAAAACTCTGAAAGATGTCTTCCCGCATGCTTTCATTTATTGCTTCTGTGCACTTGCGCTTGCACTTGGAGCAATCAACTGGCTTGACCGTCCTCTTTCTCTGTACCTTTCCTTTGCTTGTACAGTATTCCTGGCCAGCAAGCATTAATCTCTTTCGGAGGTTTTTCTTCCAATGTGAAGGCTGCGCTGTTGCTTTTCTACCCCGCTTTCTTTTTGGTGGTGCTATAAAAAGAGGAGACTGCCTGTGCCGGCTTCCGTCTGTCACTTTTGTTGGGGTTTCGGGGTGAGAAGTCTGGGCTGAAGCTGGAGGGGAGTGGTTGGAGCAGTCATTTAGCAGATCAACATTGGGCAGATCATCATTTGGCAGATCATCACTTGGCTTCGACTGCGACTCAGCTGTCTCAGAAGGTCCATTCTCCGTCATGTTACGGAACGCTGAATGTGCACGCCTCACTGGCACACATCCATCATAATGCTCAGGCAAATTGGGCGGAGCAAAGAGAACCAGGTATATGGGGTTGAATATATCATACGCCACCAGACTTGGGTGTATATCGATCATTGGCCTGGACTTTCTGCTGTGAAATATCCTGACCCTTCGGCTGGTGACGTTTGCCAGAGCCAGTGGGAGAAGGTCATTTGCATCGGAACTCCAAATTCCGGGCTGGTACAGCTCCTGTAAGCTACCTAAAGCACCCAGATACCGATCATTCTCAGATTCTGCTGTGGAGAGAAAAAAATTCAAAGTAGGCAGAAAAGTTCTCTTCGATATCAGTGCAGAGAGAATATCTAAGAGACTTAGCATCCGGAAAATTTACATGATACAGTGCTGCATTAAAAAAAAAAACCCAGTCCCCATCACCATAAACTGGTTTGCGTTCAAGAGAATTTGATTTCATGAGCTCATTCAGCCTCTTTGTGTGAACTCGAATGACTATGTCAATAAGACTGTGTGATTTAGCATGCACCCGCTGTGTACGGTGTGACTGAAAGAGTTCATTAATATCAAAATGATCTTCTTCCACGTCTTCCTCGGGTAACACGTCGTTGTGTACATCTGAATCGTCCGAATGAACGTCCTCCCTTTGTGGCATATAGTTCGGGTCATGTGCACTGTCATCAGTCATGTGACCTGTTGGTAGAGGAAGAAGCAATAAATAGGTGCTGGAAAGATAGATGATATGCACGCAAAGCTGTATGAACAGCAATTCTGAGCGTGATCTTCATATGAATATATATTATTATTATGTGTTATATATATATATATATATGTTAGTCTGTCAAGCTATTCAGTAGACTTTTCAATTAACAAATCAGCAAAAACGTTCTCTCATTGTAAACGAAAATATACATTAATGTCAGTGGATGATTAATATAATTATATCATAACACACACATGTGCACGCAAGCCGATTCACACACAAGTGTGCACGCACCCAGTGAATCCCTTATAGCCACGCCCCTATTACCCCTCGTTTCTCAACATCTCTGTATCATGGGCAGGGACAGGCTTGAATCAAAAGAAATGTATGTAAACGTGTACCTTCACTATGTTGATCTGCTTCATCTGCTGGCTCTACGCCAGCAGATGAAGCAGATCAACATAGTGAAGGTCACCACAACGTGCTCTGTGGAATCATCGCCTCTGTCAGATCTGCTGTCTGATGTGTCCACAGTCTTCAGTTCTGAGTCACACTGCTCGCAATGTGTGTTGTCCCGGGTGTCTGTATAACCAGCATCTTTACCAGAAAGGTCGTCATCATTCCTGCTATCGTTACCTTCAGAAAAGCAGAAATCATTTATCACTTTAAACACACATATGATACACACAACGAGAGGCGTGCCATTTAATATTGTTTTGATTTGTCGTTTCACAGTGAAAATCTCTAGAATCGAAATTAGCATTAAACATAAACAAAAACAAAGTGTATAAGCAGACAAATTAAGCTGCTGAAGTACCTTCACAGAGTGGGTCAGGGACAAAAAACAAGTCACCATTGCGGTAATCTTTTTTTCTGAGGTGGGGTTTGACAGGTTTCCTCAGCATCTGTTTCCCTATTCCCCTCTCTCTCAGGTGTGTAGTCAGAGAAGGGCTTGACTTGCTCGGGGCCGTCTCTTCCATCAGATGTGTTGTTTGTGGTCCGTTCATTGTGCATCTCATCAGAAGAATCCATGAGAGTGTCCGCCATGGCTTGCTTATCGATGTCTGACCATTCAGCATCCATGCTGGCTGGTATATTCTGTAATTATCGAGACGTCTTTATACCTTTTTTGAATCATGTTAAAATCACTTCACACACACACACACACACACACACACACACACACACACACTGCACACAAACACGCAGACGCACACAAACAGCGTGTATGTGCACATTCGTACAAGTTATACATCATCCATTTACATAACAAAGGTACCCCAAACCTCAGTAATTACTACTGTAGGGACAGAGAATATAATTATTATTACATGTCAGTATCCTGGACGGAACAAATAAATTATACTGCCTGGCGGCATACATTATAACCCTAAAACGTTTTCAAATGAAAGGTGACTTACCGTTATAATCAGCAACCCTGGACTGTTCTGGCTCACGAAAAACAACTGTGCCTGTCCTTTCCTCTCCGCAAACTGATGTAAATCATTTCGTACAAATGGAAAAGAAAGAATATTCCAGATCCAGTTAACTAGTGAAATTCTCATCACAGAGCTGTACAGGAACAGCGCCTTGTTAGGTCTCAAAGCAGCAACAACTCATAAACTAATTTCCCTCTGTGTCTCTAAATGTTCATGACTATGTAAGCATACTATCGGCTTGTGACTGGAACTGTGGCATGTGAACTTCTTAGGGAAGTAAACTTTCCCACACCTGCCACAGCCTTGTTACTGGCCAGTATAAACAGCCATGTCGTGTCCAGGTGTCTGGTTTTGGTCCGCTGCTACATGCTGAAGGCATAGGACCAAACATCAACAACCTCTACATATCTGTGTCTTGTCGAACTGAAAAGGCATTTTTTTCCTTATATCTGATATTTGTCTGGTTTTGGCAAGATATAAATGTAGGATAAATGTATTTTTTCCCATACCATATCTGCATATCTTAGACATAGCTTGTTTTGGCATAAAATTATATGACATGTTTCATAGTCACAAATTTATGCCAATACTGTACATCTGACTTTTAATCTGGTTTGACCTAAAATTCTTCTCCGAATATAGGGGAAAAATTTTATGCCAGACCTATATATCTTCTCTGTCATCTGGTTTGGCATAGTATTAAACCCCGAAACAGATGGAATAATTTTATGCCAGACGTGCACATAACGTGATGTGTGGATCTGTCTCGAAAAAAACACAGAAGTTTTTTTAATTCTAAAACCAACAATGATGAATAACTTCACCAATTTCGTGGTCACAAGTCCAAGATTTTGACAAGTGATAGAGCAGCGAATTTTTAAGATGTTTACATAAAATCCAATTTTAGCATATCTTGAGATATCAGGTTCTGGTTCTAATAGGACGAGCGGTTGCGGTCAAGTGATAAACTGTTAGTTTATTTAGGAGAATGTCATGGTAGACAAGGTCAAACGCCTTTTTAAGGTCTAAAAAAAAACTGTTCCTGACATCAGGCTTTATTGATTGATTCCGGCCACCTGTCTAAAATATGTGTCAGTGCTGACTGACAGGAATGTTACGGTCTAAAACCAGACCGGTCAATATTAAGTAATTTACCTTTTTCTAGAAAATCAAGATGTTTTTGAATGTGCTTTTCAGGGGCTTTGACAAAGCTGACAGAAAGGAGATTGGACAATAATTATTGATATCTTAAAGATCTTTAGATTTAGGGATTGGGACTAACTTTGCTTCTTTAAGAATGGTTGGAAATGAACTATGCTTTATGCAGAGGTTGAAAATATGTCTTAGTGATCCTACTGTATACGGTAATGAGATTTTGATGGTTTCATTTCATTTTCATACCATCAACGCCAGCAGACTTTTTGTTCGGCATGCTAGAAATATTTCTGCCGACTTCCGCAACTGTAATATTAGGGATGGTGAAAGTATTTTGATATAATTGTTTTTTTTTTAAAGAGTGTTTTCTGAGAGAACTCGGCACTTCATAAGGTTTGCTGTTATTTGCAGCTGACAATGCCAGTGTTTCGGCTGTCGCTAAGAAATGGTTATTTAATATATCAGACATATGAGATGGGATTTGGGTGCTGATTTACCCTTCGTTATAACATTCAGAGCTTTCCCAAAAGACGCCGTGTCCTTTTTGTTTCGAATCATTTGATGGAAAAAAAAGACTTCTTCGACGCTCTAACTAAATATTTGACACGATTGCGTTCTTTATTGTATTCTTCGTATTTTTGCTCTTTTTTAAGTTTGTCTCTAACTGACATGGCCTGCTTGATATCCGCTGTTAACCAGGCTGGTAGGGTGGAATGTTTACCTCGTTTTTCACGTATTGGCGCATGTTTATTGAGGACACTAAGAAACAAATCCATCCAGCACGACAAGGCACTGTCACGAGATTGGTGATCATAAACCTCACTAAACGGAGCATTGTGCAGGTCCCACAGAAATTCGTCATTATTAAAGTGTTTAAAGGAGCGATATTTTATTGTTTTATGTCTTTTAGTTTTGGGTTGTCTAGTTTCATGGAGACATTACAACATACTGGGTTATGATCGCTGACAGCTAAGGAGGGAACCTGTACATTGATATTTTATCGTCATTTGTCACGTAAATGTGATCAGTTAAGGTTGAAGATGTAGATGTGGTTCTGGTGGGGGTTTTAACTAATTGTTTTAAACCGAATAAGGCTGTTGTTGATGCCCATGCAGCATGGTACCCTTTGGGCTTAAGTAGGTCAATGTTAAAGTCGCCCAGTAGAACAATGTTATCTTTACTTTGATTAACACTATCCATCATTTCTACGAAGTAATTATACCCGTCCCAGCTGGCTGCTGGATTTCTATAAATAAAGCCAATCAGGACTGGGGGAGGGGGGAGGGGGTGGTGGGGGGTGGGGGTAGGGGGGATTTACATGTTTTCACCTTGACCCATAAACTTTCAACTTTGGCCGACTCTAGGTCCTGTCGTCGTTTAACGTTACTAATTATCGAATCATGTATATATACTGATAGTCCAGTGTTCTGAGGGCTTAAGGCATCTCTGCCGAGTACTGAGAAGTTTGGGACTGATATGGAGTTATCCCTGATAGTGCTTTGGAGACTTGACTCGGATACACCAAACACATGAAAATGTGTGGGCGTGTTCAAGAACACAGACAAATCTGGCACCTTATTAAATAAATAGTAAATGTTGAGGTGGCCAATTCTCAACTCATCAGTTCGTTGTGGGGCAGGTTTTACGTTATATTTTGGCATGGCGATAACAGAACAAACGTAGCAAATAATAGACTACAATAATATTCCAAACAGATGAAAATAATGTCACTGTGTATAAATGGATAAGAAAGCGACAAGAAAACGCAGGAAAAACAACAACAACAAAAACAAAGCAAAATTAAAATGTTTTGACTCTTGGTCAGAGTCCAGCTGCGAGTTCGACTTGCTTGATAATGTCAGATACAAAAATAAAACGTTCGACAGCTATGTAGAAAGAATAATAAAATAAAGAAACACTTTCAAGCGCACCTAGGCACGCTCGCCCGATGCTGCAGTTCCCAACTGCTAAAAAGTAATAATCCCACACACAGAGAAACGAACGTCTTTAAATTGAAATAAAAACAAATTTATAAATCACTGCGACTTTGAAATCAAACACAGCTAACTACGAACAAAACAAAACTGCAGTCACTATAAGTGGAAAATGTAATTCTAAATAAAAACGCTCAATTCAACTCGACTCGAGGATTAATGTCACAAAAAGATTCACGAAACACGCACAATGGAACTTTGGCAAGGCTGCAAGAAAACTACTGAAAAAAAAGTCAAATTAGAGGGGTACTCTTATGACTGTCTAACACAAGCTGTCAATCTAGGGACGCGTGTCTTAATATCCGGCGCGTGGCCTGAATTTCTGCAGCAGAGAAAACAGGGCTGCGCAGTCACTTTCACCAAGTTGGGGCACTCCTGGGGGCGGGGGTGGTGGTGGATAGGGAAATACGGAAGGATTAGAGTACGGGTACACCGTCGGCCGTCTACCACGAAGAAGGGGGGCGGGGGTGGGGTGGAGGTGGGTGGGGGGCGGGGGGCGGAGTAACCGTAGTGGGGCCGCTGTGACTTCTGTTCCGGAGAAGATCCCGCCTTTGATCCACCGCTATGTTGAGTGACTAGCGGTGTGCAGTCGGCTTGACTGTGGTTCTTTTGACTGCAGTATTTTTCCACAGCGTGCTCCTATCGGAATCGGGGTGCAAGGCTGGAACTGACTGGGCGCTGAGAGCGTGGGTCTCTTTGAAGCTCGTTGTCTCTGGCACTAGACGCCGGGTGTGTCACCGTGCCCGGGCAGCTGTTCATGGCGGCGAGACTTTGGGTGATTTGTGAGAGAGATGATGATGATGATGATGATGATGAAACGTTTATTAGGATAAAGCTTTAGGCATTGAAATACTTTTCTTCCGAACTGTCCTAAAATACATTATAAAAAAATCACTATAACAAGACATCAATAACTAACTTAATGTACATAAATCATGCAAAACTACTACAAAGTACTATTAATTAAGAAGAAGAAAAAAAAAAAAAACCAAACAACTAAACAACTAAATGTACATGAAAAAAGGGTCGGTTAAAGATTTAACATACTACTAGTCAAGAACGGACACGTATAGAAGGTTGATTGTACATTGCTTAACGTCCCGACAGCAACAAGGCTTTCTCAGGACGTGCCTGCACTGCTTGTGAAAAAAAAAAATAAACAGAAAATTGAATGTATGTCGCCAGCCGGTCAAATACGTTAAATAAACCTACAACATGGGGCCTAAATAAAGCTAAGACCATTTAGCAACACACATCCAATATCAAGAGCTACAGGCAGTGCAGACAGTAGGGAGAGTTTTAAAAAGGCAAATACAGGTGAATGGACAAAGGGTAGACAGAAACACATGCCCCAGAATAGAGAGAAAAACCCACCCTGTGGGGCTGACCAGGGTGACCCTGGGAACTAAAAAATACCTAACCCCACCCAAGTCCCCCAGGGCAGACCCGGGTGGGGACGTATAGAAGGGGAATTCCTGTGAGGTACATGTACGCTGTGCTGGAGCAACATACTAAGCAGAAAGATAGAACATTCACGACAGCAGATATTTATAGACGCGAGCTCTGAAAATAGATAACTTTGAAATAGACTTTAAATGATAGGGCAAGTTATTCCATGACTTACCACCGGAAAATGATATGCTAGATTTGAAGATGTCGATTCTTGGTTTTGGGAGATGGAGTAAGCTGTTCCTCGTGTTTTCTCTATTCGTGTGGGAAAACAGCTCACGGAGATAGGGAGGGGCGGCATGGTTTAGAATTTTTTGTACACAAGTAAGCATCTATTAAGTTCCAATTGTTTACTAAGTGGTAAGATATTAAGGGCCTTCAGTCTTTCATCAGTAGGGGACGAACCAGGATGAATAACCTTAATACCTCGCCGGTAAAGGGAATTAATTTGTTTCAAATGAATATCTCCACAGCCGTCCCAGATATTGGAAGCATAATTACAATGTGTCTTAATGTGTGCGTTTAAGAATACTTTTCGAGCATCTATGTCAACTATACGAATTAATTTGGATAATAGAAAGAGATTCTTCGAAATAGTTTCACAGGTAGTTTCTATGTGAGGCTCCCAGCTGAGCTGTTCGTCGACTGTCACTCCTAACAAACGATGTTTCGACGGACGCTTGCTCTATGGGCTGAGAGTTAAGGGACAGCTCAAGGGGTTGCAAACCACGTTGATGTTTTTGGCGTGTCGTCACCAACATACTTTTCGTTTTAGGAATACTAATAATGATATGATTTTCTTCACACCAAGTTGACACTTCATCTAAACTATGTTGGAGTACAGCGCTCATGGTTGAAACATTTTTATCAGATACATGTTTGTGTCGGGGTGTGATATTGACAGTAGAAGGCCATTTATAAAGATGTTGAATAATAAAGGTCCTAGGGTGGATCCCTGAGGAACACCATGGGTCACCAGTCCTTCCGCCGAGTATTTACCATTCAAGAAGACGTTCTGCGTTTTGTCTAAGAAATAGGATGAGAGAAGAGCGGCTGCATTTGAATTAATGTGATATAAAGGTAACTTCTTTAGTAAGATTGCGTGGTTAATGAAATCGAGGGCTTTTTTAAGATCTATAAATACTACATCTGAAAGTTTGGACTCATTTATGGCAGTAAGCCATTTGTGGGTTATGAGAGTTAAGGCTGTCTGACACGAATGTTTAGGCCGAAAAGCTGATTGTGCTGTACTAATAAAGCGGTTTTCCTCCAGGAATTGAAGTAAATTATTATGTATATGCTTTTCAAGTGGTTTGGACACTGCTGATAAGATTGAAATAGGTCTGTGCTCACTTGGGTCGCTCAGATCTTTGCATTTTGGCAGAGGAGTATCTTTGGCTATTTTAAATTCATCGGGAAACATGCTCTTTTGAATCGAAAGGTTAAATATAAAGGTTGAGGATTCAACAATATAAGGGAGCGCAATTTTCATGATTTTACCGCTAATACCGTCAACACCACAAGATGCTTTACTTTTCATGTTGGTTAGAGATTTTCCTACATCAAGTACGGTCATTAGGGGAACTGGGAAAGTATTGTCAGCGTTTATCTGACTGTGCTGTTTCAATTGTTCTGAGCATACGTATTCACCTGGCTCACTGGTGTTCGTCTGTGACAGGGTTTTAGCAATGTTAAGAAAGTTTTTATTAAATACATCGGCTGTAAGGTGCGGGGGCACACTCGTTAATTTGCTAGATTGTCCTTTAGTAAATGTGTTAATCACCTGCCACACGCTGCGTATGTCTTTGCCGCCCGCAATATTTTTTTTCAGCATGCTACCTCTGTGCGTTACGTACTAATGATTTAACTATGTTTCGATGTTTTTTGTACTCGTCAAATTTCTTTTGTTGTTTCAGTAGATCTCTTAGTTCCATCGCAGTTTTAATCTCATCCGTCAGCCACTCAGGTTAGTGCGCCTCGGGGCATGTCTGTCAAGATCACGAGGAACAACTTATACCAGTGGGACAGCGCTACATTGGGATCCTTATAGTTGTACACATCGGCCGCCGTGAGATGGCCTTAGTCGACTGCTCGGCGTTAAACCACAATAAACAAACAAACAATTGTACACATCGGAAAATGGTGTTTGGTAAAGGTCGTGCAAAAAATCATCTTGTTTAAATTTTTTGAATGATCTGTAGAGGATGGTTATATGCTCCTTATGACGTTTCTTTGACAACTTGCCAGATAATGAAAAGCAAATAGGAAAAAGATCACTGACAGAGATGCTGGGTACATAGACATTGCTAAGGGCACTGTCGTTGGTTGTATAAACATGGTCAATTAATGTGGATGAAGTAGCAGTGACCCTGGTGGGTGACTGAACTACTTGTGTAAGGCCTAAGAACGTTATCATGGATCTCCATGACGTGTTGCCAGGTTTTCATAAATCAACATTAAAATCACCGAGTATATGTATATCACCATTGGAGTTTTGTACTTTGTCAACCATTACAACAAAATCATCTTTCCAGGACACTGTACCTGCGGGGTTTCTGTAAATGAAACATACGAATGTCGGGGTTGACTTGTCGGTTGCTTTTATTTCAAGCCACAGGCTTTCCACATGGTTGGATTCTAGGTCACATCGTCGTGTTACCGTGGTAGCAATAGTATTGTGAACATAAATACACAAATGCCAGTATGACCAGGCGCTGAAGCATCTCGCCTATGAATGGAGAATTTTTTTTATGGTGATAGCTTGATTATTTATATTCTCTGTCAATGTACTTTCTGTAAAGCCAATTATATGAAATGGGGAGGGTTGGTTGAGTAGTACTGTAACGTCTGATACTATACTGCAAAGGTGATATACATTGAGGTGGCCTATACTAAGCAAATGATCCTTGACACTAGTAGACATGTCAGGTAACTTCCTAACCAAACACTAGTTTCAAATATACTAACAAACTAAAAGACAGTTTAAACAACAATAAGATTGATTGATTGATTATACATTGCTTAACGTCCCGACAGCAACAAGACTTTCTCAGGACGTGCCTGCACTGCTTGTGAAAAAAAAACCTAAACATAACATTGAATGTATGTCGCCAGCCGGTCCAATACATTAAATAAACCTAACACATGGGGCCTAAATAAAGCTAAGACCATTTAGCAACACACATCCAATATCAAGAGCTACAGGCAGTGCAGACAGTAGGGAGAGTTTTAAAAAGGCAAATACAGGTGGATGGACAAAGGGTAGACAGAAACACATGCCCCAGAATAGAGAGGAAAACCCACCCTGTGGGACTGACCAGGGTGACCCTGGGAACTAAAAAGTAGTTAACCCCACCCAAGTCCCCCAGGGCAGACCCGGGTGGGGTAACAACAATAAGAAAGTGTCACTATGTGGCATGCAGATCAATGGTCAAAACACAGCACTGACACATGCACGAAAGATAAGAAAAGGAAGAAAAAGCAAGCGGATCATAGATGTAAATGAAAAATGTCTGCAGATATATAGGTCTCTGCGTATGCAACGTACCGTTGCTAAAAACAAAACGCGATGAAGCTTACCAGAGTAATCTTTTTTTATTTGCTACCGACACAGTCAGATATAAGAATCACTTTAATAGCAACTAAGTTGTGCACTCCTGTTCAATACACAAGCTAACACAGTTTGTAAAGTCACAGAGCGCTGCAATTGTCATATTATACGCGCATTCCGATGAGAATTGTACGCGGGTGTGTCTATCTACACTGACCACTAAGCCAGTCATCACACACTGATCAGTCATCAGGGGTCAAGTGCTAATCCTGAACCTCTTAGTAACAGGATTATGTTGTGTGATTGTATCGCGAATAATCGTCGCACAAAGAGGCGCACACACTGGGTGTCACTGATCCGTTACGTTCTATCACACAACAAATACGAACTAAACGTAGTTGAGACTCCGTCGTGACGTCACACACATTAGACACGTTAGCTATGTCAGAAAAACGTATATGAATCTATATCGTGCAGTAAGTCACCGATTTCTCAGGTACAGATTGAGTTTAAAAACCACTTTGTATAAGGTCAATTTTGAAGGATATAGACTTGATAGCGGTTCTACGTCGCAATCAAAACTACACACGTTTCACAGTTACGACAGCAATAGAGTTCTGTAGTACTAATCAATTGATAATCATGAATTTGAGCATTTGGATGACATCAGTCCTGTATGAAATACTCATTCGGGTTGATATATGACAGGCACAACAGTCCGACCCGGAGCCAGGACAGCCCGTACGGCGCAACTCGAGCGTCTCCCACAACCCTCCCCGGTCAGTGCCAAAGAAGGTTGTGGAAAACAATCAAAATACGTACACCAGCAAGAACCATCCAGGCAACGGGTCTGAATGTGGCGCCCATCAGACATCAATCTTCATTCATATAATGAGAATTAACTATTTGTTTGCACGCGATGTACACTGTCTAGCAGTGAAAAGAAGTTGCGCGATTTGCATCACTAAGTCAATGGGAATCTGGTTCTCACGACTAGCAGCGGGGGCCCAGGCATTAGCAGCTGAGGTCTGGGCCGTTCCGGCAGATGAAGTCACAAGAGGCGGAAAGTCAGTTGTCTGGAACATCGGTGACTGCTGTTCCGCCTGGCCTCGTGGGTTCGGGGACGAAGGGTCGACAGGCTGCTGGCCGAGTTTCGGCGGCACTGGCTGAGAGAGCCGAGTCAACTCTGAGTTGTTAACCTGAGCCGGTCGCACCCCGTGGCCCTGACATGCCAGGCGGGCCAAGCGCCCTCCAGTCATGTCAGAGCTATGGGGTTTGCGAGCCTGGTAACTGGGCGCAGAGTTGAAGTTAGCATGATCTCTTGGAGCTATGTAGGGCCGGTATTCACCGTAGCGTATATTGAGGGCCAGACGTTTGATGCCCTCAGCGCTGAGGTGCATTTTGTCACCGTCCCGGTAGAGGGCCTGTCGGGGGCGTGGTTCTCGGTCAGAAAGGTGGCGGTGTGGTCCACGATGGCGTGGAGGTTGTCATTGGATTTAGCGGCGGCTGCAAACAGGGGGTGTCGTTGACCAAAGGGCGGCATGATGGTGGACGCCTGTAGAGTGGCCTGCGGGAACTTGATGGCCAGCAGATCTTTGAGCTGCAGCCACGTGTTGCATGAGACCGGAACATTCAAGTTGCGGCAGCTGTTAATTCCGACATGAAAGGTGACGTGGTGTACATGTCGGACAGGCTGGCGGGTGTCAAGCCACTTGATGAAGTCACTGACAGACAGACCTGACACCGCCATGTTCTGAACTGTAAAATCCGGAGTTGACATTTTCCGGTCATCGATGAGTCGCCGAGGAGTAGACCGTGCGACTGCGGGTTCACCTTTGCTTGGCACAGCTTTTCATAAGGTGTCAGCAGCTTGGCGGTGTTGGTGTTCACGGCGTTGGACAAACCGGGAGTAGAGCTGTCAGATTTGTCGTCAGGGTCACGCGCGGCCCTGCTGTCACTTATCTGTGTGTCAAGGGGAGCAAAGCGGTTTTGGGTTTCGATGCTGAACGATGAGTGACGAGGCACATAATGATCATGATGTTGAGTGTGCAGGAGTCTAACAGGCTGGCGAGAATCGGGGTCTGGGATGTTCACTGCGTGATTGGTGGCGGGGGACGGGGTGGCCGGGGGAGGGGAGGGGGGGGGGGCGACGTGCAGGCTAGGGCTCGTTTCACTGTTTCTTGGGAAGGTGTTGCCTGGCCAAGTGCTCCTACTTGTTTTTTCAGGGTACCGATCACGGCGCTCTGTGTGTCTCTGGCAGCAGCAAGTTTTGACACCTGTTTGGTGATGGTTTCCTGCTCCACTGTAAGTTTCTGTAAATCAGCGCACGTTGACTGTTCAAACCTGGTCAGGTCTTTTTCCACCACAGAAAGTCCATGTTTCCTCTTAACCTCGTTGTCTTGCACTTGGGCTTCAAGAGCGCTTTGTTGTTGTTGCAAACAGAGAGAGAGAGAGAGAGAGAGAGAGAGAGAGAGAGAGAGAGAGAGAGAGAGAGAGAGAGAGAGAGAGAGAGAGAGAGAGATTGATTGATTGTATATTGCTTAACGTCCCGACAGCAACAAGGCTTTCTCAGGACGTGGAGAGAGAGAGAGAGAGAGAGAGAGAGAGAGAGAGAGAGAGAGAGAGAGAGAGAGAGAGAGAGAGAGAGAGGAGAGAGAGGAGAGAGAGAGAGAGATGATGATGATGAAACGTTTTTATTCAGAATAAACGTTTTAGGCATAGCAATATCTATCTAGAAGAGAGAGAGAGAGAGAGAGAGAGATATGATGATGATGATGATGAAGACGATGAAACGTTTTTATTCAGGATAAAGTTTTAGGCATGGGAATGCCTCTCTTACAAACTGTCCTGCTACTCTACACACATAAATATACATCGAGCATTTAAAATATTAAAAAACAACAACAAACAAACATACTGTCAAGAACATTCAAGTGTACGAAAAACATAAAAGGCGAAAAACAACAACAACAACAACAAACAAACATAGTAACAGCGACATAAGCTGAAGTTCATATTGTAATTCGAACATGTCTCTGAGAGTACAGCATCAATAGAGGAGAATTGAATCGTGGTATTAGTGTAGAAGTAAAATGCGAAAAAGGCGATCCTTAAAATACTAAATTTAGAAATAGACTTAAGATGCAGGGGGAAATTATCCCATGCTTTTGCACCTGAAAAGGCCAGGCTAGTTATATATATATATATATGAATGAACTTTATTGTTCCAAATACATGTTGCCACGTACAGGAAAATTTGTTTCGCCACCTCAGGTGCAACTCGCAATCACCCAAACTCACACAACAGTTTACACACAACACTGAAATGGACAATGGCTCGGGACGGGTGAAGCCCGTCGCCAAGGCGTCTCATGGCCTGCGCCAACGGCCCCAACCCGACCTGAACCTCCCTGTTACGATTGTGGTTGTGTTGTCCTGTGAGAGCATACATGTGTTTATCGTAGGAAACGATCCAATATTTATTTAAGCTATCATGGTTATGATTCATGTACCTTTTTTAGTAACATTTTCTTTCGGTCGTGCAGAGCGGAATTCACTTCGTTATGATACGCTAAATTTAGTCTAGTACGTTCTAGAAAGGTCGCACTGTCTAGTGACCTCGTATGTGTGACGTTGGTAAATTGGCGACATTTAGTAACAAGCTGTTTACTGTGCGCGTGAAGCTGTCAGCCGGTTTTTTGTGTGTTATGAAGGATCGTGGTCGTTCTCGAATTTCCCGACTAGTTTGTGAACTGCCTGCCATACTTTTGTGAGATGTCATTTTACCAAGGATTTGGAGCTGAACTGAGCAGCCAAATTTGTGTAGCCTATGGTAGTTTTCTAGAAAGTTCGTTTTTTATTAATATTTTTGAGTTCCGGTTACGCAGATTATTTTGATTGTTTGCGTTGAATGATTTTCTTGGATTATTCTAGAAAGTGTCTTACTATATAACTTTGGTGCTAGGAGAGCGCGAAGATAGATTGTCTTGCATTGTCAGTAGTAGAGACACACAGTTTATCGTATGTACGTGGCCCATATAGGGTGTACATTGTGAGAGACACAGCGTAACAGTGGTGTACGTCGTGTGAGGGACTTTGTGTCGCCAGTGTTGGCATTTGCAGAAGAGACTTTGTATCAGTGTTGGTGCGTTTTAAAATGCGTTGTGTGGAAATCGCATCGCTGAATTAAAATATTGTTGGAACTGTTACTCCAGTATTGTTTACATCCTTAAGCCCCGTGTGACGGGTTGCAGCTGAATGAAGTTTATTTAAAAGAACCTTACGTGCGTGCGTCTGGTGTGTTTATCATACTACGACAACGACTCCAACACGTAACATTCCTTAACACAAAGCAAACTAAGGACAGCCCTATCTTAGTATCTCTTAAACACGTAATATAATGTTTTTAAACTTTCTGTTTGGCTGATACTAGTTACACAAATGAGAGATACGCATCAACAAAACAAAAAGACGAATTATACTTTCACAGTTGCTACCTGGGGGCCTGTCGCTATAAGAACAGCGCCGGCTATTAGACAGTCGCTCCGTCATAAACAGTCACCACTGTAACTTAACTAATATATAACTTCACACCTACTTATTTTTAAGCAATAATATTAAAACTACAACATTGGCGTAAAAGCGGCAGTCCAAAATTGTTTCTAAAGCACAGTACACACATGCACACGCTGTTAAATCAGGGTGTTGTAAGAAACACAGTCACTGTGTCCGTCATCACGTCCCTCGGCTGGAATGTTTGGGCCCGAAGCTTGCCGGCACTCGCCTCGCTGCACGCACTCACGCTACTCCTCAGGCAGTGATGTTGAGCGTGGCGTGGGAAGAGCCACTCCTTTATATATATATATATATATATATATATATATATATATATATATATATATATATATATATATATATATATATATATATATATATATATATATATATATTATAAGTTATTTGTCGGAGGGGTTTGCTACACGAACCCTTGTAGGCCTGAGGGAGATCAAAGGAAACATTGTACCCCGAAGGCCTACAAGGGTCCGTGCAGCGAACCCCTCCGACCAATAACGTATTTGTTTTCATTCCTCCACTATTTTCGTAAAAGAAATCAAGAAGACATCTTGCGACCTGGATCACGCCAGACATTACTGACGTCAAAGGAATAATACATTTATACATATACTCACAAACCAGATAGGGGAGGCTAGCGCTGGCAGAATTGTACACAAACCAAGGGGAATCACTCAGCGCTGGACAGACAAACAGTTAGATCCCCTGCCCCGCCTATCAGGCACCCATTCGCCAGCCCACAGAGAAATACGCAGGTATAGAACAAGACGATCATCAAGGGATGTAGATGATCGTCTTGTTGTATACCTGCGTATTTCTCTGTGGGCTGGCGAATGGTTGCCTGGTAGGCGGGGGCAGGGGATCTAACTGTTTGTCTGTCCAGCGCTGAGTGATTCCCCTTGGTTTGTGTATTTATACATATAAACTTATGACGTAATTTAAAATATGTCATGACGTTGACGTCCCCAGTACTGAGAGTGCTTGTTGTTTCGAACACTACTAAGTAACTTTGTACTTTAGAACGTTTGGCGATCTTTTATAGAACAAAGGGGCCTCAGGGAGGTCAAAGGAATCATTGTACCCCGAAGACCTTCGGCCTTCGGGGTACAATGATTCCTTTGACCTCCCTGAGGCCTACAAGGGTCTGTGCAGCGAACCCCTCCGACCAATAACGTATTTGTTTTCATTCCTCCACTATTTTCGTAAAAGAAATCAAGACTGAAGACATCTTGTGGCCTGGATCACGCCAGACATGACGGACGTCAAAGGAATATACATTTATACATAATAGACTTATGACGTAATTTAAATATGTCATGACGTTGTCGTCTCCAGTACTGAGTGTGGTTGTTGTTTCGAACACTACTAAGTAACTATGTACTTTAGAACGTTTGGCGATCTTTTATAGAACAAAACTGGCATCCAAGATGCGTCATCGAGAGGGCTACAAAACGTCCGCCATTTTTCGCTACAGGTTTTTTTTTATATCACGGTCACATGGTACAGTTTGCGCTAAAGTGACTGGTCGTGTGACGTAGGGAGGAAAACAAATATTGTGTGATATCAATATCATGTGATTATTAATGCACCAGTCAGCTACTTCGTCCTGGCTCTGCTGGAGTACCTCATTGATGTTCGGTAGCTCCTTGTTAGATGTGTGTACGGTTGTGTCGTCAGCGAACAGATCACAGTTAGCCTCTGGGTGAGATATGCACAGCGGCAGATCATTAATAAACAATAGAAACAATAAAGACCCTAGAATAGATCCCTGTGGTACACCACAAGTCACTACACCGTCTGATGCTAATTTGCCATTTAGGAGTACTTTCTGTGTTCTGTTTTTGAAATATGAAGACAAGATGGAAACAGTATTCGAGTTAATGTGATAAAGTGGTAGTTGTTTTAGGAGGATGGAATGATTGACAAGATCTAATGCCTTTTTAAGGTCTAGAAAGATTGCGCCTGATACTTTGTTGTCATTAATGGCAGAGAGCCATTTATCAATAATGTGATTTAGAGTAGTCTGGCAGGAATGTAAAGGTCGAAAACTGGATTGTGCAACACTAATCAGATGATTTTGTTCAAGGAAATTTAGGAGATGAGTATGTATATGTCTTTCAAGTGGTTTCGAAATTGATGATAAAATGGATTTAGGTCTGTACTCATTTAAATTGATTAAGTCTTTGCTTTTGGGAAGCGGAATGGCTAGATTGTGACTCAACGATGAATGGTAGAGATAATTTTAAAAAATTGAGTACTGATGCCGTCTGGACCGCAAGATCATTTGTTTTTTAAACTAGAAATAGATTTACCAACATCCAGAATACTCATAAGAGGCACAGAAAATGTGTGACCCGCTCTCTGGTGACTATAGTGACGCAGTTGATCCGAGCATATGGGTCATTGGTATTAGTCTGCGACAGAGTTTTATCAACAGTTAGGAAACAAGCGTTAAACGCATCCGCAGTGAGATCGGGTGGAATATTAGGCGACCGTTTACTGTGACCTTTGGTGAAATTGTTTATTACTTGCCAGCCTGAGCGGATGTCCTTCCGCCGGCAATGACACGTTCAGCATTTTGTCTGTGGGCGTTTCGAACTAAAGATTTGACATGGTTTCTCTGCTTTTTGTACTCATTAAATTTCTGAGCATTTTTTAACATGTCTCTAACTGCCATCGCTTATTTAATTTTATCCGAGAGAGAGAGAGAGAGAGAGAGAGAGAGAGAGAGAGAGAGAGAGAGAGAGAGAGAGAGAGAGAGAGAGAGAATGTGACTATGTCATGAGTTTAATTAATGCCCCCCCCCCCCCACCCCCACCCCCGCCATCCTAATAGAAAATGAGTCAGTAACAAACTTCGATAATCACGCGTAACCATTTAACGTGTGCCACATCTTGATCAGAGGGAGGGACATAGGAGGGGGGGGGGGGAGAGAGAGAGAGAGAGAGAGAGAGAGAGAGAGAGAGAGAGAGAGAGAGAGAGAGAGAGAGAGAGAGAGAGAGAGAGAGAGAGAGAGGATCATTTTGTGTTCGTGTTTTCCTTGATTGTGTCTACAATTGCACCGCAAAATGTTGCACTAAAACAACAGTGCAACAAACAGTGCAACAATTGCAACATTTTGCGGTGCTATTACAATGTTAGGTCTAAGATGCGACTACAAAACGTTGCAAGTGTTGTACATTTTGCTGTTTTATACCCAACCGCAAAGTGATACATGTTGCGGTTCTACAGACGTCTTTGCTGCAAAATGCCCGCCGTCTATTAAACATTGTCGTCTAATATGAGCCTAAAGCCCAAACAACTAGAAGTGTTCGATTGTTTCCTATCGACTGAAAACGACGCCATAGACAATTTGCCAACCAGCTGTAGCACAAATGCAGCAGCCAGGCCCTCTCGTTTCTTTAAAAAAAAAAGAAAATGCATCACGAGCGCCGACAGTATCCGCCGCTGACATCTGATTAAGTTATTACGTGAAATTCCCATATTCTTACGCTTTGTGCAACCCTGATTGATAGACACCTGGGCCCCACTTTTCCATTCTTCAATATTTGGTTTCACAGTTTCATCTCCTGAAAATAACATACCAAACCTCTTACCGGTATCAATTTGGATTTTGCAACTTGTAGAATGCCGATGACTGCTTTGACTTCCTGACCTCTCAGTTGATCCAGTAGAAAGCTGAACTTTGACATTCGCTTTTTCCAGTGTTCAAGCTCTGCACGAGGCCCAACATTGTCTGCTTCACGCCTTATTTGCTCACTCCTAACAAGGATCTGCAAGAGATAATGGTGAGGTTACGTTTGCAACGAACGACCCCAACAAAGAACGAGAGCAAAGTTTGGCAAAAGTATAGACAACACTCCGAACATCCCCAAGAGGCATAGATTCTGATATGCCCTCGGAGCTCATGAGGATCTATGCCTCTTGTCATTTCTTGGAGATTTCTGTAGTGTACAAAACGGACATCCGCCGTGACTTCGCTCTCGTTCTTGTTGGAGGTCGTGCGTTGCTAATGAAACCTCACTATATTACAAATTTAACACATGGTAGTTTTATATTTACTATTTCTTTCGTGGAAGAATAAAGGTTGGTGGCCACAACCTTTTACTCTTTCAGTAAGAAGAAAGCAAATGGATCAACTGCCGACCACAATCTGATGTAGACTCGGGAAATGATGGTTTCATTAGTCTAAACAACGTTGGCACACATTCTCTAATCACATCTGTTAACGACCGAGGAGGAGACCATCAGTGCCATGACGGTCAAAACTAATCTGACTTCGAGTATAATGAAATATGACAAAAGAAAGGCCACAAAATATCTTCAGCAAAAACAAGAAAGGCAAAGCCATTATGGCTCACGTGCATGACCGATTCACATATGAGTGACTTTTGTGACAAGGGCTGGCCAAGGCTTCTGCAGCAGCAAAATCCATGTTTTCTGAAAATGTAAGCATTTTTTACTCATCTGTCAAACCCCCGGGACCCTTGACCTTTGTGATGAGTCGACTAAATTAGTATACATAGGAAGGTCTTATCATCTTTGTACCAAATTTGGTTGAAGAATTTGCATAAATTTGGGAATGCCTACAATTTTATAAAAAAATTAGCATTTTACACAAATTTGTAAGCCACTTGTGACCCTTGACGTTTCCAAGGGGTAATCCAAATTAGTATGCATAGATAGGTCTTACCATCAGGTATCTCTGTACCAAAGTTGGGTTATAAGTTGTGAATAGTATTTGAGACAAGAAAGGCAAAGCCATTATGGCTCACGTGTATGAACGATTTACATATGTGTGACCTTTGTGACAGCCTCTTGTCACGCTTGACCTTTCCAAGGCGTCATCCAAATTAGTATGCATAGATAGGTCTTACCATCAGGTATCTCTATACCAAATTTGGGTTTCAGGTTAAGAATAGTATTTGAGAAAAAAAACATCTTTTCTCAAAATATCACTATTTTAGACCTATTTCCTAAGCTCTCGTGACCCTTGACCTTTCCGAGGGATCAACCAAATTAGTGTGCATAGAAAGGTCTTCCCATCAGGTATCTCTGTAGCAAGTTTGGGTTTAAATATGTGAATAGTATTTGAGAAAACACATCATTTGTCAAAATATGGTTATTTCGGGCCTATTTTCTGAGCCCTTGTGACCCTTGGCCTTTCTGAGGGGTCATCCAAATTAGTATGCATAGATAGGTCTTACCATAAGTTATCTCTATACTAAGTTTGGGTTTGAAGTTGTGAATAGTATTTGAGAAACATGATCTTTCGTCAAAATATGGCTATTTTGGACCTATTTCCTGAGCTCTTGTGACCCTTGACCTTTTTGAGGGATGAACCAAATTAGTACGTATAGAAAGGTCTTACCATCAGGTATCTTTGTACCAAGTTTGGGTTTGAAGTTGTGATGAGTATTTGAGAAAAAAATAAATTATGTCAAAATACAGCTTTTTTTTTTTTTTTTTTTTTTTTTTTTTTTTTTTTTTTTTTTTTTTACCAATTTCCTGATCCCCTGTGACTTTGACCTTTTGAGAGATCACTCAAATTGGTATTTTTAGAAAAGTCTTACCACAAAGTATCCTTGGGCCAAGTTTGAATAATGTGGCTTGAATAGTCTTCAAGAAAATGCCAACACTAAAGTTTACCACGGACGTCGGACGGACGACCACTGCCCCAAAACATACTCACTTTTGCTTCGCACGTGAGCCAAAAAAACATCTTTTGTTAAAATATGGCTATTTGTTTACCTATTTCCTGAGCTTTTTGTGTGACCCATGGCCTTTCCGAGGGATCAACCAATTTATTACGTACTGAAAGATCTTACCATCAGGTTTCTTTGTGCTAAGTTTGGGTTTGAAGCTGTGAATAGTATTTGAGAAAAAATCGATTATGTCAAAATATAGCTATACTTGACCTATTTCTTGATCCCCTGTGACCTTGACCTTTGTGAGAGGTCACTCAAATTGGTATGTTTAGAAAGGACTCACCACAAAATATCCTTGGGCCAAGTTTGATGAATGTGGCTTGAATAGACTCGGACAAAACGCCAAAGTTAAAATTTACCATGGACGATGGACGGACGACCACTGGCCCAAAAATACTCACTTTTGCTTCGCCTGTGAGCCAACAGAATGGTCTCTACTTGATACCATTCTCAGGCCACTGTTTTAAAACTTTTTTTTCAAACAGAAATCTCTCAAATTTACCCCTCCACCAAAAAACGACCAAACACACGCACACACACCCAAACCCAAAACAACAACCTTACGATATATTTTAAGTTCACTATACATATAAATCAGGGCAGGATCAAAGGGGGGGGGGGGTGCTTTTGTACTACAGCAACCCCCCCCCCCTTTTCCCCATCGAAATCATTCACTGACAGTCCAGAGCATGGTCCGAGAAGGAGGGGGGGGGGGGGGGTGCTTTAATGTTATAACAGTTTCGGTTGTGGTGCTTTGATATATACTAGACCCTGGCATAGAAAAAAGAAAAGTTAAGCCCCCCCCCCTTGAAAACCGATTGATCCGGCCCTGTTAAAATGCAGAAGTGTTCGAACATCTGAAAATGCATTACATTATGACAGAAGATGCACTCACATGCTCAATCTGCTTGATCCACTTGCGCATGCACACTTCCACCTTTTCAACATGTTCTTTTTTGGAAGCCATTTTCATAAAGTCCCCTGCAAACTTGACATCATGTAGATCTATTTCTGTGCATGGCATGAGCAACTCCTTCTCCTGTAGACTCTCTCGTGCTCCTTTTCACAAGAAACAGAATGGCAAAGCCCTTAAGGCTCAAGTGCATGACCGGTCCATATAATTAATCTGACCTTTGTGATTTCCTACAGGTCAATGAAATAGCAATTCGGAGACGAAGCTGGTCATGGAAAGAGAGGAATCGAGGATAACGCCGAGGTTTTTGGCCGAGTCAGATAGGGAGATGGGAGTGCTGTCGAGTTGAAGGTGGAGGGAGGGAGGGAGCTGGGAAAGTTTCTGGCGAGTGCCTACCAGCATGGTTTCCGTTTTGTCGTCATTCAGTTTAAGCTTGTTTGCTGTCATCCAGTTTTTCACGTCTTCGTAGCAGTCAGCCGTGCGAGTCAATAGTGACTGAGTATTGTCGAGTTTGTCTTTGTCTAGTAGTTGTGAGTCGTCAGCGTAGAGGTGGTGGTGTATGGGGTGAGACTGGAATATGTTGGACAGGGGAGAGGTGTAGAGTGTGAAAAGGACCGGGCCCAGGACGGACCCCTGTGGAACTCCGCAGGAGAGCGTTGCTGGGTTGGAGGAGACGCCGTCGATGGTGACGGACTGCTGTCTGTCGGAGAGGTAGGAGAGAAACCAGGAGTGAGCAGAGTCAGTGATGCCAAAGGAGTGGTGAAGGCGTTGGAGGAGGACAGAGTGGTCTATAGTGTCGAAGGCGGCAGAGAGGTCGAGTAGTGTAAGAAGGGAGATGTTGCCCGAGTCGGTGGAGAGAAGCAGGTCGTTTAAGATATGTAGAAGGGCTGTTTCAGTGCTGTGATGTTTGCGATAGGCAGACTGGAAGGGACTGAGGAGGTTGTTGTCGGCGAGGTGCAGGTTGAGCTGGTTGAGAACGACCTTCTCAAGAAGCTTGGACAGGAAAGAGAGATTGGAGACTGGGCGATAGTTTTGGAGTTTGTTTGGGTCGAGGCTGTGTTTTTTCAGGAGAGGACGGACGATGGCGGACTTGAAGATATCAGGAACGGAGCCGTTTTCTAGAGATGTGTTGATGATGTCGGTAATGAATGGCAGAAGTTTTGGAAGGACGTCCCGGTAGAGAGAAGCTGGGAGAGGGTCTAGTTCGCAGGTTTTGAGAGGCATGGACTTTATGGTCTTGAGAACTTCGTCCTGAGAGAGGGGCCGGAAGGACGAGATGGGGGGTGCCGGAAAAGGGGGTGTCGGGAGGGCACGGCAGAGAAGGCAGAGTGTCGAGTGTGTTGCGCAGAGTTTGGATTTTGTCCGAAAAATAGGTGGAAAAAGGGAACGGGAGTTCTTCTTTGCTGTGTGTGTTGGGGGAGAGGAGAGTCTTTAGAAATGCCTAGGAGTGTGTTCATGGTAGCGTAGAGGGTTTTGGAAGAAGTGGATTCCAGGATTTTGTTTTGAAGGTGTTTACGTTTGCAGTCGGAGATTGCAGACGTTTGCAGACTTTGGATCTAGTTGTTTGGAAGATATGTCTGTGAACGGTGAGGTCAGATGAGCGCCAGCAGCGTTCCGCTTGTCGGCGCTCGCGCTTGGCCTCGGCTATGCTGTCAGTGAGCCAGGGGGAGGGGGGTCGGTTGGGTATGGAGCAGGTGGTGACAGGTGCATGGGTGTCTAGAAGTTTTCGAAGGGAGGAGACGAAATGGGATGCAAGATCAGGAGAGGAGGTGGGGTCCAGGAGAAGATCGACAGCTTCGTCGAAGAAGCTCTCTCGGTTGACAGATTTTAGTTTGCGACGAGAGACAAGGAGCTTGGGTTTTTTTCGGGGGAGGTAGGTTGAGGGAGACGAGAATAGCGAGGTGGTCAGAGGGAAGCACAGAGGAGATGTCAGAGTCGAGAAAGAGTTGATCGGAGGTGCGGATGATGATCCAGTCGAGGGTGTGGCCGAGTCGGTGGGTGGGTTTGGTGATGTGTTGCGTAAGATTGTGGTCTGAAAGTGATGTGCGAAGGCGTTTTGTGTCAAGGTGGTCGGGTTTGTCGAAGTGGAAGTTAAAGTCCCCAAGAAGGATGTGTTTTCCGGGTCGTGTGCTGTAGTGGTCGAGGAGGAGGTCAAACTCGGTGAGGAACATGAAGTTTGTGAGTTTGTTTTGAGAGCTTGGAGGGGAGCGATAGATACATGAGAAGATGAGGGACTGGCCAGGGTGTGTTGCTACGGCCTCGACAGATTCAAAGGAGGGATGAGCAAAAGGTAGAGACTGAGAGAAGGAGAGGTGAGCGGAGAGACAGTCCCTGTAGATGATGGCAATGCCACCCCCTCTGGAAGCGCGCGGGAAGGAGGCCAGGCGGTAGCCACTCGGAGTGACGCTGGCGAGGATGGGTTCATCGCCAGCTGAGCGGAGCCACGTTTCGGTGATCACGACAACATCTAGGTCATTGTCTAGAATGAAATCTGATATCACGTCGGCTTTGCCATCTTTGCATGAACAGACACAGTTTTAGGTTGGGCGAGACAGAAGAGGAAGAGGAAGAAGAAACGGACGAAGAAGAGGACAAAGGAGGAGGAGGGTGGGGAGGGGGTAAAGAAAATGGAGGGGGGAAAGATGAGGGAGGGGGGGGAGTGGGGAGGAGGAAAAGACGGGGAAGGAGAACCGGGCAAGAAAGAGGATGCGAAAGGAGGGTGAAGGGGGGGGGGGGGAGGGGAAAGGGAGAGGAGGGAGAGTAGGAAAAGATGAGGAAGAGCGAGGGGGAGGGTGAAGGGGAGGAGAAACGGGGAGGAGGGAGGAGAAGGAAAAAGCAGGCGGAGGAGAAGGGGTGAGGGGAGGGAGGGGGAGGAGGGCGGCCGAGGAAAGCAGGGAGGGGTAGGTGAGAAAGACAGCAGAAGAAATGGGAGAGGAAGGAAGGGATGGGGAGAAGGCGGGGAGGCGGGGGGGGGGGGAGGGGGCGGAAGGGGTGGAAGGACATAGGAAAAGGGGAAGAAGTGTGTGGTTGTGGGTGTGGTGGTGAGTCGTGCCTTCTGCTAATTCCACCCCTGCAGCCTCTCTTTCGCGACCGGATGCCACGAAAGGCATTTGCAACACTGTCGGCGGCACCGGCCGCGCAGTACGTGGCGTGGCGACGTAGAGATAGCAGTTGTTGGCGTTTGTATCTGATGAGCATGATTGTTTGTGAGGACAGGAAAGAGAAAGACGGGACGAGGGTGCAGTAGGGTGTGTGTGTGAGTGTGTGTGTGTGTGTGTGTGTGTGTGTGTGTGTGTGTGTGTGTGTGTGTGTGTGTGTGTGTGTGTGTGTGTCGGTGTGTGTGTGAGCGGTGTGATAAGGGAGCGACCTGATAATACGCGAGGGAGAAAAAGTACAGTAGGTGTGTGTGTGTGTGTGTGTGTGTGTGTGTGTGTGTGTGTGTGTGTGTGCGCGCGTGCGTGCGTGTGTGTGTCTGTGTGTGTGCGTGTGTGAGTGTGGTAGAGGAGCGACGCTGATAATACGCAAAAACCAACACTGAAAGGGCAGAAGGGATACAGGGGAAGAAAATTACAAGCGGACAAACACGGTCGGTCAGCGGCGAGATCACAAGTGGGGAGAGCGAGATGTCGACGGGAAATAACAAATTTAGGGCGCACACGTAAAGCCTATGGGACGGTAGGAACACGAACAACAACCAGCAACAGATGCGGGTAGCGAACAGACTCACACAGTAAACACTTGGCACACTAGCGCATAGCACGTAAAAACAGGGCAGTGGAAAAGGCCCGCAACCGGCCACGCTGCGGGGGAGGCAAAATGGCGACGTAAACAAAGTTCAAACGATAGACACTATTCAATACGATACCAAGTCAGCAGCAAGCAGATCCGACGAAAAACAAGCATACAATCCTCATCAGCACACTCTTATGCGATACTCAGCAGACTTTCAGCACATATAAACACAGTACATCCAACGAAAAGCACTAAAACACTGGGAGCACAACACGTGGTGGCAAAATGGCGACGTAAACAAAGTTCAAACGATAGACACTATTCAATAGGATACCAAATCGGCAGCAAGCAGATCCGACGAAAAACAAGCATACAATCCTCATCAGTACACTCTTATGCGAGACTCAGCAGACTTTCAGCACACACAAACACAGTACATCCAACGAAAAGCACTAAAACACTGGAAGCACAGAAACACGTGGTGGTCGCGCAAACAAGATGGCGTCCTAACTTAAATATCTTACCTGGTTTTGAAGAAAAAATATTTTTTTATATGAATGTTCAGGTTTTGGTCAGTTTTTGAGTACGCTTGCCAAGGGAAGCTATTTATACCTTGCAAACTGCTCCAAAATTTAAAAATATATATAAATAGAAGGGACTTAAAAAGCATGTGGGCTCAAAACAATACGGCAGACGTAGGGATAAAATCATTATCTTGTCACTGCTCAATTTAATTTGGATCGCTCTTTCTGTATGGTACTGCCAAACCACACGGTCAGAGAGAAGGTCAATAAATGCCAAGTAGAAGTTGGTCAAAATGTGTCTGCTGACGCCAAACGTTTTTAATACGTCTGCTGTTTGTTGTTGTGATTTTTTACTAAGGAATCTACGTTTTTCTCTCATCTGAGATCGTTTGAGATGCGCGTGACGAGAAACTTAAAACAATTAACACGCTACCATGAATAGTGAGGGGAACAATGTCACTTTTGATTTTTCTGAAATACATGACCATTTCTTTGGTTATAGGCACTGCACGATAGTTTTGGTTGGAATACACTGGTTCGCACAAAATGTAATCTGTTACGGTCTCTGTGTAATCGTGAATGTCCCAGACCGTAAGCCTCAAGGCAGCCGCGATGTGTATCCGCCGCAGCATCCGTAAATTTGCGCACCGTGCGCCTGTAGGGCTTTTCACGCTTGATTTGTTGCCTGCAGGACGGGACTAGGTATGGTTCATGTTATGATCAGAGTTGCCAAGACTGCGACTGAATGGTAAACGTTCTTGATGGTGGATATTAGTGATCGAGAATACTGTCACCTGTCGTAGCGCATCTCAGATGCTGGGCGTTCTTTTACAGTTCTTTCGGTAGGTTAGCTTTGTTACAATCACTGCGACTAGTGAAACAATCTGGACTTGAGTTTTCATGCTCATTTACAATGTCAGAAAGATGATTAATGGCAGTGGCTGTGTTGGCTTCAGGTGGAATGTACACTGCTAGTGAGGATGACAGACAAAAACCCCCTGGGCAGGTTGGTTGGTTACTTCAGGGTTTAAAGTTCACGTCACCAAAGTGATAATGGACGGCCCTGACGGGCAGGTTATGGGGGACAGGGAAATCTATTGCCTATGGAGTACAATCTGAACACTGATCAACTCAGGCGCACTCCAACTGTGCCACTTTGATTTACCAGGACCTTTCAACGGACATGCTATTGAACAAGCCTGTTTTTTCCCCCTGGATTGCGAGTCCAGCTACCTCGGCCGGGACGGGGATTCGAACCCACGACCCGGCGATTCCCTTCGGTCCCCTGCTCCGATGCTTAACCGCCTGAGCTATTTCGGACTCTTCCCTGGGCAGGTAAAAAAGGGCAACATGTTACTGTAAACGTTTCTAGTTCAGGGAAACAGAACTGGGACAGTTCTTTCACGTCCGTGCACCACTAGTTATTCACGAGGAAGCACACCCCGCCCCATTTGTCATTGCTGGATAAAATAGGAAGATGGTGAAGCCCTAGGGTGCTACAGCAGAGTCAGGCACTGATGTATCTAACCAAGTTTCAGAGAAACAAAACGCGCAAGTCTCCCTATTTAGGCCTATTTCCTGAGCTCTTGTGACATTTGATCTTTCCGAGGGATCAACCAAATCAGAATTTATAGAAAGGTCTTACCATCAGGTATCTTTGTACCAAGTTTGGGTTTGAAGTTGTGAACTGTATTTGAGGAAAACATCTTTTGTCAAAATATGGCTATTTTGGACCTATTTCCTGAGCTCTTGTGACTCTTGACCTTTCCGAGGTATCAACCAAATTAGTATGCATAGAAAGGTCGTAACATCAGGTATCTTTGTACCAATTTTGGGTTTGAAGTTGTGAATAGTATTTGAGACAAAATAAATTATGTCAAAATATAGCTATTTTTTAAATATATTTCCTGATCCCCTGTGACATTTGCCTTTGTCAGAGGTCACTGAAATTGGTATGTTTAGAAAGGTCTTGCCACAAAGTATCCTTGGGCCAAATTTGAAGACTTAGCTTGGACAGTCTCCGAGAAAATGCCAACATTAAAGTTTACCACGGCGGACGGACGACGGCGGACGGACGACCACTGGCCCAGAACATAGACTCACTTTTTGCTTCGCACGTGAGCCAAAAAATGTCATTACTAGTGACACGATGTAAAGGTGGCAGATAAATACTGCATACCGTAATGGTCTTCTCTAAAATAATGCGAGCGGCGACTGATTGAAGATAGGTGTCAACCTTATCATGACTAAACAGAATTTGGTTACTAATAAATAGAGCCACTTCACCAGAGCGCCTCTCAGAGTCAGAACGTTTATAAATAACATTAAATCCATTAAAGGAAAGTGGGTCAGATGATTTCAGGTAAGTCCCCTGAAGAGATAAGACCTGGGTCAGATGACTTCAGGCAAGTCCCCTGAAGAGATAAGACGTAACTAAAAAACGTAATTCCTCAAAGTTAGCGTAAAAACCACGACAATTCCATCGAAGTAAAGAGTACATAGTTACTTTTTTCGTGGCAAAACAATAGCGGCTTCCCCCCTTTTTCCTTTATTTTAGAGGGAGAGGAAGAAACAGAAGGGGACCGGCTCCCGGGCCTCTTCTGACTCTTCGGAGATGAGGGGAGTGGAGTTGCCGCAGCACTAGCCACGACAGTTTTCACTCCCTCCGTCTTCTCCTCGAGTGCAGCAAATTTGTTTTGAAGCTCGATATAAGCGGAGTAAAACAATACGATTAGCGCCCCAGTCAGTACGACCGACGACACGAAGAACATCGAGTGCTTTCTAACATGAGGCTCTGTGGCTTCGAAAAGTCAATCTTTGGTCGAAGATGACCCCTAGAAACTTGGCCTCCTCGGCAACTTTGAAAGGTTAGCTAGTTAGTTAGTTAGTTATTCATTTATTTGGGTTTAACGCCGAGCAGGCGACTAAGGCCATCTCACGGCGGGATGGGTAAAAATCTGGTCGGCCAAACTAAAAGCAAGGTCTTAAGACAAGATGTAAATATATCTTTAAAAAAATGTCAGGCTAAAATGTCGCACGAGTTTTTAAAAGAAATGTCTACAGACTCTCAAAAAGGGCAAAATAAAGAAATTCACAGTCTATGAATGCTCAGATCTGGTAAAAAATATTGCATTCTCTCAAGACATTGAAGATTTTGTCCGGGGGAACCCTCAAGGAGTCTGCTGTGAAGTGTTTATATCTGGTGTCAATGAAAGGAGAACCGGCAATGTGTAAATTAGGTTCAGGGGAAAAATTGGTAAAATGTACGCAGACTGTTTTGGAGGACGAGGACCTGAATCCATTGAGAGACACCCACCCATGAATGCGGTCAACACACAGCTGCATGCGCCTCTCAAGGGATGCAAGACTTCGGCCTCTGGCACACAACGCAAAATCGTGAACAAACGGCGAACTTTCAGAGTCATCCTTGACAGCCTTTACTGTTATTTAGCTTGATATTAAGCAAAACAGGCGATAGGATACTGCCTTGTGGGACACCTATCTCCTGCTGATAGGAGTCGGACAGGATGGAACCCACTCGAACTCTAAAAGTACGGTTCGATAGAAAGTTTTCAATAAAAATGGGCAAATGTTATAGCCAGTTGTTACATTATTCGAAATAAGAGAGACTGAAATCGTAATGAAAACATCACGATTTACTACAAGTAAATAAAGTATTTAAACATCTTGTACGTCTGACAATAATTATCTAAATCGGTTAGTTCATCAAACGCGCATATTTAAAACAATAGCGGTCTGTTCACATCACACCTCATCCACACCCATTGCATGCTCATAGTGATTGCTGCGGAAGATGTAAAACGCATACCATAACTAATGGGGTTGCATTTTATAATTTGGGCTATACTGGTTTACTGCAGAATCACACATACACCATCACAATGACAGCTGCATCTTGCCTGAGTTCAGAACTTTTAAAGTGCATTTTGTAGCCTCTTTGACCAAGGGAAACACATATGTTTATGAGGTACATTGACCTTTTTACGATGGAAAATTATATAATCAAGTGTTTGATTTTGCATAGGATGTTGGACTATCATTCCTGCAAACACGAGTTTCGCGTGAAATTTAGTGACATAGTTCTTTCAAGAAACGCCTGTTTTCTCATTAATATCTCACATCATACCAAATTTGAAGCAAATCGACAAATATTTCTGGGAGATATCTCTTAAGGAAATATAGAAAGGCTGCTTTGACCATGACCTTAAAGACAGCAGCCCGAGTTTTGTTTGTTACACTTTCTTACATGCTGGACTGTTATCAGTTTACGTTTGAGACAAATCAGTCTGATATATTACTTACAAAGCCGCATGACCACAACGACCTTGACCTTTAATGATAGTGACGTCATTCGAGCATAAAACATATAATTCATATCAACCCTTCGCATTTGATTCAAACTGATTCTGTTGTTTCACAGATTCAAATACAAAGACCAAAAGCAAATGTATAGTTGATATGATTACCATGGCCTTGACCTCAGAAGAAGCAACATAATGTGACACTTCCCTTAATGTAAAGATTCTCATCAGCTAAAGTTTGAGGTAAACCCGCCCGCTGGCTTTAGAGATATTTTAGGAGTATACACAATTTGAAACAAATCAGTCAAATACTTTCTGAGATCTTACACAAAAGATACGAAAACAAATATTGCCGCTGTAACATTGTCTTTAGCGATAGTGGCTCAATCTGTTTAACTGACAGGTTATTTAACAAAGGACTATCGTCAGCTTCTCGATGAGCTAAATCGATTTCACGGTTGAGAAAAGAAAAAGGTACGGAGAAGAAAGAAAAAGAAAGGATACGAAATCACAAAAATTCAGATGCGTTCAATCGAGTATAACCACTTCTCACCCTACGTAACAAGAGAGGGTAACAAAGGTGATCCATATATATATATTGAGTCGTCTACCAGTATTGTGAAATCAAGAATATATATGCCACCTCCGGCTGTAAAGTGTCGAACGTTAAGTCAAAGAAAGTTGATTTTTTTTCTAAATGTCATTTTTCACAGCTACTGGCCTTTTCTGACATTAGACCTTTGTCAAAGATCACGAAAACATGTAAATATAGGAAGGTCATGTAATAAACTTACTGTATGCTTAGTTAGACCTAACCGTTTATCATAATGATCAAGATGGAGAGCATTCCGACACATATCGAGCGCCCTTTGAATAAACAAATCTGGTCATAATTCCCCATAAGGTGCGATCTTTTTTACTTTGACCTTGAAAAGAGGTTAAATTAAAATGCGATATTATAAATTTCATCACATCCAGTCTTTGTGCCTTGTTTTATGTTGCTGTTCTCAATAGTTTATGAGAAAATGGCACTTTTATTATGCAAATGATTGGCAGCCAGGTGAGCCACATGCACAGCTGTTTTACGCAATATGAACCATTTTGAGGGTACTTGCCTGGAGGAAATGTTGCCGAATTTTCTTTTACACACTCTAGAGACACTACCCTGCATGTTGCAACACAGAAGACGTGTGACGCAAGGATGTCTAGGTTGTTTTTTTTTTTTGTTTTTTTGTTTTTTTTTTTCAGTATCTGCCCTAGCCTATAATTGCGTGCTCAACTATGTAGTATCAAAGACAGTACATTATAAGCAAAGCACTCGGCCCGATCGTGCGAGGACGCGTCTTGATAAATATTTCCCTTATGAACGTGCTGCGACGGGCTGACCGAGCAAAGCGAAGCGTGGGGGAGACTGGAGAGCAATTTCTTCTCAAACGCAACAAGCGAATTTGTATCGGTATAACATTCTTCCACTTTCCCAAGGAAGAAAAAAAGTAAGCTAATCACTTTTAGCTTTTATTTTTGCATACACTTACGATTAGAGAATGATTGAATGGCGTACAGGGTGAGTGGTCTATCTGAGAAGAAAAAAAAGTCGATTTTGAGATATGGGTGCCGTGCGATATGCAAACATAGGTCTTGCATGTGACAAAGGTACGTGAGTGATATGTGAACGGATAGCCATTAATGTCTTTGAGTTTGAATCTGGGAATTTCTCCGTTCGGTTTTTCTCTGCATTTGACACGCTTGGCAGTCACCCTTTTGGTCTGAAGTGGAAAACTCGTCTGACTGCAGTTAGACCCTAGCTCTCCACGAATTCTAGGAAATGTTATCAGTTGGAAAGTGGTCTAACGTTTAGATCCAAAGAAAGTATAGGTCCTTAGTATTTTCTTTCAAATGTAGAAGTGATCCATCTGTACATAGAATAGTTCTCCTCAGAGATATATAATAGGAGATTACTAAGAATTAAATTTCAATAAGGCCGCACAGATCTATAAATCTCGCCTTTATTGATAATAAAATCTATGACCCGCCGTGACCTCTCTACTATAGCCGAATCAACCCTGTTAATTTGAAAAAACGGCGAGCATGATCGATGCGACCTTATTGAATTTGATACATTAGTAGTCTCCTATTATATATCTCTATAACTATTATCTTTGTCAACACCTAAACATCTGCAAATGTAGACTGATAATTAAAAAGGAGCGAATCTAGGGCAGGTAACACCTTTTTAGCACTGGTATACTGTCTTCACAGCAGCACATTATGGAACCTACCATGTTACATACACACACCGTCTACATAAAATAACATTTCATGTGATATATACTGTCAGAGTCGATTTCCGAGGAACACGATTTTCTCTACCAGTTAGCCTACCCTCTCACTGTGTACACACACTCTTACAGTAGTCGTTTATGCATACAATTCAGTACACTGTCCCCATTTCTTTTCATGCTATGCTTGACAAGAGAGGGTCTTCAGAAATTGTCAGTGCAGTCAGGTTCAATGCGGGTAGGGGACAGCCCTGCGTGGGCATGTCCCTAGCATAATGGCTTGTTATGAAAAAAGCTATTCTATTGACTGAGTCACTGATTTAAAATGACACAAGTATCACCTTTTTAACACAGGCCTTTTAAGTCTGGTTCCCACTGTAAGTTAGATTGACAGTATCTGACCTTGTACATAGAGGGCTAGATTCACAGATTTACATGAGCCCCATTTCACAACTCGGCTGGGGAACTAACAGATACACCTAAATCTCACTATGTACACACAGTACTCGTGTATGTATAATTTCTTTTCATAACATATCTTTAGAATTCTATGCACACAAACACACATACAAACACACACACACAGACACACACACACACACACACACACACACATAAACAAACAAACAACACAGACACGCATACACAACTTACCCGTTTACAGAGCTGACGTCATAACATCTCAACCAGTAAATAGTCCCGTGCATATATTATAACAAATCCATCCGGTCAAATTAACACTAACTGGCAAGAATTAGTCCAATCTGGTCATGCCTGAGGCTGAAAAACGATCTCGGTCTTTCCAAAATGTTATGCATAACTAAATGAGGAAACAACCTGACGAGTCTTAACGCTACCTGACCAGACTGGTGGAGCAAGTTTTGTGCTGTGTCTCCGTTTTGTGTGCACTGTAGTGTGTGTGTGTGTAGCGTGTTATTGATTGCCAGCGAGGTGGAACACTGCACCAAAACACTGTACTGTATTGTTTTGTAAGACATTTTAAGACTACACTTAAAAACAGGTGCACTAACACACACGCATATCACTAACACACGTGCTAACACACACACATACACATACACACACACACACACATGCTAACATACACACAAAATCACCATACATGACACCCGATGCCAAAAACACAAGGTTTGTAAGTACGGCCTCATGCCAGTGCAATATTATTGTAAGATTTTTCTTCCGGGTGCATACCTGACTAAACATGCCTGACGCGAGCCATTGTAACCCACCAGCGCGTGAGACGATAATAACTCCTATTCAATTTTATGTGCTGGTGGCCGGGTTAGACTGGTGTACATGTTTAGACTGTAACTAAGCTTTTCAAGCTGAAAAGAGATGCATTCCTCAGAAAATCATACCTTGCTTTATACAGACACCGACTGAGTACATATACAACAGATCCTCAAGAACCCCCCAGGCCCCTAGCTTGGCTCCCGTTTTACAACGTACAGTCGGTTGTACTTTCAGATTTCTCTTTGCGAGTAAGCTGTTGAGTCTTGACTATGAGCATTTACAACTCATCATGATGTAGCCTTAACAAATCAATACTCTGCACTACTCGGAACTCCCTCTTAAGTGTGTCACGTTAATGTTATATTATATGTCACACTTTCCTCTTTTGTCGACACTCTGGACTGTTGATGAGACTTGTTTACCCACCTTGAGGTGAAAGAGTTGGTGGGTGGTTGAGTTCTGACAAAACCTTTGCAATGCGCCACACCACATAGGACAAACAAGTCTTGTCTGGGGTAAACGTAAAAAGTTACTGACTATATAGTTGAGTGGTGGTAAATGTATAAAGTTACTGTTAATGTACTTTCTAGAAAAACATGATTTTGCTGGATAACAAATTTCAAAGTTACCTGCAATTTTGTTTTTAGTTTTTCTTTTTAAATTACATTATAAAATGAATCAAGACGCATTACTTCTTCTAAGTGATATCAGTGCTGTAGAAATCAAAGACTTAGACTCCAAAAAACAGCGTCTTCTCTCTGTAATTGTTTCTGGAAAGTCAAAAGCTTATCTTGGAAAACTATACATGACAGAAGATATAGAATCCCTTACGGCTGACAAACTATTTAAACTACATTCTAAATATGAAAATCACATTGCTTCACTAATGACACGTGATTTAAGTCGATCTCTTGTATGTCTATACACAAAAGCAGTGAGTCACTTCCTACCGGTAGACACTGGCGGTCTATCACACGACCTTGAAAGCAACCCTATTGTTTCAAGTTCAGTTGGTAAATTAGCATGCGTCATAGTTTGGAAATTACCTTGCACCTGTGGTAACTTTACTTGTCACTGGGAGCCATATTGATTTTTTGAAAATAAATTTTACTGCAGTAGAAAATGGATGAGACCCAGACGACTCCACAACAGAACCCTGTCTTGACACAGGTTCAAACGGTGACTAAGACTAAAAGTCCAGGAAGGGTAGAGGCTGGAAAAAGATTAGCCGAATATAACAGACAAAAAAATTACAGCTTCAACCGCAAACAGAAAAGGCTCATGTAACTGACCCGCCGTCAGCACCATCAGGACCAGTGTCAATACCAGCACCGTCAGGACTGCCAACACCGTGAAGACCATCACATCCTCATCAAAGTGAAAGACTATCAACTAAGTCTAACCCTGAACCTGAAACAACAAAATATATAGTTGCTGGATTTGTTGTTGGATTTGGTTACGTAGGTTACCAATTATACAAAAAATACAAACCACAGACTCGTGCAGTGTCAAAAAAATCAGACACTCCAAAAACAAAACCAGAAGTCGCCACATTACCAGTAGCATCCAAAGCCATTGACCCATTTCTTATGCAGTGAATAAATTTATTATTTTAATTTTTATTGCCTTAGAAAATGAGTAACACAACCTTGTCTATCACTCTGCCGTAATAAGTGGACTAGCAGTTGCTTACTCTATGCTTGCAAAAAATCTACTCAAAATGAAATCAGCAGACTTGAGTAGACTAGATTTCGAAGACAGTGCAAAGCTAATTGTAGTTGTCACAGCGTCAATTGCTACGAAAGACTTTCTCATCAAGCAGGGAATTATTCCCGAAAATGTTTCTATGTAAATAAAAAAGTATGGCAACTTTAGCTGTTATTGTTGGGGGTGCAGTTGTCAATGCATTTGCATTCAGTGGATCAAACTATCTTTTTTCAAAATGGGTAGAGAAGAATCAGCAGAAGAATTAAAGCGACACAATGAGGCATCAGAGAAACTTGCACAAGCGCAACAAGAGTATGAAAAGAATAGAATCGAAAAACTTGATTTTATTAATGAAAAACTTAGACTAGAAGGTCATGCACAACATACGTTTTCTAATACAGACGAGGCAATTCGTGAGTATTTTCTCGTCACTGGTAATGACGTCTATCCCAAAACCAAAACTAAGTGACTATTACAAACCAAGTACAGAACAAAGAAACGGAGAGATAATCTTTGTTCTAGTGGGAATGACATTTGTATTTTTTACTGGACTTTATATTGCTAGAAGAAATGAACGTCGAAAATAAACTATCAAAAATATATTACTCCCCAATTGGGTACTGGAAAAGTAACACTGCTATTCAGAAATTACACGCGGAGATATAACACTCAATCAAGTCAAACAATGGTTACAAAAAAAGGCAATTTGGCAGATATATTTACCTGCTCCAAGAAAAATAACAAGACCTCATTTTGAAAACACTATACCAAATGACACACATCAAATGGATCTCCTGTTTCTACCCCATGACACAATAAGAAAGAAACGATACAAATACGCATTAACTGTCGTAGACATTGCTTCAAGGTATAAAGATGCCGAACCCATATCTGACAAAACTGCTACCACAGTTGCTACAGCATTAACAAAAATATATAGTCGAGGCCCTTTATGATACCCAAGACTCGTACAGGTTGATGACGGATCTGAATTCAAAGGCGCCATTAATCAGTTATTTGCGAAGCACGGCGTACTGGTTAGACGTGGCATTCCAGGTGTACACAGATCACAGGCAATTGTAGAGAATTTCAACAAACAGTTATCAGAAAGACTTTTCAGCTACCAGTATTCTAAGGAACTCATGCATGACACGTGAACACGGAGTGGGTAAAAAGATTACCACATGTGATAAAAGCAATGAATAACGAAGGACACCCAAAGCCTGCTGATGCTATTAAATTGAAAACAATGACAGAGCCAAAAACAGGACCAACCCCAGCACCCAACACAAGTTTATTTACTAAACAGGTGAGATATTTATATCAACCGGGTGAGGCCGAGAATGACGTGAAGCGCAGGGCAACCGACCCCATCTGGTCTACGTCTGTACACAATATAAAAAAAATAGTTCCTGGTGCTGACGCGTCAATATATTATTTATTTGAGCCTGCACCGCAGAGGGCATTTGTCAGAGAAGAATTACAGATTATTCCCCCAGACACTGTTACTCATTTCAACAACTAACTCGTCGATTAATTCTTCGACCATTTCATCGGCTATGTCTTCAGATAACTTAAGCCTGTAATGTCCAGGCACATAAGCTTTTTCTTTACTGTGAAACACTCGTTTTGTGTCCCCAACTGCAAGTGACTTCTTATGTGTTTGGATCATTTCAATATTATGTTTGTTTGACCTCAGTGACTTGTTTGGATAATCAGGCATTAATGCCCCATCTAATAATTCCTTGTAATGTTCATGACGAATGTCTTTATTTTTAATCGCTGTTTTTTTTTTTATACCTTTAGCTTTTGACTGACTACCCTTTTGATGCAGTATAGAATACATTTTTGATCTCAGTCCAACGTATTCAACAATTGGCACACCATTCAGTTCATCTTTAAACTTTTTCTGGCACTTTCTTGTTTTGTGTGCTGTACAGTGGATGATCTTTAGGGCAGTCAGACGTGTCATACATGTGTAACTCTGTTTTCATAAAAGTCTTCAGTAGGCACGTCAATAATCATAGAGTCGGTGTCAGTGTATAACAGACGACACTCAGGATACTTTGGTTTAAAGTAATCATAATAAAATTCAAGCATCAACAGTTTTGACAACTCAAGAATTGCCATACCAATAAATACTGGCTTGTCCAGTTTGACAATCTTTTTTTTGAGTGACACTGCATACAATGATGAATGAAACTCTTTGTACCCTGTGTACTGAGGCTGTAAGTTTAATTGCACCCAATTCAGTTGTGACCAGTCTCACATCTTTGCGGTGATGAGGATTTTCCATCGTCTTACCAAAACAGGAATTGTTCATAAGCTTAAAGAAGTCTTTGTCAAATGCAGTGTTGCCGTCTCTGGCACGCAATGTTGTGTTCTTCATTATGTAATCTTTCATGAAAGCACTCTGATCAAATTGAATACCTCTGTGAACTTTCTTTAGTACTAACCCATGTCTTATGTAAAAATGCAGCAAGCGATAGTGACACACGTAATTGAATTTGTCATTCAAATTTGGCACAAATCTGGTGTCTTCTTTTTTCCCTGTAATACTCATTTTCTCAACTGCCAATGGATAATCATTATGATAATCATGTAGATGGTGTGGGTACTCCAGGTCTACTTCAAAGATCCAACCCTTTGCATTATTTCGGTCATGATTCATAATGTTTGTTAACTCTGTTGTGTCACACTGACAAATCATGCAGACAAAAGTTTTCAAGGGCAATAACTCACACATCGCCCAGCCATACAAATTGTTAGTGTCCAAGTAGGTAATGAATGACCTTGACCTTGAGGGGTCAAACCCAAGGTCTGGGCCGTCCAGATATTTGTTGTTGGCTCTGGCGTAATTGTTCGCTGCTATACTAATGCCACCCCTCAATCCACGTTCCACCATTTCACCCATCGTACGATCTGACAACAAGTCTATAGATATCTTACTGGATTTCAAAAATGCATCCCATGTCATGCCAGGACTAGTTATGTAACAGGCTGGGTCAAGACTGTAGTGCAACAAACCCTTTTCTCGATAACTTTCAAATACGTCTGCTAGCAAACAAACATCAGCTTTCAAGTACTGATCATGGTAGTCACCAATCGTCTGACACCCTAATTTATCCCATGCATCAAGAGCGTGTTGATAATCAGAGTCAGAAATACCTTCACCATTTAAGGTAGAATAAAATTTCTCTTTTGGTGGCAGTCTCCTTTCCTCAAACACAACCCACTCACTAATGTACTCGTACGGATACACACCTTTCTTAATCAAGTCTGACTCAAAATATTTACTTGTTATTGGATACTCAGTCAGTCCTTCTGCCAAACTAGCAAGACTTAAAGACAAATGTTGCATTGAGTCATAAAACACTAATTTGTCTAACCTAAAAGTCAAGTATTTCTCAGTTGTCTGCGCTATACAATTTATGTTTCTGTAAGACTCATCTACGGCCTGCATGATAATGTGTGAATCATATCCCTTGAGATTGTGGAAAAAGATTGGTAACTTATATGTCTTAGGATCTGTTTTTAATAATAAGTTACATTTGTTATGTGCAGCACCTCTGTAGCGTCCAGTTATGTGATCATGGTCACGAACTTTATCACCCTGGAGGGGTTGTTCACAAATCCAACACGTCACAGCTGTATCAAAATTCATTTTGTCTTCTTCTGTCACCATCAAAGGCATCTGACATGTTGTGAGATATTGTACTACCTGACTATACAGATGTCTCATTTCTGTTAAAAACAGACATGCTGCATTTTCTCCCCTGTAGATAACAGGTTCTGAATGCAAACCGTCTGACCTAACAATAATGTATCCAAAAGAACACACCACTTGGTCACTCAACTTTATAGTCTTTGGTAATGATTCTGGGACAGGACCCTCATACGGTACAACCAGTGATTCAAAATCAGCATACACTACAAACGGCAACTTTTGTTGATTTCCATAGTTCTTAAAACACACTTGACTACCAGGATCTGGATACTTAAGTACTGTTTGTATGTCATCAGCTGACCTACAATGTAAAACAGGTTTGTGTGCTACTTTAATAGAAGAAAATCTTTGTAAACATCTCTTACACACTTCCTATTTGCCATTGTGTTTTGTTGTATGATTATGAATTAGACGTGACATATTTCTGATAATTGTGTAGTGAAAGTTATTGTCATCACCTATTAATAACATGTCAACATGTTTATCTTCTGGCTGTCCATAGGTTGGGGCAAGTGGTGATACTCTAATGGGTTGTAACTTGTCAACAGACTCATTATCCCACACAAACACATTTACAGATATGCCAGGATTTAGTTTTTCAAACAAGTCTATGTCTTCTATTTTAACAAGGAAATCAATACCACTGAAGTTGAGTTCATTTACAAATTTGGTGTAGTTAGATACACGTTCAGGTTTTGATTTTACATAGTGTAGTTTAGCAAGCACACACCACATGAAACAATAGTGGTCATTGTTCTGAATATTAACAACAGCCTTCTTGTTTGCAACCTCTGTTGGCAGTGGTATCCATAAATTTACCTAATATAGGATGATACCTTGACTGTTTTAATTGTAGTTCATGTACATGAGCTTCGTGCCAACCAGACCCCTTCATTTTTGCTTTGTCAATTGCTTCAAGAAAGTCAGACAACAGTCTGTCTCTAAACATGTTCTCCAATTCTCTTCTTGTGTTAACTGTGTGTTGTCTTGTCGATATATACGATACGATCACTTCACCATCTACTCTAGTAAATTCTATTTTTGCAACAATCTGAATCTTTACGCTGCCTGAAAGAAGATTATCTTGTATTACAGAAAAAGAGTTTTCTATTGATTCATAGACATTGTTACTATTAGATATAGGCAAGTCTGTTGTGTGAAACACGTTTCTTAAGCCTGATTGGCCTGATGAGCTTTGAGCATTGTCCGTCATTTTTATTTGTCCAACAAAATAATAAATAAAAAATATTAACGTTGACTATGCTGGTGCTGCATGTGCAATACCACTTTATTAACTGTAACACTGTTAATATAAACATTTAGTTTGCGCAGTTGTTTAAATATGTTATAACAAAGTTCTTCTAACCAGAGCAAGCGGTCACTATCATTAACTTTAAAGGTAGGTGTCTTTAAATCAACTGTCATGCATTCCACATCTGGAAGCTCATCAACATAATCCAAAGTCACACTATATGTTGCATATATCTCCACTGGTGCTGAAAAACTTATGTGTGACTGTTTGGGTGATGATATTAAGTCGGTAAAGTGCTCAACATCTTTGAAGCAGTGTGAGATATCAATCACTTGCATGATTTGTCAGTCTGTCATTTTTATTAGACAAACAAATGTATAAATTAATTCACTAACCCATACCCTGTAGGCTGATCTGTCTTTAAAATCAGCTTTAAATGCTTAGTTGATTTCAGTCTGTTTTTTTTACATCATCTCGTTCATGCTTATTTGGGATAACATCGTTTTCTCTGAGATAGTCTTCAAAGCTGTCACGATCCTTACAGTAAAACAAACAGATAAACTTTAACTGTTCTCGAAAATCTTTCAGTACAGCATTATATTTTTGAGTGAGAATCCATACACTAACATTTGCGTGTCTGCCACTAAAGGCAAGTTCTGCTAAAGTGTTTCTCTTCTTAACAATATCTTTCTCTGCAGAGCAGTCATCACAATAAACAACTTTGGCTGCCCTTCAAATTGCTTGTAAAAATATTGTAGGTAGTCATTCAGTTTTTTCTCAGGGTCGACTAAATAGATGTTGCTGTCAGTCCAAATGAATAAACGGTTGTGATAAGCTTTGTTATGTTTGATCATAGGACAAAATATTACTATGTTTTTGAAATGATGGATGTATCTTGTTTGTAAGAGGTTAAGTACAAATTCAGTTTTACCACACCCTGTGGCACCACAAAACAATCCACAGTGTGGGTCAAGTGTCATCAAGTTCATTTTAATACACAATATAATTTTAATATATGTGTCCACTTAGTCTGCTTTCTGCAATATTGAGTTGCGCGTCATAAATCAGATACAAATATATGTTAATGGCTGCAGCAGTTTCAACCTTTTTCTGTATCTGGATTGTAATTCCATCACTGCCATTTTTAACAGTACGTCCTGACCCATGTAGGTAGTCATCATCTGTACTACGTAGGTCTAACCAAAGTGCATACTTGTTTGTCAGATATTGTCCAATTCTTACGTCATACAGATGTAGATCTTTACACGCTATGTTTGCCGGTTTATCTCTAAGTCTTCCACCCGCAAAGTATTTTGTGATCTCATTGTAGTGTTGATAAGGTAGCATTCTTGATGCATACACTTGATTAGGACGACCTTCGATTGTACAGGATAAATGTGTTATCTTTGGATTGTAGAATTTTTCTGAGTCCCTTTTGTATGGAGCCGCTGGTTCAACAAACAACATAAGAATACCTTTCCGTGACCTAGCAGGTGTGTTCAAGTTTCTATTCCACATTGGGTCGCTCTTGTCTTTATGCATTAAACTGTGTCTAATCACCCGGTCATAATAAATTGGAAGTTTTGACTGGTACTGATTTTGTATGAGAGTAGCTAGATGAGTGTGTGTGACAATTTTGTATTCCAAAGAAATGTTAGAGATCTTGTATGTTGCATTGAGATCAGATGATTTAATAATTTTAGAGTAGTCATTGAAGGTTAGCTCAAAACTCAGACGGTCATTCAGTGCTCCTTGGTAATAAGGTAAATGTGCTGTCAGGATTTCAAATTCAAGTGGGATGTAAAATCTGGTTCCATATGTTTCTGCTAATATAACGTCCTTGGCTGCTGACGTTGATTTATCTGCTGCATCGATTCGAAGTTTAGTAATGTTATCTGACTGTATGCCTTGGTAAATATGGTCTTCTCGTTCTTCTCATGTGAGCCAAAGATCTTTGTAACAGTAAAACACATCAGCATCATCAAGGCTAAACTCTTCCTGACCTTCAAGTTTTACTTTAATAGTTCTAATAATTGCTCTGCCTAGATTGTTAACTAGTGTTCTGTTTACGTCTGCGTCTGATGATAGTTCAATATTAAATGCAAGGCGTGCAGTGCCAGGAACAATAACGTCACTGGAACCTAGGTTTGGAAACTTGACTGTAAGTGTTTGGTTCTGGTCTATGGTACTTGGATTATTTGTAATGACGATTGATTGCCTAATGCCCTTAACACCAAGAGGCTTACGCAGTTTTCTATATGGGTCTAACTTTGATCCGTAAGACGATGTCATTTTTATTATGCACAATAAAAAATATTAAATTAATAAAAACAATGGCAGCGGGAGGATTTAATTATGAAGATATTGAAATGGATGACATGTATGATTTTGGTAATACAACAGATATGGCAGATATGACTGGAATGACTGTTACAAGAAATACTTACAGTTTACGTCATGAACTTTTAGAAACCAAAGTGAACTCGTTTTATGATCATGTTGGTGACCGCCCAGACAACATGGACCCTAATCAGTTTGAACTTGATGGCAATTGATTGTACATTGCTTAACGTCCCGACAGCAACAAGGCTTTCTCAGGACGTGCCCGCACTGCTTGTGAAAAAAAAAAACAACTAAACAGAACATTGAATGTATGTCGCCAGCCGGTCCAATACGTTAAATAAACCTAAGACACGGGGCCTAAATAAAGCTGAGACCATTTAGCAACACACATCCAATATCAAGAGCTACAGGCAGTGCAGACAGTAGAGAGAGTTTTACAAAGGCAAATACAGGTGAATGGACAAAGGGTAGACAGAAACACATGCCCCAAAATAGAGAGGAAAACCCACCCTGTGGGGCTGACCAGGGTGACAAAATACTGTTGATAAAGGAAAAGTACTATTGACTAACAAAAAAGACCCTGGTAAGTTTAGGGCTTTAAGTACAATCAAAAATGAAGGTGGTGTTGGTGCCTTGCATCAACTTGGTATTGGTGGGTCTACTGTCACACCACGACTTGTTACTGCTCTTCACGACACGCAAACAAGGTTACCAACAGTACAACAAATTGAAATGGCAGCAGTAACAAGCCTACCAGAAATAGCAAACACGGTGATACAAGAAACCTCATTTACTGATGAAGTAATGAAAACAATAGAAGACCCTCCTTTGCCAATGCGGGAGATTATAGGGTTGGATAAATCTCTGCAGACGATAAGAGGTAAGATGGTAAATAATGTAGCCAAACTAGGTGAGCTTGATAAACACATAGAACATGAAAAAGAGAAACTGGCTACCGCAGACAATGGGAATCTTGACACAGAAATGAAAGAAAGAATCCAACACAGATTAAATGATTTGCAGATAGAAAAATCAGGATGATTAGAAACGATTAGTATTGGAAGAGAAAACCTGAAAACACAGGTCAACAGGATTAGAGAAACTATTCAAAAAAATACTTCACGAAGACACAACTCTGGCTGAGAGACTTAAAACACTTTTCAGAGAACAGGGATTGATTGTACATTGCTTAACGTCCCGACAGCAACAAGGCTTTCTCAGGACGTGCCTGCACTGCTTGTGAAAAAAATAAATAAACAGAACATTGAATGTATGTCGCCAGCCGGTCAAATACATTAAATAAACCTAACACATGGGGCCTAAATAAAGCTAAGACCATTTAGCAACACACATCCAATATCAAGAGCTACAGGCAGTGCAGACAGTAGGGAGAGTTTTAAAAAGGCAAATACAGGTGAATGGACCAAGGGTAGACAGAACCACATGCCCCAGAATAGAGAGAAAACCCCACCCTGTGGGGCTGACCAGGGTGACCCTGGGAACTAAAAAATACCTAACCCCACCCAAGTCTCAGAGAACAGGGAATCACAATTGCAAGTTTAATTACTGCTCTTGGATTTATTATCAGTACTGTTGTGTTAGCTGTCTCTGGCGGTGGTGGTGGTGGCGCAAGTGGTAGTAACACACCACCAGCCCCGGGTCCACCAGCCCCAGCCCCACCAACCCCCACTGACCCAAAAGATTTACAGTCGTGGGTAAAAAAACAGTTGTCACATATATCAGACTTGCTTAAGAAATTGGCTCTGAAAGCGATGGACGCGTTGCCTGGCATAATTGGCACAGTTGTCAGTTGGCTTATTAGTACAGCGGCAAAGGTAATTGGGTTTATGGCAGAAAATGTGTGGGTGTTTTTGGTGACAGTAGGAGGGTTAATCACTGGGTATTTAATGAAACTGGTAAAGAAGAAAAACCCCTAATCCAGTGAGGCCTATTACCAATGCTGTTCTCTCTGACTCATGTGTGTCAGGGGTTGGGGTTGGTGATGAGGTTGACTGTACTGGCTGTATAAGTGCCGGTGTTGGGGCCGGGGTTGTTACTGTCTGTACAGGCATTAATAGATTTAAAGACTGTACATGTGTGGTTGTTGCTCCTAAGTTCACAGATTGATTGAGTCCTAATTTCTGACCATAATAATAATAATAATGAGTACTTGTATAGCGCCTAACCTCAGATTAGAGCTTTAGGCGCTTAACAAAAACTAATGTACAAAAAATAACTAATTACAAAAATGGAATTTACAAAAAGTACAAAAACAAAATACAACGCACTCTGTAAACAAGCTATAAAGTCACCATTCAAAAGTGCTACGCTCATGGACTCATACTGGCATTCACACACACACCCACACACACACTACTTCTATAAATAGATAGAGATGACCTGCAACTATTATTTCGTTATTATAATTTGTTATTGTCCCCATTTGGAGTTGAAGGTCAGATGGCAACATGTATAAGCCAATGCCAACTACAAAGTCAACTTTGGATCTGGCATATCTTAAAACGTCTTGGTAGCGTTGTATGCTTGATGGGAGATCAACCACTGAATTAATTGAGTCTTCTAGATTTGCGAGAAGCTGTTTTTTGAGATTCGAACTTTCCACTTCCATTCAAAATATTTGATTTTGTTAATGACTGTGCACCTAGTAAACACCAGACATATGTTCTGATAGACTCATTTATACGCTCGACTCCTGCTTGAGTAAACCCATCACTTTTGTCTAAGACAAATGTGGTCCACGCATTAGACTGTTTCTGTTCTATTGAGCCTAACCATACTTGTGATTTTGATGAGAATGAAGTGTAACCAGGGTAGTAATCTTGAGGGTATTGTCTGTGACTCATAGCGTAATACAATGTACCCATGCCGTTGTGATCATCAAGTTTTTGGTGTAAAGTCATACCTGGTACTGATGTTAAATTCATTACAAATGCGTTCAAACGCTTTCATATCCATGGGGTTGTTATACCTGTTGAAACTGGATTCAGTGGGTAATGGTGTATAAAGTTCTGACAGAATACGTCTAAGCTGGTAATATGTGTGGAAACGATATACAGACCTAATGAGTTTGTTTGAGTGATTCAAATGGTCTGTAAAAGAAACACCGCAGCCTGTAGTTGAACACAGTATAGCAAAGTTAAGTTGGTTTTGAAACATCTGTAGTGGACTTGAGGACCACTTTCTTGCAGTAGCATCATCTGTTATTGGAGGGTTTATGTAATGATCAAAGGGGTTGGGTACTTTCACTTGAAATATATCTTGTTCAAACACAGCTATGTCGAGCAATTATTTTCTGTTCATAAGTAGGTGCAACATTGTATTTGGCATCCATGTTAAATTGAAATGCGTTTGTAGTGGTATGGTTGGTGATTTAAATTCCATCATGTTCTTTGTTATGAGATAATAAAAATGTTTATTACCTTAACAAATCTTGACACAAGCAAACCAGTGTGGTTAACTAATGGGATTGATAATCGTGATGGTAACAAGGCTGTAGCTATCCATGAAATGTTCTACACGGTAAAATGGTTTAATGTAACAGATGATAAAAATTATTATGTAGCTCATGTATCTGGAACTGACTTTGTTAGTTCTGAGGGAGCTAATGTTTTATGAGCTGGGTATTATGACTTTTGTACTTTAGCTGAATGGCTACAAAATGAATTTAAAATTAAAGCAACTTTAAATCCGGCTAACTTACTTGTTACATTGGAATTTCCGAAAGGTACTGAGTATTCATTAACATTAAGTCTTGTAAAATTACTTGGGTTTTTGGGTAATAATATTTATTTTCCAGATGAAGATTGGACAAGACCAGACGGGCGCCAACTACTATCACCAAAAAAAGAAAAAGTAACTGGAAGATATCCTGTTCATTTGTCAGTACACACAGTGCTAAATATTCATTTGCATGAACTAAACACAACTGAAAATGTACACAATGAAAAGCCTTCAACTTTGTTGAGATGCTTACCAACTGGAACTGCTCTCTATTGCGAAAGTGTGGTTGCTAGATTTACTAATTTGCAGTTTAAGAAATTAGGTTCCAGTTTCTTTGAGTCACTGTGTATATCTGTAACTAATCAAGATGACAAACCAGTTGTGATGCATGATTTTAGTGTTGTGTTAGAAGTTAAATAATTTTATTTTTGTTTATAAAAAATGAGTGCTGGTCCAAAGTCGAGAATCATACCAGTTGCGTGTCCTTTAACAGAGTTGAAAGATTTGGCAGATGTACAGGATTTTGAAAAAGAGGGGGAGGTGGGCGAGGTGTATGGATTTGAACTTAATTCTTTCGGTATGTACAAGAGAAAAGTAATAGATGACATGAAGGATGGAACAGAAAGGCCAATTCCTAAACTTGGTCAGCTGCGTGATGTCACTGTACCTATTCCTGTAAATAATGTGCCCTACAACTTAATACATGATTGATTGTACATTGCTTAACGTCCCGACAGCAACAAGGCTTTCTCAGGACGTGCCTGCACTGCTTGTGAAAAAAAACAAAACAGAATATTGAATGTATGTCGCCAGCCGGTCCACTACGTTAAATAAACCTACAACATGGGGCCTAAATAAAGCCAAAACCATTTGGCAACACACATCCAACATCAAGAGCTACAGGCAGTGCAGACAGTAGGAAGAGTTTTAAAAAGGCAAATACAGATGAATGGACCTCGGGTAGACAGAAACACATGCCCCAGAATAGAAAGGAAAACCCACCCTGTGGGGCTGACCAGGGTGACCCTGGGAACTAAAAGGTACCTAACCCCACCCAAGTCCCCCAGGGCAGACCCGGGTGGGGAACAACTTAATACAGTTGGGAAATAAGTGGGTAGTTTCTCCTGTGCTGCTCGCGCCTGCACCGCCACCAACAATTGACTGGGACATAAAGTTGGAATTTATTAGTCCTTATGTATACACTGATGATGAAGGTGCCTTAGTGTTTAGAAAAGTTGTTAACTCTGGACCTTTGATTGTAAGCCTTGTTCCAAGTTATACTTCAGAAAACAATAGCAGAGATAAACTGTAAGTGCTTGTGTATGAGAAACTTACGCATAGGAAGGGTCGATCTGATGCAAAGGTCATGTTTGTACCAGCAAACTTTACCATTGCAAGAGAAGCGACAATAGTATTTGAAATTATCATGAGATCTGTAACTTCTGGGAAAGAGGCAGATATAGCACAGGGAATAAAGCTTACATGGGATGACACAGTGACAGAGGCAACAAAGGTCTTTATTGCCATTAGAAAAAAATTAGATGTTTGTGAGGTTTCGAGCAGTGTTCCAGCTGTCAAGATATTGGTCGACAAAATAACTTTTGTTTTTCTAAATTTCATAAAACTAGAACACATTGATCTTGTTTCGTTTTATTACGCCAGCAAATTGTATACTTTTGATGAGTTGCAAAATGTAATTGTTGATTAAATAAAAATATTTGTGAATAAAAAAAATGATAAACTTCCATCCACAACTACCGACGCTTGAGACTGTGTCGATTGATCCGCATGCGGCAACTATGCCAATTGCATCAGATAAAACATTACAGATAGATGCATTCTGTTTAATGAATATTACAGAAACAATTAAATATTTGGAAAGTGAGGAGGCGAAATATTCTAGATGCAAACGACGGTATAAGACCGTTTTCAATTATGTTGAAAACACATCTATGGCTGTGGGTGCTGTTTCAGGTGGATGTTCTGTGGGGGGTATTGTATTGTTTGCTACAGGAATCGGAAGTTTAATTGGAATTGCAAATGAGGGTGTTAGCGTTGCTACATGCCTGGCATGCTTTGGTTTGGAAGCCATAAACAAAAGATTTCATACAAAGTTGCAGAAACATGAATCGTTGAATACGCTCGCTGGAGCAAAGTTGAGTAGTATGAAACTTATTATTAGTATGGCATTGGATGATAATTTTATTGACGATATTGAATTTAAGAGAGTGCAGGATGACTTAAACAATTACAAGAAACAAAAATCCGAAATCCAGAATAAAATGCTTAGCCAATCTCCCATAAATGTTGAAGAACTAAAGGCTAGTTTTTTAGAGGAAGGAAAAAATATCGGTGTTCAGGAAACCACAGAAAACTACACAATCTTTTAAACAAATAAAAATCAGATTTGGTAATCAATCAATATTTTTGTCATATGCTTCGCAGAGAGATGACATGTCATTTACACCACTTGTGCCTGATTATTTAGCCCCATCTGCACCACCACCAGAATATTCTTGAGAAAAAAAGTTTTTTTTTTTATTGTCCGTCTATCTTGTCAAATCTGTCTGAGTAAGTTGTGACTTAAGACAAGAACTTGTAAGAACTTTGTAAGAACTTACAGTAAGTAACTAATAAGTTCTTATGGTAAGTAATTAATAAGTTCTTATGACAACTAACTTAAAGGTTACCTCTGCAGGTTCTTAAAAGTTAGTTGCAACTTGTTAGTAACGTATAAAGTTCTACTTGGAACCACTTAGACAGGTACATGTTTAGGTGTTGACAAAGATAATAGTTATAGAGATATATAATAGGAGACTACTAATGTATCAATTCAATAAGGCCGCATCGATCATGCTCGCCGTTTTTTCAAATTAACAGGGGTGATTCGGCGATAGTAGAGAGGTCATGACAGGTCATAGATTTTATTATCGATCAAGGCGAGATTTATAGATCGGTGCGGCCTTATTGAAATTTGATTCTTAGTAATCTCTTATTATATATCTCTCTCCTCACCACTTACGTTGGATTAATGCAAGATAGATTTAATCATTTGTGCCGCTTGTGCACAGATAATATAACTTTACGGGGGGGGGGGGGGGGGGACGCTGCAGCCTGAACTGTTCTCACGAACTAGGACTACAGGTTAAAGCGTTGTTTTAATACTTCAATTTCATTCAGTTTTTGTTATTATCCCAACAGATGTAAGAAATAAGTGCAGAAAACTTGAAGGGCAGATTTGTTGAGACTGCCACCTGCCATTCATGGGCCTACATGTTATGCTGTGTCCATTTTGAAGACAGCCAGTTTACGTGTGACTCGGAAAGGAACAGGCTGTTGTGGGACACTGTGCCAACTTTGTTTTCTATGCCCAACCCACCCCCAAAAGTGACGGCAAAGAGACAGCCACCCAGGAAGAGGGATCCTGCTACACGTGTCACTTCAGTCAGGTAATTTACATAAATAAAATAAATTGTTAATATAATACGTAAACGGAAAACTCTCAAATATGTAAGTTTACCTCCATACAAAACAAAACAAAAAAAAGAACAACAACAGCACAAGAGATGAGAGCTGTTTTCAGAACTGTAATCTTAACCCTTTGCGTATTTGTAGCGGTTTTATGATTCTTGTAGGAATCATAGCGACTAAAACCACTACCGACACGCAACGGGTTAAAAACTGTTTATCATGATTTTTTGATGACCTATGTTTGTTTTATCTCTGTGTGTATCTCTCTCTCTCTCTCTCTCTCTCTCTCTCTCTCTCTCATAACTATCGTCCAATCTCCCTACTGTCAGCTTTGTCAAAACCCCTTGAAAAGCACATTCAAAAACATCTCCTTGATTTTCTGGAAAAAGGTAAATTACTTAATATTCACCAGTCTGGTTTTAGACCGAAACATTCTTGTCAGTCAGCACTGACACATATTGTAGATAGCTGGCTGGAATCAATCAATAAAAGCCTGATGTCAGGAGCAGTTTTCTTAGACCTTAAAAAGGCGTTTGACCTTGTGGACCATGACATTCTCCTAAATAAGCTAACCGTTTATCACTTGGACGCAACCGCTATAGCATTCTTTCGATCATATCTCGAAGACAGAAAACAAATGGTGTATGCCCATGGAAGATACTCTAAGCAAGGAAATGTAAAATACGGCGTCCCCCAGGGATCTATTTTGGGCCCTCTTCTATTCATACTATTTATTAATGATCTACCGTTGCATATCACTAATTCTGACGTTAATTGTAATCTATTTGCTGACGATACGAGTCTTCATGTTTCTGGCAAAAAAAAACGACGGACATTAGCCATAGTTTACAATGCAGTCTCAATGAGGTATCTGACTGGTGTAGACAGAACCATATGGTTCTTCACCCAGCAAAAACAAAGAGTATCATAATCGCCACGCGACAAAAACATTAACGCCGACTACAGCCATTACAATTACAATTAAACGCTGAACCTGTTGAACAAGTCACTGAGCGTAAATTCTTAGGAATACATGTTGACGAACAACTGTGCTGGGAGACCCATATAAATGCTGTTTGTAAGACCATTGCTAAAAACACTTTCTTATTGTCCCAGCTTAGACATGTAATGGATACAAATACCCGTAAATTGTTTTTTCATGCTCATATAAAGTCCCATGTTGATTATGTCTCCACAGTGTGGGACGGCTGCAGTGATGTCCACATGAAGAGATTAAACTCCATATACAAAAGAGCTGTAAAAATGATAGATAGACGCCCCATCCCTACCACAGACAAATTTAGACATTTAAACATTCTCAGTCTGCGTCAGCAACTTACATTAAACAAATGCGTCTGTATGCATAAGATACTGAATAATACGACACCCCAGTATCTAATCAGTAAATTTATATCTCACCAAGAACGTGAACGGACCTCAAGAAATACCTTACCCCTACCACTGCCAAGAATTGACCTTTATAAAACTAGTATGTTATTCTCTGGTCCATTTGCTTGGAATTCTATCCCTGCACATTTGAAAACTATTACCTCACCAGGAAGTTTTAAAACAAAACTTTTTGATTACCTGATGAGTCAGACTTAATACGTTTCTCAGGTACTGTAATATTTCCTGTACCTCATGTATTTCATACAGATGGTTTTTATATGTGTGTGCGCATGTGTGTGTGTGCTCGTGTTTGTTTGTGCGTGTGGGTGTATGTGTGAACGGCGCGCGCGCATGCGTGCGTGTGTGTGTGATGAGTATTATTATTTTTTCTGTATATAATGATGCTATTGGGTTTTGTATGTACATATATATTTTATAGTTTCCCTTCCTTTTTATCCCGTAGTTAGCAACGGCAAGTTTGTAAAATGACGATTTGTTTTCTGTCAAAACTTTTTACCGTTCAAAAATAAAGTTTCATCATCATCATCATCATCTCTCTCTCTCTCTCTGTGTATGTGTGTGTGTGTGTGTGTGTGTGTGTGTGTGTGTGTGTGTGTGTGTGTGTGTGTGTGTGTGTGTGTGTGTGTGTGTGTGTGTGTGTAAGTCAGTCACATAAAGTAGGAATTGATTGTTTTGAGGTGTTGATTTGAGTAAAGCCAGGTGTGGTGGTGTATCAGTATGTCATAAATGATTTAATGCATGGTCGTTTTTATGTGTGCAGAGGAGTCCAGTGGAGAAACCAACACTGATGTGGGGGGAACGGCAGCAAGCAGGGGTGGATGGGGAGGAATAGAGGGGGTCCGCCCCCCCCCCCTTTTCCTCAGGCAAGAAATTCTTTACCGGCTATGCTATAACAAAGTTCCTTTTGTTTCCCAGGGTCACCCTGGTCCCTGTTGTTTGTTATTTCAGCGAGAGGTGAGAGTCGACTCTTTCTCTGTTGTCTGATTTTTCGGCCAATGGCAGTAAGGTCTTTTTGCATCACTAGGTCGAATGACCCAAACGTTGGAACATCCCCCCTCCCACCCATCCAGGTAACTGAGCCGCCCCCACAAGAAGTGGTTAAGCCAGCGATTTACAAGAAAGCACGCTTTCAAGAGGAATCTGAAAACTGGGCGCAACAGACTGTACCGCCAGAAGGAATAGAAGCTGCAGGAGAAAGACGATTACAAAAAGAACAAGAAAGGCAAAGCCCTTATGCCTCATGTGTATGACCGATCCACACATGTCTGACAATAAGTAAAGGGATGGCTTCTGTACTAGCAAAATCCATGTTTTCTCAAAACTTATCATTTTTCACACATCTGTGAAACCTCCGTGACTGTTGACCTTTGCGATGAGTCGACTAAATTAGGATACATAGGAAGGTCTTATCATCAGCTACCATCAGGTATCCCTGTAGCAAGTTTGGGTTTGAAGTTGTGAATAGTAATTGAGAAAAAACATTCCTTGTCAAAATATGGCTATTATTTTATTAATTTCCTGAGCTCGTGTGACCCTTGATCTCTCCGAGGGGTCATCCAAATTAGTATGCATAGATAGGTCTTACCATAAGGTATCTCCTTACCGAGTTTGGCTATTTTAGACATATTTCCTGAGCTCTTGTGACCCTGACCTTTCCGAGGGATCAACCAAATTGAATAGTGTGCGCATAAAGGTCTTACCATCAAGTATCTTTGTAGCAAAGTTTGGGTTTGAAGTTGTAAATAGTATTTGCGAAAAAAAAACTATGTCCACAAATAACTATTTTTGATATATTTCCTGATCCCGTGTGACCTTTGCGAGAGGTCACTCAAATTGGTATGTTTAGAAAGGTCTTGCCACAAAGTATCCTTGGGCCAAGTTTGAAGACTGTAGCTTGCATAGTATCTGAGAAAATGTCAACGTTAAAGTGTACCACCTGACGACGGACGGCGGATGGACGGACGACGGACGAACGACCACTGGCCCAGAACAAACTCACTTTTGCTTCGCACTGAGCACAAAAGATAGAAAAAGAATAAAAAAAGATATTAACACCCCGAAAGAAGGATGAACAGTAAAGAATTTGTTTTGTTTAAAAAAAGCCCAAATCAGTCATACTCGTATTATTGAGACGTAAATTGCTCTTCAAACATACAGTTCCTCTGTGCGTGTGTGTGTGTGTGTGTGTGTGTGTGTGTGTGTGTGTGTGTGTGTGTGTGTGTGTGTGTGTGCATGTGTGTGCGTGTGTGCGTGTGTTTTGGGGAAGGAGGGAGAGGTATTTGGAGATTGAGAGTGGGAAGGGCTGGGGTTTGGAGAACATATGATTGGTGATGTCTGTTTTATCAGTTTACTGGTAACAACGTTCATCTGTACATGATGGTATCGTCTGCTGTAAGTCATTATCAATAATCAAGTTGACCTACTATTTCATGGATGATGCTTAATTCTGTCTTAAATTTGCATGCGTTTATATGAGTTGGGTGGAGGGAGGAAGTTAGTTAGTTATTTGGGTTTAACGCCGAGCAGGCGACTAAGGCCATCTCACGGCGGGTGGAGGGAGGAATGAGGAGGATAATTTCTCATTAATCTTCATGTGCATGCACCGCCAGGTACTGTTTACAGTTGCTGGGGTTGAATGCAGAAGGGGGTGAATTGGGCCTGTGCGTATAATCACTGTTTGGCTTTGTTGATAGATTGGTGGTAATACCTATTGCAAGTTGGCTCACGTGGACGACCGATATACATATGTGTGACCTTTGTGACAATAAGTAAAGGGATAGCTTCCGCACCAGCCAAATGCATGGTTTCTCAAAATGTAAGCATTTTCCACACATCTGTCAACACCCCCCCCCCTAACGACCCTTGATTTTTGCAATGAGCCGACTAAATTAGTATGCACAGGACGGTCTTATTATCAGTTACCTTTGTGCCAAATTTGATAGAACAATTTGTGAAAATATTGATAATACCTACAATTTTATTAAAAATTGGCATTTTACACACATTTGCCAGCCTGTGACCCTTGACCTTTCCGAAGGTCACCCAAATTAGTATGCATAGATAGGTCTTACCATCCTGTATCTCTGTAGCAAGTTTGGGATTGAAGTTGTGAATAGTATTTGAGAAAAAAAAACATCTTTAGTCAAAATATGGCTATTTTGGACCTATTTCATGAGTTCTTGTGACCCTTGACTTTTCCGAGGGATCAACCAAATTAGTATGCTTAGAAAGTCTTACTATCAGGTATCTTTGTACGAAGTTTGGGTTTGACGTTGTGAATAGTGTTTGAGAAAAAACAAATTATGTCCACAAATAGCTATTTTTTATATTATTTCCTGATCCCGTGCGACCTTTGTGAGAGGTCACTCAAATTGGTATGTTTGGAATGGTCTTACCACAAAGTATCATTGGGCCAAGTTTGAAGACTGTGGCTTGAATAGAATCCGAGAAAATGCCAACGTTAAAGTTTACCACAGATGACGGACGGACGACCACTGGCCAAAAACATAGACTCACTTTTGCTTCGCACGTGAGCCAAAAACTAGTGTTTCTGTATTTTTTTCAATCCAAAGTTGGTGGTTTGTTTGTTTGTTTGTTTGTGTGTGTGTGTGTGTGTGTGTGTGTGTGTGTGTGCGCGCGCGCGCGCGTATGCGCGCACGCGCATGCTATATACATTAACCTATTTTTACAGCAACAAGGAAGTGCCTGATTTAATGATATATCTTGTTTTTTTCTAGCACATGTTAATTTGCTACTTTTCACAAAGAAAAGAAAGGTAAAGCCATTATGGCTCACGTGTATGACCGATTTACATATGTGTGACCTTTGTGCAGCAGCAAAATCCATGTTTGCTGAAAATGTAGGCATTCTTCACACATCTGTCGACCCCCCGTGACCCTTGATCTTTGTAATGAGTCGACTAAATTATTATGCATAGGAAGGTTTTATCATCAGCTATCTTTGCACTAAATTTGGTTGAAGAATTTGCAAAAATTTTGAAATATCTACAATTTTATAAAAAAAATCAGCATTTTACACACATTTGCCAGCCTCTTGTGATCCTTGACCTTTTCAAGGGGTCGCCCAAATTAGTATGCATAGATAGGACTTACCATCAGGTATCTCTGCACCAAATTTGGGTTTTAAGTTGTGAATAGTATTTGAGAAAAAAACATCTTTTGTCAAAATATGGCTATTTTAGACCTATTTCCTGAGCTCTCGTGACCCTTGAACTTTCCCAGGTATCAACCAAATTAGTGTGCATAGAAAGGTCTTACCATCAGGTATCTGTGTACAAGGTTGGGTTTGAAGTTATGAATAGTATTTTGAGAAAAAATAAATTATGTCAAAATATAGCTATTTTTGACCTATTTCCTGATCCCCTGTGACCTTGACCTTTGTGACAGGTCACTCAAATTGGTATGTTTAGAAAGGTCTTACCACAAAGTATCCTTGGGCCACGTTTGAAGAATGTGGCTTGAATAGTCTCCGAGAAAATGCCAACAGACTACGGACTACGGAGGACGGCGGACGGACGACGGACGGACAACCACTGGCCCAAAACATAGACTCTTTTTTGCTTCGCACGTGAGCTAAAAATCGTTAAATTAAAAATAGCAAAATACAAACGACTTTGAATTTCAAAAACTACAGTAGCTCGCTTGAGCTTGCCCTTAGCACCACGTGAATGTTCTGTGTTTATGTACAGTGTGTGAGTGAATGCGCGTGTTTCACGTGAGCGTGCTTGTTGGGTTCAGTTCGCGGCGGCTCTTTGAGCCGATTTTCAATTGGGATAAAGCGCCTATTTAATGCGCTTATTATTATTATTATTATTAAAATTCAGGGAAAAATATATTAGAATCAAAGCTTTTGTTAAAAAAAGTAATTTTTTTTATTATTTTTTTAAATTTAAAAAGAATCAGTCCTCTTCAATGCACGCCACATAGCACATGTATATGCCGAGCTCCCTTCAGAAAGCCTAGCAACATAGCACGAGGGACTGAACCCTTACACTGACCTCGCTTTTTTCCCCAGTAAGCATTATGAAGGAGTGCTTATTATGTATTGTCTTTCGTAGTATTAAATGATTTAAAGAAGAGACTAATGAAATAATAAATTTTCAAGAAGAACGTAGGCATTTTGTTTCAAATGGTATCCTAATCGGAAGATTACAAAGTAAAGTAGGTAAAAGCACTGTCAGGGGAGAGAAATGTGCATAATCGACCAATGATCATAGATCTACTTTGGTCAAAGCACAAAAAAGATAGGAAAGAGGGGGTGCGCTAAGAAAGTGACTGGAAACAATGCATATGGAAGCCCCCCCAAAGGGGGGCGTATCACATATCCTACTGTTCCAGCCCCTTGGTGCATGGAAATTTAAATCTAGGTCTCCCAAGGGGGATCCAGATATTTAGCCGGTGTGGACAGCTGTTTCGGTCTTGGAGCCCTCGTCAGCACACCATTCGGCATACTGGTGGAAGGCATGAATTTTTGCCTACCTGCAAAGACAGCCACATTTTACTCCATGCCTCCACCTAGAGCTAAATCTCCATGCACCCTAGGAGAGAAGCTGCTAAAAGGGGGAAGGGGTTGCAGTCGAAATTGTAGTAATAAATGAAAAGAAACGGGGAGACTGCCAGTGCTAATATTTTAGGAAGATTAAAAAGTAAAGTAGGTAAAAGCACTGTCAGGGGAGAGAAATGTGCATGATCGACCAATGATCATAGATCTACTTTGGTCAAAGCACAAGAAAGATAGGAAATGGGGGTGCGCTAAAAAAAAGTGACTGGAAGCAATGCATATGGAAGCGCCCCCCGAAGGGGGGCGTATCACATATCCCACTGTTCCAGTCCCTTGGTACATGAAAATTTAAATCCTGGTCCCCCAAGGGGGTCCAGATATTTAGCCGGTGTTGACAGCTGTTTCGGTCTTGGCGACCTCGTCAGCACACCATTCGGTATACTGATGGAAGGCAGGACCTTTTGCCTACCTGCAGACAGCCACATTTTACTGTGGTGTCTGCAGGGGCATACATTCCATGCCTCCACCTACAGCTAAATTTCCATGCACCCTAAGAGAGAACCTACTAAAGGGGGAAGAGGTTGCAGCCCTAATCGTTTTGAAAACCGTAACATCTTGGCTATCCAAACATGTGTTTATTTTATCGTTGATAATACTTTCAGCAAAACATAGGCTGTGTTGTTTCCATCTTGAAAATGGCGGCAACGTGTCAATGGAATTTGTGTTAGGAATCATATGGGTAGTTCTCAAAAACAATGCCCAAGGGGGGCGGGGGGTGGGGGGTGGGGTGGGGGTGGGGGGGGGGGGTAACATACTTTTGAAACAAAAAACTTGCATTTGTATAAAGATATGCAGTTTCTGAAATGATGTGTTTGTTTGAGATATAATAAAGATATATTCACCAAAATATTACTGGTTGTGATTAAATCGTCTGTCTTGATTGTTGTTAAACATGCTGAAAAATGCCCGAATTTTTGCCGTCATTTTGTGACATGGGAACACTTGCTGCTAAATCCCCAAGCTTGTGTCTCTCGAGGTCATGCAAACTTAGGAAATCATCAATGAATAAAGAGAAAATTGGATCAGTTTCGCGCATGCCATACCACACTTTCCAAGTCTTGTCCCTGAATATTTACCGGCTAAAATGTGTGTGACAGTCGAAGAGCTTCGTGCCCGAGAATAGTACCGAGAATGAACTGTCAGCGTGTTTACAGGACTAATTTTTGATACATGTGCCAGTGAGGGTATCAATGTGGTATGAATATACAGCACACTTGTATTTTGACGACTCTGAGATGTACAGTCGAGCAGAATGTGTAGCCACTAAGTTCCGTGTAAAATTTCTGACTGACCGGTTGTTTTATTTTTCTGAAAAATTGCGATAGCTAAAGAGAGTTTACGTGTTGGGCCTACAGCCGGCCGTCCGTCGTCCGCCCGGCCTCCCGCTGTCGTCCAGGGTCCGTCGGAAATTTTAACGTTGGCATTTTCTCGGAGACAATTTAAGTCACATTCTTCAACCTTGGCCTAAAGATACTTTATGGCCAAGATCTGTCTATGACATACCAATTTCACTGACATCTCTCAAAGGTTAAGTTCACAGTAGATCACGGAAATAGTAAGAAATTGCCATATTTTGACCCTTTTCTTCTGAAATACTGTTCACAACTTAACACCTAAGCCTAAAGATGCCTGATGGTAAGATCTTAACTATGAATCGTAATCTGACAGACTCCTTGGAAAGGTCAAGGTCACAAGATTTTAAGAAACAAGTGAAAATAGCAATTTTTTTCTCAAATAATATTCACAGTTTCAAACCCAAGCTTCGTCAAGGTGTAACTGATAATACTAAGACATACATATGCATACTAATTTGGACGCCTTCCCTATACCCCATCCCACCCAAATGCTCAAAGGTCATCAGAGTTGTGCTAACATTTTAGAATTGTAATATTCATCTGCGTTTTTGCAAATTTTTAAGTCAAATTTGGCACAACGGTAGCTAATGATAAGACATGTCTAAACCTATCAAATTGGCTGATGAATCGCAATAAAACATTATCAAATATATAAATCACAAATAAATCACAGTTCCGAAGAACTGTCGTATTCGCCGAGGTGTCGTTAGACGAAATGTCGCGTCGACGAGTTGTCAGTTCACCGTGTTCAGATTACTTACAATGCTAAAATTAGTTGCTATCAGTATTTTAAACCATGATAACTTGTACATTTTTGTCAACATCAACTTTTTTAGGTCATTTTCGTATCATTTGGTGTCCTTCCACTGCCAAATGATAGTTGATGTGCTGCATATCCCACTCTGGGAAGGAAAGGGAATGTATAAATACCAAATCTTTTGCAGATTCTTATGAATGGTAGTTTTCAGTATGAAATGACACATCAACGGTTTATTCAAACAAAATTTGGGGAAAGGTATATATAGTATAATATGTCACATAATTGGGCCATGTTTCCGAGAACTACCCATGCTCATATTCTACCATTGCTATGCTTGTGGTTGTGTTATTCTGTGAGAGCATGTGTGTATTAAGCATAGGAAAGATTCGATATTTATTTGAGTTGTTTTGGACACGAATCACGTACCTTTCTAGTAGGATTCATTCTCGTTCGCACGGAGAGCGGAATTGACTTTGTTATCATACGCTAAGATTAGTCCGGAAGTTTCTAGCAAAGTCGCACATTCTGGAAAGCTATAATACTATAAAAGACCATGCTATAAAGAGTGTGTGTACATTGTCAGTGACGGAGTTGTGCAGTGTAACATTGGTGTACATTATATGAGAGACGCAGTGTGTCAAAAGTGTTCATACATTGTAGAGGAGACATTGCATCGTTGCGGATGCATTTGTGAATGCATTGTGTGGAGATCGCATCGCTGCAATAAAATATTGTTGGAACTGTTACTACTCCAGTGTGGTCCACATCATTAAGCCACGTGTGACGAGTTGCAGCTGAGTGAAGTTTCTTTATAAGAAACCTACGTGCGTGCGTCTGGTGTGATATCATACTACGACTACGACTACCACGTAACAACCATAAACTAATCCAATGCGAAAGCCAAATGTTTCTTACTTCAGAATTGCTTGAATGAGCTACGGTTAACAATCAATAGGGGTAAAATTGCCATTCAAAGCGTCACAAACGATTTTATTTTTTAACGGTTCGAAGGCAAAATCTGGATGGTATCCTACTCGTTTCAACACTTCAGTATTGACGATTAACTATGGCTAGTATAAAAGGTAGATTCCCCGGGCTCTGAAACTAATGATAACCACGGATACAGATCAAAACTACACACGTCTTCACACAATTAGTGTTAACATTTAGAATTGTATTTGCTCTGCAGAACTCTATGACAGTATGGCCCATACACGCAATGTGGGCAGTTACTCTTGCGAACGGTTTCAGACAGTGCTGAAAAGCATAAATCTGTGGCATGCATAGTTTTTGAAAAATTAATTTTTCTCTCAAATATATTTTTTCGAAAAATAATTACCGATGGCATTACTGATAGGAAGACACACTAGCTAGCTCGATTTCAGCCTAAATCCGTTGTGTGAATAAACACAAACGGGGAGGCGACTCCGGGGAGCCCGTTAATCAAACGAAATCCCGGGTGGCCTCCCCTCCCTTCCCATCAGGCCCTATGGGCCGCTCTCCCAGTTTCACGCTAAGCGAACTGGCGGCAAGCGGGGTAGACGGGAGGGCAATTCGAGTAATGAAATCGGTAAGTATTTTTCGAAAAAATATATTTTAGAGAAAAATTAATTAGTTTCTTCAAAACCCTTACCGATGGCATTACTGATAGGAAGAATACCGAAAAGGAGGAGGGTGCCGCCCACAAACCCCATGATCGTAACAAGCTTAGTAAGGAGTCCAGGGCGCACTCCCGACGATTTCAACTATGCGTTAACTTATGGCGCCGGGAGGGAGTGCTGCGCCGCCGAGACATCGCCCAGGAGTGCCAGGTTCTCGCGCTGTCATGAGAGATCGCGCAGGTAGAAGCGTGCAAAGGTGGAACTCGATCGCCACCCCACCGCCGACACAATGTCTCGCACCGCACAGTTGCGGTCCAAAGCGACGCTAGTGGAAACCTCTCTGACCTCATGGGCTCGTATTTGAAGCCTCTTAGCCCCTCAGGGGAGAGGTCCTCATATGCAGACCGTATGACCCATCGGAGCCAAGAAGAGATGGTTTGGGCTGAAATGTCGTTCCTGCCTCGCCGCAGAGGTAGGAAGAGGCGTGTCCGGCCCCGTTGGTGGGGGCGTGTTCGGCGCAGGTAGATGCGTAATGCGCGCACCGGGTCCTGCTAGAGCGACTCCTGTGACCTATCAGACCCCTGAAGGGGTTGGAGCGTAATTACTTGTGCCCCGACTGCCGGCAGCCTGTTCTTTGCCAGGAAGGCAGGGTTCGTCAGAAGCTGCACTGACCCATTCGCTCTCCACTGTAGACAGGATGGGGCCACCGACAATGCATGGAGTTCGCTGACCCTGGAAGCTGAAGCAAGAGCAAGGAGGAAGCACGTCTTTCTGGTTACATCCACCAAAGTGGCCAGGCGTAAAAGTTCGAACCGGCCTGAATTAAGCCACGTGAGCACCCAAGCAAAGTCCCACCGCGGAAGCAGGGAACGTTGGACTGGTCGCTGCAAATCGAAGTGGGCCATGAGGTCCGCCAGATCTTTAGACGCTCCTGGATCAGGTCGTCCTAAGTGCCGGTATGTGTCGGCGATCATGGAGAGATAGCCCCGGATGGTAATGGGGGCCAGATTTGATCGGTAAATAGCCAGAGGAAAAGCTCGGCTAACTGGGGTGCCAAAAGAGCCGTGGGAGACAGGTCTCTGGCCCGACACCAATCCTGCAAGACCTTCCATTTCCCCTCGTAAACCCTCAGAGTGGAAGATCTGCGAGCTGCTGCGATAGCCGCCACTGCCGTACCCGAGAAGCCTCTTGCGGCGAGGGCCGCCCGCACAACCTCCAAACGGGTAGTAGGAGCCTCTCGGTTCTGCCTCGGCTGTTTCAGCATCGTGCGCGGTGACGGTAGCCGCAGCGGGGGTTTCGTGGCCAAACTGAGAAGGTCCGTCGTCCAGCTTCGAGTCCAAGTGAAGGGGGTGACCAGGAAGACGATCGCATTGGCACCCCGGAGTTTCTGCAGAACCCTGGGTACCAACACAACTGGGGGGTACGCGTAGGCCACTAGGCCATCCCAAGGGATCGACAGGGCATCTACTGCCCACGCAAGAGGGTCTGGCACGGGCGAGACAAAGAGGGGAAGCTGAGCGTTCCATCGCGTCTTAAACAGGTCGACCATGGGCATCTCCCAACGAGCGACTATCATCAGGAAGAGCTCCGGCTTGAGTGTCCACTCGGTGTGTAGGAGCTGTCCTCGACGAGAGAGAGAGTCTGCGAGAACGTTCAAGCGGCCCGGGATGTGTCGCGCTCGGAGCTCGATGTCTCGATCCCTGCACCAAAACATCAGCTGGTACAGGTGCATGCAAAGGGAAGGACAATGGGTGCCCCCTTGCTTCTGAATGTAGGACACCACCGTGGAGTTGTCCGAGAGGATCAGTACCGCCTGATGTGTGAGGCGAGGCTCCCAGTGTTCCAATGCCCGGCGCACTGCCTCCAGTTCCAACCAGTTGCTGTGTTTGTTCCAAAGGTGTGGAGGACACTGACCCGCAAACTCGTCGAATTCGGGTAGGAGATGTGCCCCCCATCCCGACCGGCTCGCGTCCGTACACAGTGAGAGCCGCGGAGGGGGAGGGAGGTGAGGGGCACTCCCGACCCGAGCCAGGTGGAGTCCGCCCACCGAAGGAGGTGTGGACGGACCAGGGGATCCACAGGAACCGGAGCGACCATGTCGCACGAAGACGGGCGCCAGTGATACAGGAGATGTAGCTGGATCGGCATGCGAATAGAGCCGGCCGAGGGGAAGTAGTTCCGCGGCAGCGCTGATGAGTGCCAGCAGCTGCAGCCAGGTCCTGGCCCGGCACGTGTCCGCGATGCACCTCTGTTGCGCTAACAGTGAGATCTTCAGTATGCGCGCTTCCGTCAGTCGCACTCTGTTCTGCTCGGTCAAGAACTCCATTCCCAGATGGACAAAGGTGCGGGAGAGAGCAAGGTCCGATTTCCCTTGGTTGACCAGGAAGCCCAGTCGCTGCAAGAGTGACAAAACTGTCCCGGTTCGTCTCCAGAGTAGACGCCACCTGATTCCGTAGGAGCAGGTCGTCCAAGTAATTTGACGTCGGGCTGGAGAAATGCCTTCGGGAGAGGGCCACCACCGCATCCATGATCTTGGTGAAGGCCCAAGGGCTGAGGTTGAGGCCGAAAGGGAGCGCTCGAAATTGGTAGACTATCCCGCGAAAGGCGAAGCGCATGTATCGGCGGGACGCAGGATGTATCGGGACATGCAGATAGGTGTCGGCAGGATCCAGGCTGAGCGCAAAGTCCATGGGACGTACGGCCACTCTCACCACCCGTGCCGTCTCATTCCGAAATGGAGGGGCCGTGATGAACTTGTTCAAAGCCGACAAGTCTATGACCGGACGCCACCGACAAGTCTATGACCGGCGAGCACCGCGGGGAGCAGGGGCGAAGCGGCTCCGCGAGCCGCGTCTGCGGATGAAGAAGCGAGGGGGTTTCGCGCCGCGCAGATCCCGAGGGGCCGGACGCGAGGAGGGTCTGTAATTCCGCAAGGGGCGACCCGCGGGCCTGCGGACTGTATGAAAGCGGGAGGACTCCGTTGAGGCCAAGGGCGGCCACAGATCTTTGGACGCCTCGCGAACGAACTGCCAAGTAGGGCCAAAAAGAAGAGGTCCCCCAGGGGGGGCTTGTCGGAGCTGTATATTGACTGAGGCCGGAAGTCCAGTGCACCGCCACAGTATCGCGTCCCGTCTCATCAAGTCGCAGTTGGCCGCAGCTGCTACTGTGTTCGTGGAGGCATGGTAAACCGCCCGACTGGCAGTCACAGCTACAGAATGCAGATCGCGTAGGGGATCCGGAATCTCCGGAGAAGCCCAGAAATCTTCAATGCGGCGGACCACCGTCTGCGTAGCCAGTTCCAAGAAGCCAAGGCAAGCTAAGGTATTCCGAACAAGTGTAGCTGTCTTGTCAAGCCCCGGTGTAGAGTCCCTCCCCGCGCTCCCCCTACCGCCGCTCTGTGCCAGCGCCGCAGAGTCCACCGGCGGGAGGGGGCACAGAAGAGCCTGGGAGTGTCCCGCATACCAAGACTGCTGAAAACGGATGTCGACATCCGCTGGCCATCGGCGTTCAGCGAAGAAGTTCCTTTCCCCCAACTTGCCCCGCTGCAGGTGGGAGTTGAATGCTTCTGCGAGGTCACGAAACATGGGAGGTTGCGGGAGGGACTTGATGCGCTTGGCCTGCCGCGAGGCGTCGACCGAGGTAGAGGTCTTTCGCTTGAGTGGAGGGGACGGAGGGCACCAGGCTGGAGGGAGGGACCTGGCAATCACGCGCGCGGCCGCGTCCAGCGCCTGAATGGTCTCGGATTCCGCGGGTCCGTGAGGAGCAGAGGGAGAGGAGCTGTGAAGCGAAGAGTGAGGACTGCTGACCGCAGAGAGAGAGGGTGCCGTGGGACGATGAGACAAAAGTGCCGAAGCGGAGTCCTCTGGATGAGACTAAGGACATCCTCTTCCCACTCTCCATCAGAAAGATCTATTTGGGTTTAAGGCCGAGCAGGCGACTAAGGCCATCTCACGGCGGGATGGGTAAAAAGCTGGTCAGCCAGACTAAAAGCAAGGTCTTAAGACAAGATGTAAATATATCTTAGAAATATGTCAGGCTAAAATGTCGCACGAGTCTTTAAAAGAAATTTCTATAGACATTCAAAAAGGGCAAAATAAAAAAATTGACAGTCTATGAATGCTCAGATCCTGTTAAAAATATTGCATTCTCTCAAGAAATTGAAGATTTTGTCCGGGAACATCCCGGAACAAAACCTTCAAGGAGTCTGCTGTGAAGTGTTTATATCTCGTGTCAATTAGATCGGCACAATACAGCAAAAAGTGTCGAACAGAAAACTTATCATTACAGGCAAAACACCATGGACGCTCATCCTGTTTAAGTAAGTAAGAGTGCGTAACATACGTGTGCCCGATGTGGAGCCGAGTAAGGACAGTCTAATCACAGCGGCTGCCGCAGCGGAAAGGTAGACTGTCGGACACCGTAAGAAGAGCTTCATACAGCTAGTTCCCTTCCTCTTAGTCCCACTCGGACTGCCACTCGCGGGCTATGTACGCACTAATCACAGGTTTAAAATCACTATAAACAGTCTGTGTGTCAGGGACAGGTTCACTGCGGGCACTGTTGGCAGCAGAATCTGCGATTCTGTTCCCTTCGATGCCCACATGGCGCGGGACCCATATAAAAATGATATCATAATATTCCCTCATCAGGTCTGCGTAGAGCTCTCTAATCTGCACCAGCAGTGGGTGGTCTGTTCCCACTCACTGAAGGGCCTGCAGGGCAGAAAGAGAGTCAGACAGAATCAGGAAGTTCCTTTCCCTAGACTGATAGGCATGCTTGAGTGCCAGCAGAATTGCCTGCAGTTCTGCACTAAATATAGAGGAATGGTCAGGGAGGCGGAGCTTAAATGGGCGTCTAGGATGACGAGAGGACACTGCAGCCGCAGCCACTCTCCCATCCTCAGACTTGGACCCATCCGTATAAAGACGACAATAGCCAGGAAAAATTGAAAGGAGTTCATTGAGGCTCTGTTGGTATATGGCTGGTGGCGTACAATCCTTCTTGAGGGCGGTCAAGTCCAGCAAGATGTCAGGAACTGGTAGCAGCCAGGGTGGAGTAATGTGTAGCAGAGATTCCGAAACTTTCTCCAGGTCCACTCCGGCCGCCTGCAGATGAGGTCGGACACGAAAGGAAAGTGGACGGACAGCTCCCGGATGGGCATCGTAAATCTCTGCAAACGACCGGTTAAAAACACAATCATAGGCAGGATTGTTTGGATGGGCCTTCAGCTTCAGAACGTAGTTGAGCATGAGGCGGGTGCGGCGAAGCCTGAGAGAAGGCTCCCCTGCCTCAGCATACAGACTAGGAACTGGAGATGTCGTGAAGGCCCCCAGACATATTCGCAGACCTTGATGGTGAATTGTGTTCAGATGCTGTAGAACCGACTTGGAAGCCGAGCCATATACCACAGATCCGTAATCCAGTTTGGACCGAACAAGGGCCCGGTACAGTCGAAGTAAGACAATGCGGTCTGCACCCCAGTCAGTACGACCAACGACACGAAAAATGTCGAGGGCCTTCTGACAAGAGGTTCTAAGGTAGTTAACATGGCTGAGGAAGGTCAATCTTTTGTCAAAGATAACTCCCAAAAACGTTGCCTCTTCGGCCACCTTAATGGGCACTCCAGCAATGCTCAGGCTACGTTCTGGAAAAAAATTCGTCAGGTTAGTAAAATGCACACAGACTGTCTTGGAGGGCGAGAACCTGAATCCGTTGAGAGACACCTACCCCTGGATGCGATCAACGCACAGCTGCAAGCGCCTCTCAAGGGACGCAAGTCCTCGTGCACACAAAGCAAAGTCGTCCACAAACAAAGAGCATTCAGAATCATCCTTGACGGCTTTTACAATGTTATTAATTTTAATGCTAAATAAAACAGGAGATAAAATGCTGCCCTGCGGGACACCCATCTCCTGTTCAAAGGAGTCGGAGAGGGTGGCCCACACGGACATGGAACGATCGGTTAGACAAAAAATTGCGAATAAAAACGGGCAGGTGCCCTTTAAAACCCATGTCCGACAAATCAGACATTATACCATACTTCCAAGTAGTGTCATATGCCTTGTCAAGATCGAAGAAAATTGCTTGTTGACAAAAGCATCTCGGATAAACGACTCAATGCGGACTAGCTGGTCAATTGTACTACGGAAGCGCCGGAAACCGCATTGGAGGTCTGTGATGAGACCCTGTGACTCAAGATGCCACACCAGGCGGGCGTTGACCAAGCGTTCCATAGTTTTACATAAACAAGACGTCAAAGCGATTGGCCGGTAGTTGCCCGGGTCGGAGGGATCCTTACCCGGCTTGGGAATTGGCACAACCACAGCCTGGCGCCAAGATGGCGGAACATGACCGGTTATCCAGATATGGTTAAAGGCCTTGAGCAGTTCAAGGAGTGAATCCCCAGGCAGATGTGTTTGGAGCTGATAGTGGATGTTATCTAATCCAGCAGCAGAGTGGCAGCATGGCTTGCTGCAATTCTGAAAATGTAAAAGGGGCAGTATAGTCTTCCGAGTTATCCGATATAAAATCACAAGTACAAGACTCTCGCTTCTCCTTCTATCTCTGGAAGAAAGGTGAATAATGCTCTGTTGAAGGATTATGGGCAATGGTGGAGGCAAGCAAATTGGCCACAGCCTTTTTATCCGTGACCAAACTGGTACCATCTTTAAGATGGCCGACAGACGCCCCTGCCCCTAATTCTTCGAACAGCCTTCTAGACTTTTGGGGACGGAGTCCTAGAAGATAAAGAGGAGACGAAGCGTCTCCAGAAAGCACGACGTTCACGTTTAAAAATGTAACGGGCTTTCGCCCTCTGTCTTTTAATGGTTAAAATATTCGCTTGCGACGGATTACGAAAAGCACGTCGCTGAGCAGATTTGCGCGTTTTTTGGGCCTTGCGGCACTCTTCATTGAACCATGGTACTCTCGTCTTCCGAGGGAGTGATGTGGAAGTTCTAGGGATGGTTTCACCTGCTGCGTCCAATAAAACAGAAGTAAAACAAGAAACAGGTTCTTCAGCTGACATGACCACCTCCTCTGTAAGACGAGACTGACAGAGGGAGTCGAACAGAGGCCAGTTAGCTTTCTTGAGATTCTAGCGCCCCACTGGCGAATCCTCTTCACAGCTGACCGATGACAGGGCCAATGGGAAGTGGTCACTACCACACAGGTCGTCGTGAACCTTCCAGTCACAGTCCAGCATGAGAGAAGGATCACACACAGTGAGGTCTAGAACAGAACTAGATCCTGATCCTGGGTTAGAATACGTAGGTGAGCCATCGTTAAAGACACATAGGTTAAGGTGACAAAAAACATCTTCTAACATCTGACCTCTGCCATCATAGTGGTCACCACCCCAAAGGTGAGCGTGACCATTAAAATCCCCCATGAGAATAAAGGGAGGGGGCAGCTGATCTACTAAGTTAAAAATATCATTACTACAGACCCGCAGCGATGGTGGCAGGTAAACACTGCATATGGTTATGGTCTTCTTCAAGGTAACTCGAGCTGCAACAGCCTGAAGACAGGTGTCGATGCTAACGGGGCTACATAAAATTTGGCTACGAATGAGAAGAACCACTCCACCCGAGCGCCTCTCCGAATCAGAGCCTTTATGTATAACGTTAAATCCATTAAAGGACACATGGTCAGAGTCTTCAGGTAAGTCTAGTGAAGAGATATTACGGAGGGGTTATATAACTTGACTAAAAGACGTAATTCCTCAAAGTTAGCTTGAAAACCACGACAATTCCACTGATGCAGAGAGTACATGATTGTGTCTTATCTGGGGGTGAAGAGTTTCCCCCCCCCCCCCCCCCCTTTTCCTTTGCCTTGGAAGAAGTTGAAGAAACAGAGGGGGGCCGGCTCCCGGGCCTCCTCTGATTTTTCGGACAGGAAGGGAGTAGAGCTGCCGCAGCATCAGCAACGACAACTTCCACCCCCTCCATCCGCTCCTCCAGTGCAGCATATTTGTTTTGAAGGGGGACATCAGCGTTTCCCTTCTGGGCCCGCGCGCACAGCGGTCCCATAGATTTCTTAGACTTCTGGTCCTGGGCAGCGTTCCTGCCGCTAGAGTTAGCGGCCTTTGAAGGCTGACCAGAGCCAGAAGCCTTTGGAGTTGACAGACTAACAGGTTTGGGTGGGGGCTGAGGCTTAGTGGCAACAGAAGGCGGCACAACCTGACCGGCAGTGTCCGCCTTCTGCGTTCCCTGGCTTCTCGTCACCACCGGAGGAGGGTTACTCTCCAGGGGCGAGAGGAGCCGAGGCTCCGCCCCCAACCAAGAAGTTGGGGTTTGACATGAAAAGTCTTTGGTGGGGCGCTTGCCTGCCACCGCTGCACTGAAAGTATACACGGAGGTGTTAGAGGTTGGGGCAGCAGCAGCTGCACCAGGGCCTTCAACCAGCTTTTTTGGCATCCAGAAAGAACTCCCCACGCACCTGCTGAATCTTGCACTCGAGGGCATTTCTTATCCGAAGCCATATGCGGCCCCTGGCAATTCACACACACGGGGGTGGCTGTGCAGGACTCAGCAGAGTGTCCGGGCTTAGTGCAACGGGCGCATGAAGCCTCTGCCTGGTGGCATGTCTTCTGCCCATGGCCATACTTTTGGCACTTAAAGCACCGGAGGGGGAGCGGGACGTACTTTTTCACTTTCAGGGAGTAGTAACCTCCCCAGATGGTAGTAGGAGGGGTGGGGGTGCCAAACGTCAGGATGATGGTAGGGAGACGGGTCTCCCCACCACCTCGTTTGGAAGCGAAGCGCCTGACGTAAGTCACCCCCTGAGACTTAAGGTTACGTACAAGTTCGTCTTCTGACAGTTCTGCCAAAGCTTGATCTTTGATTACTCCTCTTGACGAATTCATAGTTTTGTGGGGTGTAACATCCACTGGAGTGTCTCCGATGGAAGATAGCCCCAGCAGCCCGCTGGAGTGTGCCCGGGTACGGCACTCCACCAGCAAGTCACCAGACCTGAGGCTCTGGGCGTCAGGCCTGCCAACACGGCTCCTGAGGGTCTCCCCATCAGAAATGGATGTAGCTTGGAAACAGGTTTTGTCTTTCATCTTGCTATGAACAATGAGGAAGCGAGGCCATACGGCCGATGCCTGAGGCGTCGCTTCCTCACAGTCCGAGTCACTGTCATGTTCAATGTCGGTGGCTATGCGCCGCTTCTGTGCAAGTTTAGTCTTTTTTGTTTTTTCCATATTATAATAGTAGAGATATTCATCCCCCGGGGTCCCCGCCCGCCACCGAGCCCAACAAGGGAAAGTGCAACTGTCGGCGGGTCTCCAGCCGACGCACAATGGAGAGTGCCCGAAAGATATACTCAAGGGGGTAAGCCCGATTGAACCGTCTGAGCCACCGCCTTCTATCACACGGTTGAATGCAGGGGAATACAGGTGTAGAGCACCTAATCAGCAGCAGAGGCTATAGCATGGTGCTCCGTATATCAGCCTGCATGTCATCAATGGGATAGGGCTCAACGTGACAAGAGCCGATTGACTAGGCCGGTACGACTAGCCTCCCGTTCAGGCGAAAGTCAAGGCCAAAAGTGGAGTGTTTCAGCCACCAGGATCCTCTTCTCCCCCGACACGGGTCTCCAAGCACGGCAAACACTTGGGATCCAAAGGACCAAAAGCTCACGAGTATTTTTAAGGACCAATCCAACATGGTAGGAGCTGGGTTAGCACAGCTCCTTAAAAATCGGACCAGTGAAAAAGACTGAACAACATATCTGCTGACATCAAGTCCTAATCCTGGACAAAGATGGCACCCCTCTGCTAGCTCACTCAGTCAGGGACTGAGTGGACTACCCACCCACGCCATGTGGAGGCCGGTGCCCAGTGAGGGTGAGCCTGCGGGTAGGCGGACCGAAGAGGGCAGCAAGCGGGGGGAGGAACGCCGGAGGTCCGGAGCCAAAACGGCACTCGCTTGAGATCGAGGGCGCTGCGGCGGGGCAGGGATGCAGCCAGCCCGCGAGTCCCCATGCGCCAAAAGGGGGCAGTCCGAGCGGCGAGCGTCCCTCTGCGAACGAGAGCGGCGAGAATCGGAGCGAAGATCCCCATGGCGAGGATAAGAGCTCCCTGAAAGCCGATGGAAGGTCCTCCGCTCAGGAAGAACGACGAGTGACGGAGAGCGTCCACGCTGCGAGTGTCCGTCCGTCCGCTGATGCCGTGGTGGTCTGCGACCTGAGCTACGTGCCTCAGGGTGGATAGGCGCCTTATGGGCGGAGCTCAAGGATGAGCGGGCCTCCGGAGCGCTCAGCTCCCTGGGCAAAGCTCGTGTACGGGCATTCCGCGGTCATCGATCTGAGCCCTCGTACCGCAGGGTGGATAGGCGCCTTATGGGCTGGGCTCAGGGTTGAGCGGGCCTTGCGAGCGCGCAGCTCACTGGGCAACGCTCGAACGAGGCCACAGGCGGTAGCGCATCGGGCCTGTGAATGCTTTACTAGTGTGAGTGTAGTATCATCTCGTAAGCTACGATCCCAAACAGGGGGGGGGGGGGGGGGGGGGGTTAGCGGTCAGGGAGTAAGCACATTTGTCAGTAGTGGTCAGCTGTCGCGTAGACAGCCCAGTAATGTCCGAGAAAGCGCGTTTGCGAGGTCTCGGGGGTCCGGAAGGCACAGCAGGCGGAAGTCAAATGGAGCGGGGCCGGAGGCAACATACTGCGATCCTGGGCAGCCGAGGGTCGGTCCAGTCGATAGAAATCCCAGAGGAGGGACCAGTGTTACTCCTTCCAAGATTCACAAATCCGGCAAGGTCGGGAAGAGGAGCAGCCCGTACAGGGTAGACATAGGCCATGCTTGTCACTAGGCCACTGGAATCCAGGCACGAACGCAGTTGAGCACTGCAACAGAATAACAGAGCACGTGAACAGAAGAGCATGATAGCAAAAGTTCGTACCGCTGTGCCATCGTGGTACCCCGCCCACACTAGGAAGGTTGGTAAGGATGATAACACAACCACCGTTAACCAACCATAAGTTGCGGATGATGTTTTATTTATCGATTTATTTATTTGCGCACTGAGCATGCTGCTAGTATGGAGTGGATGCACATTACAAGTGGATATCATCATTATCATCATCAGCACCGTGCGGCGTGCGAGCCACGGCGCGCTGAGGCACGAAAAATGCCCGGACAAATTTCTACATTTCCCGAGCTGTGGTACTGATGTGCCCAAGTAATAATAATCCGAACTAAGATGGGAGGAAAGGCAAAACAATGGCACCAAACATTATGTGCGATATCGCGCGTGGCAAGTGTCCATCACCGAGGCGCGATGAAGAACACCACGTGGCCGAAGACCGGCCGCCCTGGCCGACGACTCGGGCCCCAAAACTATCTTACATCATTGAAATCTCTGCAGGAAGAGAGAGAGAGAGAGAGAGTTCAGAAGAAAAAGAAGGAGAGAATCCTTCAGGCAACATCACCAACAACCAGTCTGTCGAAGAATTCCGAAACGGTGAAGAGAACCAGCGTAAGCGATCACAACGGAAAACGGTGCAACCGACCGGAAGTGAGCTAAGTACGAAACTGGGAGAGCGGCCCATAGGGTCTGATGGGAAGGGAGGGGAGACCACCCGGGATTGCGTTTGATTAACGGGCTCCCCGGAGTCGCCTCCCCTTTTGCGTTTATTCACACAACGGATTTAGGCTGAAATCGAGCTAGCTAGTGTGTCTTCCTATCAGTAATGCCATCGGTAAGGGTTTTGAAGAAACAAATGAGGAAATGCAAACGTTTAACCTGTTCAGCACCGATAAAATATAAACACCACCAAACTGCAAGAGCCGATAGATCCTCATGATCACCCGCAGTTGCGGGGCCTCATAAAGATCTATGCCTCTTGCTGAAACCACTTTGAACCAATGTTCCTGGGAAAGCTAGGACATTGTGTTGAATTAAAAAATAACGCCGAAACACAATCGTCGTCAACCAGCACTGAATGGGTTACGTTTATAACGGATGACGGACGGACAGACGGCCACTGGCGCATTATAATACAAACAGACCTGTGAGGCAGGTAGAAAAAGACTCCAAAGCCATGAAAAATATTTGTCGGACTTGTTCCCCTGCAGGTGTATCAAGCTGATCCCATCCCTTGTCCAGAGCACGAAAGATTGGAATGTAGACATTAGAGATCAAGAGTTCAACTGCATGCATCAGATTTCCTCCACGTTCACCAGTGTCCAGCCAGGAAAATACCAATTCCTGAAACAAGATTAACTTCAAATATAAAAAAATACGAAAACTACGTACCTAATTTATCCTTGTCATAGGCAGTCCGAATCGTCTTGTCACTCGAGCACACATTCACCTGTGTAACACAGTGGGTGTGTTTGGGCGTCAGGACGGCCCGGAATGTTTTTGCCGCGAGCATTAATGGGCCTCTAGGCATACGTGTTGTTCTGTAACAAGTCTTTCTTTATGTGAGGTAGCAGATAGGCCATGTATGATACATTGCACAAAAATATCAACAAGAGTTTAACATGAAAGGCAAAGCTCTTATGGCTCACGTGTATCGACCGATCCACACATGTCTGACAATAAGTAAAGGATGTCTTCTGCACTAACAAAATCCATGTTTTCTCAAAATTTGATCAGTTTTCACACATCTGTGAAACCCCCGTGACCCTTGACCTTTGCGATGAGTCAACTAAATTAGGATACATAGGAAGGTCTTATCATCAGCTACCTTTGTGCCAAACTTGATTGAAAAGTTTGCAAACAAGTTGATAATAACTACAATTATTGGCATTTTATTCACATTTGTCGACCTCTTGTGACCCTTGACCTTTTATAAGGGGACATCCAAATTAGTATGCATAGATAGGTCTAACCATCAGGTATCTCAGTAGCACGTTTTGGCTTGAAGGGGTGAATAGTAATTGAGATAAAAACATTTCTTGTCAAAATATGGCTATTTTTTAAAACCTATTTCCTGAGCTCTTGTGACTCTTGACCTTTCCGATGGGTCATCCAAATTAGTATGCATAGATAGGTCTTACCATCAGGTATCTCTGTAGCAATTAGTTAGTTAGCTAGTTTTTGGGATTTAACGCCGAGCAGGCGACTAAGGCCATCTCATGGCGGGATGGGTAAAAATCTGGTCAGCCAGACTAAAAGCAAGGTCTTAAGACAAGATGTAAATATAGCTTAAAAATGTCAGGCTAAAATGTCGCACATGTCTTTAAAGAGAACGTCTACAGACTCTCAAAAAGGGCAAATTAAAAAAATTACATAGTCTATGAATGCTCAGATCTTGTTCAAAATATTGCATTCTCTCAAGAAATTGAAGATTTTGTCCGGGGGAACATCCCGGAATAAAACCTTCAAGGAGTCTGCTGTGAAGTGTTTATATTTCGTGTCAATTAGATCAGCACAATACAGCAAAAAGTGTCGAACAAAAAATTGCTCATCACAGGCAAAACACCATGGACGCTCATCCTGTTTAAGTAAATAAGAGTGCGTAACATACGTGTGCCCGATGTGGAGCCGAGTAAGGACAGTCTCCTCACGGCGGCTGCCGCAGCGGAAAGGTAGACTGTCGAACACCGTAGGAAGAGCTTCATGCAGCTTGTTCCCTTCCTCTTTGTCCCACTCGGACTGCCACTCGCGGGCTATGTACGCACTAATCACAGGTTTAAAATCACTATAAACAGTCTGTGTGTCAGGGACTGGGTTATTGCGGGCACTGTTGGCAGCAGAATCTGCTATTCCGTTTCCTTCGATGACCACATGGCCTCAGGGTTCCAAATAAAAATGATGTCATAATATTCCTTAATCAAGTCTGCGTAGAGCTCTCTAATCTGCACCAGCAGTGAGTGTTCTGTTCCCGCGCCCTGAAGGGCCTGCAGGGCAGAAAGAGAGTCAGACAGAATCAGGAAGTTCCTTTCCCGAGACTGATAAGCATGCCTGAGTGCCAGCAGAATTGCCTGCAGTTCTGCACTAAATACAGAGGAATGGTCAAGGAGGCGGAGCTTAAATCGGCGTCTAGGATGGCGAGAGGACACTGCAGCCGCAGCCACTCTCCCATCCTCAGACTTGGACCCTTCCGTATAAAGACAACTATAGCCAGGAAAAATTGAAAGGAGTTCATTGAGGCTCTGTACAGTCGAAGTAAGACAATACTTTCTGCACCCCAGTCAGTACGACCAACAACACGAAGAATGTCGAGGGCATTCCGACAAGAGGTTCTAAGGTAATTAATATGGTTGCAGAAGGTCAATCTTTTCTCAAAGATGACCCCCCCCCCCCTCCACGAAACTTTGCTTCTTCGGCCACCTTAATTGGCACTCCAGCAATGCTCAGGCTAGGTTCTGGAAAAAATTTCGTCTGGTTAGTAAAATGCACACAGACTGTCTTGGAGGGCGAGAACCTGAATCCGTTGAGAGACACCCACCCCCTGGATGCGATCAACGCACAGCTGCAAGCGCCTCTCAAGGGACGCAAGTCCTCGACCTCGTGCACACAAAGCAAAGTCGTCCACAAACAAAGAGCATTCAGAATCATCCTTGATGGCCTTTACAATGTTATTAATTTTAATGCTAAATAAAACAGGAGATAGAATGCTGCCCTGCGGGACACCCATCTCCTGTTCAAAGGAGTCGGAGAGGGTGGAGACCACACGGACATGGAACGACCTGTTAGACACAAAATTGTGAATAAAAACGGGCAGGTGCCCTTTAAAACTCATGTCCGACAAATCAGACATTATACCATACTTCCAGGTAGTGTCATATCCCTTTTCAAGATCAAAGAAAGACCAAAGTTGACACAGTTGTGTGACACCAGACGTAACAAGTGTATCAGAAAGGCAGTGGTTGACACACGTGGTGGAAGGGAGGTGTTGATATGTGAAAGCGAGGACATTGTGCTACACTATGACTGCAAAACTGAAGAGCGTGGTTGGTTCATCAAGCCTTCATCAAACAATCAGCCTCGTACAGACGGTGAAGATGATCTCCTCTCCTGTCTCTACAGATGGCCGCAAGTGGACGATCCTAAATACGATTATCACTTCATGGAGTTGGAGAAGGAACTGGACATAACTGCTAAGCTGGTCAGACTGCTGTTAGGGTGAACCATTTACTAGATCAACTAGTGTCGGTACTGTGAATACCTGATTGGCGGACTGATCGGTGATACGGACATTTCCTGACATGGCTAACCATGGCATGACTGCACTGTACATTTGTCGCGTTTCGATCGCTTGTCATTGTGTGACCTTGACCTTTGTGAGAGGTCACTGAAATTGGTATGTTTAGAAGGGTCTTGCCACAAAGTATCCTTGGGCCAAGCTTGAGGACTGTAGCTGGAATAGTCTCCGAGAAAATGCCAACGTTAAAGTTTACGACGTCGGACGGACGGACGACCAATGGCCCAGAACTTAGACTCACTTTTGCTTCGCACGTGAGCCAAAAACTGTACTGTACTCTTTGTGGTGTTTCTGTAAGAGACCGTGGCTCGGCGGTTGATCTTGGTGGTTTTGGTGCTACTAGTTTGACGAAAGAAAATCTTTAGTGTGTCATTACGTATGTGACTTGATGTGACCTGTTGTTTCGGATAATGTGCGCAGGGTGGATGTACACAGTACTATAGTATAACACACTAAAGCATTACATCAGTCTACATGTATGTTCTTGGGACATGTGACATACTTACTTGTGCACGTACATGCATGCATCTGTCTACATGTGGGTGCATGTGCATGTGTGTATGTTTACCAGGTACTTAGGTATTATGTTTATTATTGAGGCATGTGTGTATGTATATCTACATGCATGCATGCATGTGTGGATGTATGTTTTGTTCCTGGGACATATGACCTGCTTTCTTGTTTGCGTGCTTGGATGCATGTGCATATGTGTGTGTGTAGGTGTATGTGTGCATATGTACCAGGAACATGCTATGTGTGTGCTCTTGGCGCAGGTGACACTTGCTCGTACATGTGCTTGCACGCATGTGCATGTACTCATACACGCATGTAGATGTGTGTGTGGGTACATGTACTGTACTGTGTGTGGGTGCATGTACATGGGTGTGTGGGTGCATGTGTCTGCAGATTCTCCCTATATTTAATTGATGTACATTGCGGGTTTCTATTTTTATAATGAAATGCCTGTATACATGTGTGGATGATTGCACTTGTTTGTGTACATACTACCAGGTACTTATGTATTGTGTTTACAATTGGGGCAGATGTGTATGTACCCGCATGCATGCATCATTGCATGCGTGTTTGTATGCATGTCTATAGGTACATATGTCCCAGGTAGATGATAGGTGTCTATCTTTAAAATAAGTATACGTGTACAGCTCAGATCATGGGTGCCAGCTGTGTTACACAACCATGCCAAAATCAAAATGGACTGACAGACATTTTGAAGATAGAAATATATAATTTAGTGTTCGAGGAAGATTTAGTGTCTGTACTTTCCGAAAATTTGCTTTATGGAGCAAGAACTTTTAAAAAATGACTTTAAATGAGGTGAATGAGAACTGGTGTTGGGTATTTTCTGCGCATAACTTGGTGTCCTTGGGTGGTATATCAGGATCACAGAATTTGATGTACAGGCCCAAAACCACTAAGGATTTATCAGAAATACTGTTTCTACCTGTTATTAAGCAATTCCAGACATATGAGCGGAAAAGTGGTTTTAAAACATTAAACAAAATGTAGGGACACCGTTATGTGCAGGAGATGGTAGTTTTGAAGTTTGCAAAGTAATCACATAAGGGCCAATAACATGTAATTCATACATGATACTTGCAAGGCCTATAATAATACTTTTATAGTTATTATTTTATATTCATCTGATTGGTGGAAGCACACAAAACGTGTTAGTTAGTTATTTGGGTTTAACGCCGAGCAGGCGACTAAGGCCATCTCACGGCGGGATGGGTAAAAATCTGGTGAGCCAGACTAAAAGCAAGGCCTTAAGACAAGATGTAAATATAGATTTAAAATGGCAGGCTAAAATGTCGCACATGTCTTTAAAAGAAACGTCTACAGACTCTCAAAAATGGCAAATAAAAAAAAATTCACATAGTCTATGAATGCTCAGATCTTGTTAAAAATATGGCATTCTCTCAAGAAATTGAACATTTTGTCCGGGGGAACAAAACGAGTTAAAAGGTGTACCACCTTCTGCTCATAACCAAGACACGAGAAACAGAATAATGAGACAACTCAGATCAAAGTTCACAACTGTCATTTTATTGTGGAAAGAAATGTCTGCCACGGCTATCGAAAAGCTCAGAACTGTCATTTCATTGTGGAAAGAAATGTCTGCCACGGCTATCGAAAAGCTCAGAACTGTCATTTTATTGTGGAAAGAAATGTCTGCCACGGCTATCGAAAAGCTCAGAACTGTCATTCTATTGTGGAAAGAAATGTCTGCCACGGCTATCGATCATCAGAAAAGACGAAAATTGAAGAATTCTTCTGCGATTTCTTCTGCTACACCCCAGGCTGTGCCGCGCCCCAGCCTGTCAACAAAAAAGCACTTTTCGGTATCTTAAAGTCTCGTAATGGTGGCTTGTCACTTGGTGACTGGTGGATCATTTGGGGCGGCGCCATGTTTTTGCGAAAGCAAAACGTACAGGAAGTTGCTGCTATTAATAAAAAAAGCCGTTACCTTTAAATTTAATCTGTGCCGGCTACTAAATCACGATTTAAGTGTTTGTTTTGTGTTATTCACGGTAATTCCCAGCGAAGAATTTCCCAGCGAGCTTTCCTACCACTGCGGCGGCCGTGTTTATATATCACGTACTGCCTGGCCCGCCGACCTTTGCTGTTGACAGATATTTCCCAACAAGCGGCGTGCCAGTGAAAATGACTGTGTTTGGGGGTATTGGTTTTTATTTCATTATGACTCATATTGTTACTATCATGATATTATGTGTTATAAATGATGTTGACGGACTTTATCGGAGCGGTGCCCTCCGCTGAACACCGGCGCTGTACTATAGCGACGGGCCTCCAGGTGCAGCTATGACCGTTGTTTTATGTTGCCTAGATGGGAGATTATTTTCCTTTCGATGGTAATTTGTTTCTGTTGTTAACTTGTATTTTTATGTACTAGCTTTAGTCAAGTAGGAATTTAACAAAAGAACATATACTAGTGTGTTCAGGAGACATAGGGCTGTCTTAGCATTTTGTTTTTATCAGGGAGGTTCGGGTCGAGATGAGGTCACTGGCGCCGGCCATTAGATGCCTTGGTGACGGGCTTCACCCATCCCGAGTCGTTGTCCATATTGTAGCTCTGTTATTTGTAATTTGTGGAATGAGCGAGTGAGTGAATGTGAGCAGCACCTGCGGTGGCAAGACAATTTTTGCTGTGTATGATTATCTTCTATTACAGCAACAATAAAGTCATCTTAAATATTAATTCACGCTAATTGGATATAAGCAATGGAAAAATGTGCTATACAGTGAAAGTGTGCAAGCAAACATCATGCACAAAAATGTCATTCGAATTCATCTTGCATAAAGAAATATTCACCTCACATACGTAAAAACTTCCACATCTAGCGGTTATAGTGGGGACCCACCATCTCTGTACACAAGCAAAGTTTACCAAATGAGAATCATAAGTTGATAAAAGAAGTTGTTAAAAAAAAAAAGGGGACTCGGAAAAACACAAGTAATCAGTATGAATTTTAAAAAGTACCTTTCAGTGTTTCGGTGATTTGATAACAGAATACAACTAGATTTCTTTTTTTTTTTTTTTTTTTTTTTTTTGGGGGGGGGGGGGGTGGGGGGTGGGGGGGTGGGGGGGGGGGGGTATTAGCAGTTTCATCAGACTTTCAGACTCGTTTCGCTGTCGGCCATTGTAAGTGTGCACATCGGACACCCCAAGGTGTTCCATTGATCACGTGATTAAGTCGAGACCGGAAGACCATTATTTTGTGCACAACCTGGGGCGCGGCACAGCCTGGGGCGTCACATCATCTTCCGCTCATCACGCACGCCGTCAAAGTGGGTGTCGGGTCACAACTAACGACACAACCCAACATCGGAATCGGTGACATAGTACACATCAAATCATCGCGTCAAATGACGTAGTATTCATACTATTGTGCACTTTGAGTACATGACTTTTGTGACATTTTGAAGACATGAAACAGGCAACTCTTGGGGCCCAACCTTGGATACAACGAAATGTATAGAGCGGAAGTAATTGTCGTATATGTATATATATTATACGTATGAATAACTGTGCAGAAAGGCACTATTGTTTGCATTTTACTACGCAGCCAATGCTCAATAAAAGTCTTTGAGTTTCGCACATGAACTTAGCCTGACATTTTGTACGCGCCGAGTGTAAACGTGGGACTGGTCAGGCTGGTCTATTATCAGTAAAACTGGCCTTGGATGGCTGGAATAGGTCGCTCCAATGTAAGTCAGTCATTATCCTAAATATCAGCCATTGTGACTGGTTGTTCCGAGGTTCGGCATCCGAAGTTAGATTCTAACAAGACAATGCTACATCCGCCTTTAGTTGGGCTTGGGCTCAACGTTCCACTCGCGCAAAAGGTGAAGGTAATTCTTATTTAGGCCGGATATTATAGACGCCATAATGTGTGTATACGTCATATCCGTTCTTTGTTGGGGCTCGGACACAACAAACCTCGAGGTCTATTTTTGCCTATTACGTGACTTTTCGCACATTACCTTCTGACGTCAAAGTTGTGTGTGTTTGTTGGATCCCCTTTGGCGCATTTTGACCGTCATTCGTGAACAATTGAAGTCGGAAAAGATCGGTCTTCCGCTCATCACGCACGGTACGCGAAACTCGGTTGGCGGAAAAATGTCTCTAGGTCAACCATAACCAAACATGTGTATTTACAAAAACACAATAATTATTGTAGGAAATATCCTCTTCTGTCAGTACAAAGCACGTTGTGTGGATTAGTGCTTTGTTGATGAGACTGCCGCCTGTCGTCTAATTATGGATGTCAGTGACACGCGCGTTATGAGCAGAAGGGAAAATTAATTACCTCCCTATTTGATACTATTTGATTGTAAGTACATGGATAGTCTAAATGGAGGTACATATATACAAAATCGGCTATGGTCTGTAGATTCCAAACACCAAACAACACATATGGTGAATCAGGAAAGACAGTTCATAGAAAGCAGAGACATGTGGCCATGTAACAAAATGGTTGCAAGTTTTCGTGCGTTTTCGGACTTTCAGCGCTCACAAAACCATTAAACAACTCAGTGATTGTTCTATATTTGCATCAGTTTGCTTCCTACATCTTTCGTGTACATTTTTCTACTGGCAAATCTTTGTTACGTTGATTTGTTATGAAGAAATATACTTTCCTTTACTCAAAGAGCCCAAGGTACCCATGATCTGAGCTGTGCACATACAGATGTGTGTGTACATGTGCTTGTGTACAGGTGCCTAAGTGGATGATATATGTCACTAACCATATTAACATTACTGTGCAGGGTTCATCAGCACTGGTATGTGTGCTGCTTCTGTCACACTGAAACTGTTTACTTTTGGCTTTACATTATTACAGGAGAACAGGGAATCGTATCAGTGTATGGGCCACACGTATGTCATTGTCTAGCGTAAATATATAACTGATTTGCAAATATATTGTGATTCAAGGAGGAAACTACTATTACTCTTGATCCTTACTGTTTAGTCACCTTGTTGATCCTCCTGCTAGCTGGATATCCTTTCGAAGGAGGAGAGCGGTAATGCTTACATACATATTTGGTTTTTCTTTATTTTTCTTTAATTTTTTTTGGGTGGGGTGGCGGGGGTGGGGGGGGGTGGGGGGTGGGGGTGGGGAGGGTGTTTGTACATGTTGTGTCATTTCATGTTGTATGTTGAACACATACTTCATTATATGACAGGAGTATTATGGTATGGAATATTTTGTGTATGAGGTTTGTGCTTTTTCCTGTCCTCTGTATTTGTTTAGCCATTTCTGTCTGTCTGGCTACTTATCTGGTTTTTGTTTACCTTAGCTTGCTGCTCTATACTGATCGTACAGTCCGCCAGTGTGGTCATGTGCATTCTGCTGCATGTAACTGTTGCAAATATATTTCACATGTATTATGGCTAATTTTAATGACAACCCACTGAAAATATGCACCTATAAGGCGAGCTAGGACACTTCCAATGTGAAAAATCTGTCACTTTGGCCGTTTTGGGTTTTCCGGATTTTCTGCAAGTTCTGAGTGTCTTCTATGCGAAAACATACTCCTTTTTCCTCAGAGCTTTTTATCGAACACCCATAAATGTTAAATAAACAAGGTACCCAGAGTTTGTTTACATGTTTGTCCCCCACAAAACATGTGCATTTTGCCTACTTTCGAACCTGGTCAAAGATCACATTCTTCTTACCGCATTGAAAAAATTTATGTCGTTTGAAAGCCACTTCTCTCCCTTGCAGTAATGTGTCCTTCGCCCTAGCCTAAACGAACAATCAACGGAAAAAAAAACTGCCTAAGGCAAACCTAGGAATTTGTTGATATCTTCCAAATTTGGTCTTGACTATTTCGATCAGGAGCACCACATAAATTTGCATCTCTGATTGGTTCAAATGTTTTTCCGAGTCTTTTCGGCTAACTTCGTGTCGGGTACAACTCGCACCTTGCAAGTATGTTTTTGGGCGGATTACAAGCTAAAACGCGTTGTTTAGACAAATCCGCAGAGGAATTTAGTCAACATGACAGACAGAGTGACAATGAAGAACGTGTATAATCGTAATATGCAGGAAACCGTAACTGCCCGTGTCCAGAATAGGCACAAACATCATCTGCATCTGCGAGTCGTTTCCAAAGGACCTGCGGATTTTCGCAGACCTAGGTGCTCTAACGATTTGGCAAAGCATAATGTGAAAAAAATCAAAGCTACAAAGGACGAGATTGAAGATTTTTATGACTTGCTTGTGAGCTGCTTGACCTTGGAGCTTAGTGTGCATCCGAAATTCCGCATTCAGCGCTCAATAGAGCACTGTAGATCTGAACGATTTAGATCAGGAATATCACGTCTTTCGTCTGTTGTAACATCTGAATATTTTAGTCTGATCAGAAACTATCTGCACATTCACTGTGAGACGCTCTGATTACTACTGACGAAACGTATGCACACCTGAAAGGAATTTGTCATCTCAAGGAAACACAGATGTGCTTGGTAACGATAATGAACATTGTGGACAGGTCCGTTCGTAGCGAGAAAGTGTTAGGATTTCGGCAGTACCAGGTCCCGCATAAATGTCACACAAAACTCGTGTTTGCAGAAATAATAGTCCAACATCATACGCACAAGTAAACACTTGATTATATTATTTTCCATTGTAAAAAGATCAATGTACATCATACACATATTTCTTTCTCTGTTCAAAGAGGCTACAAAGTGCACTGTGAAAGTTCTGAAATCAGGCAAGCTCCAGCTGTGATTGTGATGGTGTAGCTGTGATTCTGCAGTAAACCAGTATGGTCCAAATTATAACATGCAGCCTCATTAGTATGGTATGTGTTTTACATCTTCCACAGCAATCACCATGAGCATGCAAAATGGGTGTGTATGAGGTGTGATGTGAACAGGCTGCTTTTTGTAAAGCTGTATGCGCTTTTCATGAACTAACTGATTATATATTGTCAGACATACAAGATGTTTAAATACTTTATTTACTTGTGGTAAATCATTATGTTTTCATTACGAATTCAGTCTGTCCTATTTCAAGTAATGTAACAACTGGCTATGGTCTGTGCATGCAATGAACAGAGTGCAGGGGCATGTAACAAACTAGATTGCATCTTCTGATGCTTTAGGAACAGCACTACTCCTCAAAGCTGACAGATCTCTAAACCATTTTTCCGTCTTCAACATAGTATATTTAGCATTAACAGTTTGTATAAACTGCACGGATGTACAAGCATAATGTGTATATGCTGAAACACAAAAAAGTCGTAAACAAATGTAAACTCGTGTGAGACAAGTGTTCATGTATATTTACCCTTGGCTTACCCATCCGACTTTTAGGAATGTTGAAGTGATAGAAGTGGATTTTTTCCCCCTGTGGTGAGAAAGCCCAACGTCATCTTCTGCCACAGTAAACACACACAGATACTCTTACAACGACAAAACAGCCCGGACAGATTGGTTTTCACCAGTGAGTCACACTTTGACAAGTGCAACTACATCTAAGTTAGGAACCTATGGCTGTGAGTATGGATCCTGACAAATATTGCCAATTACCTTCTGCTTACATCTACCGTACATTCTACCTGAATACCAGTTTTCTGCGTGAAGCGTATACAGTTAAAAACAAACAGGCACTGGGGTGCTTCAATAGTGCATCATTGTGTCTACACGAGGTAACGTTGATTCACAATACCTAATCCACCTGGGTTCGCTTGGTGATCCTAGCAATTTAGAATGTTGTTAAATGGTTTACTGTCACCAGGCAGTTGTGACATTAGTGCTTATTAACAAACTGGACGCAATAAGTGTGCAGGCTGAGTACAACAAGTAATACTCGTACTCACTAAGCATGCAAAACTAAAGCATCGGGGTGTAGGTCATAATACACACAGGGTTTCTGGAAAATTTACATGTCTGCACTGCATAAAGGTTTTATCGTGTGAAAAACATCATAAGCCAACGATTTCAGGTGACATGTTAGAGCTGTGTATGATGGGGAAAAAACGGCACATTGCTGAAACGTGTTTTTGCGGTTTTCTCAAAATAGCATTTTGTTTTATTTTTTATTTTTTTGTGAGGGGGGGGGGGGGGGGGGAGGAGGGGGGCTGGTACATACTGAGTTAACAAATATCTGAAAATGTACTTTTCAGATGATAGTGAAATTTTACATGCAACTTCACAAATGGGCTTTTTATGGAATGTCAGTGTCGATTGTTTTATTTCTGCTTAGTTTGGGAGCTATGAATAGCTTCCCTTGGCTAACATACTCAAAAAATAGTCAAAACCAGAACATTCATATAAAAATATTGTTTTCTTCAAAACTAGGTAAGATATTCAAAATCACCTCTGACATTCCATTATGATGATATCAGTTATATTTTGATCAAATTTGGCTTTTCAGAATCATCAACGGTAGCCGAACTTTGTTTCCTTAGCAACCAGGTCTAACGGTCACTTAGTGTTTGTTGCCATGGCAACGGTGAGCATGCCTGACTAAATGAGCATGTCGGAGCGTTCAGGACAGACAAATACTGATTCTAATGATATACAATAAAACATATGTCCATAAACCCCCCAAAAATGCGCTGAGGTGTCCCAGCTCGTCTTAATGCAAATGGTCTAGGCCAGTATCAGAAAAGGATAGATGTATTTGATTACCTCAGACAGCTCAAAGCTGCCATCTATTTTCTGCAAGAGAGACGCCTCAAGACTAACAGTGAACACATGATAAGGGCCATGTGGGGTTTTGAATGTTTTGTGTGTGTGTGTGTGTGTGTGTGTGTGTGTGGCAACGATACAAATAGTAAAAGAGAGGCCATTTTGTTTAACAACAACTTGTATAAGTTACACATTGTAGCTAAACGTAATGATGGAATATATATTGTACTAGACATTGACATAGAGGGTAAACGGATGGCTGTTATTAACCTGTATGGGCCTAGTCATGGGGACTGCAACCTTTTTTGATGCAGTTTTTGAAGAAATACCCAGACTTGACAATCAGTATATAATAGTAGGTGGTGACTGGAATGTGGTATTGGATGCTAGTATGGATACATACAGATATAGACATATCAACCGCCATCGTTCAATTAAAAAGGTGCTTGTATGCATGCAGGTGTATGGCCTAGTGGATGTATGGAGGGTGCTTCACCCATCAACTAGACAGTACACATGGCGTCGTTTTAATTCAGCCCCCAAAGGACGATTGGACTTCTTTTGGATCTCAAAATGTTTGATGTTAGCGGTTAATAAGGTGAAATGTGATCCAGGCTGTCGTTCTGACCACTCGCTTGTAACTGTTGATTTTTTTGCACAGCTTACAATTCTGCATCAATGATCAAACGTTTTTTTTTGAAATGTTGCTTCTTGAAACTCGGGGTCGGACCATCTCATATGCCAGTCACAAGAAAAAAGAAGAAAGCGAAAGAGAGGAATCCCTAAAGAAAGAAATTAGAGACTTGGAACATAGTTTGCATGATAATGATATTCGCATGCTTGAGGTTAAAAAAGAAGAACTTGTAGAGTTACGTAGGAAAAAGACAGAGGGCATGATTGTCCGGTCCCGAGCTAAGTGGATACAAAATGGTGAAAAGACATCAAAGTATTTATGTAGTATAGAAGCAAGGAACGTTGTGAGTAAATCTTGAATTATTTAGAGAAAGACAATGGTGACGTGATCAATGATGCTGATGCTATTGTCAAAGAAACCCAAGCTTTTTATGAGCAGTTGTATGCTTCAAGGGAGGCAGAGTTAGTTGATGTTGACCTCTCCTCTACTATTATTGCACCGTCATTGTCTGACGATCATAAGATGTTCATTGGAGGACCTATTTCGATGGAGGAAGTATTACAATCATTGAAAAGATGTGTAACAATAAATCTATAGGTTTAGATGGCTTTACCGCTGAGTTAAAAAAAATTCTGGGCTGATATTGGTAGTTTTCTTGTGAGATCTGTAAACTATGCTTTAAATCATGGCCAGCTGTCGGTAACCCAGAAGCAAGGGTTGATCTCTTGTATATCCAAAGAGGGAAAAGATAAGAAATTTTTGAAAAACTGGAGACCTATTACCCTTTTAAATACAAGCTACAAAATAGCTTCTACTTGTATAGCTGAGCGTCTGAAATTGGTCTTACCCTCTGTAATTCACCAAGACCAAAAGGGATTCTTGAAGGGCAGGTATATTGGGGAAAATATTCGACTACGTTATGATGTGCTTTTCTACACTCATGTAAACCAGGTGCCTGGTCAACAAATTCTCATAGATTTTGAGAAAACGTTTGACTCTGTAGCCTGGTCCTTTTTGGAAATATGTCTTGATTTTTTCAACTTTGGCCCAGGCATTAAGAAATTGATTAGTACTTTTTATTGTGATATAAATGCTTGTGTCGCTGTTAATGGGCGTTATTTTAGCTGGTTTCCAGTACAAAGGGGTTGTCGTCAAAGCGACCCAAGCTCTCCGTATATCTACTTAATTTGCGCCGAAATCTTGGCCTCAATTCTGCGCCAAAATAAAAACATTAGTGGCTTAAAGTTAGGGATATATGCTTACTTTTGTCTCAGTTCGCGGATGACACTTCTTTGTACTTAGATGGAAGCAAGAAGTCTTTTGAAGAAAGTATCCGCTGTCTACAATACTTTGCATCTATTTCTGGTCTTAAGATAAACATCGAGAAAACCCAGGTGTTCCGGTTGGTTTCAATGAGAAATTCTCACGTTCGGTTTATACCTGAATTCAACTTCATATGGGACCCTGGGATTTTTAAGGTTCTTGGCATAAATTTCTCTACAAACATTGATATTATAACTGCTATTAATTATGAGGGCAAATTTGCTGAAATTCAGCGTGTCTTTTATGTTTGGTCTAAGCGTCAGCTTACACTATTAGGTAAAATTACAGTAATCAAAACGTTGGCAGTGTCAAAGATTGTCCATCTTTTTATAAATCTCCCGGATCCTCCGGCTCAGTTTTTCACTGGCCTTGTGAAGATGTTGTTCACTTTCTTGTGGAATGGGGAAAAAGCAAAAATGAGTAAAGCTGTTGTGTGTTCATCACACGATGAGGGTGGTTTGCGAATGTTAAAACATTCACTTTTTTTTGACAGCTATGAAGGTCGGTTGGCTTAAAAGGGGTCTTTGGTGAATCATGTAACTAATTGGTACGGGAGATTTTGTTGAATTGCTATCCTCTGTTTGGTAACATACAAATGTTTGGTGGTGAATAAGCAAACATTGTAATGCATCACTGTAATAATCACGTTTGGGCCGATGTCGCCAAACACTACAAAGTTATTTGTAACAAGTGTATACCTGAAAATTTTGGTGAAGTACTCTCAGAATATATTCATTATAACAAAAGCGTTATCAGACATCGAAAAACGGTTCATGTCACTGAGTAGAAAGAGAAAGGGATTTTGGTCACTGGGGACCTGCTAGATGAAAATAGCTCTTTATGGTCTTTTTAATCATTTAAGTTGTTGCACCCCGATGTGTCAACACATTTTTTTGATGTATTCTGGCATAGCTAGTGCTGTCGGCGTTTACTTAAACTCATTAGTAATAGAGCCAGTTATGAATTGTAGTGGTGCAGGCAACAAGGCGTGGAACGCTATCTTGCAGGGTGGCAGAAAAACTGTCTATGCAGCCTTGGTCAAAGCCTGTCTGTATTCAGAGGTGGTCCCAAAGCTTTGCTGTTGTTATAAATTGGAATACCGTTTTGTTTTCAAAAACTTTCAAAACCACACCCGATTCTCAACTTAGATGGTTTCAGGTAAGGTTTTTGCACCGGCTGCTGCCCATAAAGCGTTTCGTATTTATGCGTAAATTATGCGACTTTGCACGTTGTACGAATGAGGAAGAAACTCTGACTCACCTGCTTTGGGACTGCCCTTGTGCACACACCTTTTGGTCTGACATGGGACAATGGTCGAGAGATAATTGTGGAAAATGTGTTAACTTTGAGTTCACAAAGAATCTGGTTATATTTGGCACAGCTATTAACTTCTGACACTGTCATGGATCTTATGGTACTAGTTGCTACGTTTTATGTTTACAATTGCCTACTACAGGAGACGCTGCCTATTTTAGGGCACTTTATTGCAGTTTTGAGGAGTAGCTATTTATGTGAAAAATATCGATTTGGAATTATTGGCCACTGTCATAAATTCCATTGTTTATGGCATCCTTAGAGTACACTTTTTGGTGGGTATTATTGTTGTCTTGGGCACCAGTCACAGGGCTATTAGTAGCGGCTTTGTGCTACTGGTGCCACCAATTGCAATACTAGTTGAAGCTATGTAGGGATTGGTTCGAGTTACCCGTGGTCGCCTTTTGTTTTCTTTCTCATCTGGATGCCTCTCTGTATGCAGCCACCGGTGCTACTTATAGTACTGGGGGACGCATGCTAAGGGGTTCATAACAGTATGCCTGTCCAAAATGTGTCCGACACTGGACGATATGACTTATGTTCGATGTTGCATGTGTGTGTGTGTGTGTGTGTGTGTGTGTGTGTGTGTGTGTGTGGGGGGGGGGGCTGCTCACTTTGTCCACTTCTTTTGTGATCTTTTTGTATATTTATGTATGTACACTTATACATCGAAAAACAGAAATAAAAAGATGACGAGAAAAAAAGAACGAAATCAGTTTGTTGTAATATCGCAAGTTTGTTACAAGAGAAATAATGTATGCAAAGAAAGTGTAATCCTTGTGCGATATCCGACTTTTGTTCTAAATCCAATTTCAAATACCCCATGAAAGTCAAAACACTTTTAAGGGCAAGACAAAGTAGTAAAGGCGATTTCTAGAGGAGTCTCCGTTGCTGTCAGAAAACTATGCAAAGTACAAACAGCCTGGTCTCTTTCCCTGCCAGTGGATGCAGATTGTGTATTCTTAAGATGTCCAAGGGATATATGGATATAAAGTGGTTTTAGCAACATAGACCCGCATGAGCCTCCACCACTGCGGGGGCTCATGCAGATCTGTACCTCTTGCAGCTGGGTGATATTCAATTTTTCTCAGCAGTGAACGAGTTGAAACACACCTTCATGATGTTGACATCAGTGACAGCAGCTTGGAAGGAGGCCGGGTTTCGCATGACGACGACCACAGGGCCTAGTAGCGGACATGAAGTGCCGTCAGTGATGAACACTTTTGGAGCAGGAACCTTGGGCCTTGAGTGACCAGGTGGTGGTGCACTGGGCGTTAGTGAGGATGATGCAACATGTGTGCCAGACGCAAAACGATTGTCGTTCGCGGACTTGGGTGGTGGAAGCACTGCTGCAAATTACGATTAACCTCCCTGTGCATTCGTTTTACAGTACAGGTGGCCGCATGCACATGGAGGTTAACTGCGCATGTGTGTGTGCATGGGTGCACGCTGTTTATGTGTTACACACCGCATCCGAGTGCGCATAATATTGTTTCAAAACCTTCCTGCTCCAGGTGGTGGTGCACTGGGCGTTACCGAGGATGCAAGATGTGTGCCAGACGCAAAACGATTTACGGGCTTGGGTGGTGGAGCACTGCTGCAAATTATTATTAACTTATTCGCGGCCAGCTTAAGCCGCGCATCCGAATGCGGCTGGCCGCGAATAAGTTAACCCCCTTGTACATACAGCCACCGTACTTTTTACAGTACGGGTGGCCGCATGCACATTGAGTTAGTTAGTTGGGTTTAACGCCGAGCAGGCAACTAAGGCCATCTCACGGCGGCGCACATTGAGATTAACTCTGTGTGTGTGTGTGTATGTGTGTGTGTGTGTGTGTGTGTGTGTGTGCACGCTGTTTGTGTGTTATACACAGCATGTGATTGCGCATATATTGTTTCAAAACCTTCCTGCTGCTCCTCGTCATCAATCACTTGGTAGAAAAATACAAGACTCCTTGTTCCATTAGGACTGAAGAACTGGGTCATTTGTTCGACCTAACAAAGAAACAGTTATGCACCAATTACAATATATTTTCCAAAACTAGTTTGCGGAAATAACATCAACGGTCTATGTTCAGTCACAGTTAAATGGCTGATAGTGATGATTATGTTATATTATATTATACTGAGCAACATTTTGCTTGATATAGTGCGGTGTAACAGGCAGATGTGATTACGAGACCCCAATCAAAATGTCCGAGTCGTAAGACGAGGACATTTTATTCGGGTCGAAATAAATCTGTTATCGGCACTATATCAAGCAAACTGTTGCTTAATATAATTTATGTACCCAGTCCAAAACAAAACATTCATTCTGCGGTTGATTGCGGTGTTCAGACAAAACACATGAATGGCAGACGACTGCATATCAGTGTCGACTCAGCGCATAGATTTCGTCAATGACCACATCTAGTGCTTTGTATAACCGTGTGGTTTAATGAGTAAATTTTACTTGTTACTAGATCACGCTTAAATTGCGGAAAATGCCAGCAGGTATGTTTATTTAGTTCTTATCGCCAGCTGACATTTCGTCAATTTCACTAGTCAGTCCAGCGACTTGCACGTTTCCTGACGTCTGTTCTTCGTTCGTGTTTGTGTATAGGATGTAAATTTCGAGCGTTCGTACACACTTAGAAGTATTTCATTACTACTACATATAAGAAGCTTGTTAATGTTGCCGTGTGAAAATATTTCGCGTTTCCGTTTTGAAAAATGCACGTATCATCAAGATCGAATCTTGGCGCGCAAGGGATTTTGGGAAGGAAAGTATATCAAAAACAAATTCATGAATATTAATTTCCTTGTTATACAACATAGCAATACGTGTGTCAAAGAAGGAAAACCTTTATGGAGTGGGTATATACATGAATATCACATAACATCAACTTAAAGTGATTTAATTCGCCAGACTATTTTATTGTTGAGTAAATCCTTGACAAATGCTTAACTGTTCCCCCCCCCCCCCCTTCCTCCGTCCTTTTTTTAAGATCCCTGAGCTAGCCCCTCCTATCAGGTACCCAAGCGCCAGCCCACAAAAAAATACGCAAATAAATAACAACTAAACAAGACGGTCAGAATTATATCATAAGGGATTCTCCTTGGCGTGTGTCCAATATTTCTACCAGCGTTAGCTTCACGTATTTGGTTTGTGAGAGTTATGGCATGTAAGCATAGTACAAAAATGTCAGACAAAAGTAAAGTAACATGGATAACTAAGGTACAGATCCGGCACGAGAGACAGAATGAGGAAGAGAGAAAATGGGTATAAGATGGGTGGTGGAGTTCGACTCGGAGATCCGTTAGCAAGAGACAGATTCTCATGGTCAGCCCCTGTGGCCGCAGAAGCTGAAAGGACTTTCTTTCTGGATATGGAACTTGTGGATAAAATGATTTTTCAAGTTCCGCCACGAGCGAAGAATGTGTAAGAGGGGACCAAAGGCGCCCTTCACGCTTCCGTAATACATACTATTGTAATCTTTGTATTACATCAAAGATACAATAAAGATAGAATAGGCTACGCTCTTATCATAGTCTACAGTATCTTTGATTACATCAACATGACACAGGGTGCATTTGTAAGGAGCTGGAAGATGTAACAGGATTGTATAAGGCCAGAGCATGTTACCTGAGTGCCATACAAAATGTCTTCTTCGGTGTCTACGACGTCAATCCCCAGTGTGTTTGACACGATCTGAAGAACAAACCTATGCCTGCCATCGAGCAAGCAGCGCTTCAACTCTCGTTCCTCCCTCAGACGTTGCTGTTACAAAAGGAACATTCATTTCAACCATGTTGCAACTTTCATTTGTTATTTGCAAAGTCGGGTATGCTATTGTATTATGTTGAGTTGAGTTGACAACTGGTTTGTATAACAGTTGAAACTCTGGCGTGTCATTTCTATAAGCATAGACATAACATTGACTGTTTATTACTGACGTTCAGGTTTATCGTGTGTTCTGATGCTCACGAAGGATGGTGAACGGACATGGGATCAGTCGAGGACAACACCGAGAGTAAACAAGAATACTCGGTTTGTTAGCAAAGTTCGTTTGAAAGTTATCTTCTGCCCAAATTTGTATCAAGTCTCATAATCTCATGTTAACTCTACCGTAGATCGATCTATACATGGAAGCAAATGGAATGCAGGGGCATTCGCTAAATATAGTTATTCTTTAGCGAGCGCATACCGCCTACAAATAGAACCACAATTACATATAATGAAGCTGGGATTCAACTGAAGAAAAAGAAAATTAGGAACTACGGAATAATGACATACAAAAGGTGACTGCAAAACAGTCCTAGGCCTACGGACGTTTTCTCAACAAGTCTCATTCACCTGCGAAAGACAGATTCTCATACTAGAGTTGTCACTTTCTCCACGCACTGACAAGATAAGTAGAGATCGTATGCCTGTTTGTTTGTAGATTTATTAACTCGTTTAGCCCGACGCAGTGTATTTCCCAAATTTTGGAGGCGTCATCTAACGACTACGCACCTGTTGCAGGAGATGTATCAACCATGATAATTCAAGGGTAGTGCCAGATTAGCTTGGCGCCGAAGGGCCGACCCATCTCCTGCTGTATTGCGTCAGGGCTGAATGGGTTAGATACACCTATTTCGAAATATTGATAAAAGGTGTTATAACAGCGTGCCTCTTTCTTCATTTGGGTTATTCTCTGCGTTATACACGCTTGGCAATCACCTTTTTAGTCTAGCTTTTTTTTTTACCGGAGAGAGAGATGATGATGAGACTTGAACCCTACCCTTCCCATTATCACCGCATCGATGTCTAAATCAGGGCTATTTTAAACAACACACCCCACAAACTATCAAAAACACTGCCTCAACCCACGCAACAAGTGTATTCTGAGAAATTAGAGAGCTGCAAGAAAAAAAATCAATACTCCGTGCGTTAGCTCCAGCCAATGGCCGACCTCATATCCCCGTCAAGACCTATTTACATAATCCAATGGCGTTTTGCTGCGTCAGACTACGGTTATTTTTTATTTATTTTGGCCGACATTGTGAGCTTATACATAATCTCAGGGTTCAGTCCTAGCCGTCCGTGAAATGCATTGCGATCGACTTTCCATCAGTGCCATAGCTGAGACCGGCACCGTGGGGCCGTCTAACAGCCGGATAGTGCATTACCTGCCGCTTTCAACTCCTTCTTTTATTATTGATGCCTTAATTGTACATTGCTTAACGTCCCAACAGCAACAAGACTTTCTCAGGACGTGCCTGCACAGCTTGTGAAAAAAAAAAAAAAAAAAAAAGCTAAACAGAATATTGAATGTATGTCGCCAGCTGGTCTTATACGCTAAATAAACCTAAGACCATTTAGCAACACACATTCAATCTCAGGCAGCGCAGACAGTAAGGAGGGTTTAAAAAAGGAAAATATATACAGGTGAATGGACCAAGGGCAGGCAGAAACACATGCCCCAGAATAGAGGGGAAAACCCACCCTGTGGGGCTGACCAGGTTGATTGATTGTACATTGTTTAACGTCCCGACAGTAACAAGACTTTCTCAGGACGTGCTTGCACTGCTTGTGAAAAAAAAAAAAAAAAAAAAAAAACTAAACAGAATATTGAATGTATGTCGCCAGCCGGTCCAATACGTTAAATAAACCTACGACATGGGTCCTAAATAAAGCCAAGACCATTTAGCAACACACATCCAATATCAAGAGCTACAGGCAGCGCAGACAGTAGGGAGAGTTTAAAAAAGGAAAGTACAGGTGAATGGACCAAGGGTAGACAGAAACACATGCCCCAGAATAGAGGGAAAACCCCACTCTGTGGGGCTGACCAGGGTGACCCTGGGAACTAAAAAGTAGTTAACCCTACCCAAGTCCCCCAGGGCAGACCCAGGTGGGGGGGGGGGGGGGGCCTTAATTAGACCGTATTGATTGACACCGTGCATTAGCACGACAGCAATCGATGGACTTGCCAACAATGGAAAGACAGACCAAACCAGCTTCAACCTGTGCTGTTTAGTGGAACACGCGGCATGTTTCATTGGTCAGTAAGGTTTTAGCCAATGAGGATCCAGATATTCCTACATTATAAACTAACTCCCAGCAGCGGACTGTCAATATTTTGGATGTTAGTGCTTGTTAAATGAAACGCCGTCAAGGGTTATAGCAACCCTTCTGACGAGAATTTATGCCAATCCGAAACAGCCTAGCAAGGTAAGTGCATGAATTTTGTTTTAATTTTATTAATTACATTATAAAATGAATCAGGACAAACTTCTTCTTCTGAGTGATATCTGTGCTGTCCAAAATAAGGAACTTGAATCACAAAAAGAAAGGCTTCTCGCTGTTGTAGTTTCTGGAAAATCAAAAGCGTACCTTGGGAAACAGTATTCAACTGAAGAAATTGAATCACTTGCCGCTAAGGACATGATAAAACTACACGCTAAATATGAAAATTACATTGGTTCACTAATGACCCGTGACTTAGGATAATCTCTTGTATACCTGTAAACGAAAGCAGTTAGTCACTTTTTGCATGTGGACACTGACAGTCTATCTCATGACCTTCAAAACAACCCCATTGTTTTTAGTACAATCAGTAAATTATCATGTCTTATGTTTTACAAGTTTGGAATGTTCCTAGCCCCTGCTGCAGCCTTACTGATTACAGGAAGTCACGTTGATTTTTCAAAAATAAATTTTAAAATAGAAGAAAATGGAGGACAATCAGACAACCATACAACCAACAATAACGAAAGCCAAGAGTCCCGGGAGAGTTGAAGATTAGTTGAATGGAACAGACAAAACAAGCTACGACTACAGGCGATAACTGATTCTCCACCACCACCAACAGTGTTACCACCACCACCACCGCCACAGCAACAAAGTTGTGAATAGTATTTGAGAAAGAAACATCTTTTGTCAAAATATGGCTATTTTAGACCTATTTCCTGAGCTCTCGTGATCCTTGACCTTTCCAAGGGATAAACCAAATTAATGTGCATAGAAAGGTCTTCCCATCAGGTATCTCTGTAGCAAGTTTGGGTTTAAAGTTGTGAATAGTATTGGAGAAAAAAACATCTTTGTCAAAAAATGGCTATTTGGACCTATTTCCTGAGCCCTTGACCTTTCAGAGGGGTCATCCAAATTAGTATGCATATATAGGTCTTACCATCAGGTATCTCTGTACCAAGTTTGGATTTGAAGTTCTGAATAATATTTAAGAAAAAACATCTTTTGTCAAAATATGGCTATTTTTCACCTATTTCCTGAGCTCTTGTGATCCTTGACCTTTCCGAGGGATTGATTGATTGTACATTGCTTAACGTCCCGACCTCAACAAGACTTTCTCAGGATGTGCCTGCACTGCTTATGAAATACAAATAAACAGAATATTGAATGTATGTCGCCAGCCGGTCCAATACATTAAATAAATCTACAACATGGGACCTAAATAAAGCTAAGACCATTTAGCAACACGCATCCAATATCAAGAGCTAGAGGCAGCGCAGACAGTAGGGAAAGTTTTAAAAGGGATTGATTGATTGATTGTACATTGCTTAACGTCCCGACAGCAACAAGGCTTTCTCAGGACGTGCCTGCACTGCTTGTGAAAAAAAAAAATAAACAGAACATTGAATGTATGTCGCCAGCCGGTCAAATACGTTAAATAAACCTAACACAAGGGGCTAAATAAAGCTAAGACCATTTAGCAACACACATCCAATATCAAGAGCTACAGGCAATGCAGACAGTAGGGAGAGTTTTAAAAAGGCAAATACAGGTGAATGGACAAAGGGTAGACAGAAACACATGCCCCAGAATAGAGGAAAAACCCACCCTGTGGGGCTGACCAGGGTGACCCTAGGAACTAAAAAATACCTAACCCCACCCAAGTCCCCCAGGGAAAAAGGATAATACAGGTGAATGGACCAAGGGTAGACAGAAACACATGTCCCAGAATAGAGGGGAAAACCCACCCTGTGGGGCTGACCAGGGTGACCCTGCTTTCCGAGGGATCAACCAAATTAGTACGTATAGAAAGGTCTTACCATCAGGTATCTTTGAACCAAGTTTGGGTTTGAAGTTTAAATAGTATTTGAAAATAAATTATGTCAAAATATAGCTATTTTTGACATATTTCCTGATCCCCTGTGACCTTGACCTTTGTGAGAGGTCACTCAAATTGGTATGTTTAGAAAGGTCTTACCACAAAGTATCCTTGGCGTTTGAAGAATGTGACTTGAAGAGTCTCTGAGAAAATGCCAACATTAAAGTGTACCACAGACGATGGACGACAGTGGACGGACGATGGACGGATGACCACTGGCCCAAAACATAGACTCACTTTTGCTTCGCACAAGAGCCAAAAAAGAATAGAAAGACTTTATTTCATCAATGAAAAGCTTAGACTGGAAGGTCACGCACAGTATACATTTTCAAATGTTGATGACACTATTAAAGAATACAACCTTGTTACTGGTGAAGACGTAAGTATACTGCAACCAACACTTAGTGATGACTATCAAGCCAGTCAGCAACAAAACAATGGAGAAATAATGTTTGTTTTAGTAGGAATGATATTTGTATATTTCACAGGAGTTTTTCTTGCTAGAAAAAATGACTGAAGCTAACCTATCAAAAATATATTACTCCCCAATTGGCTACTGGAAAGGAAAAACTGCAATAGAAAAATTGTCTGCCACCGCAGGTAGTGATGTTACTTTCGATCAAGTAAAACAGTGGTTGCAAAGGCAAGCTATATGGCAGATATATTTGCCTGCTCAAAGAAAAATAATAAGACCACACTTTGAAAACACCACCCTTAAAGGGGCACGACCGACCTTTTTTATGCTTCAGTTCGCAAAATGCTTTTACTGGGCTTCAGTATACATACCCACTTAGACAGTGACCACCCTATTGTCCCACCAAATGCTTTCTTTCGTCTGTTCAAAGCAAAAAGAGGCCACCGGAATCTTGTGACTATACCTATCAAAAGATTGCTTCGATAGACGAGGGTAGCTGACGTCATAACTATTCTATACGACCTTAGGTCATCTGCATAATTATAACCAATCAGAGACAAGATGGCGGATGAACCAGCCGAAGAAAAAAAGAAAGTATCAGTCGACTCGCGCCGGCCGACAATGAAGGACTCGGAATTGAAGAGAAGAGAAAGAGAGACAAGATACCCCTAAGTAGAATTGACATCGGACAAGGGAATATAGAGCTTGGCTTGACCGCCCATCCGGAATTTGTCGCTTTCTTGCTATGTGAATCAGTAAGTAATCCGGCTACGGTCTTTGTTGATCTTCCTATAATTCCGTGAGCGCTAACGACTTTCAGAATTCATGATCTTCAGTAGAATTTATCTCTTACTGATTTTGCAAGATTTTAAACTTGTTTTATCATAAAGTTACAAGCTAGTTCATCAGATTTTATGCTGCAAGGATCTGAAAACTTCGGCCTGTGTGTCAACTGAAATTGAGGCACTGCCGACATCGATGGTCGTGACATGGCGTTTTTGTCTGTGCGGGCTCTCATTCACTCGATTCACAAAGGTAGTGTTTCTGCTGCGATGGTGCATTTGTCGTTTCCAGAGATGCTTTCAGTTGCATAGACTTCGATGTGTGAGATGTGAAATTGCAATGCAGAAAGTGGGTTCTGTTCCAATGTTCTGTTTCGTGACGCTGGCTCAGTCCCTTGGCGCGGAGACCGAGTCGAAGAAGCCACGCCCACAGCACAATTGCCCGTTACTCAGGGTAGCAGGTCAAGCGGAACCCGCATTGAGTTTGACAGCATAGCGAATATGGAAGCCAAGTTTATTTTACATTCTCGTGGAAAATTATGTCAAAGGGATTCCGGAGAACATCAGTACATGTCTACACTGACACGTGTGTACCCACAACGATGACCTCCGTCGTCTGCAGTATTGACCGGGTTCTACCTTGTGACGTAGGCTAGTAAATATGCACAAATTAAAAACGAGGCCGATGCAGACAATAATTTGCGCTCTCGGGTACAAAAGCAACACACCCACCAAACGATGAAATTCGACATTTGGCATTGTATTTACATCATAAAGCTCTAAGTTAGTACACAAAGGATCCATACATAATACTGTCAGCAGTATCTGTTGCAGACAGTTTTCCGACTGTGTTGACCTACGCAGCCTCCTACAGAGCACCCCTGCAGACGACAAAGTCATCATCCTTAGCGACTTCAACGCCAGAGTGGGCAAGGACTCTGAAGCCTGGAAAGGAGTCCTCGGCAAGCATGGCGTCGGAAACTGCAATGACAATGGCCGCCTACTGTTGGAGTTCTGTGCAGAGCAGCAACTGGTCATCACCAACGCTACTTTCCAGCAAAAGGACAGTCGAAAGACCACCTGGATGCATCCTCGCTCCAAACACTGGCACCTTATCGACTATGTCCTAGTGCGTCAGAGGGACCGCAGTGATGTCCTCCTCACCAGAGTGATGCCCAGCGCAGAGTGCCACATGTCCACCGCCTTGTCCGCTGCAAACTCAGGCTCCACTTCAAGCCAAAACCCAAGAAAGGGGGGGGGGGGGCCCTAAGAAAAAGATTGATGTTGCCAGCCTTCAGCGTGACGACGTAAAAGCTGCCTTTCAGACAGATTTACAGCGCAGGCTCACAGACACAGCTGACCCAGCATACTCCTTCCCTGAAACACTCTGGGAACAGCTGAAAACTGCTATCGCAAAATCCTTTGCAGAAGTCTTGGGTTTCACTAGAAAGAGGAACAAAAACTGGTTTGACGAAAACGACGTAGAGATCCAGGAACTCCTAGCAAAAAAAAGAGCCGCCCATCAGGCCCACCTAGCCCAGCCTTCCTGCCCTGTGAAGAAGTCTGCCTTCCGCCTCGTCTGCAGCAGTCTCCAGCGCAAGCTCAGATATCTCCAGAACGAGTGGTGGACCAGACTCGCACAGAGAACCCAGCTTTGTGCTGACAACGGTGACTACAGGGGCTTCTACGAAGCACTGAAAGCAGTGTATGGCCCCAGGCACCTGATACAAAGTCCCCTGCGAAGCGCTGATGGCCAGGCACTGCTCACAGATAATAACACCATCTTGAACCGCTGGTCGGAATACTTTCAGGACCTCTTCAGCGCTGAGCGCACTGTTCAAGAAGCAGTCATCCTCCAAATCCCACACCTCCCAGTAAAGGTTGAATTGGACGAACCGCCCACCGCTGAAGAGACCCTCGCAGCCATCCACCAGCTCAAGAGTGGCAAAGCAGCAGGCATTGATGGAATCCCACCAGAGATCTGGAAACATGGAGGCCCAGCACTGCACAACAAGCTCCATGATCTCTTTCTCTGCTGCTGGGAGGAAGGAACACTACCAAAGGATCTCCGCGATGCAGTCGTCATCACCCTGTACAAGAACAAAGGAGAGAAGTCTGCCTGCTCCAACTACCGTGGAATTACCCTGCTGTCCATTGCCGGGAAAATACTCGCAAGGCTGCTCCTGAATCGGCTGGTACCTGCGATTGCAGAAGACCACCTACCAGAGGGCCAGTGTGGCTTCAGAGCCAACAGGAGCACCACCGACATGGTCTTTGTGCTGAGACAGCTTCAGGAGAAGTGCCGCGAGCAGAACAAAGGGCTATACGTAACGTTTGTCGACCTAACAAAAGCATTCGACACTATGAGCAGGCAAGGCATGTGGCAGATCCTGGAGCGACTTGGCTGTTCCCCAAAGTTCCTCAGCATGATCGTCCAGCTACACTAGGACCAGCAAGGCCAGGTCTTTTTTAGCATGATGTTGAAGCAGGCCACAGTGGACCTCGACGATGATGATGCAGTGTACATCAGGTATCGTCTCGATGGCAGCCTGTTCAACCTCAGACGACTGCAGGCCCACACCAAAACCCTAGACCAACTGATTCGTGAGCTGCTCTTTGCTGACGACGCTGCCCTCGTTGCACACACACACAGAGCCTTGCAGCGCATCACATCCTCCTTCGCAGACGCTGCCCAGCTCTTTGGACTCGAGGTCAGTCTGAAAAAGACAGAGGTTCTCCATCAGCCGGCACCCAAGATAGAGCATCGCCCTCCCCACATCACCATCGGCGAGTCTGAACTGAAGTCAGTGCACCAGTTTACCTACCTTGGCTGCATCATCACGTCGGACGCCAAGCTGGACAAGGAGCTGGACAGCAGGCTGGCAAAAGCAAACAGCGCTTTCGGGCGTCTATACAAGCGGGTGTGGCATAATCAACAGCTGAAAACAGGCGTGTACAGAGCTGTCGTCCTCACCATCCTGTTGTATGGTCCCGAGTCCTGGGCCCTCTACCGCAGCCAACTACGACTCCTCGAACGCTTCCACCAGCGCTGCCTGCGTACAATCCTGGACATTCGCTGGAGTGACTATGTCACAAACGTCGAGGTCCTTGAACAGGCAGAAACTGTGAGCATCGAGGCTTTGCTGCTGCGGATACAGCTCCGCTGGGCTGGGCACGTCTCCAGGATGGAGGATCATCGCCTGCCCAAGATCACCCTGTTCGGCGAGCTCGCCACTGGACACCGAGACAGAGGGGCACCAAAGAAGAGATACAAAGACTGTCTCAAGAAGTCACTTAGTGCCTGCCAAATCGACCACCGCCAGTGGTCTTCACTTGCTGCGGACCGTGACACCTGGCGCTCCACCATTTACAAGGCAGCTGTCTCCTTTGAGGACTCTCGCAGAGCTGGCCTTAAAGACAAGCGGCTCAGGAGAAAAAACAGAGATGCCGCAACTCAGAACCCTGGCCAGACCTCCCTCTGCAGCCACTGCGGTCGAACCTGCCTGTCCCGGATTGGCCTCCGCAGTCACGAGCATGCCTGCAGACGTCGTAGACAACCCCTATAGAATCTTCGTTCGCGAAGTCAAGCCAAGCATCTGTTGCAGACAGTTTTCCGACTGTGTTGAGATGCTTGAACCTGGGGAGAAAAACATTAATGACACACACCAAATAGATCTCTTGTTTCTTCCACATACTATAAGAAAATAAAAATATACAAATATGCACTGACATGGTACAAGCATTCAGAACCATTAACTGACTAAAACGCTAGTACTGTAGCGGCAGCATGATCAAAGATATATAGCCATGGTCCTTTCAAATACACGGCTGTGCAGTTAGCCCGATTTCTTACTCTTTGGTTTGGCTCGCCACCTCTACTATGGTATGTGGGCAGCCACTCCTCGCTGGGAGCAGGCTATCTAGGTCACTGTCTGGCAGCAACTATTCCTTCTCTAATCTCTGTAGCGGACTACTGATGTGTGGTGTGTTATGCCTGTGTTTATTGTTCTCTATCTTCTCTTCAAAAGTTATCTACATAAAACCGTTTAGCACACTTGTGCACTGTTGCCTGCTGGTTCCTGTGTTGGTAGTATTATTCAGGGACGTTTTTTTTAAAGGGTGCAATTTGAGGATAAAAACAGGTACCGTGTATGTGTGTGACTGAAAAATAAGTTATCTGAGCCTCACAGTACTGAGTAGGTCTGAACATTCATTCTCTATTCTGAAATACTGTTGTGTATTGTGTAATCCCTGTGCTTTATGCTCTGTTCATAGCCTCCAGTATTCTCTGTGATACTGTTTAATAGTATCAGGTACTAACTGTTGTCTGATCATTCATATTATCCTGGTTCCTTTATTCCAAATGGTGTAGTCTAGGGGAAAGACAGTACAGTTATGGTGGGAATAAAATATACAAAAGAAACATTTGCACTCACAGAATCCTTTCACTTTAAAATGTTAAATTCTCTATGTAGAGTATGTGGAGTAAGGTCAAAACGAACACTTGATGAAAAAAAACAATCAAACTGTGTGAAATGTATGTAGCTGAACTTCAGGAAATACATGGCATCATGTGATGTGCTTCAGACCTGTTATTTGTGTTAGTGTTAATGTAAAGGAACCAATGTGGTGTGCTTAAGACCTTTTACTTGTGTTAGTGGTTATAATTTATTCTGTAAACCCAAGTGTACGGCATAAACACAGTGCACAAATGTTGGTATCAGCATGTTTATGTTGATCGTCTTGATGTATCTAACGGATTACCAGCTTACCAGCTTCTCAAAAATGGAGTGCTTTCTGGTGCAAGTGTTGCTCTAGCAGAAATGGACCCGGGAATATAGTAAGTGATAACAGTAGAGGCTAGAATGCTGCGTAGATACATCAACTTTTCATCCCACAGAAAACATAAATGCACAACAGATTGAGCTTCAAAGTTAACGCTTTATTTTGTCAGTGCATGTTCATTGTATTGCAAATATGAAATGTAACTGCTCTTGAAGGTGTGCTGGTAGTAAGCAGCATGGGCATGTTTAGTATGAATAGAAAGCAAATTTTATTAGCTACCAATTTACACTCATGTTATAATGACATTCTTGAGGGAAAAAAGCATATTGTGAATGTTCAGTTACTAACACTTTTCAGCGTTTCTGCTGCAGTGTGCCGGCACTGACAGCATTGAGCCTGTCAGCAGGTACACACAGTACTAGGGTAATGGCAGAGCACTCCTTTCTAGCACCATGAACAGCTCTTCCAGTCTAGGTGACCAGGCGCGCGCTAATGATTAATTGCCCGCACGCCAGGCTACAGCCACAGATGGCTTATCTTGCACTCAGCGGCACCCGCCCGCTCCTAACTAAAAGTGTGGTTCTGCACAGCCGTGAATACCCTAGGCTTGTGCAAGTTGACAATGGACGTGAATTCAAAGGTGCAGTTAATCAATTATTTGCGAAGCATGGCGTGCTAGTACGATGAGGCATACTGGGTGCACACAGATCTCAGGCAATTGTTGAAAACTTTAACAAACAATTATCGGAGAGACTTTTCAGTTATCAGTATTCTAAGGAACTCATGCACGACACACGAAACACTGAGTGGGTTAAGAAATTACCTTTGGTGCTAAAAGCAAGGAATAACGAGGGTCACCTGAAACCTGCTGTTGCTATTAAATTAAAAACAATACCACCACCTCCGCTTGCGCCAACAACAACAACGCTAAAAAACCCTGACACAACTTTGTTGATGACACAGGCAAGATATCTATATCAACCCGGTGAGGCAGAGAATGATACCAAACGTCTAGCAACTGATCCAATATGGTCTACATCTGTTCACAATGTAAAAAAAAAAAAAAGTTCCTGGTAACCCATCGATTTACCACTTCTATAAACCTGCCCCTCAGAGGTCATTTGTCAGAGAAGAATTTACAGATTGTTCCAACAGACACTCTTATTCATTTTTAACTAATTCATCAATCAGTTCATCCACTAATACATCACAAATGTCTTCAGATAACTTAAGCTTGTAGTGCCCAGGTGCATAAGCCTTTTCCTTACTGTGAAATATACATTTTGTGTCACCAACAGCAAGTGACTTCTTATGTGTTTGGATCATTTCAAGATTATGTTTATTCGACCTCAGTGTCTTGTTTGGATAATCAGGCATTATTTCTCCATCTAAAACTTGCTTATTATGTTTATGACAGATATCTTTATTTTTTATCGCCTTTTTTTAATACCTTTTGCTTTAGACTGACTGCCTTTCTGGTGCGGTATGGAATACATTTTTGACCTCAGTCCAACGTACTCGGAAGTATTGGCACTCCATTCAGTTCGTCTTTAAACTTTCCAGGCACTTTCTTGTTTTGTGTGCTGTATAGTGGGTGATTCTTAGGATAATCAGACGTGTCATAATTATGTACTAATGGTCAAAACTTAAGGGCCACTTTTTAACGCAGACGCACCGACAACACCACACAAATAATGTAACAATAGTTGGAGTCAGTACATTGCGAATTTATTCAGTAACAATTTCATTTGTTTTTGAGTAAATCAAGCAATTGTAACAACAGCAGTACGTTAGAATGTTCACCCACCCCTCATTTGAAAAGTTACACAAGACTGGTCCAGTCAGTAGCGAGTGTACCCACCGTTTGCAGCCAAGCATTCAATGCAGCGTTGACGCATGGAGTTCACCAAGGTTTGGAGAACAAAATATGGGATCGCTTCCCACTGTTGATGCAAGAACAGAGTCAGCTGGGGGGACGCCTTGAGGTGGGGGGTGGGGGGGGGGGTGGTTGCTGACTACAAGTTGCCTCAGCACGTCCCAGAGGTGCTACATGGGAACCAGGTCAGGTGAACGAGTTGGCCACTCCATCCTCATGATGCCCCGTTGCTCAAGGTACTCATCCACCACACAGGCCCGATGAGGTCGAGCTTTGTCGTCCTGCAGAACAGCATTGTCGCCTATGGCTTGGAGAGCTGGCTGGATGAGGAGCTGCACAATCTCGTCCCGATAGCGCAGTCCAGTCAGGTTGCCTCGGATGACGTGGAGGGGGGTCCTGCCTTCCCTGCTGAAGCCTGCACAGACCATGACTGAGCCTCCTCCATAGCGATCCACTCTCTTAGACGCATCCATCCGTGAATCGCTCGCCCTGGCGTCTCCAGACCCTCACCCTGCCGTCGTTGAATGACACAGTGAACCGTGACTCATCCGTAAACAGAACCCGAGTCCACTGGAGTCTGTTCCACCTCACATGTTGACGACACCAGGCAACCACCCGGGCTCTGCGATGAACTGGAGTATTCTGACTGCTGCTCTGCATGAAGTCGGGCCAATTTCGCGCAGACGTCGGCAGACTGTGCTTCTGCTGACGTTAACGTTTGCAGCTTGCATCAGTTGACGTCGCAGAGTGGTTGACGTGACAGTTCGGTCGCGCACAGCCGCCACACAGAGGTATCTGTCTTCCCTTTTGCTGGTGCAGCGCGGGCGTCCTGAGCAGGGTGGTCATTCTGCCCTTCCAGTTTCTTGGAATCGTGCCAGCAGCCTCTGGATCACTGAATGGGACACCCCAAAACGTCTCCCAACTTCTCATCCGGAAATTCCATCCTGTAGCCATGCTATCGCCCGGCCTTTATCTACTGGCGTTAGGCTTTGTCGTGGTGGCATGGTTAGGAAAGTGGCAATTATGCCCCTACTGTACCGGTATGTGTAGCTAAACAGAAGTGGTCAGTGTTCACGACTGACCCCTTTAGCACGTGCATCACGACTTTACCGAGTTTTTCCACCTGCCAGCCTTTGGTACGCTTGCCAAGACAAGATGGCGGCCATGCAACACCTCCTGGCCGCCCGCTCCGGCAGAAATGGTCGTCACAGGCAGTATTCTAACAGACATTGTACCTTCGTTTGATATACGATGTCAGGCCCAGCAATGCTGCATCACGACCGGTATTTCTTTTTGATGACTTTAGCAATTTGATGTGCTGTGACTGTTAATTGGATTTTCAATATTTTTCTCCACTGTGCGATGCTGGGAGTTGATACACGCTGATTCTCGTTGTACAATGCGGATATCAGAAGAACAGCGCGCGTTATGCTGTGGCAATACAACCAATGTGCTTTCCTCCCCTTTCATCATCTCAGGAGTGGATCTTCCCACGCCACGCTCAACATCACTGACTACGGAATAGCGCTAGTGCATTCAACGAAGCGAGTACCAGCAAGCTTCAGGACCCACATTTCAGCCGAATGATGTGATGACAGACACCTCCCAGACGCAGTGACTGTGAACAGCGTGTGTACTCTTTAGAAACCATTTTGGACTGCTTTCACGTTAATGATGTACTACTAATGTTTTAAAAAATGACTATGAAGTTATATACTAGTTAAGTTATAATTAAGGTGGTGACTGTTTATGCCGGAGCGACTGTCTAATAGCTGGCGCTGTTCTTATGGCGACGGGCTTCCAGGTAGCAACTGTAAAAGTATTCGTCTTTTTTTTTTTTGTTGCGTATTTTTGTTATTTGTGTAACTAGTCTCAGCGAAGCAGAAAGTTTAAAAACATTATATTATGTGTTACAGAGATACTAAGATAGGGCCGTCTTTAGTTTGCTTGTGTTAGGGAGGTTCAGGTCGGGTTGGGGCCGTTGGCGCCGGCCATTAGACGCCTTGGCGACGGGCTTCACCAGTCCCGAGCCATTGTCCATTTGTTTGAAAGCTGTTGTGTGAGTGTGTGTGATTGCGAGTTGCACCTGAGGTGGCGAAACGAATTTCTCTTTTTGAGACAATAAAGTACTCTTTTTAATATTATTATTATCTTATGATATCACACAGCTTTTCACAAAACTGACGATGTTTCAAGTGCATTTGACACGTTCGTGGAAATTGATGAATTGTTGTGTATTGTTCCCTGTACAGTGGACTCTCTAAGGTCAACTTTTAACCCATTTGGATCGAAAGAACATTGTATTTTATTAGCGTACTTGCGACGATAAACAATGACACAAAAAGTGGGGTGGCCCTTAAGTTTTGACCATTGGTATATATATATATATATATATATATATATATATATATATATATATATATATATATATATATATATATATATATATATATATATATATATATATATATATATATATATATATATATATATATTGGTATATATATTCTTAAGTGGGTGGATAAGAGAGCCTCCGAGCATATTGTAATTGAATGTCTCATTGAAGACATAAACAACCGTTTATAGTAAGGCGGTTGACCCAGATTAGAGTCCGTAATTTTTGTCATATTTACTTGAAATTTTGCATACAGCTAGTTTGGAGAAAGACATTGGATGAGTTCGTTAGCCAGCTTTGTATCCTTTAAACTTCTTTAGCAAACATTAATTCTTTTCAGAAAAGAATTAAAACACTAAAAAACCTTTACTTCTAGAGAAAATCAGACAGTGGCGGTGACGTAAAAGAGGCAACTCCGTCACCATGCAGACATTGACATAATACTCTAAATATGACGTCATTCTCTCTCGCGCGCGCGGCTCTCTTTCGCTCTCTCTCTCTCTCTCTCTCTCTCTCTCTCTCTCTCACACACACACACACACACACACACACACACACACACACACACACACACACACACACACACACACAAACAAGCGCGTATCTCCATGAGGAATAGTTCCTCATGCGCCCTGCAGGCGCATGAGGATCTATGCCTCTTGGAGATGTTTGGAGCGCGCGCGCACGCACGCACACACACATCGACGCGCTTTCAAAAGAGTATGCAGGTGACCCATGTACTTAGTATATCATGTAGTTAGGTAAAGTCAACCTGCTTTCACACAAATTACAGCAAGACTGAAATTGTACCGTGAAGTTCTAGTTTTGTCACCATATATAGTATAAATATGCAACTCTGTTTTCATGTCTTCATAAAAGTCTTCAGTAGGCACGTCTATGATCATAGAGTCCGTCTCAGTTTAAAGTAATCATAGTAGAATTCAAGCATCAACAGCTTTCACAGTTCAAATATTACCATAATAATGAATACTGGCTTGTTGAGATCAACAAACATTTTTTGGAGTGTCACCGCATACAGTGACTGATGAAACTCTTTATACCCTGTTTATTGTGGCTTAACTGCAAGTTTAATTGCACCCGATTCAGTTGCAACTAATCTCACATCTTTGAGGTGATGAGGATTTTCCATCGTCTTGCCAAAACATGCATTGTTCATAAGCTTAAAGAAGTCTTTGTCATGAAGATGGGTGTGGTTCATTATGTAATCTTTCATAAAAGCACACTGATTAAATTCAATGACTCTGTGAACTTTCTTAAGTATTAACCCATGCCTGATGTAAAACTGCAGTAGGCGATAGTGACAAACGTAATTAAATTATCATTTAAATTTGGCACAAGTTTTGTGTCTTCTTTTTTTTTCTGTCAAAGACATTTTTTTCAACTGCTAATGGATAATCTTTGTGGTAATCATGTAGGTGGTGCGGGTACTCCAGGTCAACGTCAAAGATCCAACCTTTTTCGTCATTTTAATCATGAGCCATAATACAGTTTGTTAAGTATATTGTAACGCACGCAGACTTGCCCTCAGTCGCACGTACAGACTCTCGCACAACAGACGCATACACAGCCACTGACTCAGTCGGGCGCATTCACGCGGTAAAACTCAACACACTAGCTCTCTTTCTTCTACGGGCCTTTATATATATAAACAACGAAAACACTATCAAAATTATGTACAACACCCCTTCTCACTACAAGCACATCAACACCGCATACACATACACAATGTAAACGCCAGGCTAGGTAATTGTCTCCGACAATCCAACCTGTTTTGCTTGTGTTCTCGCTTGGTAACGTTCTGTCCTTTCACTTCTAGGCGTGTAAGTCTTTCGTTGCACGCTTCCGAGTCGTCCCGTTTCTCGTACCGTGGACGTCCTCTGGATTCGCTCCGTAGCGCAGTCCCTGTTGACCCGGGTGTCTCGGCACCGGTCGCTCACTCCCTGAGTGAAGAGATGACATCACAATAGGTCCCTCGGCGGTAGCCTCTGTTTACTGACGTCTCGGCGTCCGTCACTCCGCTCCGGACAAGCACTCTGTACAATAAAGTCCTAATCATTATACTTGCTAAACACACACATATTGGATGATATGAGATACATTACGTAACCTGGCTGATACACATAACTCACACGTTCATTCACACACACACGTGCTTCATAACCCGAACTACTTTCGTAACACCCCATAACTCTGTCACTACATTGAAACAGACTATAACCTAACACTCGCCATACATTATGAACATTATTTCATAATGTATACTATACTTAATCATGTACTACCTTCATAACGACTTAGGCATACACACCTCACATTCCTTAGTTATCCATCTCGGTAAATAACCACATAGGAAAAACACCGATTACCTCAACGAATTCCAAACCCACATAACTGAACCAAACCAGTCAACGCTACACAACCGAATTAACTCTTACTACGCATACTAGATTTAACTCAGTAGCCATTAATAATACATATAAAAACATACCTGAATTCTAGGTTTCAGAGTCCTGGAATATGGGCTAGGGTATCTCACACAGGTCTGTCCACACTGACAGTATAGCCCCATACTAAATTCCCTACAGATCTGTTCGCCTGAACTCCCGCTAAATCCCATGAAAAACGCTGTCCCTATGATTTCATGTGGCCTCGTGCCTCACGGAAGACAAGACAAACCGCTGACAAAACCGTACCATACAAAAACCTCTGTGTGAACCCTATGCGTGAGCATAGAGTTTCATCACATATATGTTATATCATACTGTGACAAATCAAAGAGTTGAAAGTTTTTCAAGCACAATAACTCCATCTTTGAAAAATCCATATGGTTATTAGCGTCAAGGTACTGAATATATGACCTTGACCCCTCAAGGCCAAGGACATCAAGATATTTGTTGTTAGCTTTGGCATAATTGTTTGCTGCTATACTAATGCCACTCTCAAACCACGTTCCACAATGTCAACCAACGCCAAATCATAGAGCAAGTCTATTTGTATCTTAGTGGATTTTTAAAATGCATCTCATGTCATGCCAGGACTTGTTATATAATTGGCTGGGTCAAGACTGTAGTGTAACAGACCTTTTTCATGGTAACTTTCAAGTATGTCTGCTAGCAAGCAAACGTCAGCTTTTAAGTACTGGTCATGGTAATCACCAATCATTTGACACCCTAATTTATCCCAAGCATCAAGACCATGCTGGTATTCAGAGTCAGAGATTACTTTTCCATTTAGTGTAGAATAAAATTTATCTTTTGGAGGCAAAGACGTTTCCTCAAACACAACCCAATCATTAATGTACTCATATGGATAGACTCCTTTCTTGATCAACTCTGGCCCAAAATATTTACTTGTTATTGAAAATGATGTCAGTCCTCTTGCCAGACTAGCAAGTCCTGAGGACAAATGCTGCATGGAGGTATAAAACAGAAGTTTGTTGTCTAACCTAAAAGTCAAGTACTTCTCAGTTGTCTGGGCAATACACCTATTGTTCTTGTATGACTCATCTACAGCCCATATGATAATGTGTGAATCATACCCTTTGAGATTGTAGAAAAAGATAGGCAACTTATATTTTGGGGGTTTTAATTTTAGTAACAAGTTACATGCACTATGTGCAGCACCCTTGTAATGTCCAGTTATGTGGTCGTGGTGGTGAACTTTATCACCCCCAAAAAAGTTGTTCACAAATCCAACATATCTCTGCTGTATTAAAATTCAGTTCATCCTCTTGTGTCATCATCAAAGGCATCTGGCAGTTTTCCAGATACCATACTATGCTACTGTACAGTTGTCTCATTTCTGTTAAAAACACACCTGCTGCGTTTTTACCTCTGTAGATAACAGGTTCTGTATTTTTACTGTCTGATCTAACAAGAATGTAGCCGAAGGAGCATACCACTTGGTCACTTAATTTTACAGTCTTTGGTAATGATTCTAAAACAGGTCCTTCGTATGGTACAATGAGTGATTCAAAATCAGCATACACTACAAACGGCAGCTTTTGCTGAATTTTGTAGTTCTTGAAAAATACCTTGCTACAAGGATCTGGATACCTAAGTATTGTTTACATGCCATCAGCTGACCTGCAATGTTGAGCATGTTTTTGTGCTAACTCAATGGAAGAAAACCTTTGCAAACATTTTTCTGCACAATTCCTGTTTCCCGTTGTGATTTGTTGTATGTCCGTGAATTTGCCCGTTTCATATTTCTGATAATTGTGTAGTGACCACCACCATCACCATCATTTATTACTAACATGTAAACATATTTATTTTCTGGCTGTCTGTAGGTTGGGGCAAGTGATTATACTCTAATTGGTTGTAACTTGTTAACAGACTCAGTGTCCCATACATACACATTCACAAATGTGACCCGCCACCACAAAATGAGTCGTAATGTCCCTGACCCGATTTCCCGCTATTCGTGAAAATTGTCGGGTGGCATAGTCGGGTACATGTGCGGGGTCCCCAGTTTCTAAAAACCATAACTCGGTGACCAATCGTCCGATTCACATGTTATTTGCACCATTAAAAAGGGTTTTCTTTCTAGTTTCTGCTGATATCAATATCTCAATATGTCCAAAAAGTGACTTTAGACTCATTTTGAAAATTGTCGGGTGGCGTGGTCGGGTACATGTGTGGGGTCCCCAGTTTCTATAAACCATAACTCGGTGACCAATCGTCTGATTCACATGTTATTGGCACCATTGAAAAGGGTTTTCTTTCTAGTTTCTGCTGATATCAATATCTCAAAATGTCCAAAAGGTGACTTACGACTCATTTTGTGGTGGCGGGTCACAAATATGCCAGGATTTAATTTTTCAAACAAGTCTATGTCTTCCACCTTAACAGGAAAATATATACCATTGAAGTTGAGTTTGTTTACAAATTTGATGTAGTTGGAAACATGTTCAGGTTTTTATTTTTACAGCGCACAGTTTGGCAAGCACACACTACATAAAACAGTAATTGTCATTATTCTGAATATTTACGACAGTTTTTTTGTTGTTGTTTGCAACCTCAGTTGGTAGTGGCAGCCATGATTTTCCTAAAATAGGATGATACATCGGCTGCCTTAGTTGTAGTTCATGTACATACCCTTCTAGCCAACCAGACCCTTTCATTTTAGCTCTTTCAATTGCTTTGAGAAAATCAGGCAATATTTTGTTTCTAAACACGTTTTCCAGCTCTCCTTTTCGTTAACTGCATGTTGCCTCATTGAGATATATGATACTAACACTTCACCGTCTACCCTGTTAAATTCTATTTTAGCAACAACCTAAATCTTTACACTACCATCAAAAAGATTATCTATTATTACAGTAAAAGATTCTCTATTGATTCATAATTATTGTGAACATTAGATATAGGCAAGTCTGTTGTGTGAAATAAGTTTTGCAAGCTTTGCATGTTGTCAGTCATTTTTAATAATATAAAAATATTAATGTATGTGTAATACCATTTTATTAACTAAAACACCTACAATATAAAGATTCAGTTTACATAGTTGTCTGTATATGTGTTTACACACTGCCTCAAACCAGTTATCATTAACTTTAAAGGTATTTGATTAAGATAAAAAGGTAAGTACTCTACATATGGTCGCCCATCAATAATTCCAAAGTCATATGATATGTCATGTGCATCACCTGGTACTGAGAGGCTTATGTCAGGCTGTTTGGAAGGCATCCTTAACCATTCAAAGTGTTGAACGTCTCTGAAGCAGTCTGTAATATCAACTTGTCTGTCCATTCTTTTTGCCCGACTTCATTTTTATGACCAAAACAAAAGAATAAATTAATTTAAAGCTAACCAGTAAAATAGCTATATATTAGGGCACACAGCTTTAATTGGAAAATCAATTGCAATTATAATATCGCCACTACTGCCGGTAAGAGAAAAATCAATAATTCCTGAGCTGGAAGGGGCCAGTCACAGAGCCGGGGCCCGGGGCTAATTCATACCCAGTTGGCTGATCTGTTTTTAAGATGAGCTTTAGGTGCTTAGTTGATTTCAGTTGATTTTTTACATCGTCTCTTTCATGCTTGTTTGGTATAACATCATCCTCTCTGAGGCAGTCTTCAAAGCTATCATGATCCTTACAGTAAAACAAACAGATAAACTTTAGTTGCTCTTGGAAATCTTTCAGTACTGCATTATATTTTTGAGTGAGAAACCAGACACTGATATTTGCATATCTGCCACTGAAGTCGAGTTCTGCTAAAGTGTTTCTCTTTTTGTCAATGTCTTTCTCTGCAGAGCAATCATCAATTATAAACAAAGTTGGTTGCCCTTGAAATTGCTTGTAAAAAGACTGCAGGTAGTCACTGCATTTTTTGTCAGGGTCGACTAAGTAAATGTTGTTGTCAGTCCAAATAATAAACGGTTTTGGTAAGCTTTGTTGTGTTTGATTTTAGGACAGAATATCACAATGTTTTCAAAATGATAGATGTATCTTGTTTGTAATACGTCAAGAACAAATTCAGTTTTTCCACAGCCTGTGGCACCACATAACAAACCACAGTGAGGATCAAGTGTCATCAAGTTCATTTTAAAACAAAATATAATTTAATTCACAGTACCACTTAGTCTGCTTTCTTGGATGTTCAGCTGTGCATCATAATTAAATACAGATAAATACTTAAAGCTCCTCCTGTTTCACTCTTTTTTGTATCTGGATTGTTATCCCATCATTGCCATTCTCAATGGTTCGACCTGACCTGTATAAGTAGTCGTCGTCTGTACTATGTAAGTCTAGCCAAAGTGCATACTTGTCCGTCAGGTATTGATCAACACGTATGTCATACAAATGTAGATCTTTGCTTGCCATGTTTGCTTGTTTTTCTCTAAGTCTTCCACCTGCAATATATCTTATGATCTCATCATAGTGTTGGAAAGGTAGCATGCTGGAAGCATACACTTGATTAGGATGCCCTCCAATAGTGCAGGATAAGTGTGTAATCTTTGGATTGTAAAATGTTTCGGACTCCCTTTTGAATGGATTTTTTTGTTCAACAAATAACATAAGTATGCCTTTCAGTGACCTAGCAGGTGTGTTTAAGCTGATGTTCCACATTGTTTCACCTTTGTCTTTGGGTATTGTACTGTGTCTTATCACACGGTCATAATAAATCGGAAGCCTTGACTGGTACTGATTTTATATAAGTCTAGCTAGTTCAGTATTCTTAAGATAGTTTATTGCCAAATGTTTCCATGTAAAAAAAACAATAAAAACATTGGAAATTGTCTTGATGTCAGTTACCAAGACTAAAATAACACACACACACACACACACACACACACACACACACACACACACATGCACACACATACATACAGACACTAAACTCTAAAATGATTTCCATGCTAAATACTAAGCAAATACCGATATTAAACACGGCAAACGGTATGTGTAACAATTTCATATTCCAAAGAGATGTTTGAGATCTTGTATGTTGCGTCTGTGTCAGATGACCTGATAACTTTTGGGCATTCATTAAAGGTTAATTAAAAACTTAGATGGTCATTCAGTGCTCCTTTGTAATATTGTAAATGTCCTGATAGGATTTTGAATTCACGTGGAATGTAAAATCTACTTCCATATGTTTCTGTTAATATAACATCCTTGGCAGATGATGTAGATCTGTCGCCTGCATCGATTCTAAGTTTGGCAATGTTATCAGATAAACACGGTCTTCTCGTTCTTCCTTAGCGAGCCACTGATCTTTGTAGCAGTAGAATACATCAGCATCATCAAAACTAAACACTTCATTGCCTTCAAGTTTAACTTTAATAGTCTTAATAATTGATCTATGAACATTACCAACTGATGTTCTGTTTGCATCTGTTTCTGATGAAAGTTCAATATTAAAAGCAAGGCGTGCAGTACCAGGAACAATAACATCATTGGGACCTAGGTTTAGAAACTTGACAGTAAGAGTTTGGTATTGATCTATTGTGCTAGGACTGTTTGTGATAACAATTGATTGCCTAATACCCTTAACACCTAGAGGTTCACATAGTTTTCTGTATGGGTCTAACTTTGATCCGTAGGACTGTGTCATTATATTTATGATAATTCCAAAAACAATTAAATATAAATACAACAATGGGAGAGGGAAGATTTGAAGGTTATGAAATGGAAGATATGTATGACAATACAATGGACATTACAAGGAATACTTCCAGTTTGCATCACAAACTTTTACTAAGCAAATTAAACTCCTTTTTTTGATCATGTTGGTAACCATCCAGCCGACATATATCCTAATCATTTTAATCTTGACAAAAATCACTTATTTGTAAATACAGACAAAGGAAAAGTGCATCTAATCCATAAAAGCAACCCTGCTAAGTTTAGCTCCTTAAACACAATCAAAACTAAAGTTAATGGTGATGCAAGGCTGGTAAGGTACCTTGGTGTATCTAGAGCACCAAACAAACTTGAGAGTGCTCTTTACGATGTGCAAAAAGGGTTGCCAATCGGACAATTGATTGTACATTGCTTAACGTCCCGACAGCAACAAGGCTTTCTCAGGACGTGCCTGCACTGCTTGTGAAAAAAAACCAAAACAGAACATTGAATGTATGTCGCCAGCCGGTCAAATACGTTAAATAAACCTAACACATGGGGCCTAAATAAAGCTAAGACCATTCAGCAACACACATCCAATATCAAGAGCTACAGGCAGTGCAGACAGTAGGGAGAGTTTTAAAAAGGCAAATACAGGTGAATGGACAAAGGGTAGACAGAAACACATGCCCCAGAATAGAGAGAAAAACCCACCCTGTGGGGCTGACCAGGGTGACCCTGGGAACTAAAAAATACCTAACCCCACCCAAGTCCCCCAGGGCAGACCCGGGTGGGGGCGCCAATCGGACAAGAAATTCAAATGGTGGAGATAAAAGAGTTATCAGAAATAGCATCATTTACAGAAGGTCAAATAAATGAAGCTATGGAAACAATAAATGACTATCCCTTGTCCATGCGGGAGATAATGGGGTTAAACAAATCACTGCCAACAATAAGAGGTGAACTGGTAAATAATGTAGCTACACTAGGTGAGCTTGATAATCATGTAGAAATGAAAATTGATTGATTGATTGATTGTACATTGCTTAACGTCCCGACAGCAACAAGGCTTTCTCAGGACGTGCCTGCACTGCTTGTGAAAAAAAAAAAATAAACAGAACATTGAATGTATGTCGCCAGCCGGTCAAATACATTAAATAAACCTAACACATGGGGCCTAAATAAAGCTAAGACCATTTAGCAACACACATCCAATATCAAGAGCTACAGGCAGTGCAGACAGTAGGGAGAGTTTTAAAAAGGCAAATACAGGTGAATGGACAAAGGGTAGACAGAAACACATGCCCCAGAATAGAGAGAAAAACTCACCCTGTGGGGCTGACCAGGGTGACCCTGGGAACTAAAAAGTACCTAACCCCACCCAAGTCCCCCAGGGCAGACCCGGGTGGGGTAGAAATGAAAAAAAAAAAAAACCAGGGAAAGCAGACAATGAGAAATATGGCATTAAAATAAAAGAAAGAAAACAAAGACAATTAAAGGATTTGTAGATAGAACGCTCAGCATGACTAGAAGTAATTGAAATTGGGAAAGAAAAACTGAAAACACAAGTCAACAGGATTAGAGAAACTATTCAGAAAATACTTCATGAAGACACAACTTTGAGAACACTTTTCAGAGAGCAGGGTATTACAATTGCAAGTTTAATTACAGCTGTTTGTGGTTTATTATCAGTATTGAAGTAATGGCTGTAGGCGGTGTTTCAACTCCTCCAGGTCCGCCGTCTGATCCAAAAGACTTGCAGTTGTGGGTAAAAAAACAAATAACATATATCTGACTTGCTTAAACCATTGGCTGTGAAAGCAATGGATGCTTTGCCTGGCATAATAGGGAGTGTTATCAGTTTGTTTATAAGTACAGCAGGGAAAGTAGTCAGGTATATGGCGGAGCATGTGTGGGTCTTTTTGGTGACAGTAGTGGGATTAATCACAGGATATTTAATGAAACAGGTAAAGAAGTAATATTCCTAATCCAGTAAGGCCTATTACCAACACAGTTCTCTCTGACTCATGTGTGTTTGCCGGTGGTTGTTCTGGTGTTACTGGTGTTGCTGGTGTAACTGGTGTTATTAGTGCAAGCAGGGGTTTCACTTATGGTGGTTGTGAGTGTGTGGTTTTTGGGCCGAAGCTTAAGTTTACTGATTGAGTTCTAGTTTCTGATCAGCCTCTGCAACAATTATTTCATTATTATAATTTTGTATTGTTCCCTTTTAGAGTTGAAGGTCATATGGCAACTTGTATAACCCAATACAACCACAAAGTCAACTTTTAAACTGGCATACCTGCGAACGTTTTGATAGCATTATATGCTTGATGGCAGATCTACTACGGAGTTTATAGCATCTTCTAGGTTTGCAAGAAATTGTTTTTGTGCTTCAAATCCCTTAAAGATGTTTGATTTTGTTTGACACGGCTGTACAGAAAGGCCGATTTCTCACTCTTTAGTTTGGCCCGCAGCCTGCTGCTGCGGTGAGCGGTAGCCCCTCCCCACTGCGAGCAGACTATCTAGGTCACTGGCTGCCAGCAAAAGTTCCTTCTCTAATCTCTGTAACGGACTACTCATGTGTGGTGTGTAATGCCTGTGTTTAATGTTCTCTAACGCCTCTTCACCAGTTTTCTACATAAAACCGTTTAACACACTTGTGCACCAATTCCTGCTGGTTCCCGTGTTGGTGGTATTATTCACGGGACGTTTTTTTTAAGGGTGTAATCTGAGGATAAAGACAGGTACCGTGTTTGTGTGTGACTGCATAATAAGTTATCTGTGCCTCGCACAGTACTGAGTAGGTCTGAACATTCATTCTCTATGGAATACTGTTGTGTATAGTGTAATCAGGAGACGTAATTCAATTCAATTCAAGTACAAAAACGTATTCATCCCTGAAAGGGAAATTCTGAAAAAAAATGTTCATATTAAGGAACCACCAGTGTGATATGCTTCGGATCCATTACTTGTGTTCGTGTTCATATCAGGCCCAGTGTGATGTGCTTCAGAGCTGTTATTTGTGTTAGTGTTAATGTAAAGGAACCAGTGTCGTGTGCTTAAGACCTGTTATTTGTGTTAGTGGTTATGATTTATTGTGTAAATCCAAGTGTACGGCATAAACACAGTGCACAAATGCAGGTATCAGCATGTTTGTGTTGATCGTCTTGATGTACCTAACGGATTACCACCTTACCAGCTTCTCAGCAGTGGAGTACTTTCTGACGCTAGTGTTGCTCTAGCAGGAATGGCCCAGGAAATCTAGTAAGTGATAACAGTAGAGGCTAGAATGCTGCGTAGATACATCAACTTTTCATCCCACAGAAAACCGACATGCACAACAGATTGAGCTTCAAAGTTAACGCTTTATTTTGTCTGCATGTTCATTGTATTGCAAATATAAAATGTAACTGCTCTTGAAGGTGTCCTGGTACTAAGCAGCATGGGCATGTTTAGTATTAAAAGAAAGCAAAATTTATCAGCTACAAATTTACACGCATGTTTTAATGACATTCTTGAGAAAAAAACACATTTTGTGATGAATGTTCAGTTACTACCACTTTACAGTGTTTCCGCTGCAGGGCGCCGGTATGCCGCTGTCGGCACGTAGACATAGTGTACGGTATTGGAAGAGCACTCCTTTCTATGTCCATGAAAAGCTCTTTCACTCTGCCTGAAGGGGCACGCGCTAATGTGTAATTGCCCCCACTCCCAGCCGTGCCACAAGTGGCTTATCTTGCACTCAGTGGCCTCCGGTCCTCTCCTAACTAAAAGTGTGGTTCTGCACAGCCGTGTTGAGCTTGTGCTCCAAGCATGCATATGTTCTCTCTCTCTTGGCTTGGCTTGACTTCGCGAACGAAGATTTTATAGGAGTTGCCCACGACGTCTGCAGGCTTGTTCGTGGCTGCGGAGGCCAATCCGAGACAGGCAGGTTCGACCGCAGTGGCTGCAGGGTAAGGTCTGGCCAGGGTTCTGAGCTGCGGCATCTCTGTTTTTTCTCCTGAGCCGCTTGTCCTTAAGGCTAGCTCTGTGAGAGTCCTCAAAGGAGACAGCTGCCTTGTAAATGGTGGAGCGCCAGGTGTCACGGTCCGCAGCAAGCGAAGACCACTGGTGTTCTAATATATGTTCATATGTTCTAATAGATTCATTATGTGTTCAACTGCTGCTTGAGTAAACATGACACTTCTGTCTAAGAAAAATGTGGTCCAGGCATTAGATTTCTTTGGTTCTATTGAGTCTAACCAGATTTCAGTTTTTTGTGTGAATAATTGGGTAATAATCTTGGGGGTATTGTCTGTGACTGAGAGCATAATCATCAAGTTTTTGTGTGAAGTCATACTTGGTGCTAATGTTAAATTCATTACAGATGCATTCACACGCTTTCATATCCATGGGGTTATTAAACCAGTTGACACTGGTTTCAGTTGGCAGTAAAACATAAGTTCTGACAGTATTCTTCTAACCTGGTAATAAGTGTGGAAACGATAGACCTAATCAGTTTGTTTGAGTGATTCGAGTGGTCTGTAAAAAAAACACCACAACCAGTAGTTTAACAGTGTAGAAAAGTTAAGCTGGTTTTGAAACATCTGTAATGGACTAGAGGACCACTTTCTTGCAGTTAAATCATCTGTAATTGGTGGGTTTAGGTAATGATCAAAACGATTTGGAACTTTTACTTGAAAGGAATCCCCTTCTCCCACAGCTACGTCGAGCTGATTTAGTTGAATTAATTTCTGGTCATAAGTAGGTGCGACATTGCACTTGGCATCCATGTTAAATTAAAACGGTTTTGCACTAATGCTTGTTGGTGATTTAAATTTCATTGTGCTTTTTTATTATGTGTTTATAACAATGTTTATTACTTTAACAAACCTTGATACAAGTAAACCAGTGTTGTTATCTAATGGAATTGATAAGTAAAGCAACTTTAAATCCAGCTAACTTGCTTGTTACATTAGAATTTCTGAAACCTTTGCCTGGAATTTCAATAAAACTTGCACAGTTACTTGGTTTTATAGGCAAATCAGTAATGCCTCAGGATGAGGATTGGGTATTGGATTTTATAAATTTGATACTGATGCCAGATAAAATAAAATAAAATAACTGGAAAATATCCTGTCAATTTGGCAGTGTATAAAATACTAAATGTTCATTTGAAAGAACTGAACATGACTGAAAATGTATACAATAGAAAGCCTTGAACTTTGTTAAGATGCTTGCTGGCTGGAAATGCTCCCTATTGTGAAAGTGTGGCTGTTAGATTTCCTAATTTGCAGTTTAAAATATTAGGTGCCAGTTTCTTTGATTCACTGTGTTTATCTGTGACTAAGTCAGGACCCAGTTCTGATGCATGATTTTAGTGTTGTTTTAGAAGTTAAATAAATTTAATTTTTGTTGAATAAAATTGAGTGCTGGTCCAAAACCAAGAATTATACCATTTGCGTGTCCTGTAATAGAGTTGAAAGATTTGGGTGATGCACATGGTTTTGATAAAGAAGGAGAATTTGGAGAAGTGTATGATCTTGAACTTGATCCCACTGGATTGTACAAACGGAAAGTAATTGACGACGTGAAAGACGACACAGAAAAAAAGGTATCCTGAACTTAATCAGTTTCGTGATGTTACCATACCTAGTTCTACAAATAATGTGCATTACCTCTTTAAACATATGGGTAATAAGTGGGTAGTTGTTCCTGCTCCCGCATTTGATTGTGACAAAGTTTGAATTCATTAGTCCTCATGTAATTACTGAAGATGTTAACTTAACATTTAGGAAAGTGCTTAACTCCGGTCCGTTGCTTGTGAGTCTTGTTCCGAGCTACAAACAATAGCAGAGATAATATAAAACTACAGGAGTATGAAAAACGGAGGTATCTTCTCACAGGTAAAAAGGGTAGACCTGATTCTACTCATGTATTTACACCAGAGAGCTTTACCATAGCTAGAGAAGCAACAATAGTTTTGAATCATACTGAGACCTTTGGATGATGCTAAAGAAGCAGAAATTGCACAGGGGATAAAACTTACATGGGATAACTCAGTGACAGAGTCAGCAAAAGTCTTTATGCAATTAAGAAAGGAACAGATGTACAGGTATTAAGTAGTAACACAGCTGTCCAAGTAGCAGTAAAACAAAAAGCCTAACTCACTTAGATCTTGTTTCATTGTATCACGCTAACAAATTATATACCCCAGAGGAGTTGCAAAATGTAATTGCTGATTCAGTTGTTTTTTTTAATGCAAAAATATTTATCATAAAATGGTGAACTTGTATCCGCAAATAGCTGATGAAAGATTACCAGTTGAAAGTGCTGATTCATTTCGTTTAATAAATATTACAGAAGCGTTGAAGTATTTGGAAGGTGAAGAGGCAAAATACTCAAGGTGCAAAAGACGGTACAACAGGGCTTTCAATTCTGTACAAAACACAACTATGGCTGTCGGTGCTGTTTCTGCCGGTTGTTCTGTCAGTGGTGTTGCTCTGTTTGCAACGTGAGTTGGGAGTGTCATAAGCATTGCTCTTGAAGGTGTCAGTGTTTTCACATGCTTAACATGCTTTGGTTTGGAAGCCTTTAACAAAAGATTTCATAAGAAGTTGGAAAAGAATGACACGGCTGTGCAGAACCACACTTTTAGTTAGGAGCGGCCGGGGCCACTGAGTGCAAGATAAACCATCTGTGGCAAGGCCGGGCGTGGGGGCAATTAGTCCTTAGCGCGCACCTCTTCAGGCAGAGTGACAGAGCTTTTCATGGTCCTAGAAAGGAGTGCTCTTTCATTACCCTACGCTATGTGTACGTGCCGACAGCCGTATACCGGCGCTCGGCAGCGGAAATGCTGAAAAGTGTTAGTAACTGAACATTCACAAAATGCTTTTTTTTTCGCAAGAATGTGTGCATATTTGTAGCTGATAAAAGTTGCTTTCTTTTCATACTAAACATGCCCATGCTGCTTACTACCAGCACACCTGCAAGAGCAGTTACATTTCAAATTTGCAATACAATGAACATGCACTGACACAAAAAAGCACTAACTTTCAAGCTCAATTTGTTGTGCATCTAAGTTTTCTGTGGGATGAAAATTTGATGTATCTACGCAGCATTCTAGCCTCTACTGTTATCACTTAATAAAATTCTTGTTTCTTTCCTGCTAGAGCAACACTAGCGTCAGAAAGCACTCCACTGCTGAGAAGCTCGTAAGCTGGTAATCCGTTAGGTCCATCAAGACCATCAACACAAATATGCTGATCCCAGCAGTGTTTATGCAGTGCACTTGGGTTTACACAGTAAATTCATAACCACTAACACAACAGGTCTTAAGCACATCACACTGGTTCCTTTATATTAACACTAACACAAATAACAGGTCTGAAGCACATCACACTGGGCCTTTATATCGACACAAACACAAGTAACGGGTCTTAAGCATATCACACTGGTGGTTCTTTTATATGAACAGTTTTTAGAATTACCCTTACAGGGATGCATACTTACTTACTTACTTATGCCTGTCACCCCTCCCTGGGTATAGGCCGTTGACGAGAGACCTCCAGCGACTCCTGTCCTGTGCTTCTCTTTCGATTTTACTCCAGGTGGTTCCCAGTCTCTTGATGTCTGCTTGGAGGTCTCGAGGCCAGGTGTTTCTCGGCCTGCCTCTTTTCCTCTTTCCCTGGGGGTTCCATGACAATGCCTGCCTAGTGATACTGGAAGCTGGCTTTCTCAGACTGTGACCAATCCATCCCCATCTTCTTCGCTCAATTTCATTCTCTGCTGTTATCTGCTCTGTTCTCTCCCAGAGTCTGACGTTGCTGATCTTCTCTGGCCAGTGGATTTTCAAAATTCTTCTAAGGCAACTGTTTATGAAGATCTGTACTCTGTTGACTGTGGTTTTTGTCAATCTCCAAGTTTCTGCTCCATATAGGAGAACTGCTTTTACATTTGAGTTGAAAATCCGGACTTTGGTGTGTTGTGACAGCTCTCTGGAACTCCACACTTTTTTCAACTGGAGAAAGGCTGCTCTGGCTTTACCGATTCGTGCTCTGACATCTGCATCAGTGCCGCCTTTTTTGTCTATGATGCTCCCGAGATAGGTGAAGGACTCCACCTCCTCCAACGGGGTGCCAGCAAACAAGACTGGTTCTTCCCTGGTTGCGTTCAGCCTCATTGTCTTTGTTTTCTGTTTGTGGATGGTGAGGCCCACTTGGGACGTGATGTCAGCATGGTCTTGTCCTGCATTTGTTGATGAGTGTGGGACAGTAAAGCCAAGTCGTCTGCAAAATCGAGGTCGTCAAGCTGTGTCCACAGTGTCCACTGTATTCCACTTCGTCTGTGCTCTGTGGTCCTCTTCATGACCCAGTCTATGGCCAGTAGGAAGAGGAACGGAGACAGCAAACACCCCTGCCTGACACCGGTTCTGACCTGGATCTCCCTGGTGAACTGCCCTTCGTGGATCACGCGACATGTCATGCCATTGTAGCTGCTCTTGATCAGGTGGACGAGCTTTGTGGGCACACCGTAGTGTCGTAGGAGTTTCCACAGTCTCTCGGTCCACGCTGTCAAATGCTTTCTCATAATCCACAAAGTTGACGTACAGCGGGGAGCTCCACTCCGGAGACTGTTCCACGATGATGCGGAGAGTGGCGATCTGGTCTGTACATGATCGGGTTTTCCTGAATCCTGCTTGCTGGTCTCTCAGCTGGGGGTCAACGGAGCTCTTCATTCTCTCCAGGATGATCCTGTTGAAGACCTTTCCTGGTACTGACAGCAAGGTGATTCCTCTGTAGTTGGAACACTTGATGAGGTCGCCTTTCTTGGGAAGCTTGATTAGGTACCCCTCCTTCCAGTCAGCCGGCATCACCTCCTCTTCCCAGATCTTTCCAAACAGTGGGTACAGCATCTCTACTGTTGTCTCTAGGTCTGCTTTCAGAGACTCCGCTGGGATGCCATCTGGCCCTGCTGCTTTGCCGTTCTTCAAAAATGCCACTGCTCTTCTGATCTCTTCCCGGCTGGGTCTGTCATAGCTGATGGGTAGGTCGGTCTCTGCTGGCTGGATGTCTGGGGGGTCGGGTGGGCTGGGTTTGTTCAGTAACTCTTCAAAATACTCGGCCCATCTGTCGAGTTGGTCTGCTCTGTCTGCAATAGGCTTGCCTTCTTTGTCTTTTACTGGTCTTTCTGTATGGCCATACTTGCCCGACAATCTTCTGGTAATGTCGCAGAGCTGTTTCACGTTGCCGCTGCCTGCTGCCTTTTCTGCCTCTGCTGCCAGGCTGTCTGTGTAGGTCCTCTTGTCTGCCCTGATACTTCACCTCGCGGTTTGCTTCCGTATATCCCTCCTGTGCCCTTGCTTTGGCTGCTCTCGTACGACTGTTGTTGACAACTGCTTTCTTCTTCTTCCTCACTTCTATCTTCTTCAAGGTCTGTGCCGACAGCCAGTCCTTGTGATGGTGTTTCCTGAACCCTACAGTGTCTTTGCAGGTTGAGTTCAGCGCCTCTCTGCCTTCCACTGCTGCTCTGTGGTGACCGCCTCCTCTTCATTTACTAGCTCCTGTAGCACTTGAAACCGGCTGGACAGCACCAGTTTGAAATCTTCTCTCACTCCAGTCTCTCTCAGGAGGCCTACATTATAGTGCTGTCTTCTTGTTGTCTCTGTGCGGCTTTTCTTTAATCAATCCAGACCAAAAAGGTGACTGCCAAGCGTGTGAAATGCAAAGAAGTACCCAACGGAGAAAGAAACACGCTTAGAAAAAACGGTACAACACAATTTATTAATATTTCGGGTAAATACCCTTTGTCAAAATAGACAAACAAACAGAGACATTAGCCGCTACTTATCTTCATATGCAGAAGGAATGTGGCAACCGAATTCCACATTCCTTCTGCCACATTCCTTCTGCATATGAAGATAAGTAGCGGCTAATGTCTCCGTTTGTTTGTCTATTTTGACAAAGGGTATTTACCCGAAATATTAATAAATTGTGTTGTACCGTTTTTTCTAAGCGTGTTTCTTTCCCCGTTGGGTACTTCTTGGCTTTTCTTTAACTTGAGCTTTATTCTTAAGGTAAGAAGATGGTGGTCTGAGGCGACATTTGCTCCCCTCCTCACTCGAACATCTTGAAGGCATCTTCTAAATTTCTTGCTAATGCAGATATGGTCTATTTGGTTCTCTGTAGTATGGTCAGGTGAGACCCAAGTTGCTTTGTGTATTCTTCTGTGTGGGAAGATGCTGCCTCCAATGACAAGTCTGTTTAGAGCACAAAAGTCTACAAACCTCTCCCCATTCTCACTCATCTCCCCTAGTCGCTGTGTCCCCATCACCACTTCGTATCCGGTGTTAACACTTCGTATCCGGTGTTGTCCTCCCCTATTTTGGCATTAAAATCGCCCATGATGATGGTGATGTCTCGCTCCGCACATTTGTCCACAGCACTCTGGAGTCGGTCGTAGAACTCTTGTTTCTCTTCCTCGTCACTGTCATTAGTGGGCGCATAACACTGGATGACGTTCAGCTTGATCTTTTTCTTGGTTCTTAAGGCTGCTGTGATAATTCTTGGCCCAAGAGGTTCCCAGCCCATCAGCGCTCTCTGTGCCACTGGTGACAGCATGAATGCTACTCCTTCTGTATGGGGGGCATTCTCCTCTTCATGACCTGAATACAGAATCATCTCCCCACTTAACAGCCTTTTCTGGCCAGACTGCGTCCATCTGGCTTCACTGATACCTAGCAGGGAAAGGTTGTACTTTTGCATTTCCGCTGCTATCTGGGCGGCCTTGCCGCTCTGGTACATGGTCTTGACATTCCATGTGCCCATGGTTGTGTCCCTGGATAGAGAGAGGCGGCTCGGTCCTGTGACTTCCGAAGACTTCCGGCTTTCACCACAGGACGTCATAAATCTTCTGGTAGACGAACATTCCTCCTCCAGGAAAGGAAAGGCTTTTTGTCTTTTCGTCGGCGTTTTTGTAGCTATTTCTTTATTTGCAGGGTGGGGAAGCTACCCCCACGCCCAACCCCTTTACTAGGAGGACCAGGGGTTTTCTGTCGGGGTCACCTTCCCTCAGACCATGTTGGTTCACGGCACCTTATTTCATTCGGCGCACCCCTCTCGCGAGGGACCCCCTATCCACCACCCAGGGGACGCGCCTCAATGCCATATGGTCCCAGCGCGAGGACAGGGATGAATACAGTTTTGTAATTAAATTGAATTACGCCTCGTTTGTCCGGTTGTTTGTTACTTATGTTTGTTCCTACGAAAAAGGGAGACTGCTAGTGCTAATAATTTAGGAAAACTACCCAGTAAAGTAGGTAAAACACTGTCAGGGTGGAGAACTGTGTGTTAATGATCATACATCTAGTTGGCCAAAGCACACAAAAAAGAAATAAAAAAGAGAGGATCACTAAGCTAAGTAAGTGACTGAAAGCAATGAATATTCTTTTGACAGTGCTTTTACCTGCTTTATTTAGTAGTCTTTGTAAATTGTTTTTTCTTCTTTGGTGGAGTATCTTGCAACACTGGAGATGCTTGCGTCAACTGTTCCTTCATCAACACATTCAGTCTTTCTCCATCATTTTGTATCCCCCATGCTCGTCTTTTCAACAAATTGACAGTAGCATGCATCTCTTCACCACCCTGTTCCCCGTGTAATACTAAACCAAATCCCCATCTACTAATCCATGGAACACAGTGGGCTTCTAAAATGTGCTGTTTTGGTGTGATTCTTGTAGTTGGGAAGTGTTTCCTAAAGCAGTCCATGTACTGGCATATGGCTTCCTCAATAACAGACACCATGAGTAAGATGTCTCTCAAGACCTGTGAGCTAGACCCTGTGCCTTCGTTCCTTCTTTTTTAATGTAAAGATGCAATTGTACCAGTTGTTACAGCTATTGTAAATGAGTCCCTCTTGCACGGCACTGTACCTACCTGTTTCAAAACTGCAATTGTTAAGCCGCTCTTAAAGAAACCTTCACTTGATCCCAACAGTTTGAAAAACTACAGACCCGTATCCAACCTACCTTTTCTTTCAAAGCTTCTGGGAAAGATAGTGCTCACACAGCTACTAGACCATGTCAAGAATAATGGTCTGAGGCATGTGTTCCAGTCAGCATATAGGTCTGGTCATAGCACGAAGACAGCATTGCTGCATGTTGTGAATGACCTACTTGCTGCTAGCGATGAAGATCTAATCTCTGTTCTGACTCTGCTCGATCTGAGCGCAGCGTTTGATACAATTGACCATGACATTCTACTTGCCCGCCTTCGTGATGTGTTTGGCATTCAAAGCACTGCACTGAAATTTTTCCAATCCTACTTTGTTGGTCGCTTGCAGATGGTTTCAGTGGCAGGATTTGAGTCCCACCCTGTTGAGCTGCTTTGTGGCATTCCACAGGGGTCGGTTTTGGGGCCTGTTTTTTTATACTTTGTTATACACAGCCCCTGTCGCATGTCATTGAGCGTCACTTTGTTTCTTATCATTTATATGCAGATGATACAGAATTGTACAAACACTCCCTTCGCGAACATGTTGATCGGATGGTACAGTCTATGGAGGCTTGTATTTGTGATGTTCAGAAGTGGACCACGCAGAACGGTGACAAAACTGAGTCCCTCCTAATGACGTGCTCCTCTACGTGCAGTGCTGATCTTCCTGAGTCAATGATGGTGGGCGAGAGCGCCATCTCCTTTTCTAGCTCGGCCCATAACTTGGGTGTCATTTTTGACAACAGGCTGACAATGAAGGAACAAGTGAAGAAAGTTTGCCAGCTTGCCTTCATTGAACTCAGAAGGATCAGCACTGTTCCACATCTGCTGACTGTTGAAGTTACCAAAACACTTGTTACCTCCCTTGTGCTGTCCCTAATAGACTATTGCAATTCTCTTTAGTTCGGTGTTCCGCAAAATCTTCTTGACCAAATCCAGAGAGTCATGAACTGTGCTGCACGTCTGATTTTTCGTGTACAAAAACGTGAACACATTATGCCTCCACTAGCTGATTTGCACTGGCTGCCAGTTTCATACAGAATTCAGTATAAAGTCTGTGTTATTTGTTTCAGCATCATTTCTGGTTCTGCCCCTCCTTACTTATCTGATCTTGTCCAGCTGTATACACCATCCTGCTCACTACGTTCTGCTTTAGACACTCGTGTTTTCCGTATCCCTAGATGTAATAAGGTCACTCAAAGTTATCGTGCATTTCGTATTTTGGTCCCATTACATGGAATGCTCTCCCAGCTGATGTGTGTCACTCATCATCTCTTTCCATTTTCAAATCCAAGCTTAAAACACACCTTTTCTCTGTTGCATATATGTAAAGACCATTTTGTCTGGCGGCTCATCGTGTGTGTGTGTGTGTGTGTGTGTGTGTGTGTGTGTGTGCGTGTGTAAGAGAGAGAGAGAGAGAGAGAGAGAGAGAGAGAGAGAGAGAGAGAGAGAGAGAGAGTTTTCTGCGCCTTGAAAATCAATGTATTTTTGTTGTTGTATGTGCTTGTGTTTGTATTTTGTTTTGTGTTTCATTACTGTGATTGTAAAGCGCCTAGAGCACCTTGCTGATTAGGCGCTATACAAATTACCTTTATTATTATTATTATTATTATTATTATTATTATTATTATTATTATTATTATTATTATTAAGTACTCTTACTGGAGCAAAGCTGAGTAGTATGAAACTTGTTATCAGTAAAGCTTTAGAGGACAATAAAATCGATGATGATGAGTTTAAGAGAGTGCAGGATGATTTGGACAATTACAAACGGCAAAAGTCTGAATTCAAAATAAGATGCATAGTCAACCCATGAATGTTGAAGAACTAAAAACAACTTTTTTAGAAGAAGGGAAAAGATAGTAGTGAAAGAGACCATAGAAAAAGTGCAAGGTCTTCTAAACAAATAAAGATAAGTATTTATAATCATTCTTTATTTCTGTCATACAGTTCACAGAGATGTCGCATTCAACTATTCAACACCATCAGCTTCACAGCCAGAATACTGTTTAGGAAAAAAAGATATTTTGCTGTCCATGTAACTTGACAAATTTGTCCATGTAACTTGATGACTTGAGACAAGAACTTGTAAGAAATTAAGTCAGGTCACTTACAAGTACTTATTTTAACTAATTATTTTTAAGATAGAACGCAATGGGCTATATTTGGTATCGTTGAAAAGAGCGTTTCCTGGCTTTTTTCACGGTGCCTGGCGCATGTTTGAATTCAAGAGAAAACTGCATCAGATTCTGATGAGAAATTTTCAATTTAATTTTACTCGTAGTATATGTTATCTGGGACTGATCATGCGCACATGCGCCGGCTATCGGTGAAAAGCTCATTCAAAAACCTTTTGATCGATATATCAACTGACACGGACGATCAAATCTTGGATTTGCGCGGTGGCTTTAAAACTGACACCCCAACGCGCAAACACGACTTCACAATGCCGCCCGCGATAGAAGCTTCTTTCATCAATGATAACGCAACGTTCCTTGTGATTTAAAGAAAACATTGTGCATGTACACAAATGTTTATGATTAATGACAAGCAAAGAAATTTTCAGCATTATAAACTTAAACTGATTGATAGAATTGATTATTTGGACCCGCAGTTTAATTTGTACTGTGTGTAATTGATTTCCAGCCTGAACTTCATGCCCTTCTCATGAGGTATAATTTCTTTTGACCTAAATGACAGCTTTGACAAGTCTAGTCCTACTGAAATGCATGCCATATTTACTGCAATACTTCAGAGTTGCACTTGAATTTTTCTGAGACAAATATATTAGATGGTTTCTTTGAAATAACCGTTTTAGTCTACAAGAAGAACGACAACTCTTTGCCAGGTAGCAGACGTATTTTTCATAATGCCAGCTCGTTTGGTTTTACTAAGAAAAAAAACAATGTTTTTGTGTTGTATGTTTTTCTAGTCATTGAAAAGTACTTGTAAATAAAGAAAACGATACTTTTACTCTTTTTGTCAGTTTCTTACTATAGACAAAAGAAAATCACATTAAACAATAGTTTCGATGTTTTAAGTTTGATTTAGATTGATTGATTGATTGTACATTGCTTAACGTCCCGACAGCAACAAGGCTTTCTCAGGACGTGCCTGCACTGCTTGTGAAAAAAAAACTAAACAGAAAATTGAATGTATGTCGCCAGCCGGTCAAATACATTAAATAAACCTACAACATGGGGCATAAATAAAGCTAAGACCATTTAGCAACACACATCCAATATCAAGAGCTACAGGCAGTGCAGACAGTAGGGAGAGTTTTAAAAAGGCAAATACAGATGAATGGACCTCGGGTAGACAGAAACACATGCCCCAGAATAGAGAGAAAAACCCACCCTGTGGGGCTGACCAGGGTGACCCTGGGAACTAAAAAATACCTAACCCCACCCAAGTCCCCCAGGGCAGACCCGGGTGGGGGAAGTTTGATTTAGACAAACACTTCAAGATGCTGTCAGACAGAATTCAACGGAGGAAACGAGGAGGATCAACCAAAACCTCCACCATTTCAATCAACAACAAACTTTTCTTAAAGCTGAATATATGCCACAATGACGGCAAACAACACCAGACATTCAGACTTCATTTAATGAGATTTGCTACTCTGCAGGTTTGCCTAACTATCCAGTAATTTCAAAATATAGACTTGAAGAAAGACATGAATTTTTTTTTTTTTACCAAGAAATGAGTGCTACCATCCCAGTCCACTTATCTTTTCCGGTCCACTCTTCTATATCTTCTCAGCCGACCACCATCTCAAACGACTGCATATTTATCTTCTTTTGCAATCATAGCAGATTCATGCCTGTACGACTGAAGCTAGCATCCATAAGTTGTAAAGAAGGTGTGCCCTTCAGTGAGCACTGACCTGAAACGATGGGTGCAAAATGTTTGTCCTTTCTTGATTTTGCTAATGTAAGCAAACCCCAGAAAATGCTTACTCGGTTAAAAAAAGACCTACACCGAATCCAGAATCTGTACCCGCCCCTCCCCCCCTCCCTCTCACTCCCCCCCCCCCCCCCCACACACACACCCCTCTCGCGTCAACGGACAGCACCTCTCTGAGGGACGTAAGCCTCTGTCTCTAATCCTCCCCACCCCACCCCCCTCCCCCTCGTAACAAATAGCACCTCTCTGAAGGACGTGAGACCCTGTTTCCACCCCCACCCCCCCACCCCCTTCCGTTACTCCGTTAACAGTATTTCAGAAAAGCAATTTTGTTGTTAAAATGTGTATTTGTTTAATATGTTTTCTAATCCCCTGTGAATTTGACTTTGAGACAGGTCACTGAAACCAGTATGTGTAGAAAGGTCGTCGCACACAATTATATCATTGGTCCAAGTTTGCAGAGTGTCGATTGGATAGACTCCGAGAAAATGCCAACGTTGAAGTTTACGACGACGAAGGATGGATAGACGACCACTGATTACATAGATTCACATTCCGCACGTGAATCTAAAACTTAAAATTATCAACTCCGTTTTTGCTTATGACCATTTCTCACACTACGAGCTACCAAATACTAAAACTTGACGAAAATCGGTAGAGTGGTTCCAGAGACATCGCCCAGACAAAAACGAAAGCAGTGGAAACAAATAGGACCTCGGCTTTGGTACAAAACACATCGTCTAATCTAATACTGACCAGATATGAAAATTTAAACAATTCTGTTGGTTGCTTCTGGAGAAATCACCTGCTCAAAACCCAGACAGACACACAGCTACAGTGACACATCGGATAACTCCAGTAGAACCCTTCTCAGGAACGGGGGAGGGGTAAGAAGAGGTATCTTAAACAAGGAACACGAGGCAGATAACCACTTTGCTTGTTTCCATAGCCAACAGATGTCCTGAAGCTGGTAATTTTGAAAACTGATGGTAATGCATTCAGAATTCCATGTAAGATATTTATAGCGCTAGAATGCAAGATATGTCATATTGCTGTGTTAATATCTGAAATATACTTGGTTTAATGTGAAATTGTCACACAGAAGGGGGTCTGTCGTGTTTCTGTGTACATGTTAGTGTCTGATTCATATGCTTACGATGAAAATTACCTAAAATATAACGTTTTAGTGAAGGGTGTATAAACCATGTAAACCCTCATTTTGACACATGTCCAAATTGCATTTTTGGTCATTTTAGGTATGCTATAATTGCAAACGTATCAATCTGTGGGTCTAGAAAAACGGTCGGGAATGGAACTAACATTGTTAACCACCTCTCCGTCGATGACACTGTCCTCTCTGATCACAAAACTGTCTCCTGCACATTGAAACTCACCAAGCCTCCTCATCCTAAAGTTCTGATAACATCTAGGAACTTAAAGCGCATGAATGTGTCTGATTTCAAAGCAGATGTTAAACTAGTGGCATCCTCTCTGGCTGATTATCCAAATGATGCTCTCGTGGAGAACTACAAGGTCGCTCCGTGATGTCTTTGATTGTCACGCGCCCCTCAGGTCCAGGCGTATAACGTCACGTCCGTCCGCTCCGTGGATCACTGATACCGTCAGAGACGAGAAGCTTGAACGACGTAGACTTGAGCGCCAGTGGCGGGCTAGTCAGCTTACAATCCATCGCGAGCTCTACACACGTAATCATGTCAAGTCAGTGGAACAAGCTGCCTGAAGGGAATTTTACAGTGCTAGAGTCTCCAGCTGTTCCTCTAGCAGACAGTTGTACGCAGCATGCAATGAGCTGCTTGGTAAACAGAAAGGGCCTGTACTTCCCACTAACATACCTGCAGCTAAACTACCTGACAGGTTCTGTGTGTACTTTGACGATAAAATCAGCGAAATTCGGGATGACCTTGAAGTCAGGGCTGGCAACGCAACCTTTCATCCATTTGACGGTGTTTGTCTGTCGGAATTGTCCTGTAACAAAGCAGTTTGTGTCTGAACTCATCCCCAAATCCCCATGTAAATCGTGTGTGCTTGACCCACTTCCCACAAATTTACTGAGAGACTGTGTGGATCCGATTCCTGTGAATACATGCATTATCAACAATTCCTTGACGTCTGGCACTGTACCTCCTCAGTTCAAGCAGGCTGTTGTCACACCATTGTTAAAGAAACCTGGACTAGACCAAAATGACTTGAAAAACGTTCGTCCCGTTTCCAAGCTTCTATTTATTTCTAAGCTGTTAGAAAAGGCTGCCTTGCATCAGCTCTTGGATCACGTGTCAGGAAATGACCTGCTAGAGTTGTATCTGTCCGCTTACCGCAAGCATCATAGCTGTGAAACAGCTCTTCTTCATGTGACCAACAGCCTGCTTACTTGCGCTGACTAAGGACGTGTGTCACTCTTGTCATTATTGGACCTGTCTTCAGCGTTTGACACGCTCGACCACAACATCCTTCTGAATAGACAGTGCATCTTTTGGTATCCGTGGACGGGTCGTTGACTGGTTCTCCTCATTATTGTCTGACAGGTTCCAGCGTGTTATCATACAGAATTCTACTTCCGCTCCCCTCCTTCTGAGATACGGCGTGCCCCAGGGCTCAGTTCTCGGACCGGTCTTGTTTTCTTTGTACACCAAGCCTGTATCTGAGGTGATCGCCAGTAAATGTTGTGAACATCACAAATATGCCGATGACACACACCTGAAGAAAGATGCTCCTCTCAAACAGTTCCCGTCTCTTCTGCATGACATGGAACAATGTATAGAAGCTGTTGACTGGATGACAGAAACAACCTAAAGCTCAATGAAGGAAAAACAGATGCCATTGTGGTAGGCACTCGCTCCAGGGTGAGTGTCTCCCATGACGAGTCCTGTGCCGCTATGTGAAGGCTTGACTACTGTAACTCTGTAATGTCAGGTATTTCAAACGATCTGCTCTAACAGGCTCCAGAAGATTCAAAACCAAGCAGCAAGACTTGTACTGAAAAAATCAAAGCATGACCACATCACTCCCTTGCTTAAGTAGTTACACTGGCTTCCAGTGAAGTTCAGAATTGAATACAAAATTGCTTCCCTCGTTTTTCAGGCCTTTGATAAAACACTCCCGGCATACTTGTCCTCCAGTCTCCATGTCTATACACCAGGCAGAGTATTGCGCTCCAGCACTGACAACAGAATATTGACTACCCCCAGAGTGTCCCTAAAAACCTTTGGACAGCGGTCCTTTTCTTTCCAAGCTCCCATGTGTGGAATGGTCTTCCCCATGATACTCGCCATGGGCCATCTTTGGCCATTTTCAGGGCTAGACTGAAAACATTTTTTTTTCAATCTGGCCTTTAAAAGGGATTGATAAACCCTACGTTTTCCCATCAACATGTATATACAACTATCTGATCAGGCTCTTGAAATGTTATGTTATTATTTTAGTATTGTGTCAGTGTGCATTTGGACATACGAATGATTGCGGTTTTTTTGGTATGTTGTCGGTACCTTAGTTAATTTCAATTAGTTAGATTATGTAGCTGTAAAGCGCTCTGAGCCTTTTTTGTGGGGATATTGCGCTATAGAAGAGTTATATATTATTATTATTTGTCATTACAGAATCGGCAGGTACTGTTTATGAGGCACTAAACACACATCTTTTTGGCAATTTGTATAGTCTGGAGCTGTCATCAGACCAAACTAATAATTTAAGATTGAATAATAAGTTACATAATCATGTTCCTTGAGTGTATGGAAGGACGTCTCCTTGAGTCAATTGAGCAGCATCTACAATCCTGCTCAGGCAATTTTGCAAGGAACAGACACACATGAGTGATTTTTAAACGTTTCGCGCCCCATACCTGCACCAGTTACGTTCAAAAGCAAATCTCCGATATCAAAAGCATAAAGGGCTACAAAACAACAACAAGAACAACAGTCTGTGCCATTCTTTGCAAGAAAACAAGCAGGAATAGTCGTCAGTGTGCTTACACTTAGCAACAAACACGGAAACAAGTTCGCCCTTCGTCATACCGCCGTGAAATGGCCTTAGTCGCCTGCTTGGCGTTAAACCCAAATAACTAACTAATTAACCTTCGTCACGAATTCCTCAAAATTATATTTGCTGTTAACAAACAGCAGGCTCCCAGTTGCAGTAAACTGATTTTGGCAGTCTTTGTGCTAACTCGAGATGTCTGCTACAGATCCACTCGTAACATTTGTTTTGTGGGCATGTCTTCTACTGGCCATACAGACGCCATCTTCCATGGAAAGTCAGTGCATTTTGCAGTTATAATGTCAACTAACTGATGCTTCTCTGAAAATTCCGAAGGGAACGCACGGTATGGACTAAAACGACCTTGCGAATTTATAAAATTGGGGGTGGGGGTTGGGGGGGGGGGGGGACAGCTTGTTGCGTCGTAGCTAACCGAGTTTACAACGTTATATGGTCGGCAAAGTATGTAAGAAATCAGAAAATGTATTTGTATTTGTTTATCTATATATGTAGCACTACATTCCTGCACAATTTGAAGTAGTTTGAAATTACGATGTTCCGAAAATGGACAAAATGATGATTTGTCGAATTAATTTGGACTAAAACAAATTTTTGATGGCAATCACGAAAAATTGAAATAATGTTAGTTATGTTTAGATTTTGAATATAGCATCATAAAACACAGGAAACACAGCAAAACATCCACCGTAAGCTTTGTAGGATGCCAGGCGGGGAAAAAATATTGTTTTGGGTCCATGTACGTGTGTAACGACTGGCCGACTTTATTGCAGCATTAATTCTTTTACCAAATGGAAAGCATGTATTTCAGCTGCATAGTCGTACAGTTCGTATGTGTTCTACATTTACTTATAGAGCCAAATAAAGTGTACATATTCAAATTGCGATGCTATATGGGCTCAAACTTTGATGAAAATGCAGTTTCGCATGATGATCAGCTCATTTGTCAGTAACCACTCAGTTTCTTTGTCCAAGTGAATTTTGTAACAAATTTGGACCGATTGGCTCAAACTTGGACTGATGATAGTTAGCAATGAAAGGATGTGTCGTAAAAGTCACTAGTTCCAAGGTCAAGGTTATGTTTTGTTTACATACACAGGATCACCGAAACTACCAGATGAAATTGCTTGAAAATCGACGTTTAGACAGAGATTATCGAAACAGAGTGTTTAATGCAAGAGTTAGATTGCTAACCTAAAGATCAAGGCCGTGGCGGCCATGTTTAGTTTATGGTCACATATTCTTTTGCCGGCAATATCTGACACCATCGGACCGATTTGGCTCAGACTTGGATTAACGATAATGCGTAGTGACAGGATGTTCTGAGAACAAGAATTAATTCACTGGCTCCAAGGTCAAAGTTATAGAGCCGAGATTTGTGTCTTCTCTGTTCATATGAGATATTTGAAACTAATGGGTTAGTGTGCTAGAAATGTGGTGTTTTGATATTAATGGAAGAATGTGTTTAGCATAATAATTTCGTCACTACCTTTTAGGTGAAGGCCGTGGCAGCCATGTTGATGTATTTTGTACAGACAGTATCTCTACACCCATTCAACACTGAGCTGATTATTTATAGACCTTACTAAAAAGTGTGTATTGAAGAAAAAACAAGTGGTTATCACAATGTCAAGATCATGGCTGCCATATTAGAATTTGGTTTGTTGTATGTGAGATATCCGAAATTACTGAATTGATTTACTTCAAATTTACTACGTTGACAGAAATGAACAAAAGAGTGCGTTTGCATGATGCAAATATCAGATCACAATTTGGGTCATGGCCGCCATGCACGTATTTGCCTATTGCCTTTTTATGATAGTCCCCTTAATAAAATGTGCTTGATGGATATGTACAAAAGAATTGTTGTCAAGCATAAATAAACTACGATACGATCTCGAAAGTTGGAACTGTGACATCTAAAATTGTTCGCACGTCATAATCACACTGAACGTACATGTATGTATTTTTCCGCAGTACCTCAGAAAGCATGGGACAGATATGGTCAAACTGAAACGGATGACAGTTTTAGTTGTAAGGAAGTTTTATTTACAAAAAGGAAATCGATAAAGAATAATAATTAAGATGAAGGGTGTAGCACGAGACTTTGCTCTTTTTACACTCAAAGTATCAAAATGACTGAAGTGGGTTGGGGGAAGGAAAAAATATGACCTTCACTGGACAAATATTGAAAAGTCTGAAAAGGAGAGAGAGAGAGAGAGAGAGAGAGAGAGAGAGAGAGAGAGAGAGAGAGAGAGAGAGAGAGAGAGAGAGAGAGAGAGAGAGAGAGAGAGAGAGAGAGAATGAATGGTACTTTATTTCTCAAGGATGGAAACAATAGTCGCACAGGCCTCTTTTCATGTTTGTCCTTGCTAAATTACAACATTAAAAGCAACATTAAAACAATATGTCAACAGCACAAAACAAGCGGCTTCACCCACAGGTCACTTGTGTTACATTCCGATACAAGTTCCAAAGTCGCTGAAGATTACACACACACACATGAAAATGACAGGTTCTTGGGGGGGGGGGGGGTGCGATGTAAAGTGTGTTTATAGAAAGCGACTGCACACTTATGATACAGCTACTCATGTGTAGGAATTTAGTAAACAGGCAAAACACCACGATAAAGGGAGATATTATGTAAAAGCTAACAAGTGCAGAACGGAGGACCACAGGAAATCATTGACATGACTCTTTTGGGCATATTATCTACGTTTCTTTCAAGTTTGCTCAGAGATATATTTAAAAGCTTTCGTCCTAAACAATGGAAGATGTCTCGTTTGCTGTGTATGTGGAGGAAGTGAGTTCCATAAATAGGCACCCGCGTACGAAAGGCTGGATTTAAACAAGTCAATTCGGGGCCGTTCAATGTCGAGACTGTTCCTCAAAGTGCTGTAGACCCTTTCGCTCTCAGTGAAAAGCTTAGCCAGGTAAAGGGGGGCTTTCCCGTTCAGTGCTGTGTGCATAAGAGAGAGAAAGGGAGAGAGAGAGAGAGAGAGAGAGAGAGAGAGAGAGAGAGAGAGAGAGAGAGAGAGAGAGAGAGAGAGAGAGAGAGAGAGAGAGAGAGAGAGAGAGAGAGAGAGAGAGAGAGAGAGAGAGAGAGAGAGAGAGAGAGAGAGAGAGAGATACATGTGAGTGTCTGAAACAAAATGGGGTTGTGGAGGGGAGGAAGTGGAAGGATTCCACTCTCTTCTCTGAGGAGGATGGTGGTTTCTGAACTCCCCAAATTATTTTAGTACATTTGGGCCACCTGGATGCTTGGGTTGGGTGGGTGGATCGGAGAGGGGGTGGGAGGGGGAGAGTGGGGTTTAGTACCCGCCCCCGCCACCTCCCCCCACCAATACTCACCCGAAATCTGCCCCTGAGAGTCACAGGCCGGACTTCTTTGTCACGTTCTACTTGGTGTTATATATTTGAAACAGTCTGTACTTTGTTGGTCGCTACGATTTATCGCAGGTATTACTTTGTTTTATATTAAAAAAAAATTTAAAAAAAAATACCAGAAGCCGATCTTACCGGTAAGTAATTGACACTGTGGTAAACGCATTACATAGACCCGCTTTTCTATGCTCACGAGTCAGACGACGTATAGCCAGGAATTTAGAACACTGTCGTACACTCAACAGAGATGTATACAAATTGCACAAATTGTGATTTAGATCTGGACAGTTAAATGACGTTTTAATTTATCCAAGTTAAAGAACGCCTTTCTAAATTTAGCGGTAAACCCCAACAAAGTGCGCAACTGTATGAAAAATTGAAAACATGTCTGCACTGACTGTCTTCCACACACTCGTTGTAATGACTACAAGTAGACCTAACAAAACCAATAACATCTTGGGGAAGGGAAAGAGATAAACTTATCGCCGTATAAAGCACTTTTACGACAAGTCAAATGATTTAAATGGAAGTGAGTGGGAAGAATAGGTAACAACAGTGCTCTGAGAGCATGTGCACAGCGTCAAGCTGCCGAAATATGTATGACCAGGCGATGGTCACAGTGGACCCTCACTTGAGCGGAAGGTGGGTCTGTCTTCAGACTTGTGCCGCTACAATTTTGAAGTAATCACGAACATATTTAGTGATTTTAAAAGCTGTTACGTGCCGCTTCAAATCTAGGTGGATCCCTCCCCCCCTCTTGATTTTTGCTCAGCAAAAGTTGGTGCCCAATAGAAAACTTTCCACTGTCAATAGTGTATGTTTTCTTCGAAATTTGGAGTGTGGATTGTCCTAGAAATACCAAGGAGCTCACGCTGTTTTCAAAATTGTTTTCAGTTTTTCTGTAGGTGCAAAACTCGGACGACACGAGTGAATTGAAAATGCGATGTTTAAACGTTTTTATTGCTGAATCGCTGCGCCGGAGCCGTTTACGACGTAAAAACGCGGCCACGGCCGAAAGGTCGGCCGATTTCCACATGTAAAGTAAAGAAAACTACGCAACATATCCACATAATTCTTTTTGACGGATCAGACAGTAAGTATTTGTTTACCAACATCTATCTCCTTGATTGAAATGAACCAACAATTATGTTTTTACAAGTGTCTGAAATGGGCGCGTTGTGAAGCGCACAGTCTAGTACGCGTGAGCCTAACAACGGAAAATAATGCGGTTTGCATGATTGGGAAGAGAACTGAGGAAAGTTGAAGTCAATTTAATATTAAGTGTAAAATGTTCAGCCAACATAAAATATTCACCTCTGAATCTTAGTAAACTATGTTTGTTTGGTTGTCTGAAATAAAGCGCAGTGTTGCAAGAAGAATAAAAGGTCTTTGCTTACACCAAGGTCATATGCGAGTTCAGGCCTACCTGTTTCTCCTTTGCTGATAGCCCGGACGAACTGATAGTCACTCTAGAAATTCGAGATCTCTTTTGAGACATGATTCTGGGTGTTCAGGTTTTGTAAAAAATCATGAATTGTTTTGTTCAACATGCATAAACTGTCCACACATCATTCGAAGCCCGGCAATTCCAACTGCCGGACCCTGACGTTATCGTCTCTCTGCGCATGTTTGGCCATCCAACGTCTGCGGTCCGTCTTTTTACCCAAATGAACTCTAAATAAACCCAAATGATATCTATACAATATGTAAACTGTGTGTTAACACCCCTACCAGCTCGTAGACCGGCCAAACGCATACCAAAATACAGCGCTTGGAGTCCGTGCTATATTAAAAGCGCGTAGAAGTGGTGGCGCACAAATACCTGACAAAGGAGGAAGAAAATAATGCCTAATATTAATGCTATACTGTGTCCAAAGCTGTTCTGCTACCTGGAAGTACGTCGTAACTTTGAAGCAAAGCGTCACCGCTTGACGCTTGTCTTCGAATCGACCCACTCGGGACCGGACGCCATCTTGGTTTATAAATTTGCGGTGGAAAAATACTTAAGGTTGTATACTATACCTACATTTTTAATTAAAAACTGCCCTTTATAGGGTTTTTCGAGAGCCTTGTTAAGTCTGGCGGCTATTGCCACCCTGACAGACCCATGATCCCGGGCATATTTGTAAGTTTGAGCCGTTTGCGTAAGGTACCCCATGAACAAAAACACGCAAAAAAGCTAATTTCAGAACACAATAAAAACTTATCGAATAGTGTGTTAAAATGATAAAGAAACATCTAGATCACTTCATATAGTATGTTAGTATTTTCTCATAAAAAATGTTTGTTCTGATAATTGGAATTCTAAGTGCAATCTTTAAAAGTGTATTTTGTAAATTTGCAAATTGCCCGGATGTTATCAATAACATTACAAGTGTTTGCAATGTTGGGCAATTGCTCAGGCCCTTTTTATTCGATAAAGTCGTACTTTAGATCATATCACACACATTATTTATGAAAAAAAAAAGGGGGTCCCGCGCAAAAATTGGCACTTTGGGTCGTTTGCGAGAGCATTTTCAAAAAGGGATACAAGCGATGTCTGACTTCCGGCAGATCATATCTCCGCCGTAGCCGGTCCCAAGCCCGCATGAGAAAGGAGGGAATCAACTACGCCAAACGTACAAGTATAACCTACGCCCAAACTGTTGCAAACTACTAGTCTTCGATCACTATTAGTGGCAGTGGGAAAGTAAACTGCAACAAACAACAACGGCAGATACGGGATGAGAAGGTTTATCTATAAGTAATTAAATGCACCAATCGTCCCTTAGTAATTGAGTTGGTGCAGCGGTTAGATACTGTTTTGCCACCCAGGTAACCAGGGTTCAATCCTCGTAGATGGATATTTTTTTTCCTGCTCAAACATTTGAAACCCATACAGTTTCTACTTCGCTGAATGAAACAAACGCACACACAAAAAAAAGCAAAGCAAAAAAAAAAATATATATATATATAAAAGAAACGCGTGGTAATTTTATTTTTTTATTTAAAATATGCGATTATCATCACTGTTGTAATGTAGATGTTAAACCATGAACCCACCAACAAACCACTTTCAGTCTTGGATAAAAATGCATACTGGTTACCTCGGTACATTTGTTCATTCATTTTTTTTTTCAGCCAGGCATTGTGTGAGCATGTTTACATTACATGTTTACATTCATTCAATCATTCACAGATTCACTGATGAAAAAGCACACCAAAGAGTGTTGTCACAGAGTGTTTTTTTTATTTTTCCTGGCATCATCTACAAACATTAATTAATGTGAATTTGTTTTAATATACCTGCTGCAAGCAATGCTACACGATCCTTTGGTGTATCCGTGAAAGCAGGTCGATGAACATCTCTGGTTGAAAGATGTTTGTGAACAGATTGGTAGTGGATGTACCTATCTCTCTAGCTGAATCTCAGTTTCCCAGCAGTTTTTGGTTACAAATTATAAGGAAACAAAACAAATGTCACATGTTTCAATATGCCCTGTTATGTTTACACATGATCGTTGTGAGTAAAGAATAATATCTGTGTTTATTTTCAAAACAAATGCTTTATTTGCAGACCTTCATTTAAAGTATACATGTACAGTCAAGTCTGTTGAAAGCATATTAGGCTACAATGCAAATAGGCACCTATACAAAGTAACTACCTCAAATACAAAATGTTAAACGTTTAGGGCTTAACATCTTTTGTCCATAAAAGGTGATTTCAAAGATGGGTCACAGAAATAGGGTCTGAACAAATTTTTATCCCAGCTGCATTCGAATCCAGGACGTTTGGGATGAGAGTCAAACACACTACCACCGAGCCACCCAGCTCCCCCTCAAAATACAGCTTTACTGCGGAACAACATATTTCAACTACATTATTCACATTTACCTTGACAAAGTGCTGACTTTATACAAGCTAGTGGGTGGAGAACAGTGGAGCTGATGTCATTTTCAGTTGTGTGCATGCCAACCGAGACTGACACTGGCAACCACTTGCTCATGAGGTATTTATTTGGGAGCCAACTACACAGTATATAAAAGAAGGGGGATAGGAGAGAAGGAATGACAGCACTTATGACCATTGCTTCTCGGTTTTCACTCGTGTCGACTGCTAGCTATGACGTGCGCCGCTCGCGGTGCCCTGCCAAACGCAGCGTTAAGTGTTGTGTACGCGATAGCTCAGTGTACGTGTTGTATTGTGTATCAGTTTTGACCGTGTATTGTAACCAAAATACAACACCATTGCTTAGTATTTAGCATGGTTAGATTTGGCCCGGGTAATAGTTTTTGTAATGCATATATGTCTTTCGGTTAACTATAACCTATCAGAGTGATAATTGCGATTTAGTAGCCTTTTTGATTTTCTGTGGCATTTCTGAGACCGCTTTAAGAATAAATATAAACTTTCCACTAATAGCCCATAATCTCAAATTAAATCCAGAGTACAGCTGGTAAAATTTCTTAAATTTATATTTAAAGATTATATTTTTACACTGTGTAGTTCAGAAGATATTCTAGCTCCTAGGGCTGGCAGTACTATAATTCAGATTTGCCATTTATATCAGTGCCAGACCCCTGTGAACTTTGCACCGACGCTGAACTTTGCACCGATGCTGGACTTTGCACCGACGCGGAGATGGTGGACGCCACCCCCTGCGTCTATAAGTACAGCTGCTCGCGTGGCAGACTTCCTTTTTTTTTTCATCAAACACCAGTACTTGTGACCGAATTAACTTCTGGCACCGGTGCCTTGGAGGAAACAGTTTTTTTTTAACCTAAACTGCGCGGGTTTTGGAGACCCTGTACTGCTTTCTGTTTCTGGTTTCTACTTTCTAGTTTTTGGTAGAAAATAAAGTAGCTCAACATGACCACGTCTCTGAGTCAATAAATCCAACAACCACCATCCAATTCTAAATTCTGACTCCTACCTCACCCCATCACAAATGGCGCTGCGAGCAGGATGGTTGGACAAAAAGAGACTCAGACGTGACAGAAAGCAGTGCAGGGCAACAAAAGTGTAGAGGGTGTGCTGCTACCTCAGGTTGACCACGACCAACATGGGGAGGAAGCGGAAGTGCCCGATGACGAAAATCCTCGTTGAACTGGAGGACCTTGATGGCAACGCCATGCTGAATGAGCAGGGAGAGCGGCGTCTACTGCCTCCACTCCCGATCTACAACGGTCGTGGCTACAGGGGTCCATCTTTTGCATCGTTCAAGCGGCGTGTGGAACAGGTCATGGCTGACCTCGGTGAGGACCTTGTCCACCAGATCCGCCCAGCTGTGTTTGTGAGATGGATCACATACGCATTGGATTATGGGGCAGACACGTACTACACGTACAATGCGACAAGGGAAGACAGGTCTTCTGCGGCTCAACTCCTTGCCTGCCTGCAACGCGAGTTCGGCGACGATTTAGCGCCACAGCCTCAGTATCCGGGTGCTACAGCTGAGACACCTCCAGTGCAACCGGACCTCAGCGACACCTCAATGGCACCAGTCGTAACACCTGCCCTGCAGCCACCCTCTCCATTGCTTTCCAAACCGCCATGCGTGGAAGCACATGTGACACAGTTGGTAGTGGAGGTAACTCCTGTCGATGTTCTCCATGAGCCAACTGTTCCCAAGTCACCGCATCCGTGCACATCTGCACAAGAGGTGGCTGAACCTGCTGAGAGGCCACCCGCACCGTCTGCCGAACACTCTTGGAAGTCTTGTGGCCCACCGCAGCCAGCTGGGCACTCGCGACCCCCGCTTGTCTGTTGGGGATGTAATATGCCAGGACACCGCCGCCTTGATTGTCCCAGTGACCAACAGCGACAAACATTCCAGCAGCACAGAGAGTTCTCGATGCCCTCTGGCCATGTAGAACTGCCACGATTGGTACCACTGCCTATTTTGATGTTCTGCCAGATGGCACTGTTTCAAGTAATTTGCCAAGCCATGTATTTTATCGCCATAAACATTATGATGGCTATGATGGCTATGTGTACTAGTTTCAGGCCTTCATTCCGCATATAAACCAATTTGTGACTGTGGCTGCTCCAACAATGATGGATTGAATTTGTGAAAAGCAATGTTGACCCTGAATTGGCCTCTGGAAGTACATTTGTAAGGTTTATTTTATGCATTTTGTTGTGTTGGTTTTACCTCATGTATGATGAGCTGTACATGGATTGAAAGCTCTGTTGATGGTGTACTTTGTTAATGGCTGTCTTGAGAGATCATTCTCATGTTGATGGCGCCTTTGTGTTGGCCATGTTGGTTTAGGATAATGAGTCTGATGCACTTGGCTGGAGCCTGCAGTTTGATGTGTAATTAGGGCGGATTTTATTATGTGAAATCACTGCTCTTACCCCTATGTATTGTTTGGCGTATTCTTTGTTTTCGTGCATCTATTGTTCGCTATCTACACCCCCACTCCCCACCCTCCCCCTCCTCCATTGTGTGATGCTGATCATCTATGCTGCTGTGCATGTGTTGTGTATGTTTGTAACTGTTTTTGTGTGAGTACTGGTGTAGGTGAGTCTTTCGTTATGTTTTGGTTGTTGTACTGTGGATTCCTGGCGAAGCTGCTTTGTCTCATGTTTGTAATTTGGCGTTCGGGTGTCACGTTCGTAGGGAGATGTGCTGGCGTATCAGATATGTGTTTTATTTTCCCGTTAAAATGAATGTGTTGATGTTTGGTTGAGGTACATGTCTTGTGTGTAGTGAAATTGTGTTTTTGGATCTGATGTCTGTGTTGCAACGTCGAAATTTGTCATGATTTGAGCCTTCTGGTTGGTATGTGTTTACTGATGCTTGTTTCTTTGTTTTCATCAGTAACGATTAGCGATAGGATGAATGCTGATTGTGGGACATTGGCATAATTATGTGAATGACCTTATAATGCAAGAAATATTTTTTTTTGTTTTTTATGTCGGGTTACTGTGTGTGTTAAGATGCAGCTGATGTGATGTTAGCACAGTGCACAGTTGATTTTGATATTGTGTTTGGCATGTGCGTTTTGTCTAGACAGTGGGCCTTTAAGGGTGTGCCTCGGCAATTTTAAATGCCCACCATTAAAGCTTCACCATTAAAACTTTTAGTAACATTGACAGCTTGAATGTGACCAGTGGGCCTTTAAAGGTATGCCTCTGCAACTTTAAATGCCCACAAGACATTAAAGCTTCAATATTCCTCCAAGCGCATCGGATGCTTTAACAGTGTTAGGAAAATAGGACAAATTAATATTGAGTAAATTGTTTTGGGCTTATTGTTTTTACTTAAAGAGACTGTCTTAGGTGAAGGATTGCTTAAGGTGATAGGTTAATTTAAAATTATTGGATTTTTAGTTAGTACAGTGCATTGGATTTTGATTTGTCATGGATTGGAATCCAAGGCACCGGTACTGTGTTTTCAAGTAGTACAATGCTTTGAATTTTGATGTCTTAAATGAATATTGGAAATCAAGGCATCGGTACATCTGTGTCTTTCTAGTACACAACAGCTGTGCAGTTGATTTCATTTTCAAACTTAGTCCGCTGCGTAGGTATTTTTCCAAATGATAATATCCTATGTCAGTTTTCTGCTATGCATAACTTAGTTTGAAAATGACTGTGTGAGTCCAAGTCTACAGTATAATAGTGTAGACAAGAGAGCCTTGGTCACTAGTGCTATTTTGCTATATGTGTGGTTTACCATGTGGATGGTACTGTTTGATAATGTGTTTTGATGTTATGTCGTCATTGGGCCCAATGTGTTCCTGGGTTTATGGTTTTGGCATTTATTCAGCGAGGTCGCTGTATTGTTAAGGCCGATGGGAAAATGTAACAGAGTGAACCCGATGTTCCTCTGTGTACCTAGGCCGATAGCACTTATGACCATTGCTTCTCGGATTTCACTCGTGTCGACTGCTAGCTATGATGTGCGCCGCTCGTGGTGCCCTGCCAAACGCAGCGTTAAGTGTTGTGTACGCGATAGCTCAGTGTACATGTTGTATTGTGTATCAGTTTTGACCGTGTATTGTAACCAAAATACAACACCATTGCTTAGTATTTAGCATGGTTAGATTTGACCCAGGTAATAGTTTTTGTAATGCATATGTCTTTCGGTTAACTATAACCCCCTGCGTCTATAAGTACAGCTGCTCGCGTGGCAGACTTCCTTTTTTTTTTCATCAAACACCAGTACTTGTGACCGAATTAACTTCTGGCACCGGTGCCTTGGAGGAAACAGTTTTTTTTTTATATTAACCTAAACTGCGCGGGTTTTGGAGACCCTGTACTGCTTTCTGTTTCTGGTTTCTACTAATATACCTGCTGCAAGCAATGCTACACGCTCCTTTGGTGTCTCCATGAAAGCAGGTCGATGAACATCTCTGGTTGAAAGATGTTTGTGAACAGATTGGTAGTGGATATACCTATCTCTCTAGCTGAATCTCAGTTTCCCAGCAGTTTTTGGTTACAAATTATAAGGAAACAAAACAAATGTCACATGTGTCAATATGCCCTGTTATGTTTACACACGATCATTGTGAGTAAAGAAAAATATATCTCTGTTTATTTTCAAAACAAAATGCTATATTTGCAGACATTCATTTAAAGTATACAGTCATGTCTGTTGAAAGCATGTGAGGCTACAATGCAATTAGGCACCTATACAAAAGTAACTACCCCAAATAAAAACGTTAAACGTTTGGGGCTTAACATCTTTTGTCCATAAAAGGCAATTCTAAAATGGGTCACAGAAATAGGGTCTGAACAAATTTTGACCCCAGCTGGATTCGAACCCAGGACCTTTGGATGAGAGTCAAACACACTACCACTGAGCGACCCAGCACCCTCTCAAAATACAGCTTTACTTCGGAACAACGTATTTCAATTACATTATTCACATTTACATTGCATTGACAAAGTGCTGACTTTATACAAGCTAGTTGGGAGAATAGTGGAGCGGATGTCACTTTTAGTTGTGTGCATGTCAACTGAGACCGACATCGACAACCAATTGTTCATGAGGTATTTATTTGGGAGCCAACTGCACAGTATATAAAAGAAGGGGGATAGGAGAGAAGGAATGACAGACTTATCATTTAGAGCCTTACACTACATATATTATTTTGCTCATATATATATATATATATATATATAATATATATATATATATATATATATATATATATATATATATATAATATAAATATAGAGTAGAGAGAGAGAGAGAGAGAGAGAGAGAGAGAGAGAGAGAGAGAGAGAGAGAGAGAGAGAGAGAGAGAGAGAGAGACCATCACTGTAGTCCTGATATAACTCAACATTGCACATCCCCCTGCGTTATAACAGTGAAATTCACAGTGTCCAGCCACCAAACTGAACTACACACATACTATGCACAATGTTGGCATGAAAATCAAACAATACTGTTACCAGTACCACACTCTGTCCCATTGCAGCACAACGAAGTGAAATGCAGTCTCAAGCCCCATAACGTACACTGCACAATGCTGACGTCAACACAAATAATACCATAACAACTGTATAACAAGGGTAAAATGCATTGTCACATAGTCTGCATAATATAGGCATGCACATCAAACAATACTTGTACTGCTCCTGATACAAAGTCTGTGCAGTCGGCCATATCATAACACTGCAAAATACATCGGTGCTACACTGGCAAAGTGCCTACAATAGTAATACAGTCTGCACCATGTCGGCCATTAATCTAAGCAATACTCTTCAAAAACTCAACATGGTGCAGGCTATCGTGTCACAACTGATTGCACATAGCATAGCACCCACCACACCCCCCCCCCCACCACCCCCTGGTACTGTGCACAATATTGGCTTCAGTTTTACTTTATTTAATTTTGGACCTGCTGGGGGCACGAGAAAAATCACAAAAGAACTTACATGATTGTGCTAAAAAATTAACTATTACCCATATTACTACACTGTACACATGTTCCTTAGACAGCACAAATGACTTGTATGGACACAGATCATAGTCAGGTCATTCTGTTTGCTGGTGTGTGTCATGTACAGTACGTCTGGAAAACGTGTGAAATGAACCATGTGATTAGCAATTCTGATAACGATAAGTAAAGCCACACAGCTGAAAGTCAATGATTGACAGTGGAAGAAAAAAAAAAAAACACAAAGTACAGTACATATCATATGCCTATGATCAGTTATCACCCAACCACTGAAATCTGCTGTGACAGATGGAGGGTAATGCAAGAACTACATGGTCAACTCACTCTTGAGAAGTATTGGGTTTTTCATTGAGCAAGTCCACATTTGGCACATTTTGAGCTGAGGGTTTAATGACATATATATATACTACCACCCCCCCCCCCCCCCCCCCCCCCCCCGCATTTCTATATTTCGGCACATCCCCTCTTCAGAAAGGAACCATGGGTGTTGTACTCTGAGGCCAATGACCATTTTCAGAATGAACCCTGTATATCATTTAGAATCATGCAAAGCGGAGCAGTGATAAGTTTTCCCCTTGTCTCACACCGATGCTGCACAAAATCTATCTGTACCACTGTTTCCTACCCCACAAGAGTCTGTGGAGTACATATTTTGAATGACTGATGTATGCCAGTATTTCGGAACTTGTCACAAAAAAGACCTGTTTATATGCTGAAATGTCTTCGAAAAATGAACACATTGGCAGTAAAGGGGTTTTCCCTGGATAATCAAAAACTAAAACAAATTAAGCTGCGTTTCCAAATCGTGACATGACAGGAGAGTTACAAAAAAGTAACCTTTCTGAGAGGGTCATCCAAACAATGTATAGGAAGGTCTTACCATCAGGTATCTCTATACCAAGTTTGGGGTTACAGTTGTGAATGATATTTGAGAAAAAACATCTTTGGGCAATATATGGCCATTTTGTACCTATTTCCCGATTGCTTGTGAGACTTGACCTTTCTGAGCGGTCAATGAAATTAGTATGCATAAATGTTCTTACCACTCTGTACCAAGTCTGGGTTTGAAGTTGTGTATACTTGAGAAAACATTTATTTGTCAAAATACGGCTATTTTTCACCTATTTCCTGATCCCCTGTGACCTTGACCTTTGCATAGTCTCCAAGAAATTGCCAATGTTAAAGTTTAGCACGGACGACGGTGGACAGATGACCACTGGGCCAAACATAGACACACACTTTTGCTTCGCACGTACGCGCCACATCGAGCTAAGTGACAAGGGGCTAAAAACTACAGCAGCCAAAAATATATTGCTCGGTCGAGTGATTCAGAGGCGATTTTGGCGAGTGGGACGTGCTTATACTGCAGTGATGGGGGCGTGGTTTTTACTGCACTACAAATTAAAACATGGGTGTCAAATTGCTTTGTCATGTTGTTATATGAAAACACACAAAGCACGCCCCCATCGCTGTACAATAGCCCCTGAACTGCTCGACTGCACTTTACAATTTTGTGGCCTCGCTGCTTCTATGTCAGGTTTATGGAAACACTCCCTCTTTATTTCTATGTTCTCGAGTTTTGTCGCTGTCACTTTGTTGTCACTGCCCCACTGCTGTTGTGTCTGCTGTTGAATAGGCAGGCCTAAAGCCTGCTTGCCCATCTCCTAATATATGGCTATGCATCAGCGCAGGCAGTAAGGCACAGGCTTTTGCTGCATTTCGAAGGATGTGACTGTCCAAAACCTTGGCATTGTGGCCAGCCTGGTGGAAGGACAGCAAAATAACAGGACAATCAGTTCACTTCCTTTGCCTTCCCGTCGGTTGGCCATCCCGGAGAGACATACCCGCTGAACTCTTCTTCAATGTGGCTATTGCAACCTGCAAAAGATAATTTAGAATAAAAACAAAATGTTTTGAAATGCACATCATGCGTGCATATATGTGTTTGCAAGTATTTTTACAAAGTACATACATGCATAATATGACAGTAGTCGGAGCAAGAACAAGAAAGACAATGAATGTCCTTATGGTTTACGTGTATGACCAATCCACATGATACATCCGACCTTTGTGACCGTGACTTCTCCAACAGGTCTCTGAAAATGTCTAAACATAAGTATAGGGATGGAATTTGTACCAGCGAAACCTGAGTTTTCTCAAAATGCCTACATTTTCACAAATTTGTCAACCCTCTGTGACCCTTGACCCCTGTGAGGGGCTGATTAAATTAGTATGCACAGAAAGGTGTTATCAACCTGCCAAATTTTATTGAAAGTTTGCAAAAACTTTGATAAAAACTACAATTCTACCAAAAAATAACTTTTGTCACCCTCTTGCCAACCTTGAGCTTTACAAGGGGTCATCCAAATTAAGGCCTTATCATGTGGTATCTCCATACAACGTTTGAGTTTAGAGTTGAAAATAATACTTGTAAAAATACAGCTTTTGTCCAAATATGGCTGCTTTTTACCCCTTTCTGGACTCCCCATGACCCGTGACCTTTGTGAGAGGACCAGTAAATTTGTACACATAGAAAGTTCTTACCATCAGGCATCTCCGTACCACATCTGGGTTTGAAGTTGAAAGTAATATATGAAGATAATCAATTTGTGTCAAAATCTGGCCATTTTTTACCCCTTTCTGGACCCCCCCCCCCCTGTGACCCTGACCTTTGAAAGGTCAAAGCAGTTGGTATGTTTAGAAAGATTTTACCACAAAGTACCCTTGTGCCAAGTTGGAAGTCTGAGGCTTGAATAGTCTCTTAGGAAATACCAATGTTAAAGTTGCCCACAGATAACAGACAGTCGACGGACGACCCATTACAAACACTTACTTTTGCTATCACACGTGAGCCACAAATGAGACGCAATTGAGCTTTAAATGACCACAATGGGTGTATAAATATATCTAGAATCAGCATCAAAGTGTAACTTGCAGAAAATGTTTCAAACAGGACACATTTAACATATTGCTGTTTAGCATCAGTACACACTGGACCAAAAGGGTAGTATTCAGTGTTTTCTAGTCATTTCAAAATCAAATTTCTAGTCATTCTGTGTGCACTAAGTGCTTATTAAAGAAAACGACAGTATTTGCAAACTTGAACAAGCCTCTAGTTTCCAAATCAAATGTAATATGGTGCCACTTGTTGACAGCAAGTGATTTTAGCATTTGGTGTTGTAGAGAATGCTGGTACTGGTACTACACCATCTTCAAAATGAAAGACAGCATTACAGTATGATGTGTTTATTTACACCAGTTGTGTTTTGTTATGAACCTGATTCTATTCACAAATCAACCGGTATGATCTACCTTGAGTACAGGAGAATAAGTGTCGCCTTCCCTCACTTCACTTGAGCTGTGGCCTTGGTGTAGGCGTCATACTTATGCGCTTGTTTGCAAGTATGTTCTCTGGGTGAGACTCTCACTGAGAGTACTGATACTCCACAGCGAGAGGTCAACAGCAGTATTGGCCTGAAATGAAATACACGATTATTATTATGTTGTTCGGCAGCATGACAATTTCACTTTGCGTGAACTGAATGTAGGAGCAGATTATTACTTTCAAAATAAATGTGACATAAACTGTGTACACCGCAAAGAACAAACAAGAATGGCAAAGTCTGTACGCCTCATGTGCATAACTGATTCACATATAATTATAAACTGAGGTAGCTGAAATAAGTGTCACAAGTATCAACATAAAGGCTTGCTTTTGTACTCGTGAAATTTGTATTTTCTCTACAAATTACAATTATGCATTTTTCTTATGTTTGTCAACCTTCTGTGACTGGACCTGTGTAAGGAGTCAACCAAATTAGTATCTATAGGAAGATTTCATCATCAGCTACCTTTGTGCCAAATTTGATAGGGAAATTGCAAAAACTTTGATACAAACTGCAATCATACAATGAAAAAATAAATAAGCATTTATCACACATTCCAAGGTCATCCAAAATGGTAGTCAACAAATATTAGGGTTTCAGTCAAAGTAGCGTAGGTTTAATTGAACATACATACATACCAAAAAGCAAAGTGATGATCAACACAAGCGACAGCAGCAGCAACATTCACATGAACGGCCAGAAGCTAGAAGAGGTCAATAGCTTCAAGTACTTGGGAGCCACCCTGTCCAAAGACGGTAGTTGCATAGCAGAGATCAGCATCAGGATAGGTACAGCAACATCCGCAATGGCCAGGCTGGACAGGATATGGCGAAGTAACTCCATCAGCTTCACCATCAAGTACAGGCTTTACAAGTCCCTCGTAGTGTCTATTCTACTCTACGGCTGTGAGACTTGGACACTGCTTGCAGACTCAGAAAAGAAAATCCAGGCCTTTGAGAACAAGTGCCTGAGGAAGTTGCTCCGCATCTCGTACCACGAGCACAAGACCAACGAATATGTACGGAGCATCGTCACTTCCCTGGTGGGCCCACATGAACCCCTTCTGGCAACCGTGAAACGGCGCAAGCTTGCTTGGTTTGGCCACGTGACCCGACACAACACCTTGTCCAAGACTATCCTCCAAGGCACTCTTGAAGGAAGTCGTCGGCGAGGTCGTCAGAGAAAGAGTTGGGTCGCAAACATAAAAGAATGGACCGAACTCGAGATGCCAGACTTGCTTGCCACCGCCCAAAATAGAACTCAGTGGAGAGCACTGTCTGTTGCTGCTGCCTTTCAGTCCCCCCAATGCCCAGTTCGGGCAAGGGACTGATGATGATGATGATGATGACATACATACCTATAAAGTACTAGGTAACTCTTTTACTCCTGATACACCCACTGCTTGACATAAATGTAACTATGATAGTTCAAGGGTGGTGCCAGAATAGATCGGTGTCTCATCCGCCAAGCTATTCTAGCACCATCCTTGAACTAAAAAAATGCTGGACCTATATCCTAATCTGTAATATAACCTTTATAAGACAGTAAGAGAATGGATGAGCAATTTAAGTTACTATGTACTGGAAGCAGTTACTGAGTTAGAGGTCCATAATGCCAAATTCTCCCTTAGCAGGACTTTTTCCTACACACAGTACGTTTTCCTAGATAATAAGCACTGGCACTGGTTTCATATACCTACAATGTCGACTACATACCTTCCACCGTATTAGTAAAGGCTCTCCGAGAATGTATGGAAATGTTCTACTTTTAGGTGGTGACCGACATGGCATGGATGCCCCCCCCCCCATCCCCCCCCCCCTCCCGTCAACCCACAATAAAATGTAGTCTTCTTCATTGCAGGTAGGCAGTGGCGACGGCAATACTACTGTGGGGTCCTAAATTTCCATGCATACACGGACAGTTAGCTATTGGGGTTTTACGCCATGCAGGTGACATCTCACGGCGGTGCATAAAAGGGTTGAAAAATCAGTGAGATATTGCCACTTATACGTACGACATTTTGCTTCCGCTAGTAACTCGTAGTCTAGTCACTTAGCAAACACCACCACCCTTTTTTTCTAATTTAGTTTACCTTTTAGTTGCTGATGTCTGAAAAGATTTTGTTGTTTTCCTGCTGCCACGTAGACTACTTCCCGTTTGGTTGGCCCGTTCTTTTTTTTTTTTTTACTTCAGAAATTACGTGTTGTTTCGCGCCATACGCAGGTTATGCGTTACGCTCGATGACTTGTCGCAACTTATGCAAAAGTATCTTATTTCTGAGGAAACAAAACATTTTATGCATAGAAACAGTCAGCGTACACACCTATTTCAGACAGTATATCTCTTTTATCAATTATCGATAAATTGAGCTTGTTTGCAATACGACCTGACGTACGGCGGTTTTTTTCGGTGAACTCCAGTCTCAGGTCACGGCAGACGCAAGATAGCGGTATCTAAATGCGCAGAAAAGATGCGCGAAAGAGGTGTGTCCTACAACCTTAAGGTGAAATCATGAGACCGGTCCTGTGATCCCCAGTCTAAAAATAGTAACGCGCGTGCAAATGACAAAGAGCTCGTGCTTGCGGAATCAAAAGAGCAGACGACAATAATTTGAATAAAGATAATGCGTTTTCAAATACAGCTGATTGTCTGTTTTTACTATAGTACGTGTGTGTATGTGTGAGCAATGGCCGCTTGTGCCTACTGTGGCAGTAGTTCGTAGACCAAGCACATACCAAGGATTGTACATTGCTTAAAGTCCCGACAGCAACAAGGCTTTCTCAGGACGTGCCTGCACTGCTTATGAAAAAAAATAATAAACAGAACATTGAATGTATGTCGCCAGCCGGTCAAATACATTAAATAAACCTAACACATGGGGCTAAATAAAGCTAAGACCATTTAGCAACACACATCCAATATCAAGAGCTACAGGCAGTACAGGCAGTAGGGAGAGTTTTAAAAAGGCAAATACAGGTGAATGGACAAAGGGTAGACAGAAACACTTGCCCCAGAATAGAGAGAAAACCCCACCCTGTGGGGCTGACCAGGGTGACCCTGGGAACTAAAAAATACCTAACCCCACCCAAGTCCCCCAGGGCAGACCCGGGTGGGGGTCATACCAAGGAACAGCAAGTCCCTGACGTATGTTAAAAACGTGAAAGGAGTCCTGGTGCGGCGCTGAACAACAGAAATATTAAAAAAGAAAGAAAGGAACCAGAGAAACAACCTACCTGGAGCTCCTGTGCCACCATAAACTCATGTAGAAGGTTTTATTAAATGCACAAGCCACTGTCAGCTACTGCGACTTGAAAGATTTCAGACCTCCCGCCATACCACCAGCTAATACTTTTACCAAGACAAATCTGCGGCGGAGATAAAAGATTCACGTGTTCAAAAATGGAGATTTCTTCCGGTCTAACGACAAAAACAACCCACCCCAAGCAACGGATCCGCTCCAATTCTAGTGTTGGCCATGATATCTGAAGGTAACTTAGGCGTTTGGAAAGCGTCAGGATCCAAAATATCTTATGCGCCACCGTAAAATCATCCGGCAAGTTAATACGCCACTGATCTTCAGCGGTTGGATTCGGGGCATCGGTTCTAGAGCCCCCCCAAAATAAATGAGGCCCCCAAACCCCGGCCGGGGCCTCAGTTAGTTTTTGTGGCTCTAAAACCGAGGTGAGAAAATTATATTTTTTTCGATGTTTTTTTTTTCTTCCAAATATAATCAAACCTGCCTGAGCGGCTACCTTTATATGCTGTCATCTGCTCATAGCGACCGTTACAATTTACTCCCATTCGTTTTTGGCCTACGCGCGAAGCAAAGGGTGAGTCCATGTTTTGGGCCAGTGGTCGTCCGTCCGGTGTCCGTCGTCCGTCGTAAACTTTAACATTTTCTCGGTACTTGGTACAAAGATACCTGATGGAAAGACCTTTCTATACATACTAATTTGGTTGATCCCTCGAAAAGGTCAAGGGTCACAAGAACTCAAGAAATGGGTCCAAATCGCCATATTTTGACAAAAGATGTTTTTTTTTCTCAAATACTATTCACAACTTTAAACCCAAACTTAGTACAAAGGTACCTGATGGTAAGACCTTTCTATGCATACTATTTGGTTGATCCCTCGGAAAGGTCAAGGGTCACAAGAGCTCAGGAAATAGGTGAAAAATAGCCATATTTTGACAAAAGATGTTTTTTCTTAAATACTGTTCACAACTTCAAATCCAACTTGCCACAGAGGTACCTGATGGTAAGACCTATCTATGCATACTAATTTGGATGACCCCATCGGAAAGGTCAAAGGTCACAAGGGCTCAGGAAATAGGTCCGAAATAGCCATATTTTGACAAAAGATGTTTTATCTCAAATACTATTCACAACTTTAAACCCAAACTTGCTACAGGAGATGCCTGATGGGAAGACCTTTTCATGCATACTAATTTGGTTGATCCCTCAGAAAGGTCAAGGGTCACGAGAGCTCAGGGAATAGGTGAAAAATCGCCATATTTTGACAAGAGATGTTTTTCTCAAATACTATTCAGAACTTCAAACCCAAATTTGGTACAGAGATACCTGATGGTAAGACCTATCTATGCATACTAATTTGGATTACCCCTCGAAAAGGTCAAAGGTCACAAGAGGCTGGCAAATGTGTGTAAAATGCCAATTTTTGATAAAATTATCAACATTTTTGCAACTTTTTCAACCAAATTTGGCACAAAGATAGCTATTGATAAGACCTTCCTATGCATACTAATCTAGTCAACTCACCACAAAGGTCAAGGTCACGGGTGGTTGACATATGTGTGAAAAATGCTTACATTTTCAGAAAACATGGATTTTGCTGCTGCAGCAACCAGCCCTTGTCACAAAGGTCACACATAATTATGTAAATCGGTAATACACGTGAGCCATAATGGCTTTGCCTTTCTTGTTACTATATACGAATGCGAATACCTTTATTGTCCCACGATGGGAAATTTGTCTGCAGCGGAATTTCAAAAAAAAAGAAAAGACGTAAAAAAACACAAATGTGAACATAAAATAAATAAATACATTTGACTGACCAGAACACACCGATCGATTTCAGTATGTGCACGCATATGACATCACAACCATCTAAGAAAACATGCTTAAAAACTGAGACACTACCTTACACCAGACGAACATGCACGCACGCACACACGCACGCACACACGCAAACACACCCACACACTTGTGTATCACATGACATTGCAAATTCATAGACCTGAGGCTAACGACCTACAAACAACGGATACCTGTGCATAACGCTTACGGCCAGTTGTTGTCACTCCCGACCTCCACTTGACCCTTCATATAGCGGCCGCTTTGAGTCCGAACGCCACTTGGGTAAACTCGGTCAACAATGAAATGTTGTCCTGTTTATCGTCTGAGATTCCTTTACGTCGTCGCGTGTGCTCAGTCAAGCAGGACAGGTCGCTTTGTTCATCATCGCCCGGCCGTTTACGTCTCTCACGCCTCGGCTGAAAGTTGCATATGCCTTTTTTGTTTTGTTTTGTTGTTGTTGTTGTTGTTGTTAAATTTGTATGAGCTCTGTTCATCATAAGGCTTTCTGAAGAATACCGTTAGGCTTATAAATAAATCTTCGAAAAATTCAAACTGTTTGTTTGACATGGCACTGCGTTTCAGCATCTGGTCTCAGTACTTTGCGAATATTAATATGTTCAGTTTGTTACGTGATAGCATAGTCGCATGTCCTAAAAACAGTCCTAAAAGAAAATCGTGCTCATGTTGAACTAGACAATTGAAATGATAAAGAATAAAGAAACAAACTCCAATGAACAGCTAGGATCTGATAATTATACCCTTGTTCGTTTAGTTTTATGTAACAGTCACCAGTTGTCCTCCGTTCCCTGGGTCGTCGTTATAAACAAGTTTGGTTGTATTGGAAATCTTGAACATCTTTATTAGTTTGATTTTTAAAAAAAATTATTATTCAGTCGTAAAGTATGAATGACCGGTTTTCAGCTTGGTTGCATTATTGTTCAGTAACAGTCGGGGCTGCCACACTTGTCAGCAGTTAATTATTAGATCAACTGAGCTCGTTTTCTGGCATGGTACTCATGACACATTATTTCTTGTTTTCATCCCTACGTCACACGACCAATCTCTTTAGCGCAAACTGTACCACATGACCGAGCTACCAAAACCCTTGTAGCGACAAATGGCGGACTTCTTGTAGCGCTCTTTGTGACGCATCTTGGATGGGAGTTTTCTTTATAAAAGATCATCAAAACGTTCTAAAGTAAAAAGTTACTTAGTGTGGTTCGAAACAACAAGCACACTACTGGTTACGGCAACGTCATGAAATGTTTTAAATTACGTCATAAGTCTAATGTATAAATGTATATTCCTTTGACGTCAGTCATATTTGGCGTGATCCAGGTCGGAAGATTTTTTTCTTGAGATATAACAAAAATAGTTAAGGAATGAAAACAAATAAGTTATTGGTAGCAGGGGCTTGTTGCACGAACCCTTGTAGGCCTGAGGGAGGTCAAAGGAACCATTGTACCCCTCAACAAGAACTATAATGACGTCATCTTGCTGTCGAGTGACGTGAATGTTTTCTTGTTACCATCATATATGCTAATGACGTGGAATCTACGTCATTAGCATATATGATGGTAACATATATGCTAATGCTCCAACAACAGACTATGGCGATGAGGAAATAGAAGACTTATATGACCAACTGCAAGAAGTCTTGGACCAGACCCCCCAAGAAAGACATTCTTGTGGTGCAGGGAGAATGGAATGCCAAAATAGGAGAGGATGCTGTTAAGCACTGGAAAGGCAAATGCGGACGCTACTGCAATGCAGAGACCAACGACAGAGGCTTAAGGCTCCTGGAATTTGTCAGCTCAAATGATCTAAAGCTGATGAACACGTTTGGCCCACACAAAGCATCCAGAAGGTGGACATGGGACAGCCCGAACGGAGAGCACCATAACGAAATTGACTACATCATGGTGAAGAGACGCTTCCAAACCAGTGTGAACATTGCCAAGACAAGAAGTTTTCCAGGAGCAGACCTTGGAAGCGACCATGACTTAGTGATGATGACCTTCCGACTCCGCCTAAAGAAGGTCAACAAGCAGGGTCCCACCACAATCAAGTCTGACCTCGAGAAGCTGAAAGACCCAGAGGTAGCAGAAGCCATCCAGGCAAAGATAGGCGGAAAATTCGCGCCACTGCTATAGGTGCAGAAGACACGGATGTGGACACATTGATCAACACATTTAACACTGCTGTAACCCAAACAGCCAGTGAGATCCTTGGCAAACACCGACAAGCAACGAAACCTTGGGTTACAGCTGACATCTTTGCTCTATGTGACAAGCGTCGAGAATTAAAGAAAAAGAAATCAGAGGTAGAAGGAGATAAACAATACAGGGAAATTAACCAGGATATCAAGAAAAGCATAAAAAAAAGGCAAAGAATAAGTGTATTGAAGATCAGTGTAAACACGTAGAAGAAAATCTGAACAAAAATAATAGCAAACATGCATACCAGCTGGTGAAAGACCTGAGCAGTGTAAAACAAGGACGCTCCTCGATCATTCAAGATAGTGAAGGGAACTGTCTTACGGAAGACCAAGACATACTGAAGAGATGGACATATTACTGCTCAGATTTGTACAACCACCGAGCTATAGGGGACCCAGGCATACTTGTCAACCCACCTGTGACCAACAATGGCAACTATCCCATCCTCCGAGAAGAAGTAGAGGCTGCAGTGAAGTAGCTGAAAAAAGGGACGGCAGCAGGAGCAGACAACATCCCTGCAGTGCTAGTCCATGAAGGGGGAAAAGACATGATAAGCGCCTTACTAACAATCTGCAATAAGATCTGGCAGTCAGGGGATTGGCCCACACCATGAACCCAGTCACTTATAATAACTCTCCCCCAAAAAAGGCAACTTACATCAATGCCAGAATTATCGCACGATTAGTCTTATATGCCACCCAAGCAAAGTCATGTTAAAGATCCTACTGAACAGGCTGAAGCCACAGGCAGAGGAAATCATAGCTGAGGAACAGGCAGGCTTCAGACCAGGGCGCAACACAACTGAGCAGATCTTCAGCCTGAGAGTTTTATGTGAGAGGTACCTCCAGCACCAGGAAGACCTCTATCATGTCTTTGTGGATTTTAAGAAAGCGTTTGACAGGGTGTGGCATGCAGCCCTTTGGTCCACCATGAAGCTATACAACATCAATGCCAACCTGATCAAAGTCATAGCAAACCTTTACAACAAGGCCACTAGCGCAGTCTGCTTCAACGGCAAAATAGGAAACTGGTTTAGGACTACAGTCGGAGTCAGACAAGGCTGCTTGCTCTCACCTACTCTTTTCAACATCTTCCTGGAAAGGATCATGACAGACGCTCTGAAAGATCATGAAGGAACTGTCAGTATTGGAGGCAGAACAATCACGAACTTGCGCTTTGCGGACGACATTGATGGCCTTGCAGGAACAGAGAAGGAGCTAGCTCAGCTGGTGGAAAAGCTGGACAGTACAGCCATTGCGTATGGGATGGAAATCAGTGCAGAGAAGACCAAACTGATGACAAATAACACCAGTGGCATTGGCACTGACGTCATGATTGGAAGCCAAAAACTGGAAAGAGTTAATAAATTCAAATACTCAGGAGCCATTGTGACAGATGAGGGATCAAAACCAGAAATACTGTCCAGGATTGCGAAGACAACAACAGCACTGACAAGACTGAAGACCATATGGAAGGACAGAAACATCATGTTCTGCTCCAAGATCAGACTGATGCGCTCCTTAGTCATCTCAGTGTTCTTGAATGCCTGTGAGTCATGGACCCTCACAGCAGACCTTGAAAGGAGGATACAAGCCACTGAAATGAGATGTTTTCAAAGGCTGCTTGGCATTTCATACAGAGATCACATCACGAACGAGGAAGTGGGAAGCAGAATCAGGCAAGCCATCGGGTCCTATGAAGACCTATTAACCATTGTGAAAAAAACGCAAACTGAAGTGGTATGGGCATGTCACGCGTTCAGCACGGCTTGCCAAAACAATCCTGCAAGGCACTGTGCAAGGAGGACGTAGGAGGGGAAGACAGAGGAAAAGATGGGAGGACAATATCTCAGAGTGGACAGGACTGAGGCTGGGCGATACGCTAAGAATGGCAGAAAACAAAGAGGAATGGAGGGAGCTGGTTGCCAAGTCATCAGTGGTGCCCCAACGATCGGCAAGATTACGGGAGATAGATGGATAGATAGATAGACAGATAGATATATAGATAGATAGATAGATAGACAGACAGACAGACAGACAGACAGATAGATAGATAGATAGATAGATAGATAGATAGATAGATAGATATATAGATAGTTGGGGGGGGGGGGGGAGGAGGCATGTACTGCATAATGTACACATGCTATTTCTTTCAGTGTTTCCATCACCCACTCATGACACCATTGGGCTCGATGAGTGATTTACAAAATAAATGTACCAAGCTATTCTGGCACCACCCTTGAACTAAAACAGTTCATCTATCTCCTAATCTGCACTGTAGCCTTCATATGACAATAAGCAAATTTTACAAATCAGCTTCAGGACGTAATGGGTTAAGTTTGGTGCCCCTGTGCATGTGGCCGGTACTATTTACAGAACTGATGGCTGCATGTGCAGGCTAGTTCACGGTATCACTGATCAATGTATATTGGGTGGCCTGTTGTTTGAAGTGATCAGTGGTGGCATCATCCATGATGTCTATGTGCATTTGGCCACTGGTACTGTTTACAAAGGTACTTTTCACAGAACTGATGGCTGATGGCTGCATGTGAAGTGTGATTAACTGTACACATATGAGATTTGTAGGTGGGCAGCTAAAATACAGTCAGTCAATAACAGCCACTTTCTTAACCTCAAGCCTCTATATTATAGGTTTTACACTAATGCCCATCAGTACACAATTGTGCATGTCTTTGGTGGGTGTTTTGTGTGCGTATGTGGGGTGGGGTTGGGAGCGGGCGGTATGGCACCTTTTACCATGTATGTGTATGTTCAGAAGAAAAAACAGAGCTGTCGTAACTCAGAACCCTGACCAGACCTTCCCCTGCAGCCACTGCGGTCGAACCTGCCTGTCCCGGATTGGCCTCCGCAGCCACGAAAATGCCTGCAGACGACGTGGGCAAGCCCTATAGAATCTTCGTTCGCGAAGTCAAGCCAAGAGTATGTTCTCATGTTATATGCTGATGAGTATGTACAAATCCTACATTAAAAACAGACAAAAATAAAAAATAAATAAATAATTTAAATAAATAGTTAGTTATTTGGGTTTAACGCCGAGCAGGCAACTAAGGCCATCTCACGGCTGTTAAATAAATAAGATAAAGTAAGTCAAAGATACCTGGACCATATGAATGCTAAGTAAAGGATAGATTATGAACATGCGCAGATGTACTTGTCCTTTGGTGAGTGTTCTGCGGTTTTGTGTGTGTATGTGGAGTGGGGTTGGGAGCGGGTGGTATGGCACCTATTACCATGTATGTGTATGTTCTCATGTTGTATGCTGATGTGTGTGTACAAAACCTACATTACAAACAAAATAAATAAATAAATAAATAATTTTAATAAATAAGATAAAGTAAGTCGAAGGTACCTGGACACATGAATGCTAAGTAAAGGATAGATTAAGAACATGCACAGATGTACTTGTCTTTTGGTGAGTGTTCTGCGGTTTTGTGTGTGTATGTGGAGTGGGGTTGGGAGCGGGCGGTATGGCACCTATTACCATGTATGTGTATGTTCTCATGTTGTATGCTGATGTGTATGTACAAAACCTACATTACAAAATAAATAAATAAATAAATAAATAAATAAATAAATAAATAAATAAATACATAAATAATTTTAATAAATAAGATAAAGTAAGTCGAAGGTACCTGGACACATGAATGCTAAGTAAAGGATAGATTAAGAATATACACAGATGTACATGTCCTTTGGTGGATGTTCTGTGGTTTTGTGTGTGTAATTGGGGTGGGGTTGGGAGCAGCCGGTATGGCACCTATTACCATCTATATATGTGTATATTTTCTTGTTGTATGCTGATGTGTATGTACCAATCTTACATTACAAAAAACAAAATAAATAAATAAATAATTTAAAGAAATAGATAGTTATTTGGGTTTAACGCAAAGCAACCGACTAAGGCCATCTCACGGCGGTTAAATAAATAAGATAAAGTAAGTCAGATATACCTGGGACATATGAATGCTAAGTAAAAGATAGATTATGAACATGCACAGATGTACATGTCTTTTGGTGGGTGTTCTGCGGTTTTGTGTGTGTATGTGGAGTGGGGTTGGGAGCGGGCGGTATGGTATCCATTACCATGTATATGTTCTCATGTTGTATGGCGATGTGAATGTACAAAATCTACTTTACAAACAAACAAAATAAATAAATTATTTAAATAAATAAGATAAAGTAAGTCAAAGGTACCTGGGACATATGAATGCTAAGTAAAAGATAGATTATGAACATGCACAGATGTACATGTCTTTTGGTGTGTGTGTATGTGGGGTGGGGTTGGCAGCAGGCGGTATGGCACCTATTACCATCTATATATGTTTATATTTTCTTGTTGTATGCTGATGTGTATGTACAAAACCTACATTACAAACAAACAAAAATAAATAAATAATAAATTTAAATAAATAAATAAAATAAAGTTAAAGATACCTGGGACATATGAATGCCAAGTAAAGGATAGATTATGAACATGCACAGAGGTGCATGTCTTTTGATGGGTGTTCTGTGGTTTTGTGTGTGTGTGTATGTAGGATGGGGAGCGGGTGGTATGGCACCTATTACCATATAATATGTGTACGTGTATGTTTTCATCTTGCATGCTGATGTATATGTGCAAACCTACATCACAAACACACAAAAATAAATAAATAAATTTAAATAATAAATAAATTTATAAAATGAGTCAGAGATTCTTGGGACATAAAATGCGCGCTAAGTAAAGGATAGATTATGAACATGCACAGATGTATGCATATTGAAAAATGTCTTCCTTTCCTCTCCTTGGTGGCCATCACCATACCACTATAGTGATCACGTGTCAAGGAATTCCTTGCATCCTTAATTAAAAGGATAAATAGTCAATAAATATGAAAGTGAATACATAACTGAATCAATAATAAATAAATAAATAAAACATGTAAGATAATGGATAATGGATAATCTGTATTGTGTCTCATGCAGTCCTGATAAAGCTTGATCATAAGAGTTCTTGTGAGCACTTGAGTGTGAATTGGTTGAATGGGTTGCAAAAACAAAAATTTCTATATTTGGGTGTACAGCTGAACATGGTGATTTAGATGGAAACGGTTCGGATATGGATTTCAGTCTGCCCGGCTTGTGCCTAAGACCAGACGGATAAGACCGTGTTACTTACTTACTTACGCCTGTCACCCCTCCCCGGGTATAGGCCGTCGACGAGAGACCTCCAGCGACTCCTGTCCTGTGCTTCTCCTTCGATTTTACTCCAGGTGGTTCCCAGTCTCTTGATGTCTGCTTGGAGGTCTCGACGCCAGGTGTTTCTTGGCCTGCCTCTTATCCTCTTTCCCTGGGGGTTCCATGACAATGCCTGCCTAGTGATACTGGAAGTTGACTTTCTTAGACTGTGACCAGTCCATCCCCATCTTCTTCGCCCAATTTCATTCTCTGCTGTTATCTGCTCTGTTCTCTCCCAGAGTCTGACGTTGCTGATCTTCTCTGGCCAGTGGATTTTCAGGCTGTTAAGTGGGGAGCAGATTCTGTATTCAGGTCAAGACCGTGTTTGACCAGTTAAAAATCCCATCTCCACTTTTCAAAAAGAGCAGGTCTACACATAGAGCCGTTAAGCTGGAGAACAGACGAACAACATGCATGCTATATCTGGACAAAAAGTCTTCAGAATGTTGAAGATGGTCGGCAGACACAATGCAAAACATGCGCGAAGCGAGTTTACTTTCGATATGCTTTCCTCCCACAAAAGACTGAGTTCTATGGGAAAGGCTGCTTTCAAGAGCAGGAAAAATAACGCATATGACGTATGCTAATGGTCAAAACCTAAGAGCAACCCCACTTTTTGTGTCATTGTTTATGGTCGCAAGTACGCTAATAAAATACAATGTTCTTTCGATCCAAATGGGCTAAAAGTTGACCTTAGACAGTCCACTGTACAGGGAACAATAGACAACAATTCATCAATTTCCACGAACGTGTCAAATGCACGTGAAACATCGTCAGTTTTTGTGAAAAGCTGTGCGATATTGGCAAGCGTACCAAAGGCAGGCAGGTGGAAAAACTCGGTAAAGTCGTGATGCACGTGCTAAAGGGGTCAGTCGTGAACACTGAGCACCTCTGTTTCTCTACAAATACCGGTACAGTAGGGGCATAATTGTCACTTTCCTAACCATGCCACCACGACGAAGCCTAACGCCAGTAGATCAAGGCCGGGCGCTAGCATGGCTGCAGGATGGAATTTCCGGACGAGAAGTTGGGAGACGTCTTGAGGTGTCCCATTCAGTGATCCAGAGGCTGCTGGCACGATTCCAAGAAACTGGAAGGGCAGAACGATGACCCTGCTCAGGACACCCGCGCTGCACCAGCAGAAGGGAAGACAGATACTTTTGTGTGGCGGCTGTGCGCGACCGAACTGTCACGACTACCACTCTGCGACGTCAACTGATGCAAGCTGCAAACGTTAACGTCAGCAGAAGCATAGTCTGCCGACGTCTGCGCGAAATTGGCCCGACTTCATGCTGAGCAGCCGTGAGAATACCCCTCACTCCAGCTCATCGCAGAGCCCGGGTTGCCTGGTGTCGTCAACATGTGAGGTGGAACAGACTCCAGCGGACTCAGGTTCTGTTTACTGATGAGTCACGGTTCACTGTGTCCTTCAACGACGGCAGGGTGAGGTTCTGGAGACGCCAGGGCGAGCGATTCACGGATGGATGCGTCCAAGAGGTGGATCGCTACGGAGGAGGCTCAGTCATGGTCTGGGCAGGCTTCAGCAGGGAAGGCAGGACCCCCCTCCACGTCATCCGAGGCACCCTGACTGGACTGCGCTATCGGGACAGATTGTGCAGCCCCTCATCCAGCCATCTCTCCAAGCCATAGGCGACAATGCTGTTCTGCAGGCCGACAACGCTCGACCTCATCGCGCCCGTGTGGTGGATGAGTACCTTGAGCAACGGGGCATGATGAGGATGGTGTGACAAGCTCGTTCACCTGATCTGACTCCCATCGAGCACCTCTGGGACGTGCTGGGACAACGTGTAGTCAGCAACAACCTCCCCACCTCAAGGCGTCCCCCAGCTGACTCAGTCCCTGCATCAAGAGTGGGAATTAGCAATCCCACATGTTCTCCGAACCCTGGTGAATTCCATGCGTCAACGCTGCATTGAATGTTTGGCTGTAAAGGGTACACTCGCTACTGACTGGACCAGTCTTGTGTGACTTTTCAAATGAGGGGTGGGTGAACATTCTAACGTGCTGCTGTTGTTACAATTGCTTGATTTACTCAAAACTTAATTGAAATTGTTACTGAATAAATTAGCAAAGTACTGACTCCAAGTATTGTTACATTATTGGTGTGGTGTTGTCGGTGTGTCTGCGATAAAGGTGGCCTTTAAGTTTTGACCATCAGTATACTTCAAAATTCAAACCCAAAATAATCTCTGTCTCACTTCAGGAGCAAAGTAAACCTGTATCAACCGTGCGCGTCTGATTGACTTCTTTCGAAGGCATCTCGCTGACTGCCATTTTGAAACTAGCGAGGCGAGTATTCTTACGGCATTAAAATTTTAATTTATTTTATCGTAAATATGTATACATGTTTATTTGCTCATGATTTTAATTTGATCACTGGAATAAACTTGTAACTTGTATGATTGAAACGTTCAATGTTCTGCATACAAAATGTCTTGCGCCTTATCCGGGCGGTGTACGAGGACTGTTCCCCCACAGCGAACAAACACTTCTACAAAAATGTCTCCATCCTAAGGACAAATATTGTTGTTATGCATAAACCATATGGCATTAGTACTTTCGTTTCGTACCTGCAAACCATGTTTTTTCTTCTTTTATTCATATTTGTGTATATATATATAATCACATGATACCAAAAAAGGCATACAATGCACAATACAGCACACTACAATACAGCACAGAATTCACTACAATGCAATACACTGCAAAACAATATAATGAATAGCAGTACCAAACAATACAGGAGTACAATACAAGAGAAGACTACCCTACACGCCCCCCCCCTCCCCCACACACACACACATAAACACACGCACACGTAAACACAGACGCACTGCCAGGCTAAGGCACAAGGTATGAGTAATCATCAGTTCTGGAGAAAAAAGGAGAAGATTGTCATACTATGAGAGGTTCAAAAAGGTGAAGAAGTACTAAGAAGGAGGTGTATGTGGAGTAGTTTCTACTGACAGAAAAGTGCTCTGTATGAAAACCACAGTCTATTAAATTTTTCAGTTTGGCCCAGGATCCCATATCTGTACTTTTCCACTTTATAGCAACTTTTCATACAGGTAATGAAGTGTTCAATTCTTGGCTGAGTTTACTGTAACCTGCATTTATAAATATGAAACTTGGCAACCAGAATCATTAGGTCTATAACAATGTATGACTTGAAATTTTACGTAGTTCCAAAAAGCACCAACTCCTTACAAAAGCTAAGAGTTGCACAGTTCGCACAATCATCCCGTAACCACTTTACCATGTCTGTCCAAAACTTCTGCACACACTGACACTCCCAAAAAGATGGGTAATAGTTTCTTGCTCATGCTAACAGAATGTACACATTGCCGTGTTGGACAGTTTACGTAAAAACAAAAAGCGTTTTGTGGGCAAGAGTCTGTGTATCAGCCTTAACTGAAACCACCTGAGCTGACAGTCAGGGATTGTTTTAGGTGATTGTTTTATGAGACAGGTGGTTTACGTATGCTGAACATCTTTTCCTTTCTGACTGCTATGAAGGTCAGCTGGTTGAAACAGTTGTTTGGGTGTGACTCTCAGCTGAGGAGGTTAGTGTTGACTTGCTGTCCTATTTTTAGAGATATACAGATATTTGGTGGTGAATTTGCAAATGTGTTGATGCATCAATGCAAAAACAGATTTTGGGCTGATGTTGCCAACCACTTTAAGACATTGTATAATAGATGTGCACCAACACATTTTAATGAGTTGCTGTCCGAGTCTATACCCTATAATAAGAATATAATACGAGATAGAAAAACTGGACATGAATGAAAAAAAAAAGGATTGTTGCAATTGGTGATCTTTTAGACCAAAATGGCAAACTCCTCTCTTTTGTGCAGTTTAAGCGGGTGTACCCTGTGGTCTCAGCCAATTTTCTCTTGTATACTGGTGTAAACAATGCTATAAGGGTTTATATTGACTCAACAACACTTAAACCGGCTGGAGACAATATAAAGTCTGATAGCAAGGTATGGTCCCTTATTTTAGAAGGTGGATTCAAAAATGGTTTATGCAACTCTTGTGAAGATAAAGTCTGATCCTGTCTGTGTTCAAAAGTGGAAGGAAATCTTCGATGACCTACCAGAATGGAAATGTATATTTCTGAAATCACCTAAAACAACCCCTGATTGTCAGTTTATGTGGTTTCAGTTAAGGCTAAATCACTTGCGTTTTATCTACATTAATTTTCAAACCAGAAAAGGATGCAAAGTAACGTACGGTATGGATGCTTTCCTCAAATGATTTTCTGCTACCATCCAGGAACACTGACGTATCATCTGCAAATTGCGAGAGAGGTAGCTCGATGTCCCTAGTCTTTAGACCCTTAATATTGTTGTTCTGACGTAGAATAGAAGCCAAAATTTCTGCACAAAGTAGATAGATGAATGGCGAGCTTGGATCGCCTTGCCGACAGCCTCGGCACACCTTGAACAAACTAGAATATTGACCATTGACTGAGACGCAAGCATTTATCTGACTGTAATAAGTTGTGATCTATCTCATAATAGCTGGACCAAAATTGAAAAAGTCAGGACATTTATTTATAAAAGACCAGGCAACTGAATTAAACGCCTTATCAAAGTCTACAAGGAGAAGCTCCCCAGGCATGTGGTTGGCATGTGTATAAAAAAAAGTACATCATATAGGAGACAAATATTCTCCCCTGACGTATCGGCCCTTCAAAAATCCCTTTTGGTCCTGATGAATAATGGAGGGCAGTACATTTTTCAATCGATCGCTCGGATGTACAGGCTAATGCGATTTTATAACTAGTGTAAAGGAGAGTAATGGGCCTCCAGTTTTTGTGAAACTTTTTATGTTTACCTTCCTTTGGCATACAGGTGATCACTCCCTGCCTCTGAGTGACTGACATCTGACCACACTAAAAACCATGGTTAACGGATCTGACAAGGAAGCAACAAATGTCCACCCAACCCCCCCCCCCCCCCAGCCCTCCTCCCTCCCCCCCCCCTCAAAAATAAAAAAAAAGAAAAAAAGAAAAAAAAAGAAAGAATTGAAAAATTCAGAGGTACAGCCATCCGAACCAGAAGATTTGTTATTACTCATTCGTTTTAGAGCACTAAGTGCTTCATCCAAAGAGATAGGCCCTTCAATCGACTCTCTCCTCCTCAGACAATGAGGGACTGACAACAGTAGCAGGTAGGTCAACGTCAACCAGTTCTGCCTCTCTAAAAGCATGCAACTGTTCATAAAAACTTGAGTTTCCTTTAGAATAGACTGGTCATCATGTATTACATCACCAATGTCCTTCTCTAAGAAGTTCATAGCTTTGCTAACATAATTTCTATTTTCTAAGTTGCAAAAAAATATTTTGAAACCTTCTCCCTCTCCTGCACCCATTTAGCTCGGGACCGAACAATTATGCCATCTGTTTTTTTCCTTCTTAATTCAACAAGCTCATTTTTTAGCTTCCAAGAGCGGGATATCATCATCATGAATATTAAGTTCCATGTCACTTATTTCCTTTTTCAAGGCATTCTCATTTCTATTATATTCTTTTTCTTGTGACTTGCATAGGAGATGGTTCGGCCCCGAACCTCCAAGAGAATGATTTAAAAAAAAGGTCTGGTCATTAATGCTGAAATGTAAGTCATTATTCTTAACATTACTAATATTACCCATATTGACTAAACATCGCTCACCGTGGGGGCAGCAGCAATTTTTTTTAACCGTCCTACAATTAGCACAGTTTTTGCTAATTATCAGCGTCTGTGGGGCCTGGCCACCATCATGATTAGCCTGTAAGCCTAGCCCTCACCACCAGCTGGAGGATGACGTAAAACTTATTGGGGGATCCAGATGTGGAAGTAGACCATCGCTGTGAAAAAAGGTCATCAATCCTCAATCTGTGTCACGCCATTTCACCGTGCGGGGACAGTATGTCACAGCAGCCTGAGCGTGGTAGAAGCGACAGCAAGAAGCGAAAACAGCTACAAAATACGAGCGACTCGAGTGGTCAAGAAACACCTAGACAGAAGGAGAGCAAAGCCAAGAACAGGACTTTAAAGTCGAGATCACTCAGTGTTTCAGCCTCTATTCGCGACCACTTTCCTGGGACAAGTAGGTCAGACGCTGCCACTGATGTGTCGCACATATTTGCAGGCACGGTGATGGCGGACCGCAGAGACGGAGACAGTGTCAAGGACAGTGCCAGTGTCAGTGTCAGTGACGGTGGGGGCGACGGTGCGAGGGTTGATCTGTCGAGTAAGGCAGAGGATGTTTCTAATGCTGTCCTTCTGCACGAGATTCGGAGCATGTCTAAGAAGATCGACATTCTCAGCTCGATGGTGGATGAGCTTAATGGAAGGATCATGAAAACGACCAACTGAAAAAAGACTTTGGCGGCATAAAGGAGAGAGAGTTGCAGCTAAAGAGCCAAGTGACAGAAGCGAAACACCAAGCGGCGCTCGCACACAAACGTGTGGTCGACCTCGAACAGGCAGCCTAAAGGAGAGAGAGGTGCAGCTAAAGAGCCAAGTGACAGAAGCGAAACACCAAGCGGCGCTCGCACACAAACGTGTGGTCGACCTCGAACAGTACACGAGGAGAAATAGCGTCCGAGTGTTTGGTGTTCAGGAGGGAGAGATGGAGTCAGCTGAGGCGGTGGAGAATAAGATGCTGAAAATGATCCACGACAAGCTAGGCCTGAGAGACATCAAAACAAGTGACGTTGAGGCGTGTCATCGGCTGGGGAAAAACAATCGGGCAGCATACGGCCAGTAATTGTCCGCTTCTGTTCCAGGAAGGTTACCCAACTGGTGATGCGTAATAAGAAAAAACTCAAAGGCACAGACCTAATGATCATTGAAGACTTAACTCGTGAGAACTATGCACTGTTGACTCAGTGTAGGGGGCACTGTCACGACACGCCTGACGGAGTCAGGGCGCCGTGGACAATATGAGTGCAGACACTCGAGAAAACCCACCCACTCTAAATAAATAACGCAACGCCAGTGATAAACAACAAACAAATCCTTTATTACCTACCCTTACTCTAACTCCCACCCCGACCCACTAACGCCCCACACACTCACACATACCCACACATGCACTCATAACGTATTCACACTTAAAAAAGATTAACATATAAAAAATGACAAGTGAAAATGACTAACAGGTGAATATGACTAACAGACGAGAATGACTAACAGGTGATAATGACTAATATGTGAATATGACTAACAGGTGATAATGACTAATATGGCCAACGGCTATACAAGGCGGGTAACTTTGTCTCTGTACAGTGTCCTCTGTCCCACACTAGACAGGGTGGCTCATAACGTACGAGTACTACCCCTGCACCACAGAGCACCGTAGCCGCGCTTGCCCACGCACGCCTGTGACCGACGCTCAGAACGTAGAATCAGCCTGCTGTAGCCCAACGTACTTGTCCAACAGGACCGGCTAGCGAAGGCGTTCCGACTCCCGATGATGCGTCACCGTTGGTCGTGGATGATGAGATCGAAGAACGAAATCTTCGAAGCCAATGATCGAAGCCAATGATCGAAGCCAATGATCGAAGCCAATGATCGAAGCCAATGATCGAAGCCAATGATCGAAGCCAATGATCGAAGCCAGTGCACTGGAAAAGGGCGCATTGTCAGTCAAAGTGCCAACACAGTTAATTCTGGCCTATTTGACACGCACCTACTCACAAACCACGTGAGTTGTGTCTCGTCTCACCCTAATACCTGCCTTGGCCATATTAAATATACAATCATGGATATGAAAGCTTCCTATGTACATTCAACATTCACCAGGTCTGCACTATTCTATTACACTAGCATTAAGCTAGCACAACCACTTTGTATAATAACATTGCCACTGCTAAAACCAACATTATCAAAATATCCAGATGTACATACAAAGATATAAAATAATCACCAGCAACCACCCAATGTGACAATCTTATTACATTACATCTAGGACTTAATACCAATATATTTGAAAGGATACCCGCTTTAATTCATTTTACAACATGGCCCTTTAAATATATTCACTCGGCGACAGCCGAACATAAACTAAATCCGACACCCACCACATTACAACCCAACCTAAAAAACATGATTAAAGACTCGATTAAAACATCACTAAAAAACTAGACGAACATACCCTTCCGCACCTATATACACATTCACACACCCGAGAGCACAGCAGCTAACTGAGGAAAATGGCATGAATTTACCTGTCACTGGTGAGTCCTCCGGCAGGACGAGACAAAACAAGACGAAGACGAACCGGAGGGGTCTTCTGGTGAGTAGCAGCCGTGGTCGCAAGTCTCTCGGGACACCCACACCCAGGAACACTGGCCGTGGTCTTGCAGGGAGGGTAAAAGAACCCTCACACAGCTTGTCAAGGGCTCCAAACGAGGCCGCACCCTGACCCAGACTCTCACTTCGCTGGCTAACTCCGCTGACTGACTAGTATCCTACTGCTACCTCGCATGTTAACTTTGCTTCTGAACACTGTTCGGTTTAAAGCTACTTGGCTAAAGCGTGCAACCGCTGTAATCGCTCACTGTTAAGCTTGCTGCACGGGCTTTACGATTACGCTCACACTACGTTTATTAACTTCCCTAAACTAAAGCTATGTACAGAATTCGGCGATCTACATTTATTAACAGAAAAACGACTTGGCGAAAAAAATAAAACACCATGTCACATCCGTTACGTGACATACCCCCCTCCCAGATCAAACACCCGGGTTTGATTACTATATGACTGTCCCAATACTGCTTGCACATTTACGGTTTCTACCACCCTGTTCTACTCAAAAAGTCAGCAGGTACATTTACTTTACCGGCTATGCTTTCTACTCTAATGGAAAATGGCTGCAACTGCAAAGCCCACCTCATCAGTCGACTGTTTGTGGATTTAGCTTGTTGCAAGTACTGCAATGGTCTATGGTCGGTCTGTACGACGAATGTCCTACCATACAGATACTGACGGAATTTTTGAATTCCCCACACGATTGCAAGACACTCCTTTTCGATGGTGGAGTAGTTACGCTCTGCTTTGGATAGTTTCTTGCTCGCGCATGCAACAGGCTGTAAACCGTTACCATGGTCCTGACATAATACGGCCCCTACCCCCCCTTCGGACGCATCTGTCTGCAACACGAAGAGACGATCGAAGTCTGGCAATGAGCACACAGGACCTGAACACAGTCGCGCCTTCAGCGTCTCAAATGCTGTCTCACATGCATCGTTCCAACCGATCTGTCCAGTCTTTCCTCCCTTGGTCAGGTCGGTTAGTGGGGCTGATATGGCCGCAAAGTTAGGAACGAACCGGCGGTAATAATTTGCCAACCCAAGAAACGATCTGACTTGTTTCTTTGTTTGTGGTCGCGGCGCGTCTTTTATCCGCTGCATCTTGTCTCCCTCTGGTTTTATCTGACCGTTACCCACTGTGTGCCCCAGATATTCCAACTGCTTGAACCCCAAGTAACACTTAGTAGGTCTGGCCGCCAACTGGACCTCTCTTAGCCTACCAAAGAGCTGGGCAATACACTGTAAGTGACGTTCTTTAGTGCAGGAAGCAATCATGACATCGTCCATGAAATTGCTAACTTCTGTCAATCGCAAAGGTTCTAGTAACCTCCTCATCATTCGGGAAAAGATTGCCCCTGCCGTCTTTAACCCGAAAGGCATTACCTTCCACTGGAATTGTCCTGCCGGTGTGGTGAAAGCAGTTTTCGGTTTGTCGCTCTCTAACATGGGTACCTGCCAGTAGCCTTTAGCTAGGTCTAACTTACTCAAGTACTTAGCCTTGGACAGTAAGGAAAATAGGTACTCCACGTCAGGCATTGGCTCAGCATCGAACACGACCTTTTGATTCAGTTTCCTAAAATCTACACAAAACCTAACAGTGCCATCCTTCTTCTTCACCAAGACGATCGGTGAGTTGTATGGGGAATTGGCTCTCTCGATTACTCCCATCTCTAGCATAGCATCCACTTCGGCTTTGACTACCTCTAGCTGAGAATGAGGTAGAGGATATTGCTTCGTTCTCACCGGCACTTCATCAGTCAAGTGGATTTCACACGAGTCTAGTGTCGTCCTCAACGGATAATCTGTCAAAATATCCTTAAACTGGACAGTCAGAGCTTGTATACTAGAATGGATTTCTGGACAGTTAGGATCAAGATGGACGTCGGAGGGTCCTTCAGACACTACCAAAGGAATGGTGGGTACTTCCTTTACCACCATGAATGCCTCTCCCCCCTCATCTTCGTCCTCCTCATCTATCACTACTGTAGCTACCGACACTCGTTCTTGGAACTTTTTCAACAGATTTGCATGGTACAGTTTATTTTTACTGCCCACCCGTACCCTGTAGTCACACTCTCCGACTCTCTCTAGAACTTCGAATGGTCCCTGCCAAGCCATCTCCAGCTTGTTGTGTTTAACTGGAAGTAACAGCAAAACCTTGTCTCCTGCACTAAAACTGCGTGGTTTGGCTCTGCGGTCAAAGTGCCGTTTCTGCTTTTTCGAAGCTAGCTTCAAATTCTGTTGCGCTAACCTGCACGTCTCTTCAATGCGATTCCGTAAATCTACCACGTACTGGCTTGCATCTCTCACCTCTTCTCCCATCTGCTCTTTCGTCCACAGATCCCGTAGAACTGACATGGGCCCCCTTACAGTCTTGCCGTACAATAACTCGAACGGCGCGAACCCCGTCGATTCCTGAGGAACCTCCCTGTACGCAAACAGCAATGAGGGAATGTATCTGTCCCAACATCGAGGTTGCTCGCTAGCTAACTTCTTCAACATGGACACCAAGGTACCGTTGAAACGTTCGACTAGGCCATTTGCCTGCGGATGGTAAGGAGTAGTACACTTGCCTTGGATGCACAGCAAACGGTTGACTTCAGACATCACTTGTGAGGTGAACTGGGACCCTTGGTCGGTGAGCACCTCCCTCGGAATTCCCACCCTAGACCAGATTTCTAACAATGCCTCAGCGACCCTTTCTGCTTCGATCCCCTTTAAAGGTACTGCCTCGGGGTATCGAGTGGCGTAATCGACGGTCACGAGAATGAACCGGTTTCCTCTGTCGGAAGCTGGAGCAATAGGCCCCACAATGTCTACCGCTACTCTCTGAAATGGTTCTTCTACTAGCGGAAGCTGTTGCATAGGAACCCGTGGTACTCTCCCTCTTGGTACTACCTTCTGACATTGTTCGCACGACTCACAGTACCTGCGAACTTGAGCACACAGCCCCGGCCAATAGAAAGTACCCCAAATGCGTTCCCGGGTTCTCTTGCCTCCCAAATGCCCCCCCCCCCCCCCCCCATCGGTGGGTCGTGCGCTAAACGCATTACCGTCTCCCTCAAAGGCTTCGGGACGACTAACTGGGACGTTTGGCTGCCTCCTTTGCTATAGACCCGATACAGAATTCCCTTCCTCCTGCAAAATTCTATCAGACTTTTCCCTGACGGAATTGCTCGGCCCTCTTCGGCCAACTTCCTAGCGCGAGCTAGAGTTTCGTCCTGGTTTTGCCACTCTATCAGCTGGGCAGGAGTCACATTGAGATCGGCCTGCTTAACGACTTTCAGCGCGCTCTCTCCTCCCTTTTCCCTCTGAATCTGAGCTCGAGTTTGGACTGCTGCTGCCATAGCACACTCACTGGCATCAATGGATACGGGACTACGTTTCCCATCTGAAAAAGTCACCCAGTTCCCTAGGATTACGTCCGGTCCCATGCGCTCCATTACGATAAGCTCGATCGTCCCTCGCACGAATGGGGAATCGATTTCAACCCATGCAGTCGGATACTTATCGGACTTAGTATGGTCGACGGGATTGACGTCTATGAACCGACCTGTAAGATCCCTGGGTTCTATCCACTTGGCGGCGATCGCACTCATATCCGCGCCGGTATCACGCATGATACGAACTTCCTTTCCCTTGGCTAATCCCTTACTCCACGGGTCGTAGGGCCGGATCGTCCGCATCCCTACGGTCACGGGCTCTGTCATTACGGCTACTGTCTCAGGAGCAATGGTGACTTGGTTAACTGACGCCTTACTCTGACAGTTCCTTGCTAAGTGCCCTGGTTTATTACACTTGAAACACAGCCGTTCCCCACTCCCCCTGCCTGAACTAGCTGGTTCTGCCCTATGTTCTGCTTTGGTCTCAGGGGGTTTATTCGACCCTTTGTCCTTCTTGAACGGCGGACGAATCGGCCCCCCACCCAATGGACGCGAGACTGCCCGTTTGGTGTCGATATGGAGCTGCGCTAGCTCCGCGGCCTCTTCACCATTCCTAGGACGTTTTTCCCTAACGAACATTTCCAGGTCTGCATTCATAATAGCATAAAGTTGCTCAGACAGAAACATGTCTAGCACTTGTTCTACGTCCTCTATGTTCTTATGGGCTAAAGTGAACCAACGCTTGACTGAGGTCTTCAACCTAACGAACAACTGTGGAAACGTTTCGAGACTCTCCTTTTTGGCTTCGCGAAACTGGCGCCTGTAATATTCAGCGTCACGCCTGAATCTTCTCAATAAGGTCTCCCTCACCACCTCAAAATCTTTCCCTTGCTCTACCGTCAGCCTAAGGTATGCATCACGGGCCTCCCCCTGCAATAGAGGTGCTAACCTTATCCCCCATACCTCTTTCGGCCACCCCTGGGTTTCGGCTACTCTCTCAAAGAGCTGAAGGTAAGATTCCACATCTTCCTTATCCTCTAACGGACGCATCTTGAGCGAGTAATGCTGACTAGACTCCGTAACTGACTTCTTTTCCGATGCTGCTAACTGTAATCTAAGCCGCGTCTCGGCCGCGACGAGCTCTTCTTTCCGTGCTTGTTCCGCGGCGGCTAGCTCCTCTCTCCGTGCTTGTTCCGCGGCAGCTAGCTTACGTTCGGTCAATGCTAAGTCATCCCGCCTAGCTTGCTCCGCGGCCTCACGGTCCATCTGGAGCCGTCTCTCGGCTGCCTCGCGGTCCATCTGACGCTGCTTCTCTACTGCCTCGCGGTCCATCTGGAGCCGTCTCTCTAACGCCCTACGCTCTAGGTCACGTTCCCGTTTTTCTTCCTCTCTCCTAACTTCGGACAGGATGAACTGGGTTAGAGCTCCCCCACTAAGTCCTAGGCCCTCTCCTAGCACTTTATACTGCTCATATGGGTTTACCATCACCCCTAACCCCTCTTTACTTTCCTGATCCCTACTGGGTTTCAGTCCTGCTGCAGTGAGAGTACGGGTAAGGGTACTCACCACCGTTTCCTTCCGAGAGGGAGTGGCCAAAGTGGCTCCTCTCTCTCCTGGACCCTCATCCCCTGCACCACCACCCTCGGACTCAGGGTCGTGCCCCGACGTGGCACGGGTGGCCCTGGTATCCCGTTTAGGGGGCATCCTGGTGTGGGTGTCACGGAGGCAGCGACGACAACTGCTCCCCAGCAGGACCCCTGACAAAGAAAAAACAAAACAAATAAATACGCAGAATACAAACAACGAATAAGGACTAGACAGTGACAAGAGCCGAAGGGTCCTCACCACTCGGTACCTGAGTAATGAGAGGCAACCACTCATGCCACCCCTCGTTTATGCGCACTGCACTCTCTGGCCGTGGCCCCCTGGCGCAATACGCCCCCACTCCCGCCAACCGCCCGCTAAATCTTACTCGTACCACAACACGAACACACGGTCACTGGCGCACAAAAATACCCTAATCTACCTAACCTGTTACCTCCCCCTAATCCTTATCCCACCGCTGCCACCAAATATGTCACGACACGCCTGACGGAGTCAGGGCGCCGTGGACAATATGAGTGCAGACACTCGAGAAAACCCACCCACTCTAAATAAATAACGCAACGCCAGTGATAAACAACAAACAAATCCTTTATTACCTACCCTTACTCTAACTCCCACCCCGACCCACTAACGCCCCACACACTCACACATACCCACACATGCACTCATAACGTATTAACACTTAAAAAAGATTAACATATAAAAAATGACAAGTGAAAATGACTAACAGGTGAATATGACTAACAGACGAGAATGACTAACAGGTGATAATGACTAATATGTGAATATGACTAACAGGTGATAATGACTAATATGGCCAACGGCTATACAAGGCGGGTAACTTTGTCTCTGTACAGTGTCCTCTGTCCCACACTAGACAGGGTGGCTCATAACGTACGAGTACTACCCCTGCACCACAGAGCACCGTAGCCGCGCTTGCCCACGCACGCCTGTGACCGACGCTCAGAACGTAGAATCAGCCTGCTGTAGCCCAACGTACTTGTCCAACAGGACCGGCTAGCGAAGGCGTTCCGACTCCCGATGATGCGTCACCGTTGGTCGTGGATGATGAGATCGAAGAACGAAATCTTCGAAGCCAATGATCGAAGCCAATGATCGAAGCCAATGATCGAAGCCAGTGCACTGGAAAAGGGCGCATTGTCAGTCAAAGTGCCAACACAGTTAATTCTGGCCTATTTGACACGCACCTACTCACAAACCACGTGAGTTGTGTCTCGTCTCACCCTAATACCTGCCTTGGCCATATTAAATATACAATCATGGATATGAAAGCTTCCTATGTACATTCAACATTCACCAGGTCTGCACTATTCTATTACACTAGCATTAAGCTAGCACAACCACTTTGTATAATAACATTGCCACTGCTAAAACCAACATTATCAAAATATCCAGATGTACATACAAAGATATAAAATAATCACCAGCAACCACCCAATGTGACAATCTTATTACATTACATCTAGGACTTAATACCAATATATTTGAAAGGATACCCGCTTTAATTCATTTTACAACATGGCCCTTTAAATATATTCACTCGGCGACAGCCGAACATAAACTAAATCCGACACCCACCACATTACAACCCAACCTAAAAAACATGATTAAAGACTCGATTAAAACATCACTAAAAAACTAGACGAACATACCCTTCCGCACCTATATACACATTCACACACCCGAGAGCACAGCAGCTAACTGAGGAAAATGGCATGAATTTACCTGTCACTGGTGAGTCCTCCGGCAGGACGAGACAAAACAAGACGAAGACGAACCGGAGGGGTCTTCTGGTGAGTAGCAGCCGTGGTCGCAAGTCTCTCGGGACACCCACACCCAGGAACACTGGCCGTGGTCTTGCAGGGAGGGTAAAAGAACCCTCACACAGCTTGTCAAGGGCTCCAAACGAGGCCGCACCCTGACCCAGACTCTCACTTCGCTGGCTAACTCCGCTGACTGACTAATATCCTACTGCTACCTCGCATGTTAACTTTGCTTCTGAACACTGTTCGGTTTAAAGCTACTTGGCTAAAGCGTGCAACCGCTGTAATCGCTCACTGTTAAGCTTGCTGCACGGGCTTTACGATTACGCTCACACTACGTTTATTAACTTCCCTAAACTAAGGCTATGTACAGAATTCGGCGATCTACATTTATTAACAGAAAAACGACTTGGCGAAAAAAATAAAACACCATGTCACATCCGTTACGTGACAGGCACCCCAATGCTGTTTCAGTGTGGTCAAGACTGGGCAAGATCTACGCAAAGACCATCGATCTCCAGATCGTGCAGGTTGACAAAATCGCCCACCTGAACGATCGGGAGATTGACATGGCCGCTGCCTCTGCCTCCACCCCGGAAGGTTTTGCGGGACGCGGACGCCACACTTGGAGGGGTGGACGTGGACGTGGAGGCCATTGGTCTGCTTTTGGGGGGCGTGCACGGCACGCTCGTAGTCACAGTGGTCCTTCTCAGGGCGCTACGTTTAGCTCTACAGGTCGGGGTGGTATTCTGTCATTCCACCCATCTACCTTCGCCGAGTCGACAATGGAAAATACAGTCTGAGTGAAGAAACCACATTGAAAGAACGACTGTAACCACTGCTAATGCACGTCAAACACATGTTACGGTGATGCAATGTTTTACATTATGTGATTACAGTCCCTGGGTCCCGCATGAGCTCACTTTAAGCGGAAGCACGTACCAGCTGTGCAGGCTAACAGCGCGATTCGCAGCCTCTGGAGTGCTTCTCGAATGTTTTGAGTTTTTGGTAATGGCCAGACAGGCTACCTGTGTACAGTTTACCAGTACTTCACCCTGTGCTATAGATTTTACCAAGGGCGGTTGTGCTAGCGAGGTTGAAACCGTGGGAGCTCCTCCGTGACCCAGTGACACGAGGTTGTGTGTCCCATGCCGTGTGCCAACCATTCGCGGGGCCGATCGAGGGGTATGCTTTACCTACGGTATAACTATTTTTCCATAACTGTTTCATTAATTATTCTTTGTTAATTCCTCAATTTCATGTTAACCGCACGCTTAGTGCGAGCGGCGTAGACTGCATTCCTGTAAATGGCATTTTTGTACTTGGGGTACACATTAGACTTAATAGTGTGTTGTGTTTTTTTTTCTTGTATGATAATATATGCGATCAGTAACTAGTATGGTGACATTGTTTTATTTTCTTTTTTTCCCCCAAGGGGTAGGTGCAAATTCTAATGTACCTCTGCAGCTGCAGGAGCCCATGAGAGTTTAAGGAACTGGTTGCTACATGATTTGGAATATCCGCAGAAGATTTACATGTATTTATGAAGAACATATAAGCTGAACAGCCAGTGTATAAATTCTGACACACCATATGAACTACCACGTGTGTTATGGTCTCAGCGCCATACTGGTAGTGGATTTGTTTGCGTGTGTGTGTGTGTGTGTGTGTGTGTGTGTGTGTGTGTGTGTGTGTGTGTGTGTGTGTGTGTGTGTGTGTTTAATATGTTTTTTTTAAATTACTTTTTAGTCACGGTTACTCACCAACGATTTTGCTATGAGAACAGGGTGTGTTTTATTTTTTTCATCCACTGGTGGGAGCGTCTTGTTCATGCAAATAACACAGTTGTACATTTTTGTTTTGTTTTTGTTTATGTGTCTCTGTGTATGTGCTTTTTTTGTTGAAATGTTTATTTTGTGTGGATATGACTGCTGGGCTAGTGTTGTATACTTTTCTTTCTTTTGCCATTCTGGGAACAAATATGGGAAACCTGAGCCGTTCACGATACAATTATATATATATATATATATATATATATATATATATATATATATATATATATATATATATATATATATATATATATATATATATATATATATATATATATATATATATATATATATATATATATATATATATATATATATCTTGGCTTGACTTCGAACGAAGATTTTATAGGAGTTGCCCACGACGTTTGCAGGCTTGTTCGTGGCTGCGGAGGCCAATCCGAGACAGGCAGGTTCGACCGCAGTGGCTGCAGGGGAAGGTATGGCCAGGGTTCTGAGCTGCGGCATCTCTGTTTTTTCTCCTGAGCCGCTTGTCCTTAAGGCTAGCTCTGTGAGAGTCCTCAAAGGAGACAGCTGCCTTGTAAATGGTGGAGCGCCAGGTGTCACGGTCCGCAGCAAGCGAAGACCACTGGTGGTGGTCGATTTGGCAGGCACTAAGTGACTTCTTGAGACAGTCTTTGTATCTCTTCTTTGGTGCCCCTCTGTCACGGTGTCCAGTAGCAAGCTCGCCGAACAGGGTGATCTTTGGTAGGCGATGATCCTCCATCCTGGAGACATGCCCCGCCCAGCGGAGCTGTGTCCGCAGCTGCAAAGCCTCGAAGCTCACAGTTTCAGCCTGTTCAAGGACCTCGACGTTGGTGACATAGTCACTCCAGTGAATGCCCAGGATGGTACGCAGGCAGCGCTGGTGGAAGCGTTCGAGGAGTCGTAGTTGGCTGCGGTAGAGGGCCCAAGACTCGGAACCATACAGCAGGGTGGTGAGGACCACAGCTCTGTACACGCTGATCTTGGTGCCTGTTTTCAGCTGTTGATTGTGCCACACCCGCTTGAAAAGTCGCCCGAAAGCGCTGTTCGCTTTTGCCAGCCTGCTGTCAAGCTCCTTGTCCAGCTTGGCGTCCGACGTGATAATGCAGCCAAGGTAAGTAAACTGGTGCACTGACTTTAGTTCAGACTCGCCAATGGTGATGTGAGGAGGGCGATACACTGTCTTGGGTGCCGGCTGATGGAGGACCTCTGTCTTTTTCAGACTGACCTCGAGTCCAAAGAGCTGGGCAGCATCTGCGAAGCAAGACGTGATGCGCTGCAGGGCTCTCTCTGTGTGTGCAACGAGGGCAGCATCATCAGCAAAAAGCAGCTCACGAATCAGTTGGTCTAGGGTTTTCGTGTGGGCCTGCAGTCGTCTGAGGTTGAACAGGCTGCCATCGAGACGATACCTGATGTACACTGCATCGTCATCATCGAGGTCCACTGTGGCCTGCTTCAACATCATGCTAAAAAAGATGGTGAAGAGGGTCGGTGCCAGCACGCAGCCCTGCTTTACGCCGTTGAGAATAGGGAATGGTTCTGAGAGATCATTGTTGAGTCTGACCTGGCCTTGCTGGTCCTCGTGTAGCTGGACAATCATGTTGAGGAACTTTGGGGGACAGCCAAGTCGCTCCAGGATCTGCCACATGCCTTGCCTGCTCACAGTGTCGAACGCTTTTGTTAGGTCGACAAATGTTACGTACAGCCCTTTGTTCTGCTCGCGGCACTTCTCCTGTAGCTGTCTCAGCACAAAGACCATATCGGTGGTGCTCCTGTTTGCTCTGAAGCCACACTGGCCCTCTGGGAGTTGGTCTTCAGCGATGGCAGGTACCAGCCGATTCAGGAGCAGCCTTGCAAGGATTTTCCCAGCAATGGACAGCAGGGTAATTCCCCGATAGTTGGAACAGTCAGACTTCTCGCCTTTGTTCTTGTACAGGGTGATAACGACTGCATCACGGAGATCTTTTGGTAGTGTTCCTTCCTCCCAGCAGCAGAGAAAGAGGTCATGGAGCTTGTTGTGCAGTGCTGTGCCTCCATGTTTCCAGATCTCTGGCGGTATTCCATCAATGCCTGCTGCTTTGCCACTCTTGAGCTGGTGGATGGCTGTGAGGGTCTCTTCAGCGGTGGGCGGTTCGTCCAATTCAACCTTTACTGGGAGGTGTGGGATTTGTAGGACGACTGCTTCTTGAACAGTGCGCTCAGCGCTGAAGAGGCTCTGAAAGTATTCCGACCAGCGGTTCAAGATGGAGGTATTATCTGTGAGGAGTGCCTGGCCATTCGCGCTTCGCAGGGGACTTTGTACCAGGTGCCTGGGGCCATACACTGCTTTCAGTGCTTCGTAGAAGCCCCTGTAGTCACCATTGTCAGCACAAAGCTGGGTCCTCTGTGCAAGTCTGGTCCACCACTCATTCTGGAGATCTCTGAGCTTGCGCTGGAGACTGCTGCAGACGAGGCGGAAGGCAGATTTCTTCACAGGGCAGGAAGGCTGGGCTAGGTGGGCCTGATGGGTGGCTCTTTTTTTTTGCTAGGTGTTCCTGGATCTCTACATCGTTTTCGTCAAACCAGTCTTTGTTCTTCTTTCTGGCGAAACCCAAGACTTCTGCAGAGGATTTAGCAATAGCAGTTTTCAGTTGTTCCCAAAGTGTTTCAGGGGAGGAGTCTACTGGGTCCGCTGTGTCTTTGAGCCTGCGCTGTAAATCTGTCTGAAAGGCAGCTTTCACATCGTCACAGTTTGTTGGTGTGTAAAATGATGGTCAATACCACAAGTCAATTGAAAATATGTAGTTTTAACGCGAACGGCTTAAGTCAGCATCAAAAAAGAAAGATGTACTGAATTTCCTCAGACAGAAAAAGGCCAGTATTTACTTTCTGGAAGAAACTCATCTCAAGACATCTAGTGAAAACATAATGAGGGCTATGTGGGGGTTTGAATGTTTTTTGAGTGGCAATGACACAAATAGTAAAGGTGTTGCCATACTGTTTAATAACAATTTTGCTTATAAACTGCATGAAGTGTGTATAAGTGATTACGGATTGTACATATTATTAGACATCGAAATAGCAGATAAACTGATGACTTTCGAAGATGTTTATGGTCCTAGTAATGTGGACTGCCCCTCCTTTTTTGACACTGTATTTAAGGAAATAGAAAGACTAGACAACCAGTATGTCATCATAGGGGGTGATTGGAATGTTGTTTTGAATGTTGATAAGGACACTTTTAGGTATAGAAATATTAATCGTCCACGCTCAATGAAAAAAGTGCTCGATATTATGACTGTATTTGATCTAGTGGATGCATGGAGAGAGCTTCACCCTGTAACCAGGCAGTATACATGGCGTCGGTTTAATTCTACCCAACAGGGGAGGCTGGATTACTTCTTGATTTCAGAATGTTTATTGTTGGATGTCATGTCTGCAAGGATTGAATCAGGTTATACAATACAATACAATAATACTTTATTAATCCCTCATGGGGAAATTCACATTTTTTCCACCACAGGTGCTGCTTACATTCACTCACTCGCTCATCATTTCCACATGAAATTACAATAACAGAGCTACACAATGGACAATGACTCGGGACGGGTGAAGCCCGTCGCCAAGGCATCTAATGGCCAGCGCCAGTGGCCTCATCCCGACCCGAACCTCCCTGACAAAAACAGAATGCTAAGACAGCCCTATGTCTCCTGAACACACTATTATAATGTTCTTTATTAAGTTCCTACTTGGCTAAAACTAGTACATAAAACAAGTTAACAACAGAAACAAAATAGCCGCGTCGATACGGAGATGATCTCCGATCTAGGCCGAACATAAAACTGAACAACGGTCAAACAGCACCTGGGGGCCCGTCGCCGCCATAGTGCAGCGCCGGTGTTTAGACAGTCGCTCCGGCATAAACAGTCACCACCTTAATTATACTGAACTGAACTTATCGCTCCGATCACTCATTGGTGTCCATTGAATATTTTTTGCAAAACCTCACATTAAAAGAAGAACTTACTGGAAATTCAATAACTCCTTACTTAAAGATAAGTCATATGTTGATGTTGTTACAAAAAAGCTATTTTAGAGTTAAAGAGACAGTATGGCATTGTATTGTATAATATGGATACTATTGGTAATGTTAAGAATAATGACTTACAATTCAGCATTAATGACCAGAAATTTTTTGAAATCATTCTCTTAGAGGTTAGGGGCCGAACCATCTCCTATGCATGTCACACAAAAAAAAGAAGATAATAGGAAAGAGGATGCCTTGAAAAAGGAAATGAGTGTTTTTATGAACAGTTGTATGCTTCTAGAGAGGCAGAACTGGTTGACGTTGACCTACCTGCTACTGTTGTCAGTCCCTCATTGTCTGAGGAGGAGAGAGTCGATTGAAGGGCTTATCTCTTTGGATGAAGCACTTAGTGCTCTGCAACGAATGAGTAATAACAAATCTCCTGGTTCGGTTGGCTTTACCTCTGAATTTTACAAAACAAAATGTGTGGACATTGGTTGCTTCCTTGTCAGATCTGTTAACCATGGTTTTCAGTGTGGTCAGATGTCAGTCACTCAGAGGCAGGGAGTGATCACCTGTATACCAAAGGAAGGTAAACATAAAAAGTTTCTAAAAACCTCGAGGCCCATTACTCTCCTGAACACTAGTTATAAAATCGCATCAGCCTGTATATCCGAGCAGCGGAAACAGGTACTGCCCTCCATTATTCATCAGGACCAAAAAAGGTTTTCTGAAGGGCTGATACATTGGGGAGAATATTTGTCTCCTATATCATGTTCTTTATTATACACATGTCAATCATATGCCTGGGCAGCTTCTCTTTGTAGACTTCGAAAAGGCGGTTGATTCAGTTGCCTGGTCTTTTATAAACAAATGTCTGGATTTTTAAAATTTTAGTCCAGACATTAAGGAGTTGGATCAGAACTTTTTACAATCAGATAAATGCTTGCGTATCAGTCAATGGTCAATATTCTAGCTGGTTCCAGGTATACCGGGGCTGTCGGCAAGGTGATCCAAGCTCGCTATAATTATATCTACCTACTTTTTGCAGAAATTTTGGCTTCTATTCTACGTCAGAACAAAACTATTAAGAATCTAAAGATTAGGGACATCGAGCTACTTCTCTCGCAGTTTGCAGATGAAACGTCAGTGTTCCTGGATGGTAGCAGAAAATCAATTGAGGAAAGCATTCATACCTTACGTTACTTTGCATCCTTTTCTGGTTTGAAAATTAATCTAGACAAAACGCAAGTGATTTAGCTTGGATCCATGAAAAATTCTCCCACACGCTACATGCCAGATTCCAACTTTATATGGGATCCTGGGATCTTTAAGGTACTTGGCATACAATTTTCTACAGATGTGAATAGTATCCACAACATTAATTATGAAGGAAAGCTGGAAGAAATTCGACGGGTCTTACTTATATGGTCTAAGCGATAGCTTACTCCTTTAGGTAAGATCACGGTTATTAAAACACTTGCTGTGTCGAAGATTGTTCATCTCTTTACTAACTTACCAGATCCACCTACACTTTTTGTCACGGAACCTAAAAGAAATGTTATTCTCCTTTCTGTGGGATGGTCAACGCGGTAAAATCAGTAAGTCTGTTGTATGTTCATCACATGAGAAAGGTGGTTTACGTATGCTGAACATTTTTTTTTTCTGACGGCTCTGAAAGTCAGCTGGTTGAAACGGCTGTTTGGGTGTGACTCTCAACTGCAGAGGTTATTGTTGACTTGCTGTCCTAATTTTATAGATATACAGATATTTGGTGGGAAATTTGCAAATGTGTTGATGCATCTATGCAAAAACAGATTTTGGACTGATGTTGCCAACCACTTTAAAACATTGTATATTAGATGTGCACCAACAAATTTTACTGAGTTGCTGTTGCTATAATAAGAATATAATAAGAGATAGAAGAAGTGTACATTTACACGAATGGAAAGAAAATGGGATTGTTGCAATTGGTGCTTTTTAGACCAAAATGGCAAACTCCTGTCTTTTGTGCAATTTAAGCTGTTGTACCCTGAGGTCTCAACTAATTTTCTCTTGTATACTGGTGTAACCAATGCCATTAGGGTTTATATTGACACAACAGCACTTAAACCGGCTGGAGACAATATAAAGTCTGATAGCAAGGTATGGTCCCTTATTTTAGAAGGTGGATCAAAATGGTTTATGCAACTCTTGTGAAGATAAAGTATAATCCTGTCTGTGTTCAAAAGTGGAAGGAAATGTTTGATGACCTACCAGAATGGAAATGAATATTTTTGAAATCACCTAAAACAACCCCTGATTGTCAGTTTATGTGGTTTCAGTTAAGGCTGATACACAGACTCTTGCCCACAAAACGCTTTTTGTTTTTACGTAAACTGTCCAACACGGTAATGTGTACATTCTGACAGCATGAGCAAGAAACTATTACCCATCTTTTTGGGGAGTGTCATTGTGTGCAAAAGTTTTGGATAGATATGGTAAAGTGGTTACCGGATGATTGTGCGAACTGTGCAACTCTTAGCTTTTGTAAGGAGTTGGTGCTTTTGGAACTACGAAAAATTTCAAGTCAGACATTGTTATAGACCTAATGATTCTGATGCCAAGTTTCATATTTATAAATGCAGGTTACAGGAAACTCAGCCAAGAATTGAACACTTCATTAACTGTATGAAAAGTCGCTTTAAAGTGGACAAGTAAAGATATGAGATCCTAGGTCAAACTGAAATATTTAATAGACTGTGGTTTCCATACAGAGCACTTTTCTGTCAGTAGACACTACCCCACATACACTTCCTTCTTAGTTATTCTTCACCTCTTCGAATTACTCATAGTTTGGCAATCTTCTCCTTTTTTCTCCCCAATGTTGTGGTTGTTTAGCCTGGCAGTACGTCGGTGTTTACGTGTGTGTGTATGTGTGGGCAGTGGGCAGATGTTCACATCTGCACGGGACATAGACGACCCCGCCCTCCACGAGTCGCCTGCTGCCTTGCAGGCCTGGCCGCTTGGCTGCGGAAAGGCTAAGGGAGGAAACCCCTGACATCAAAGCCCCCGTGTCTCCGGGGAAGGCTTTTGAGCCAGAGACTAGGACAAGGACAGTCTGATATAAAACCTACGACCCGAGGACCTCGATGCCATCGTCCCAGCTTGCTAGGCCATGGCAGATGAACCAAGGGTTTAAAGGGTGGGGCCAGTACTGCGCACACTGCACTCCACCAAAAAGCTCCACCGCGCAGGCTTTAGGAAACGTCCACGGACCATGACACTGACCATTCCAAGTCCTGTAGCGACGGGCGAGGGGCGAAACGGCAAGTGAAAGATGTCACTGGAAGCCGCAGTCTCAAACCTGCATGCAGGCGATTCAGGATATTGGTCGCCTGATGTTGACCTGGGGATGACAACATCACTCGGCACACCCTGAACGATCAAGCAGCCTTCTCTAGGGACAGCACTGCTTGCTCCACACGGAGAGGGGCCTAGAAAAGGTGGCCTAACCAAAGCTCGTCCCCTCGCAACCCCAGTTGGCTAGCCGCGGTCAACGGGCATCTTCTCCTGCGGTCAAAAAACAAGAAAGAATAACGGATCCACTCTCATGACGACCACGACCGGACTCAACGTAGCATGCTGGAACGTCCGTACCATGCTCGACAAAGCAGACAGCGGACGCCCTGAACGTCGCTCCGCCCTCATTGCCCATGAATTGCGGAGGTTAAACATCGACATCGCCGCGCTCAGCGAAGTACGCCTTCCGGACGAAGGCAGCCTCCAAGAACTTGGTGCTGGGTACACCCTCTACTGGTCAGGCAGGCCTGCATCAGAAAGACGGCTTTCAGGCGTGGGTTTCATGGTCAAGACATCCATTGCGACTAAGCTGGAAAACCTACCAACGGGCCATTCAGACCACATCATGACCATGCGCCTCCCACTGAGACACCAGCAGCACGTCACCCTTCTCAGTGTGTACTCCCCAACCCTCCTGGCAGAGCCTGCTGAAAAGGACAAGTTTTACACTGACCTGCGCAGCCTCCTACAGAGTACCCCTGCAGACGACAAAGTCATCATCCTTGGCGACTTCAACGCCAGAGTGGGACAGGACTCTGAAGCCTGGAAAGGAGTCCTCGGCAAGCATGGCGTCGGGAACTGTAATGACAATGGCCGCCTACTGTTGGAGTTCTGTGCGGAGCAGCAACTGGTCATCACCAACACTACTTTTCAGCAAAAGGACAGTCGAAAGACCACCTGGATGCATCCTCGCTCCAAACACTGGCACCTTATCGACTATGTCCTAGTGCGTCAGAGGGACCGCAGTGACGTCCTCCTCACCAGAGTGATGCCCAGCGCAGAGTGCCACACTGACCACCGCCTTGTCCGCTGCAAACTCAGGCTCCACTTCAAGCCAAAACCCAAGAAATGGGGGCCCCCCAAGAAAAAGCTTGATGTTGCCAGCCTTCAGCGTGACGATGTGAAAGCTGCCTTTCAGACAGATTTACAGCGCAGGCTCAAAGACACAGCGGACCCAGTAGACTCCTCCCCTGAAACACTTTGGGAACAACTGAAAACTGCTATTGCAAAATCCTCTGCAGAAGTCTTGGGTTTCGCCAGAAAAAAGAACAAAGACTGGTTTGACGAAAACGATGTAGAGATCCAGGAACACCTAGCAAAAAAAAAAAAAGAGCCGCCCATCAGGCCCACCTAGCCCAGCCTTCCTGCCCTGTGAAGAAGTCTGCCTTCCGCCTCGTCTGCAGCAGTCTCCAGCGCAAGCTCAGAGATCTCCAGAATGAGTGGTGGACCAGACTTGCACAGAGGACCCAGCTTTGTGCTGACAATGGTGACTACAGGGGCTTCTACGAAGCACTGAAAGCAGTGTATGGCCCCAGGCACCTGGTACAAAGTCCCATGTGAAGCGCGAATGGCCAGGCACTCCTCACAGATAATACCTCCATCTTGAACCGCTGGTCGGAATACTTTCAGAGCCTCTTCAGCGCTGAGCGCACTGTTCAAGAAGCAGTCATCCTACAAATCCCACACCTCCCAGTAAAGGTTGAATTGGACGAACCGCCCACCGCTGAAGAGACCCTCACAGCCATCCACCAGCTCAAGAGTGGCAAAGCAGCAGGCATTGATGGAATACCGCCAGAGATCTGGAAACATGGAGGCACAGCACTGCACAACAAGCTCTATGACCTCTTTCTCTGCTGCTGGGAGGAAGGAATACTACCAAAAGATCTCCGTGATGCAGTCGTTATCACCCTGTACAAGAACAAAGGCGAGAAGTCTGACTGTTCCAACTATCGGGGAATTACCCTGCTGTCCATTGCTGGGAAAATCCTTGCAAGGCTGCTCCTGAATCGGCTGGTACCTGCCATCGCTGAAGACCAACTCCCAGAGGGCCAGTGTGGCTTCAGAGCAAACAGGAGCACCACCGATATGGTCTTTGTGCTGAGACAGCTACAGGAGAAGTGCCGCGAGCAGAACAAAGGGCTGTACGTAACATTTGTCGACCTAACAAAAGCGTTCGACACTGTGAGCAGGCAAGGCATGTGGCAGATCCTGGAGCGACTTGGCTGTCCTCCAAAGTTCCTCAACATGATTGTCCAGCTACACGAGGACCAGCAAGGCCAGGTCAGACTCAACAATGATCTCTCAGAACCATTCCCTATTCTCAACGGCGTAAAGCAGGGCTGCGTGCTGGCACCGACCCTCTTCAAGATCTTTTTTAGCATGATGTTGAAGCAGGCCACAGTGGACCTCGATGATGACGATGCAGTGTACATCAGGTATCGTCTCGATGGCAGCCTGTTCAACCTCAGACGACTGCAGGCCCACACGAAAACCCTAGACCAACTGATTCGTGAGCTGCTTTTTGCTGATGATGCTGCCCTCGTTGCACACACAGAGAGAGCCCTGCAGCGCATCACGTCTTGCTTCGCAGATGCTGCCCAGCTCTTTGGACTCGAGGTCAGTCTGAAAAAGACAGAGGTCCTCCATCAGCCGGCACCCAAGACAGTGTATCGCCCTCCTCACATCACCATTGGCGAGTCTGAACTAAAGTCAGTGCACCAGTTTACTTACCTTGGCTGCGTTATCACGTCGGACGCCAAGCTGGACAAGGAGCTTGACAGCAGGCTGGCAAAAGCGAACAGCGCTTTCGGGCGACTTTTCAAGCGGGTGTGGCACAATCAACAGCTGAAAACAGGCACCAAGATCAGCGTGTACAGAGCTGTGGTCCTCACCACCCTGCTGTATGGTTCCGAGTCCTGGGCCCTCTACCGCAGCCAACTACGACTCCTCGAACGCTTCCACCAGCGCTGCCTGCGTACCATCCTGGGCATTCACTGGAGTGACTATGTCACCAACGTCGAGGTCCTTGAACAGGCTGAAACTGTGAGCATCGAGGCTTTGCTGCTGCGGACACAGCTCCGCTGGGCGGGGCATGTCTCCAGGATGGAGGATCATCGCCTACCAAAGATCACCCTGTTCGGCGAGCTTGCTACTGGACACCGTGACAGAGGGGCACCAAAGAAGAGATACAAAGACTGTCTCAAGAAGTCACTTAGTGCCTGCCAAATCGACCACCACCAATGGTCTTCGCTTGCTGCGGACCGTGACACCTGGCGCTCCACCATTTACAAGGCAGCTGTCTCCTTTGAGGACTCTCACAGAGCTAGCCTTAAGGACAAGCGGCTCAGGAGAAAAAACAGAGATGCCGCAGCTCAGAACCCTGGCCATACCTTCCCCTGCAGCCACTGCGGTCGAACCTGCCTGTCTCGGATTGGCCTCCGCAGCCACGAACAAGCCTGCAGACGTCGTGGGCAACTCCTATAAAATCTTCGTTCGCCAAGTCAAGCCAAGCCATGTGTGTGCGTGTGTGTGTGTGTGGGGGGGGGGGGGGGGGATTTACGCATGTAGGGTAATTTTTGTTGTTGTATTGTACTCCTGTATTGTTTTGTACTACTATTATATTTTTTTTGCAGTATACTATATTGTAGTGTATTCCGTGCTGTATCGTAGTGTGCTTTATTGTGCATTATAGTCTTTTTTGTATCCTGTGATATATGTATATAATGCAAAAACATGAATAAAAAAATAACAAAAATAAAAATATAAACAAAATATAATATCCATATTATACAATACAATGCCATGCTGTCTTTTTAACTTTAAAATGACTTTTTTTTTAACAACATCAACATATGACTTATCTTTAAGTAAAGAGTTATTGAACTTCCAGTAAGTTCTTCTTTTCATGTGAGGTTTTGCAAAAAATTCACCGACACCAATCGGAGCGATAACCTGATTTAATCCTTGCAGACATCATATCCAACATGAAACATTCTGAAATCAAAAAGTACTCCAGCCTCCCCCATTGTTACTCTTTTGACGAACTACTTACCTCTGCAGAAATTGCGTAATCTGCTGACTATAAGTAATTCTGCACCATAAGCAAATACTTTTACCAAAGACAACTATGTGGCGGATATACAAGCATCACGTGTTCAAAATTGAAGATTTCTTCCGGTCTAACGACGAAAACAACCTACCTCAAGCAACGGATCCGATCCGATTCTAGTGTGCGCCAGGTCACTACGGTCAATTTAGACCTTCCGAGAACGTAATGATCCAAAGTATCTTGTGCGTCACCACTATCTCATTAGCTAAATTAGTGCGCCAGTGATTTTCAGCGGTTGACTTCGGGGCCTTGGTTCTAGAGCTCCCAAAATAACTGAGGCCCCGGCGGGGGTTAAGAACAGGCAGATGTGATTACGAGACCCGAATCAAAATGTCCGAGTCGCAAGACGAGGACATTTGATTCGGGTCACGTAATCACATTTGTCGGTTATAGGCACTATATCAAGCAAAATGTTGCTCAATATAATTTATATATCCAGTCCAAAACAAAACTGTGCCTGGTTTCATTCATTTTGCGGCTGATTGCGGTGTTCAGACAAAACACATGAATGGCAGTCAACTGCATATCGCTGTCGACTCAGCGCGTAGAGTTTGTCCGACTATGAAGACATCAGTGCATTGTATAACCGTGCGTGTTACTGATATGAGTAACTTCTACGTCTAACTAGATCACGCATAATTGCTTTGCCAGCATGTTTTTTTTTTTTTTTCTTCTCAGGTTGTAGATATCGCCAGCTGACATCTCGTCAATTTCACTTGTCAGTCCAGCTACTCGCACGTTTCCTGGCGTCTTTTCTCCGTTCATGTGTGTGTAAAGGATATAAATTTCGAGCGTTTATACACACTAAGAAGTATTTCATTACTACTACACATAACGAGCTTGATAATGTTGCGGTATCCGCACATTTCGCGTTTCAGTTTTCAAAATGCAAGTATCATAAAAATCAAGTCTTCTTGGCGCGGAAGGGATTTTTGGAAGGAAAGTATATCAAGCAAGTTCATGAGTATTAATTTGCTTGTTATACAATATATCAATACGTATGTCAAAGAAGGATAAACTTTATGGAGTGGGTATATATGATTATAACGGTCTTGCTACAAAGTATCCTTGGGGCAAGTTTGAAGACTGTGGCTTGAATGATGGCCGTTTCCTCGCATGCGAGGATCTTGGGAAGGAAGAAATATATCTTGCATGCCCCTTTGATGACTGTAGAGTCAGATTCGCGAAGCGAAGACCCTACTGGAGCTTGGACAGGCCAAGTTTTGTGCTGAGGATTGGGAGGTTGTCAGTTCTTAGTGCTTCCGGCGTTTCTCATGGGCGGATTCGCTTCTTTCATTTCAAACTTGCGGCTGTCTTGGTCTGAGGCGTTATTGTAGCTTGAATAGTTTAGGAGAAAACGATAAGTTTACCACGGACGACGCCGGAAGCCGGACAGACAGATGACCACTGCCCAGAACATAGACTCACCTTTGCTTTGCACTTGAACCAGTTAGGCGGGTCCGGCGGTCCTATCATGGCGGGTCATGTCGAGGGTTTAGCGTCCATTTATTTCAAAGGTGGTCATCGAGGTTTCTGGCAAGATTTTCGTGTCGCCAGAGATTCTCTCTGCGTATATGACTTGTCGGAGAAACGTCTTCAACTCTGGAAACGATTCAAAAAAAGGGGCAGATCTGGGGGCGGGGGAATCATGAGGTCCCCCCCCCCCCCACCCCCAAGTTTGCGCATAACTTAACTTTTAAACCTGGCGAAACGCTGACTCGGCAAGGCTGATAGTGATGTCGTTGGACTATTTTCCATATGACCTTTACATCGCAAGTGGCTTCCAAGCAATAGCTCATGGTATCCGAACCGAGCCGGTGTGACAGGTCCGGACCTGTCAAGCTCCCGATAAATTTCGTCGAAAAACCGACGTCGAGATATCAAAAAAAGGAGAAAAGTTTCAAACGTTTAAACCCATTTTCCCAGGGGTGAGTCTTCAAATCTTCTGGATGCAACAGGGCCCAGTTGTAGGTGTGCTCATAAATGGAGTCCTTGGCTCTGTATGTATTTATGTTATTGTAGGTTATAGACCAACGTGTTCGATATTTTTGCTATTTTTCTTGTAAGGTCACCGGCAATCTGACGGTATGCTGGCCGATATTGAAGTCTGTTCGCTTCGTTTACATAGAAATCGACCATTTTTCAACCCCAATTTAGTTTGTAATGACACTGCACATTCATTGCTGGCGCTCCACTGCGCAAGTAGATGTGTATACCGTGAGAGTTTGGTGGGGATCGTGCAGATCTAGCTTGGCACTTGGGAAGGCGCCAGGCTGCGACAAATATTGCCCTTGATCTATTGTGGCCGGCCTATCTCCCTCGGCTGGTGCATAGACTTTTGAGTGCTGCTATTTAAATGTGTCGGTCAATATTGCTGCAATTGTTTGAATACGATTGTTTGAAGAAAGGCGTTATCACTTAGACTGCAATACTGCATAATGAAGTACATTTTTAAAGTCATGGTCCAGAGTTGAATCTTATTGTTAAAGTGAAAGGTCATCTAATCCTCAATTCTTGTTTTTTTGCGTTTTGTTGTTGTTGTTTGTTTTGGTGTGCGTGTAGTTGCACTAATTAATCATACATGGAGTTTAATTTCCGCGCTGAGATGGTGCTGGTCTGGTGTAGCTTGGAGCCAGGCTGGGCCGACAATTCCCATGACAGGTTGTCAAGTCAGGGGCGGATCGGGGGTGGGGTGTGTCCCCCCCCCTCCCCCGCCCGTCTGATATATCGGCGAGTGGCGAGAGGCACACGCGCCCTCCCCACTCGATTGCACAGATGAGATATTCATTGCAAGTCTTTCCTGCTCAGTGCAAGTGCATGCAATCATCATCATTGGTTGTCCGGTCTCGAGAGACCATGCTTGGTACGCGCTGTAGTGTCCGATTCGGTGTCAGTTTTGGTATACAGAGTAGAAAATATACGTCAGAAAGAAACAAGCTGTGACAGCTAGGAGAACGTTAACCCCTTCACTGCCAGACTGTGTTTTTATAATCGTAAAATTCAACAGTATGCAATAATACCGAAGACAGCACATTATAGTGTTTGTCTTTAATAATACTCATGGATACAAAGTGGTTTCAGCAAGCGGCATAGGTCCTCATGAGCAACTGCGGGGACTCATTCAACGTCAAAGATATCCAGCCGTCAAACATTTCAAATTCAAAGTCAACGCGTTGATCCTCGCGGGCCCCCGCAACTACCGGTACCTGCATGTGCGAGATGGTCTAGGATCCAGCAGAGAAGCCCAAATGTCAGCAAATCTGTGGTCAGCAAGAGACATAAATTCTCCTGCGGATGAAGGGGCTCATGAAAATTTATGCCTGTTGCTGATAAAATGTCTGTCTGAAAGACTGTTCTGTCTGAACCGAAATGCAGAAATTCAGCTTTCTGAGATTTTGAAAAAGTTAAATCAGTCTCCAGTACTGAAGATTGTCACACATGCATTGGTTCGAATTTCGGGTACTAGAAGCAGTGAAGGTAGGGATTTGATATATTAGAATTTGTGAAACAAACAATGTTGTCAAAATACATCTAATTTGGACCTATTTCCTGATCTGTTGTGACCCTTGATCTTTCAAAGAGCTAATCCAAATTAGTATGCATATAGGAAGGTCTGACCATCAGGTATCTTTGTTCCACAATCGGGTTTGAAGTTGTGCATGAATAGTATTTAAGACAAAACAAGAAGGGATGAACCATAACCCACAAAGTCCCTTCTAAATGAGAGCTGTCCTCGGTGTCAATGGTCTCTACCTTTTGTCTTTGACCCGATTCTTCTGTTGAATTATCTCCTATTGAAAAAGTCTCGCAGATCTGCCCATGCATCAGTGAGTTAGACTATAAGGGGCGCAGGACATACGCGTCATTGATTTGTCAAACGTCATTTGTCATGACGTAAGTTTTAGTTTTTACGTAATTTTATATTTTATGTGATATGAGTTTCACTATCGCTTCATAGGCTTGAGAAAATGGTGACAAAACTAGAACTTCACGGTACAATTTCAGTCTTGCTATAATTTGTACGAAAGCAGGTTGACTTTACCTAGCTACACGATATACTAAGTACACGGGTCACCTGCATGCTCTTCTGAAAGCGCGCCGATGTGTGTTTTCTTGTTAGTGCGTTCATGCGCGCGCGCTCCAAACATCTCCAAGAGGCACAGATCCTCATGCGCCTGGAGGGCGCATGAGGATCTATTCCTCCTGGAGATGCGCGTATGTTTGTGAGAGAGACAGAGAGAGAGAGAGAGAGAGAGAGAGAGAGAGAGAGAGAGAGAGAGAGAGAGCCGCGCGCGCGAGAGAGAGAATGACGTCATATTTAGAGTATTATGTCAGTGTCTGCGTGGTGACAGAGTTGCCTCTTTTACGTCACCGCCACTTTCTCTATAAGTAAAGTTTTTTTTAGTGTATTAATTCTTTTCTGAAAGAATTAATTTTTACTTTAAGAATTTGAAAGGATACAAAGTTGGCTAACGAACTCATCCAATGTCCTTCTCCAAACTAGCTATATGCAAAAGTTCAAGTAAATATGACAAAAATTACGGACTCTAATCTGGGTCAACGGTTGTTTATGTCTTCAATGAGACAATCAATTACAATATAATCGGAGGCTCTCTTAGCCACCTACTTAAGAAAGTATTTCGCCAAGTTTCAAGCTTGTATGTACAGAAATATAGGAGATTCTCTTGTTTACATATATACGCACACACATACATACGCACATACGGTGCTTCGCGCCAAATGTACGTTCAGCAGAAAGGTTACCGTAACTAGACATGACGTAATTTTTATCTTGTTACTTCAATTGTTTGAGGTTTAGCCTTTGACATCATGGACATGCTATTAAATTGGCCCCACCGCGACCCGTCCCAAAAATTCCTTCTATAAATAGAAGGGACTTAAAAACCAATTTAAAAAAAAAAAATTGGGAGGGAGGGGGGAGGGGAGTGAGTGGGAGGGGTTGGGGTCAAAATACGGCTATTTGGGATCTATTTTCCTGATTCCATCTGACCTTGATCTTTGAGAGATGTGGTATGGTGGTATGAAATTGGTATGTTTAGAAAAGTCTTGCCATAAAGTATCTTTGCGTCAAGTTCGAAGAATGTGGCTTGAACAGCCTCTGAGAACAATCATCATCATCATCAGTCCCTTGCCCGAACTGGGCGTTGGGGGGACTGAAAGGCAGCAGCAACAGACAGTGCTCTCCACTGAGTTCTATTTTGGGCGGTGGCAAGCAAGTCTGACATCTCGAGTTCGGTCCATTCTTTTATGTTTGCGACCCAACTCTTTCTCTGACGACCTCGCCGACGACTTCCTTCGAGAGTGCCTTGGAGGATAGTCTTGGACAAGGTGTTGTGTCGGGTCACGTGGCCAAACCAAGCAAGCTTGCGCCGTTTCACGGTTGCCAGAAGGGGTTCATGTGGGCCCACCAGGGAAGTGACGATGCTCCGTACATATTCGTTGGTCTTGTGCTCGCGGTACGAGATGCGGAGCAACTTCCTCAGGCACTTGTTCTCAAAGGCCTGGATTTTCTTTTCTGAGTCTGCAAGCAGTGTCCAAGTCTCACAGCCGTAGAGAACAATGGCAACGTTAAAGTTTACGCCGGTCGTGAGCAAACGGATGGACAGACGACCACTGGCCCAATGTGTAGACTCACTTTTGTTATCAAACGTGAGCCAAAAAGAGAATCAGTGAACACTTTGAACTAGATTTGCGACATGGAAGTTCGACCGGCTCACAGTTTCGGTCTTACTGTGCACATCTTTTTACTCTTTAGGTGTCGGTGGTGGCTTTATTCGCAATGATTCCTGCAGGACTCATTGCGCTAAAACGGCTACCAACGCCCAAAGGGTTAACACCCTGGTGCATGAAGGCAATGGTACTGTAATATACTGACTTCCATTAAAAACGCGAAAAGTGTCTGTAAGTGTACCCGCAAAGAAAGAGCCACCCTGACAGCAAAACAAGAACATTTTATTTGTTGCTTACTCAGATGTTCAGCCTACTGTCTGAGCTACCTTCACACAAAAATTGGATGAGTTATCGCCCATGGCTACCTTGGAGGACACAGGGTTTCATTAGTGGTGAAAATAAGCAAAACTGGACACACTCTGTCAAGCAAGTTTGCTGTGATATGTTTTAACACACAAGTTGTGTGGATTGCTTATGATGTTATTAACTGCCTCAAACGAAAATTCATTAGAGAACCAGAACTTCCGGTGCACATCATTTTCTTAATAAAACTTATTTGATTTAATGTGAATTACTTTGAAACCAATTGTTATGCTCCAGTGACTGACAGAGAGATAAAGAACACACCCATATCCATTTGATCAGGTAAATATGAACGCTAACCTAAAAATAAAGAACTTTTTGATTTTATGTTTGTAGGTCATGCTGATTATTTAGGTGCCTTTGACAAACGAAAAGTAGGTCAAGACCAAACAGGCCGGATTTTCATGCACACGGACCCTAGTGACACTGCACATTGGTTGGCTTTCAGCTGTGTCCTCTGCAGATGTTCCCCATTTTACTTTGAATATCCTGTGATGGTAGTGTCACTGATGACGTCATAAGTCATCGATGTGCGATTTTTAAGACTAAATATTCTATTTGCACACGACATAACACACTCTTCATAACATTTTCTAATAAATGACGTCAAAATAACCAGGATTAAAGCATATTTACGAAGAAAAGCGATATGGTGAAAAATTCGCGTTTCTTTTGTTGATCAGTATAGTTAAGTTTATTATTATTTCGGGTTTAACACAAAGCAGGCAACTGAGGGCATCTCAGGGCAGGGTACTGTAAATATTACCAGCAGCTGCATATGCAAGGTGGTGTAGGATCCAGCACAGAAACCAAAGTGGCCTGCTAGCCCTATCATTGATGTGGGTGCTAAACGTATTGTCATATAATCATAAAGTGATGCTGTTATGATAAGTACATACTATTCATGAAGCAATAAATGGAAACATAAACATATGCCCCTAAAGAGAAAAGAAAATAAGATAGCAGAAAACTGAATTGAATCTCAAAATCTAGTAAGCTTTATTTTCAATCTTCTGTACACACATAATACATATAATGTTCATCACTGCTGAAATAAACAAAAATGAATGATAGCTGAACTTTACATTATCATTTTCCTCCTCAAAGTATGACAGGTGAGGTCTGACAAAAGGGACGAATAACAGCAAGAAAAGAAAAGAAGATTGCATATATACAGATTAGTGATAAGCTTATGGTTTGAAATGTTCAATTATTATTTATTATGATGCTTCAAAACAAATTTCGCTTGATAAACTTCGTCCGCAGTTTCTATGTAAACAAGAATGGCAAAGCCCTTATGGCTCTCGTGTGTGACCAACCAACATAATAAGTGTGACCTTGACCGTTCCAACAGGTTACGGAAACGAGCAAATGTCCAAGTGTCTGAACATAAGTAAAGGATTGTCTTTTTTGTGAACCCTCCTTGACCTTGGTGAGGGGTCGACTAAATTATTACTAGTTATCACCAGCTACCTTTATGCTAAATTTGACTGCAAAAAAATAAAAAAAGTTATCAACAAGACTGGCAAAACCCTTAAGGCTCATGTGCATGAACAATCCAGTTGTAACATAATGTAAGTAAAGGTTTGGCTTTTGTACCTGCGAAATCCATGTTTTCTCAAAATTTATGCATTTTTCACACATTTGCCAATCTCCCGTGACCTCTTGACATTTGCGAGGGGACCACTAAATTAGTATGCATAGACAGATCTTACCGTCAGCTAAATTGTGCCAAATCTGACTGAAACGTTGGCGAAAACTGTGATAAAAACTACAATTCTATTAAATACTGTCATTTTTCACACATCTGCCGACCTCCTGTGACCCTTGAACATTCCTAGGGGTCATCCAAATTAGTATGCATAGAAAGTCTTACCATCAGGTATCTCTGTACCAAGTTTGGGTTCGAAGTTGAAAATAGTATTTGAGGAGAAACAAGTTGTGTCAAAATACAGCTATTTTTTTACCCCTTCCCGGACCCCCTTTGACCTTGACTTTTGAATGAGGTCACTGAAGTTGGTATGTTTAGAACGATTTTGCTACAAAGTGTCAATGGGCCAAATTTGAAGTCCGAGGCTTAAAATAGTCTCCGAGAAAATGCCAACATTAAAGTTTACCACAGACACCGAACGACGGACGCCGGACAAACGCCAGATGGCCCATTATATAGACTCACTTTGCTATCACGCGTGAGCCCAAAAATAACAAAAGAGATGAGACTTCCTTCCTGCCAAGGTATGAGTTTTAAATTCAGTATTGCAATGAAAACGGCAAAGCCCTTATGCATGGTAATTTCTCACATCATCTTGTTGACCTTTTGTGACCTTGATTTGCACAGAAGTCTCTCAAATGAATAATTGTATTGATTTAAGTACCATTTTTTTTACTTTGGAGGTGAATACGCATTCTGTGACATCGTATGTTTTTTATGAACTTATTTCACATATTTTTACATCCTTTGACTTTGGAGAGTCATCAATTCAGTCTGATATAGGTATGCATATCTTTGCACCACATAATGACTAGGCAGAGAACATACAAACACAAAACATGTGTGCAAACACAAGAATGAAAAGCCCTCATGGCTCATGTGCATGTCTGATCCATGTTATTTCTCCGACAATATCTATGGGATTAAAGTTTCTTGCAAAAACTGAACAGCTGCTTATAGGTACTAACTGCGAAATCCTATGTTTTGTCAACATAAGCCTTTTTCACACATTCAGCTACCTCCCATGACCTTTTATCTTTATGAGTGGTCTACACAATTAGTATTCATAAGATAGTCTTATCATTTACCTGTGTGACAAGTTTAAAAATTTGCAAAGTGCCTATACAAACATTAAAATGTTATCAAGAATAGGCATTTTCCTACATCTGCCGACTTCTTGACCTTTTGCCTAGAGGTCGCCCAAATTTGTACGCACTTTTGTTATCATAGTGAGTGAGTAAAAATTAAAGAATCCGTTGTAAAACAGTCAATCAAATATATATATATATATATATATATATATATATATATATATATATATATATATATATATATATATATATATATATATATATATATATATATATATATATATGCACATGAAATTTGTATCATCAAGTGCCTCTGTATCAAGATTCACTGTTATACAACTCATTGTCTGTGACATACAGTTTTTGTACCAGCTAAATCCTCATCATCTCAAAATGTATTCACATTTCACGCATGTTTCAACCCGCTATAAGCTTCGACCTTTGCAAGGAGTCAGCTAAATTAGTACACACAGAAAGTCGTATCACCAGCTACCTTGTGCCAAATCTGGTTGAAAACTTCGCTAAACGATGAATAATACAATTCTACCAAATTATTTTTCACACATTTGCCAATCTCTTGTGACTCCTGACCTAACAGGTCATTCAAATTAGTATTCTCAGAAGTATTCCATCAGGTATCTTTGCAACAAGTTTGGGTTAGAAGTTGAAATTGTTTAAAATCCATTTTTGTTAAAACATGACCTATTTCTGGACCCCCCCCCCCCCCTCCAATGATCTTGACCTTAGAAAGGCCATTAAAATTAGTACTGTGTGTTTAGAAAGGTCTTGCCACAAAGTGACCTTGGGCCAAGTTTAAAGACTGTGGCTCGAATAGTTTCCGAGAAAATGCCAACCTTAAAGTTTACCGCAGACTATGGACAGATAGATGACCACTGGCCGAGAACATAGATTCACTTTTGCTATTGCACGTGAGCCAAACATAAAAATTTTCATACATTTGCTGACCTCACCTGACCTTGACCTTTGGAAAGGTCACCTTGATCAGTATGCATAGGACGGTCTTATCATCAGGTATGGCTGCGAATTTTCAAAACCGTCAAAATGATAATGACCAGTTATGTCACTGATAATTCATGCCACTGGCGTACATTTTCAGCATTGCTTTTATTGTGCAGGTTATTTGACAGATTGGGAGCCACGAGTATGGTGCTGGGATCCTGTGGTAAAGGTCAGAGGCATGTAACTTCTGTGAAAAATGTTTTTTTATTTGGTTTTGGGTTGTCCTGTGATAATCATGGTCTTGTGTACTATTATTGTGCTGTGTCATAATTAGAAGTCCTGTAACCGGTCTCTATTAAAATGTGCGAAGTGTGCTGTGAAAAAGAGTATACGATTTAAAAAAAAACACGGATTTGAGTATTTTAAGAACTCTTTGTTGCGGTTCCGAGTTATGCCACTCTCAAAACCTTGAGCATTTTGTTCTACAGGCCGTGTAATTCGAGGTGCACGTGGCCCATTTTTGTCCCTCCAATGGCGTGTGTCAGCAAGGCCCATTTTCAGCGTAGGGATGTTGCAGCAGTGATGGCTCATCAGCAACATTACCAGCTTATGTGCGGCGACCTGTGCGCGGCTCTGTTTACCCGTCAGGTCGCTAGTGAATCAGACCTGGCTCCCCTCCTGGCATCCCGAAAATAATAGCATGCTGCTGCTGACACTGTTAGGCGCGTTGACGGAGGTCGTGTACACAGGATGGGATCGTTATTAGTAGACAATGTAATGTCAGCACACACACACATAACAATTCTAAGAAACATTAACACTGACAATTTTTCCTGTGAACTAGATGTTGGCAGGCAATATTTTGACACTAACTTGCTTTTTATGAAGGAAGTTCGGAGAGTGTTCTTGCAATACCTCACTGATATCTTTATTTCTTTCTCTCTCTCCCCTCCCCCCCCCCCCCCATCCCACACACACACGCACACTGTTCTGGCATTTCAAATATATATTTTGCTACTATGGATACAGGTGTAAGTTTGCCACGGACGTTGGTTGCACATTGCTTAGTGTCACCACAGCAACAAGATTTTTTTCCGGACGTGCCTGTGTTGCTTGCGGAAAAGAAAATACTGAATGTATCTCGCCAGCCGGTTTTACTATGCCAAAATGAACCTAAGACATGCTAGGGACGCTGCTCCTTTATGCTAATTTGTCGTACCGTTTTTGAAGGGCAGATATATTGGTGAGAACATACGACTTCTTTACGATGTACTTTTTTACACTCATGTAAACCAGGTGCCAGGTCAACTGGTTCTCATAGACTTTGAGAAATCATTTGACTCGGTCGCCTGGTTCTTTTTGGACAAAATGTCTTGACTTTTTAAACTTTGGTCCAGATGTGAAGAGATGGATTAGAACATTTTACTGTGATATGAAGGCTTGTGTGGCTGTTAATGGTCGCTATTCTGGCTGGTTTCCAGTAGAAAGGGGATCTCGTCAAGGCGACCCAAGCTCTCCGTACATTTACGTAATCTGCGCTGACATTCTGGCCTCTATTTTACGCGAGAATGAAAATATAATTGGGTTAAAAGTCAAGGATATATATTTACTTCTGTCCCAGTTTGCAGATGACACTTCATTGTTCTTAAATGGAAGCAAAAGGTCTTTTGAAGAAAGCATTCACAGTCTACAATACTTTGCATCTATCTCGGGTCTCAAGATAAATATGAATAAAACACAGGTGGTCTGGCTTGGACCTATGAGCAATTCACACATTCGGTTTATGCCTGAATTCAACTTTGTATGGGACCCTGAGATTTGTAAGGTTCTTGGTATAAAGTTATCCACAAACATTAATATTATAACCGCTATTAATTAAGAGGGCAAACTTGCAGCAAGTTTTGTATGTTTGATCTAAGCGTGAACTTACACCATTAGGGAAAATTACAGTCATCAAAACACTTGCGGTGTCAAAGATTGTCCATCTTTTTATGAACCTCCCAGATCCTCCGGCACAGTTTTTGAATGACCTTGAAAAAATGTTGTTTAAATTCTTGTGGGATGGAAAGAGAGCAAAAATAAATAAAGCTGTTGTCTGTTCAGCATTTTCGACGTCTATGAAGGTCGGTTGGCTTAGGATGGTCCTTGGTGTATTAGGTGACTCATTGGTACGTCAGATTTTGGTCAGCTGCTACCCTATGTTTAGTAACATGCAGGTATTTGGTGGTGAATATGCAAACGTTTTAATGCTTCATTGTGATAATTGCTTCTGGGCCGATGTTGCCAAACATTACACGATTGTTTGTAACACGTGTGTACCTGAAAATTTAGATGTAGTGCTGTCAGAATGTATCCATTATAACAAGAACATTATTAGAGACAGGAAAACGGTTCATATCACCGAATGGAGAGAGAATGGAATTTTGGTTATTTGGGATCTGCTTGATGAGAATGGCTCTCTGTTGTCTTTCGAGTCTTTTAAGTTGCTGTTCCCTGATGTGTCTACACATTTCTTGATGCACTCTGGTATCGCCAACGCTGTCAGGACCTACTTAACCTCATTAGCAATAGACCCGGTTAAGGAAGGAAATAGTACCAGCAATAAGGCCATGAACACTATGTTGCAGGGTTGTAAAACCATCTATTCAACATTGGTCAAATCAAGGTCAAGGCCTACTTGTATTCAGAAGTGGTCTCAATGCTTCGAAATTGATGACAAACCAAGCTGGAAATGTATTTTTTCAAAACCCTTCAAAACCACACCTGAATCCCAACTTAAATGGTTCCAATTAAGGTTATTGCATTGGTTGTTGCCCACAATGCGATTTTTATTTCTGCGTAAATTGTCTGAATCTGCTATTTGTACCTTTTGTAAGAATGAGGACGAAACTAATTCTCACCTGTTCTGGTACTGCTTGTATGTACAGATATTCTGGTCTGACATAGGACAATGGTTGCGAGACAATTGTGTAAACGGCACTAATTTTGAGTTAAAAAAGAGTCTTGTTGTCTTTGACACAGCTCAGCACTTTAGGTCAGACACTGTCTTAGACCTCATCATATTAGTTGCGAAGTTCTATGTTTACAAATGTAGATTAGAAGAAACCCTACCTAATTTAAGGCACTTCGTTAGAATTATGAAGAATCGCTACCTATGTGAGAAGTACCGATTTGGAAATATTGGTCAGAGCAACAAGTTTTGTCATTGGTGGTATCACTATGCTACACTTTTTGGCGGGTTGTAATGCTGATAAAGGCACCGACTGCAGCCTGCCTCACCATTGGTGGTAGTGTGCAGACGGCTTCTGGCATTACCAGTTATTTCACTAAGGTATGCAGGGTTGGTTCAAGGTAACAATGGTGACCTAGCTTGACTCCCTGTGCATGTATCCATCGGTGCTATTTATAGTACCGAGGAATGCATACCCAAGGGGTCACACTTGTGTGACTGTCCAGTGTGATTGTCCAAACCCAAACTCTGCTTGTCATTTGTTGTGTTCCAGCTGTGTGTACTAAGAGGGTGGGGGGTAGGGGTAAATAAGAACATGGGTGGGGCGGGGGGGGGGGGGGAGTACATATATGTGCTAGTTTTTCTATACATATTGTCTGCTCTTGTGTGTAACTTATATAATGTATGCACATTAAATATATAGGGTATAATAAAAATTAAAAAAAAAATAATAAAAAAACAAACAAAAATGGTACAAAGCTGGCACACACACACACACACACACACACACACACACACACACACACACACACACACACACACACACACACACACACAAATTATCGTACCCTAGTTCACCAAAAGGAGTAACAAGAAAGGCAAAGCCGTTATGGCTCACGTGTATGACAGATCCACACATGTGTGACAATAAGTAAAGGGATGGTTTCTGCACCAACAGCAAAATCCATGTTTTCTCAAAATTTAATCAGTTTCACACATCTGCGAAACCCCTGACCTTTGCGATGAGTCGACTAAATTATTATACATAGGAAGGTCTTATCATCAGCTACATTTGTGCCAAATTTGATTTAAAAGTTTGCAAAAATTTGATAATAACTACAATTCTATCAAATATTGTCATTTTATACATATTTGTCCACCTCTTGTAGCCCTGACCTTTTCCGAGGGGACATCCAAATTAGTATGCATAGATAGGTCTTACCATCAGGTATCTCTGTAGCAAGTTTGGGTTTAAAGTTTTGAATAGTAGTTGGTAAAAAATATTTCTTGTCAAAATATGGCTATTTTTTTTACCTATTTACTGAGCTCTTGTGACCCTTGACCTTTCCGAGGGGTCATCCAAATTAGTATGCATAGATAGGTCTTATCATCAAGTATCTCTGTACCAAGTTGGGTTGGTTGGTTGTACATTGCTTACATTGGGGCTTGAAGTTGTGGTTAGTTAGTTATTTGGGTTTAACGCCGAGCAGGCGACTAAGGCCATCTCACGGCGGGATGGGTAAAAATCTGGTCAGCCAGACTAAAAGCAAGGTCTTAAGACAAGATGTAAATATAGCTTAAAAATGGCAGGCTAAAATGTGGCACAAGTCTTTAAAAGACGCTTATACAGACTCTAAAAAAGGGCAAATAAAAAATATTTACATAGGCTATGAATGCTCAGATCTTATTAAAAATATTGCATTCTCTCCAGAAATTGAAGATTTTGTCCGGGGGGGAACATCCCGGAACAAAACCTTCAAGTTGTGGATAGTAATTGAGAAAAAATAATTATTGTCAAAATATGGTTATTCTGGACCTATTTCCTAAACTCTTTTCACCCTTGATCTTTCCGAGGGATCAACCAAATTAGTATGCATAGAAAGGTCTTACCATCAGGTATCTTTGTAACAAGTTTAAGTCTGAAGCTGTGAATAGTAATTGAGAAAAAAAAATCTTTTGTCAAAATATTGATATTTTTTACCTATTTCCTCAGTTCTTGTGATCCTTGACTTTTCCGAGGTATCAACCATATTATTATGCATCTGGTATCTTTGCACCAAGTTTGGGTTTGAAGTTGTAAATAGTATTTGAGAAAAAATAAATTATGCCAAATATAGCTATTTTTATATATTTCCTGATCCCCTGTGACCTTGACCTTCGTGAGAGGTCACTCAAATTGGTATGTTTAGAAAGGTCTTACCACAAAGTATCCTTGGGCCAAGTTTGAAGACTGGCTTTCAATAGTCTCCGGGAAAATGCCAACGTTAAAGTTTTTACCACTTGAACGACAGACGACGGCGAGCGACGGACGGACGACCACTGGCCCAGAACATAGACTCACTTTTGCTTCGCACGTGAGCCCAAAATCATTACAGTTAAAGCTGGGCATGGAGAAAGTTAGTGCCATACACTCTTTTACACTGAAGTTTTATGACAGTGGATTCCTCACCACTACTTATATCTTCATCACGCGTGTTTGTGTCTGGAAGGGCATTTTGTCAGACCAGTACATTGAAACAACATACAAGTGTAATGGCAAAGGTCTTTCAGGAATCATAGGTTCCACTCTAAACGAGTCTACTTTTGCCAGATAAACTTACTCCAGGAGCATTTTGTCCCAGATCTTGAACAATCTGGATGCTCCGAAGAGAAGAGCAACACGACCGCAACAAAGAGCTTGCCGAAGACAGGGCGAGGATAAGAGAGACACTCTCCACCTGCTTTGATGTCTTCGAGACAGAAAAACACCCAGCCGGCTGGGCTTAACAAAATCTACACTGGACGTATTGTGGACGAAGTTGCTGTCAATATTCACAATGATCGGGAAACTGAAGCCTCTCAATGGCAGCAGTTTGATGATTACCAGCCGGTTTTTACAGCACGATCAACACGAAAGTGAAGATCTAAAAAAATGACAAGAAAGATCATGGAACCATTGATCCTGAGCTTATTTATGCAATGGTTCCAGAGATCATTGCTGTTTCTAGATATACTGTCTCCCTTTGCCCACGAGTTAGCACAACACCGAACAGCATTGTTTGGCGAATAGGGTCAATGCGCACTACAGCAAAGTCCGAAGAGCAAGTTCCAAGTTATATCAGAATTCAAGGTCAGGATCACCCAGCTGTCATTTTCCTCGATGCACGTGCTTTCTTGTGGACTGCACCATGGCCGGCCATGCCCGCACGCGGGGATGACTGTCAGTGAGGCAAGCCGTCAGTGCATCTGCAGTGACACATGTGGTTTTTGACCGGTGCTTCGCCGCAGCACCAAGTCATGCTGCCGGTCTGCACAACAGCAGGGCATGTACCGTGTATACATCTGATCAGGGGAGTCACCATTACCAAAGCAGACAGTCATTTTAAGGTTGTTGAGAACAAGACGTAAATCATCACAATGATATGACGAAACTCAGCACAATGGCCCCTCCTAATGACAAACCTATCAGTCACTGGACCTGATCCGTATCCTATACTCCTGCGTCATGCTGTTCTTCCAAATACCCTCACTCATGAAGAGCATGTGGTCCTGATGGCATACCCCGTTATTGAGGATGACAGGGCCGGACACTCAAGCATCAGGGTTATGTCAGATGACACGGCTGGGCGACAGCTCTAGCGTGATAAACTTTAATGATGTTGTGCGGCAGCACCAAAGAGTCATGCCCAGCATACTCGTGGCACAAGCTCTGACAGAATGTGACGATGTGTCCTCCTTTGTTAGGGAAACAACAACAGTAAAATAGCTCGAGTTGTTTGATGGTGTCTTAAAGCTGGGGAGCATTTCTAATAATAATAATAATAATTACGGTATTAATAATGCGCTTATCTTATAATAATTATAACTCTAAGCGCGCACTCACAACTCGCGCACGCAGGCGCACGCTTTAGACAATGACTCACGTACCACAAATACATTACGACAGTCGGCTTGGGGTGCGGGTGTGTGGTGATATTATAGTGCTAGAACTGTTGGAAGAGGTGAGTTTTGACGGCGGACTGGAAGGAGGAGAGAGAGTGTTTCTGACGGAGAGAGAGTGGGAGAGTGTTCCAGGTGGATGACCCGTAGACGGAGAATGAGCGGGGGCCGAAAGTGCAGAGTTTGGTGCGGGGGATGTGGAGGCGGAGAGGGTCGGAGGCGGAGCGGAGGGAGCCGGAAGGAGTGTAGGGGTGGAGTAAGTTGGAGAGATAGGCAGCAGCGTAGTTGTTCAGGGATTTGTAGCAGAGAGACAGAATCTTGTATTGGATGCGTTGGGGGATAGGGGGCCAGTGAAGGTGTTTGAGCAGGGGAGTGATGTGGTCGGAGTTTTTCTTTCTGAGGACGAGGCGGGCAGCATTGTTCTGGACGCACTGGAGAGTGAAAGTGGTGGAGTGAGGGAGGCCGGAAAGGAGAGAGTTGCAATAGTCGATGAGAGATAAGAGAAGAGAGACAGCAAGTTTGGTGGCAGCTTCGGTGGTGAAGTATTTTCGGATCTGACTGATGCGACGGAGTTGGAAATAGCATGCCTGGGCCGTGGCGTTTCTGACACGAAACAAGATGTGATTCATGCCTGTTTGCGGTATAGAGCTATGTTGTATGGTCAGGAACCTGACATCAGCTTGACAGAAATACGGGCCATATCTTCAGGGGGAAAATAGCTGGTAAAAGACCTGTTGCGCCCAAGCTCTGCAGCCGCTGTACCTGCCGAGGCTGAAAACAAAAACCGGCTGGACACTTGTCTTGAACTGCAAGAAAAACTGTGGAACGTCATGCTGCACCTGTGTCACTTGCACAGTCTTGTGCAAATGCAAAGGATATGGACAGTGTTGCAACCCCTAAACAGCATTGATCCAGGACACAGAGGAGATGGACTCAAGAGTGAATAATGTAATCGTGGTTTTCAAAAGCAGAAACAGTTTATGATGTCGAGTAGCAGTACGACAGGCTGATTGTATAGTGAACGAACTTACATTAAGAACATTCAATCAGTGAGTCTATTTCATGTAAGAACTAAGCACTAGTATATATTTGTCATACGTCTCTGGATGTGGGATCACCCAAACACACAACTCCAGTCAAACTGTATGCGAATGTTTGTCATATATGCAAACATAAACCATTCATTCACCTTGTATGTGCGCTGTGGCCATCTTGGATTTTGCATTATATAAACAAATGCTAAAATATATAACAGAGTGGCATCATTCAGACTGGAAATGAGCATCCGAAAATCATTAAGAATCAACGCAACCAGTTGATACCCCCTTCAATGCACTTTTACCTATTATTTGACCTTGGTAACTTTGACCTTTCAGGAAGGTCATTCAAATGTGTGACCTTGGCTTTGAACTTTCAGTAAGGAACTTCAAGAAGACATAAAAAGTAAGGTCTTCCGAAGAACATTTATCATACCACGTTTGAACGCTTTCACCTTGGTCGATACTGGGAAACGCCCATAACACTAATCTGGCCTTTTTGACATGGCGGCTATCTTGGATTTAGCTCTGCGTACAAAAATATTCAACATTCATAAAGAAGCATCACGTAGATTGTGCACCCATAATTATTTGGAATCACCTCGACGAGTTCTAAATACCCCCTTCATTGCAATGTAAGTCTCCATATGGGACACCTTAAGCCGTTTCTTGACCTTTGGTGACCTTCACCTTAGAAGAAGGTCATTCAAATGAACATGAAAAAAATCTTTCTAAGAACATTCATCCTACCAAATTTGAATGCTCTGGCTTTAGTTGTTACCAAGAAAAAGCCCTTAACAGTAACCTGGCCTTTGATCTGGTCGCCATATTAGATTTAGCTCTGTGTACCAAAATGCTCAACATTTACAGAGTGCCATCATACAGATTCGAATTCAGCACCCCAAAATCATTCAGTGTCAATTCATACACCCTGTCTCTGCAAGTCGGGTCCCAGGTATTACAGGTCTATAGACCACAATTTACGGAGATCTGCATGGCAATCATTTTTGATTTACAATGTAAATGTGCATGAAAAAAAGACTTCAAACTAGCCTTTTAGGTCTTGTTTTTAGGTTTTAATGGTTATGATAGAGTATCACAGTTACTCCTAACCTGATGTAATGATGCTGTGATGCATTTAGGGGCCACAGTGGCTGAATCTGCTGCCCTACCCCCATTGTACAAATATGCAAAGGAACACAAAATGATCATACAAATTGCTTACGTTATACTCCTCTATTTAGATATTTTTGTTACAATTTTCTGAACAAAGTATTATATTGTGCATACAAATTTGGAAAGTTGATCTTTCCGTCGATTTCAATGTGACCCATCAATTTAATTGTAATTCTCTTTAGTTAAGGCATAAACTGGAGGAAAAGTCTGTAAACAGGGGCTGCTGTTAAAGCTTCTACGGTCTGGAGTGGGAGACACGATGTAACGAAGGCTAACAGACTTTAACTTCAACAGAACAGCAAGATTGAAGCTAACGGCATACTCAGCAGTCTTGTCAAAATCGGGGAAGGTGTACCACTGGGTGGTGTTGTGTATCTGACGCTGTTCTTGGTCTACATTAATGACATCAGTACAGCAGTATCAAGGTTCGTTTTGAACACCCTCCATGGGCATGACTTTTCAGTGTGGAGCGCAGCAGACCATACAGAAATAGCATCCTGCAGAATCCAGGATGCTGCCAACAGAGTCAGCAGCTGGACTGAAAGAAGGACAGCCAAACTAAGCTAGACCAACACTGTCACTAATCTCTTTCAGATGGAAGAGGAGGCCTCACATCAAAGGCATTGAAGCTAGAGCTGTGAAAAAAATGTTTCTGGTGAAGAAACTCGTGGGGACCACATTGGAACAAATTCCAGCATCCTGGTGCAAGTAAACACCAGATCGGTCAGACCAAAAGTGTGGTACTAAGGTACTTCGACAACATGAAACACTGCCTCCAAAAAGAACAAAGCCAGGCTTGCAGAACATGGGTCATTCTCATGATGCTGACATTCTTAGAGCCATTTGGAGCACCCCCATTTTAGGAAATGGAGAACAATAGAGCCACTGGAACGCAGAACAGCACACAAGATGAAGAGACTCACTAAACACCGACAGCACTGGAGACTAAAGGAGCAGACCAACGATGAGTTCGTTAGCCAGCGTTATACCTCTTCAACATTTTGAATGATAATTAATTAATTTTTGAAAATTGTCGAACAACGTTTCACTACAACTAAAGAGAGAGCCCTAGAAGAGGCTGAGTAGAAGAGACCCTTGCGTGTCTTTCATGACTCAATGACAGTGACGTAAAAGACCCAAACACGTCAGTGTTATTATACAATGTTCCTAAATAGACGCAAAGCACAAAAAGTCAGTTATACATGTGTATGGGTTGAAGCAATGCTGTCCCTCTCTGACAATTTGATTTAGGAAGACTATATTATTTGTTATAATGTCTAGAAATTAATGTGGAAAACATGGGAAAATGCATGCTGTATAGAAAAGGCTTTGTGGACATTAGTCATCCCATTTTTGTTCTTTTTCAGAAAGCCTGTGGCTACGACGAAGGAACGAGTATGACGTAAACAATTCTTTATGATCATATTTGCGTTCCTTTGCCTAATGGTAAAATGGGGTAGGGCAACAGATTCAGCCACTGTGGCCCCAAAATGCATCACAGCATCATTACATCAGGTTAGGAGTAACTGTGGTACTCTATCATAACCATTAAAACCGAAAACAAACCCACCTACCAGTTGTATAAAAAGAATTCTGGGGGCATCAGAAACAATGTACATTTCCCATTTCTTCACGTGTTCTTTCTTTCACCACAAACTTATCGTAAAGGATGGCAACTTACCTAATTTTCTTGTACTTTATGTTCACATTACCGAAACTTGATAGGTAACGAAAGGGGGTGACTTTAGTAATTTTATCTAATTAATTTCGTGTATGTTCACAACTTGGGGGTAGGGATACAAAATTAACCACTGTGGCACTCTCAAGGATCACAGCAACACCTAGTCAAGTTTATAATAATTGTGACATCCTGTTTATTGATGTAAGCCTAAAAATTGACTACCAGTGCCATAGAAAAATGCCTGAAGGCATCTCACACATTATTTTTGTCTTTTTCTTTTCGATTTTAAAGAATTGGACGTTCATTGGGTTCACAAATACCTTCACTGTGAGCAAGAGATTTCTTTTTTTTTTTCATTCTGTTTTTTTGTTGTTGTTGTGTGTGTGTGTGTGTAGAGGACGCAGAATGTGTGCCTTAACATAATATTGCCTGATCTGGGCTTTTGGAATGAATTCTGATTTATTTAGAGAAAGATGTTTCTGAAGCCGAGTTTAACACCCACGAAGAGCGAGAATGGGGGTACACTTGCGCCATCCGCTATATCTTTGGTGTGTTCCTAAGGAATTTAGGGGAACATGGCTTAAACATCGCAAGACATAGTAAGGTACACTTTGAAGCCCATCCTATAGAGTACTGGGGTTAGTTAGTTAGTTATTTAAGTTTAACGCTGAGCACTTGGGGTGGGGGATGCATGGTAGTCAGGTCTGGTTTATGAAGTAATAGGAAAGTCTTAAATTACCATTAAATATCTCTGTACTAGGCTTGGCATAAACGTTGTAAATAGTATTTCAGAAAAATACATTTTTCTCATAAATGGATTTTTGTAACCTATTTCCTGATCTCCAATGACCCGTGATCTTTCCGAAGGGTCATCCAAATTAGTATGCATAGGAAGGTCTTACAATCAGGTATCTCTGTACCAAGTTTGGGTTTTATTTACGTTGTGAATACAGTATTTAAGAAAAAAATATCTTTTGTCAAAATATGGCTATTTATTTTACAAATTCCCTGAGCTCTTGTGACCCCTGAACTTTCCGAGGGGTCAACCAAATTAGTATGCATAGATAGGTCTTACCATCAGATATCTTTGTACCATAATTGGCTTTGAAATTGTGAATAGTAATTGAGAAAACAAATTTTGTCAAAAAATGGCTATTTTGGACCTATTTCTTGGTCCCCTGTAACCTGGACCTTTGAGAGAGGTCACTCAACTTGGTATAATTTAAAAAGGTCTTGCCACAAAGTATCCTTGAAGACTGTGGCTTAAATAGTCTCAGAGAAAATGTCAACGTTAAAGTTTACCACGGATGACAGAATGGTGACCACTGCCCAACAACATAGACTCAATTTTGCTTAGCACGTGAGCCAAAAATGTAATGTCAACTGTAGCACATTGCAACAGCATCTCTGTCACTGTTTGGCCAGTTTGTGTTCTAATGGTGATTCCAAATGTTATTTTGATTGTTTTGACAATTAAACCATTTCCGGTTTGCTGCTGATAAAACAGATCAGTTGCATGTCAATTGTTGCCCAATTATCTGACACAAGAGATCCAGTTTTAATAATGGTGTGTGCATGACCATGTTTATCACAAGAAAAAGAAACAATTTGTAAAAGAAATAACCTGCATGTGACTAATTCCACCATTAATGGACTCCAATTATAACATGCACGATATACATGGATCCCAAGCTTACCAGGTGACCTGCAAAACAAAACCTATGGTGTGAAAATGTAGGCCACTGGTATAGATAATCAATGACAAAACTCATACTTTTGCCAAGTCTGAACATTCTCAACCACTCAAATTGAAATCTGAATATCTGCTACTCTTTATATAGCAATTACATTTTAAATCGTCAGAATAGGGCTTTTAAAGACCTTACAAATTGCCTTGAAAGAGATCATCGAAACTGCTAAACTTATAAAGTTATAGCCAAAGTACATATATCTATAAACCAAGTTTGTGGTCAGTGGCTCAAAATGTTCAAACACAAACAAATAAACGTTAACAACTTACCTCAGCCAGACAACAAATTACAAACATAGAACAACTATGACAGATGGCTCGATAAGTACATGAACACACTCTGCACTCACATATGGGCAAAAGAATACAGTTTTTTTTTTTTACATCAACAGCCCAGATAAATCTACCCGTCATACACACTTGTCATTAGTTTTAAATACATGCTTATTATCTGAATAATTATCTATTTGCTGGGTGCAGTATTTACATCTATCACATGTAAGAAGATTACCGTATTTAGGATGTTTCAAAGAAACAGCGTTAAAACATGTTAAGTAAATGTTGTAAACTTCTAAAAATACTCTCTTTAATATCTTCTTTGATTCTTTTTCTCCATTTTCTGATGTCGTTATAGTGGCAAGCAAGCAAATGTGAAGTTCAAAGCACTGTATTAAAGCATGCACATCATAAATGATTTCACCAACTGATACAAAAGTGAAAACTGCTGATGAATTATTCTGACTTTAGAGATAGAAATAATGGGGCGCCCAATAAGACCAATCAACCCAAATTATCACATCATAGATGTTTTTTAAAAAAAAGGCTATTTTGGCAACATCGCCCCCCACAACTCTAAAAAAACACACTACCTTCTCAGTGCATTCAATACATTTTCAAATCATTCATCGGCTGTCAACCCAGGGGCAAATACACTAATCTCCATATTAAAAGTCAGTTACATACACATTCTTACATAAAAAGTTTTTTTTCACTCAAAACAAAATATCGAAATCTTTTTACATATAAGATTGTTCATGCATAACTGCCGTCGACTTTAAACAGAGCCACTTTCAAAATATAATTGATCAGCGAAAGCTTTGATCAAATCAATTTTCAGTGCCGCGCATAATTCCCCATGCATTAGTGTTTGCTAGAGCGGGACCGTGCAAGGTTTTCAAAAGTGCGCTGTTGACTTTTCATTCACTGTGGGGTCAGGTAACACCGTGCATGTGGGCTGCTTTGAACTGACAATAACCTAGTGAAGGACAGGGATTTCCCATACATTAGTGTCTTGGCTCGTCAATGAACTGACAACATAAAGGCTTCCACCTGCGCTGTTGACTTGCTGACAGGCACTTGATAATAATTTATATGTTACCTACAACTTACAAGTGACTTCAAAGTTAACACTGTAAGCTCTTGACATAAATTCTTATAAGTGAGTTGACTTATGTTATTAGAAGTTCTTGTCTCAAGTCATACTTGGACAAACTTGTAAAGTTACATGGACAACAAAACATCTTTTTCCCTCAATAATACTCTGGATGTGGAGATCAGATGCCTGTGTGTTTGATACAAGCTAAGTCAGGCGATACTGGGGTGTTTCAGTCACAGTCAGGGGCAGGTAGCGCAGTTTCATTCAAACAGGCAAGTCCATTTTAACTCCATTTTAATTCTAATTTCAGTAGAGGGCAACATGACTTGGCAGTTTTGTCTGGTACTGATTTTGTACGAGTCTAGCTAGTTCAGTATGTGTGACAATTTCATATTCCAAGAAAATGTTTGATAACTTGTCTGTGTAAGATGACCTGATAACTTCTGGGTAATCATTAAAAGTTAGTTCAAAACTTAGATGGTCATTCAGCGCTCCTTGGTAATAAGGCAAATGTGTTGTTAGGAGTTCAAATTCAAGTGGAATGTAAAATCTACTTCCATATGTTTCTGCTAATATAACATCCTTGACAGATGATGTAGATTTGTCGCTTGCATTGTTTGGCAACATTATCAGACTGTATGCCTTGGTAAACACGGTCTTCTCGTTCTTCCTTAGTGAGCCGCAGATCTTTGTAGCAGTAGAGTTAGTTATTTGGGTTTAATGCCAAGCAGGCGACTAAGGCCATCTCACGGCGGGTTGTAGCAGTAGAAAACATCAGCATCATCTAAACTAAACACTTAATTTCCTTCAAGTTTAATTTTAATAGTCTTAATAATTGCTCTACCAAGGTTATCAACTAATGATCTGTTTGCATCAGATTCTGATGAAAGTTTAATATTAAAAACAAAGCATGCAGTATCAGGAACAATAACATCACTGGGACCTAGGTTTGGAAACTTGACAGTAAGAACTTGGTTTTGATCTATTGTGCTAGGATTGTTTGTAATAACAATTGATTGCCTAATACTCTTAACACCTAGAGGTTCACGTAGTTTTCTGTGTGGGTCTAACTTTGATCCATAGGGCTGTGTCATTTTATTTATGCTAATTCAAAAAGAATTATTAAATAAAAATTCTACAATGGCAGAGGGAGGATTTGACCATGATATTGATATGGAAGATATGTATGACAATACAATGAACATTACAAGGAATACTTCCAGTTTGCATCACGAACATTTACTAAGCAAAGTGAACTTGTTTTATAATCATGTTGGTGTCCGCCCAGACTTCATAGATCCTAATCAGTTTGAACTTGACAAGGACCTGCACTTATTTGTAAATACAGACAAAAGAAAAGTGCATCTAACCCATAAAAGTAACCTTGCTAAGTTTAGATTCTTAACACAATCAAAACTGAAGTCAGTGGTAATGCAGGGTTGCAACGTTACCTTGGTGTATCTAGGATACCAAGCAAACTTAAGAATACTCTTCACGATGTGCAAAAAAGGTTGCCAACGGGACAATACTTTGAAATGATGGAGATAAAAGGCCTGTTTGAAATAGCAGACAGGGTAATACAAGAAACCTCATTTACAGATGGAGCTATGAAAACAATAAATGACACTCCCTTGCCCATGAGGGAGATAATGGGGTTGTGCAAGGTACTGCAAACAATCCGAGGTGAACTGGTGAATAATGTAGCCAAACTAGGTGAGCTTGATAATCACATAGAAATAGAAAAAACAAACTAGGTAAAGCAGATGAACAGAATTATGACATTGAAATAAAAGAAAGAATACAAAGACAATTAAAGGATTTGCAGATAGAAAGATCAGCACAACCAGAAGTAAATGAAATTGGGAAAGAAAAACTGAAAACACAAGTCAACAGGATTAGAGAAACTATTCAGAAAATACTTCATTAAGACACAACTTTGGTTGAGAGATTGAGAACACTTTTCAGAGAGCAGAGTATTACTATTGCAAATATTATTACTGCTCTTGGATTTATTATTAGTACTGTAGTAATGGCTGTAACTGGGGCAATGGTGGTCCTCCCCCACTGCCTCCGGCTCTGCCGTCTGACCAAAAGATCTACAGTCGTGGGTAAAAAAACAACTAACACATATTTCAGACTTGCTTAAGAAATTGGCAGTAAAAGCAATGGATGCTTTGCCTGGCATAATAGGCAGTGTTGTCAGTTGGTTGATAAGTACAGCAGGGAAGGTAGTCCGGATTATGGCAGAACATGTGTGGGTCTTTTTGGTGACAGTAGGAGGATATTTAATGAAGCAGACAAAGAAGAAATATCCCTAACCCAGTAAAGCCTATTACCAATGCAGTTCTCTCTGACTCATGTGTGTTTGCTGGTGGTTGCTATGGTGTAACTGGTTGTATGGGTGTTACTGGTGTTATTAGTGTTTGCACTGACGGTGATTGGGAATGTGTGTTTGTTGGACCCAAGTTTACTGACTGAGTCCTAATTTCTGATCAGCCCCTGAAACAATAATTTATTTCATTATTATAATTGTTTTATTGTTCCCATTTGGAGCTGAAGGTCTAATGGCAACATGTATAACCACAGTGCTGCAAAGGACCGGATGGTCCTGTTTATCACGTATCATCCTCACAACATCCCCATCAAAAACATTCTCCTCAGAAACTTCCACATCATTCAGAATGACACAGTATTGAAAGACATATTTCCTGAACCTCCGCTGGTCACTTACAAACGTGACACTAACCTACGAGATCATCTTGTTCACAGTTCACTTCGCGCATCTAACACCTTACCACCTGGCACACACCCTTGTCAGCAACCCCACTGCAAAGCATGTCCGTACATCAACACATCCCCCATCATCACTGGACCCCTGTCATCTGTCAATGTCCACTGATCATTCACATGCCAGTCATCGGATTATTTATGTCATCTCATGTTCTCACTGCCCAAAGATGTTGTATGTGGGGGAGACATACCGTACACTCCCTGAACGCTGTGAGGAGCATGTTCGTTCGATTCGCCTCGGATACAACAACCAGGTTGGACATCATTTCAACGAACCTCCTCATAGCCTCACACATTTCAGCATATGCAACCTTTGGCAAACTACATCCCACTTCATCTGCCGCAAAATGACAGAATCCTTTTTCGTGGACAGGCTTGGCACTTACCATCCGCGCGGCTTGAACATTCACCCCTACGATGTATGCTCGGCCTGATGGGTAGATGGTGCCAGACTTGACCTCACTGTTGATACTGGATGCTACCATTGAGTGTGTGTGTGTGTGTGTGTGTGTGTGTGTGTGTGTGTGTGTGTGTGTGTGTGTGTGCATGTGCGTGAGCGGCAGCAGGCACGAGTGAATGTGAATGTAAGTTTTGTGCTATGTGTTTTGTGGATGTGTATTGCGTCATTATGTGTGGGTTTTTTTTTTAACGTCATTCTAAATTCTCTCAATACAGGATGACGTCTTTTCTTTCTGTTGTGTTCTTTTCTGTTCTACGTTTGTTTCCATGTCACCTAAAGAAGGAACTTTGATTCGAAAGGTCGTTCCTTGTTTCTATTTTAAAGGGTTTTCTACCACTATCTTCTGTTTTCCTTTGTATAACCCAATGCCAACCACAGAGTCAACTTTTGATCTGGCATACCTGAGAACATCTTGATAGTATTGTATGCTTGACGGGAGATCTATTATTAAGTTTATAGCATCTTCGAGGTTTGCAAGAAATTGTTTTTTGTGCTTCAAATTTGCCACTTCTATTTAAGATATTTGATTTTGATTTTGTCTGAGCTTGTGCTCCTAGTATACACCACACATACGTTCTGATAGCCTCATTAATGCGTTTGACTCCTGCTTGAGTAAACCCGTCACTTCTGTCTAAGACAAATGTGGTCCAGGCATTAGACTGTTTTTGTTCTACTGAGCCTAACCAGATTTCAGTTTTGTGTGTGAATGAAGTGTGTCCTGGGTAGTAATCTTGGGGTGTTGTCTGTGACATACAATGTTCCCATGCCATGGTGATCATCAAGTTTTTGTGTAAAGTTATACTTGGTACTAATGTTAAATTCATTACAGATGCATACTAACGCTTTCATATCCATGTGATTGTTGAACTGGTTGAAACTGGATTCAATTGGTAGTGGAACATGAAGTTCTGACAGTATTCTTCTAAGTTGGTAATAAGTGTGCAAATGATACACAGACCTAATCAGTTTGTTTGAGTGATTCAAGTGGTCTGTAAAAGAAACAACACAGCCTGTAGTTGAGCATAGTATAGCAATGTTAAGCTGGTTTTTGAACATCTGTAATGGACTTTAGGACCACTTTCTTGCAGTTAAATCATCTGTAATTGGTGGTTTAAGTAATGATCAAAAGGATTTGGAACTTACTTGAAAGGAAATTTCTTCTGACACAGCCATGTTGATTTGATTTAGTTGAATTAATTTCTGGTCATAAGTAGGTGCAACATTGTACTTTGCACCCAGGTTACATGTAAACGGTTTTGCACTAACACTTGTTTGTGATTTAAATTCCATTGTGCTCTTTTAAAAATTGTGATTATAAAAATGTTTATTACTTTAACAAACCTTGATACAAGTTAACCAGTGTTGTTAACTAATGGAATTGATAATCAAGATGGTAACAGGGTTGTAGCTATCCATGAAATGTTCTACACTGTAAAGTGGTTTAATGTAAGAGATGTTATTATGTAAGTTATGGAATCACCGGTAGTTCAATCAATAATATGCACTTTATACCATCTGGGTATTATGACTTTTGTACTTTAGCTAACTGGTTTCAAAGCGAATTACAAATTAAAGCAAAATCTTTAAATTCAGATAACTTAATTGCTACATTAGAATTTCAAAAACCTATGCATACAATTTCAAATAAACTTGCATCTTTACTTTGTTTAATAGGTGATTTTGTAACTAGTGTGGATGAGGATTGGACATGGGCATTGGGTGGTGTTGGACAGTGACGTTGAAGCCAAACAAAGATAAAATAACTGGAAGAGATCCTGTCGATTTGGCAGCACATAAAATACTAAATGTTCATTTCAAAGAATTTAACACAAATGAAAATGTGCACAATGGTGTTCCTTCAACTTTGTTAAGATGCTTGCCAGCTGGAAATGCTCCCTATTGTGAAAGTGTAGTTGTTAGATTTCCTAATTTACTGTTTAAAAAATTAGGTGCCAGTTTCCTTTAAATCACTGTATCTGTAACTAATCAGGATGGTAAACATGTTCAGATGCATGATTTTTGTGTTGTCCTGGAAGTTAAACAAATTTTATTTTTGTTGAATAAAAATGAGTGCTGGTCTGAAACAGAGAATTACACCATTTGCATGTCCTGTAACAGAGTTGAAAGATTTGCGTGATGTGCATGGTTTTGATAAAGAAGGAGAAGTGGGAGACATGTATTGCTTAGAACTTGATTCCACTGGAATGTACAGGTGAAAAGTAATTGATGATGTGAAAGATGACACAGAAAAAAGGTATCCTAAACTTAATTAGCTTTGTGATGTTACCATACCTAGTTCTGTAAATAATGTACATTACCTCTTAAACCATGTGGGTAATAAGTGGGTAGTTGTTCCTGCTCCTGTTCCTGCAGTTGACTGGGGCATACAGTTTGAATTCATTAGTCCGTAAGTAATTACTGAAGATGTAACTTAACATTTAGGAAAGTGCTTAACTCTGGTCCTTTGCTTCTGAGTCTTGTTCTAAGCTATTCCATAGACAACATTAGCAGAGATAAACTACAGAAGTATGAAAAACAGAGGTATCTTCTCACAGGTTAAAAGGATAAACCTGATCCTACTGTTGTGTTTATACCACAGAACTTTACTTTAGCTAGAGAAGCAACAATAATTTTTGAAATCATACTAAGACCTTTGGATGATGTTAAAGAAGCAGAAATTGCACAAGGAATTAAACTTACATGGGATAGCTCAGTGATGGAGTCAGCAAAGTCTTTATTGCAATTAGAAAAGAGCAGATGTACAAGCATTGAGTAGTAACACAGCTGTTAAAGTAGTAGTCTTGTTTCATTAAATTACATAAAGCTTTCTCACATAAATCTTGTTTCATTTTATTATGCTAGCAAATTATATACTCATGAGGAGTTGAAAAATGTAATTGCTGATTAAGTTTATTTTGAAATATAAAAATATTTATCATAAAAAATGGTCATCTTGTATACACAAATAACCAATGGAAGATTTCAGGTTGAAAGTGCTGATTTGTTTCATTTAATAAATATTTCAGAAGCGTTAAGTATTTGGAAAGTGAAGAGGCAAAACACTCCAGGTGTAAAAGATGGTACAACACGGCTTTCAATTCTGTACACAACACAACAATGGTTGTTGTTGGTGCTGTTTCCGCTGGTTGCTCTGTCGGCGGTATTGCTCTGTTTGCAATGGGAGTTGTGAGTGTCATTGGCATTGCTCTTGAAGGTGTCAGTGTTTTCACATGCCTGACATGCTTTAGTTTGAAAGCCCTTAACAAAAGATTTCATAAGAAATTGCAAAAGCATGATGCATTAAGTACTCTTGCTGCAGCAAAGTTGAGTAGCATGAAACTTATTATCAGTAAAGATTTAAAGGACAATAAATTTGACGATGATGAGTTTAAGAGGGTGCAGGATGATTTGGACAATTACAAATGACAGAAGTCTAAAATTCAAAGTAAGATGCATAGTCAACACGTGAATGTTAAAGAACTGAAAACAACTTTTTTAGAAGAAGGAAAAAGATAGGAATGAAAGAGACCATGGAAAAAATACAAGGTCTTCTAATCAAATAAAGATAAGTTTTTCTTTATTTCTGTCATACAATTCACAGAGAGAAGTCACACCTAACTATTTAAAACCATCAGCACGGACTCCAGAGTATTATTGAAAAAAAAGATATTTTGTTGTTCATGTGACTTGACAAGTTTGTCCAAGTAACTTGATGACTTGAGACAAAAATGTGTAAGAACTTAAGTCAACTCATTTACAAGAACTTAGGTCAAGTCACTTACACAGGTAACTTTGAAGTTGCTTACAAGTTGTTGGTAACTTATGTAATTTATTATCAAGCGCTTGTCAGCAAAACAACAGCACAGGTGGAAGTCTTTATGTTGTCAGTTCATTGACATGCCAAGACAATGATGCTCAGGAAGACCCTGTCCCTCGCTAGGTTATTGTCAATTGAAAGCTGCATGGTGTTACCTGACCTGACTCTGAATCAAAAGTCAACAGCGCGCTTTTGAAAACCTTGCACGATTCCGCTCTAGCAAACACTAATGTACATGAAATTATGTGCGGCACTGAAAAGTGATTTGATCTAAGCTTTTGCAGATCAATTATATTTTGAAAGCGGCTCTGGTTAAAGTCAATGGCAATTGTGTATGAACAATCTTTATACGTAAAAAGATTTTGATATTCTGTTGTGAGCGGAAAAAAACCTTTTATGTAACAATATCATTGGTGTATGTAACTGATTTTTAATATGGAAATTAGTGTATTTGCCCCTGGGTTGACAGCCAATCAATGATTTGAAAATGTACTGAATGCACTGAGAAGATAGGGGTTTTGTGAGAATTGTGGGGGGGTGATCTTGCCAAAATAGCCTTGTTTTAGACATAGATGTGGTGATAATTTGGGATGATTCTTAGGCGCCCTATTATTTCAATCTCTGGCTTTCCTTTTCTACTTGATGTCACAGAGCAGAGCCACAGCACGAAGGATCCAGTGGTCTGGGTGCTGGCTGGTCCTCAGAGTAACTGGGGCAATATAGGTAAGATCTGTACGACGGGGTTTCTTGTAGACTGGGCAGACGTACAGACGAGGATCTGTCACCGCTGCATCCTTTGCATAAATGTGTAGGACAGGCATGATTTCAAAAAGAACCTTGTTCTTGGATTCCGTCAGCCTGTGGTTACGTCGGTCCCAGCCAGCACCTTCTAGATACAGGCCGTAAACGTAAACCCCTTCAGAAGGAGCATGGTTGATGTCTTCCTTCATGTGTTTTGTCACATCATTCTGCATGATAACATTATCAAGGGCCCAGCCTTTGTGAGCACGAGTCACCTCCTGTATAACAACAGTAGATGAATAATGATAGAATAAATCGTACAAGGAACACATACGTATAGTGATTTTAAAAAATGCAAAATAATTTTTATGTTGACATTCAAATGTTTTACACATCTGCAGGAGCAATGAAAACAGAGGACTGATAGATCATCATAACCTGTCTCATGGCTGTAAGGAAGCCCTGCGGATTGAAGAACCCAGTCATCCAAAAGGTAAAAGGTCGCCCATTAAAGCACCAAGTATTGAACTGTAAGTTGCGATCGATCAACTCCGTAAACCAGAATCCGAGAGTACTGGAGTCCCAGGAAATCTAGTGTTAACAAAAATGTTTAAAGAATTAGATACTGCAAGCACATCTAGTGTGTTCAATTTGAAACCCATACAGTCACGTAATTTGACTGCAATACAGATTGGAACAATTACTGCATGCACTTCCATCAAATCTACTCGTAAACAAGAAAGGCAAAGTCATTGTGGCTCATATATATGACCGATTTACCTAATTATGTGTGACCTTGTGACAAGGGCTGGCTTCTGCAGCAGTAAAATCCAAGTTTCTGAAAATGTAAGACATTTTTACAGATCTTTCAACCTCCCGTGACCATTGACCTTTGTGATGAGTTGACTATATTAGTATGCATAGGAAGGTTTTATCATCAGCTATGTTTGTGCCAAACTTGTTTGAAAAAATTGTAAAAATGTTGATAATACCTACAATTTTATCAAAAATTGACAGTTTACACACATCTGCCAGCCTCTCGTGACCCTTGACCTTTCTGAGGGATCAACCAAATTAGTGTGCATAGAAAGGTATTCTCGTCAGGTGTCTCTGTAGCAAGTTTGGGTTTAAAGTTGTGAATAATATTTGAGTAAAAACATCTTTTGTCAAAATATTGCTATTTTGAACCTATTTCCTGAGCTCTTGTGATTCTTGACCTTTCCAAGGGATCAACCAATTAGTATGCATAGAAAGGTCTTACCATCAGGTACCATTGTACAAAGTTTTGGTTTGAAGTTGTAAATAGTATTTGAGAAAAAAAATAAATTATGTCAAAATATATAGCTATTTGTGACATATTTCCTGAACCCCTGTGACCTTGACCTTTGTGAGAGGTCACTCAAATTGGTATGTTTAGAAGGGTCTTGTCACAAAGTATCCATGGGCCAAGTTTGAAGACTGTGGCTTGAATAGTCTCGAGTAAATGTCAACGATAAAGTTTACCATGGACGCCAGTTTACGATGACCACTGGCCCAAAACATACTCACATTTGCTTCGCACAAGAGCCAACAAAGGGAACTGACCAGGTTATGACCATACAAGTGACATTGTTATCACACACAGCTTGAAAATTAGATTGGTATACAATGGCATGACAGTCTTTTGCAGGCGACTATGCCTTGGTGCGATGTACATGGCATGATGTAGATTTTGCATTTGCCGGTGCTATAATACATTTAGTTATGCATTAGGCATCGACAGCATAAACGACGGCAACGTCGACACCGCAAACAATGGCAATATGTTACTGGCCATGTCATTTTGTCATGTGTAACACTGTATAAATAAAAATAATAAGAGTACTTTATTATCTCGAAAAGAGAAATTCGGTTGTGGTACATTTATAACAAATAGTACAAACAAGACATGAAAACATTATAACATAATTATGAACATAATTATGAACATTTTCTCCCTGCACTTACACAGCTACAAATTCCAAATGGACATAAGTAAATGCTACAAAATCTTTACACATAACTCTTATGACTGATGTGTGAATAAAATATCAGCTGGCTCGTGTGTGGTCTGCATATGGTACACCCACCGAGTCAGATATTCACTGATTTTTCCGTCTGTGTGATCACCACACCCTCTACAAACAACAAGATGGTGTTTTCCAACCCCAGATTATTCGCTATTGTGGACTCTATTTCTGTGCAAAATGAAACATCTCCACTAGTCGGAGCAGGGTTTTCAAACAAACCTGCTCCACTTTTAGAGGTCTAATCTACACGACACTGCCCCCTCCAAAAGCTGTTTGATTATCTAAGAGTTAGGCCACACCACCCATGGACATTTCCTACACCTCCGCACTGCACATCATGCTGTCAACAGTCGTAGAATTGATTTTGGTTACCTTCAGCCAGAAAAGCGGGATGCGAGCATCATAGATGCAGTCCAAGGCGGCTCGAAGATTCTCACTCATGATGATGGTACCATCAATGGCCAGATGTAGGTCTTTCAGGGTGTTCCTCACCGTGGTGATCACCCTTTGCATGCGGTCTATTTCCTGACGTAGAAAGATGTTCATGGGCTGAAGGATACCCATTTTAACCAGTCGTTCCTGTACTTCATGTTTTATATAGTCAGTGGGCAGTTTGTCCAGCATGTCGGTAGCCACACGGTAAACCACAGCTTCACGGGTTTCACCTGATCCACCTCCAGAATCTTTGGGTTGAATGTTCATGATGGCGTCCAAGATCCCTTTTGCTGTCTTGCTTGAGTATCTACAAACATATTTGCACAAAGTTTAGAGAATGGTCTTGGTTCGTTAGTTCGGAGTTTAACGTCCACGGCACTGAAGTGATAATGAACGGCCCTGAAGGGCGGGTTATGAGGGACAGGGAAATCTATTGCCTATGGAATACCACCTGAACACTGATCAATTCAGGCGCACTAACTCTGTGCCACGTTGATTTACCAGGACCTTTCAACGGACATGCTATTGAACAAGCCCGTCTTTTTTCCCTGGATTGTGAGTCCAGCCACCGGGGCCGGGACGGGGACTCGAACCCACGACCCGGTGATTCCCTTCACTCTCTTGCTCTGACGCTTAATCGCCTGAGCTATTTCGGACTCAAGAGAATGGTCTACAGTGCTTTATCGGATTATTGTCCATGAAGCAGGTATTCACAAAACAAGAATGGAAAAGCCCTCGAGGCTCACGTGCATTTGATCCACATAATTAATGACCTTGTGACCTTGACTAAGTGTTCTAACATAAGATAAGGAAAGAGTTGGAATTTGTACCTGCAAAATCCATGTTTTCGCGATATTGACCCATTTTCTCTTTTGTCGACCTCCCAATACCCTTGCCCATTTTGAGCACAGGTAGTGAAACAAAGTAGTATGCATAGAAAGGACTTATCATCAGCTACCTTTCTGCCAAATTTGGTTAAACCGTTTTGCAAAAATCTTGATAAAAACTTAAATTCTAAAAAAATAGACCATTTGCTAATCTCTTCTATGGTGCTGTATAGTGTTTCCGCCTGATATCGATTAGGTCAGCACATGACGTCAAGAAGTGCTTCACCGAAAACGGTTCGTCGCAGGTGATGCACCAGGGGAGTTCCTCCCCATTCAATAAGAAGGGGTGCGACATAAGTATGGCCAATGTAAAGACGAACAAGGACAATCTCCTCACGGCAGCTGCCGCAGCGATGAGGTAGACTGTCGGACACTTTAGGAAGAGGATCGCGAAGCCTGTTCGCATCTTCCTTGTCCCACTCAGTCTGCCACTCACGAGATATATAGACACCAATGGCTGGCTTAAAATCACAAAAAAACAGTCTCAGCCTCACAGGTAGGATGGCCGCAGAATCCGCGATTCTGTTGCCTTCAATGCCCACATGACCAGAGACCCAGATGAAAATGACATAGTAATTTGCCATGAGGTCTGAATACAGTTCTCTGATCTGGACTAGGAGCCGGTGCTCAGTTCCTGTACTCTTCGGAGCCTGAAGGGCAGCCAAGTAATCAGACAATATTAAAAAGTTCTTCTCACTGCTCTGGTGCGAATGTTTAAGAGCAAGCATAATTGCCTGCAGCTCTGCAGTAAAAACAGAAGAGTTGTCTAGGAGACGGCGTGTAAAAGGTCGTCGATGATGGCGAGAGAAGACTGCAGCTCCAGCCACCCTCCCATCCTCTGACTTGCGACCATCCGTAAAATTTTTTATTTATTTTATTTTATTTAATCAGGCAGTTTTTTTTTCTATTTCTTGGCTTGACTTCGCGGACGAAGATTCTATAGGGGTTGCCCACGACGTCTGCAGGCATGCTCGTGGCTGCGGAGGCCAATCCGGCACAGGCAGGTTCGACCGCAGTGGCAGGTCTGGCCAGGGTTCTGAGTTGCGGCATCTCTGTTTTTTTTTTCTTCTCCTAAACCGCTTGTCCTTAAGGCTAGCTCTGCGAGAGTCATCAAAGGAGACGGATGCCTTGTAAATGGTGGAGCGCCAGGTGTCACGGTCCGCAGCAAGCGAAGACCGCTGGCGGTGGTCGATTTGGCAGGCACTAAGTGCCGTCTTGAGACAGTCTTTGTATCTCTTCTTTGGTGCCCTCTGTCTCGGTGTCCAGTGGGGAGCTCGCCGAACAGGGTGATCTTGGGTAGGCGATGATCCTCCATCCTGGAGACGTGCCCCGCCTAGCGGAGCTGTGTCCGCAGCAGCAAAGCCTCGATGCTCACAGTTTCTGCCTGTTCAAGGATCTCGACGTTGGTGTCATAGTCACTCCAGTGCACGCCGAGGATGGTACGCAGGCAGCGCTAGTGGAAGCGTTCGAGGAGTCGTAGTTGGCTGCAGTAGAGGGCCCAGGACTCGGAAAAATACAGCAGGGTGGTGAGGACGACAGCTCTGTACAGCTGATCTTGGTGTCTATTTTCAGCTGTTGATTGCGCCACACCCGCTTGAATAGTCGCCCGAAAGCACTGTTCGCTTTTGCCAGCCTGCTGTCCAGCTCCTTGTCCAGCTTGGCGTCTGACGTGATGATGCAGCCAAGGTAGGTAAACTGGTGCACTGACTTCAGCTCAGACGCCGATGGTGATGTGGGGAGGGCGATGCTCTTCCTTAGGTGCCGGCTAATGAAGGACCTGTCTTTTTCAGACTGACCTCAAGTCCAAAGAGCTGGGCAGCATCTGCGAAGCAGGACGTGATGCGCTGCAAGGCTCTCTCTGTGTGTGCAACGATGGGAGCGTCATCAGCAAAGAGCAGCTCACGAATCAGTCGGTCTAGGGTTTTGGTGTGGGCCTGCAGTCGTCTGAGGTTGAACAGGCTGCCATCGAGACGATACCTGATGTACACTGGGTCGTCATCGTCGAGGTCCAATGTGACCTGCTTCAACATCATGCTACAAAAGACGGTGAAGAGGGTCGATTCAGGAGCAGCCTTGCGAGAATTTTCACGGCAATGGTCAGCAGGGTAATTCCACGATAGTTGGAGCAGGCAGACTTCTCTCCTTTATTCTTGTACAAGGTGATGACGACTGCATCACGGAGATCCTTTGGTAGTGTTCCTTTCTCCCAGCAGCAAAGAAAGGGGTCATGGAGCTTGTTGTGCAGTGCTGAGCCTCCATGTTTCCAGATCTCTCCCGCGATTCCGTCAATGCCTGCTGCTTTGCCACTCTTGAGCTGGTGGATGGCCTTGAGGGTCTCTTCAGTGGTGGGCGGTTCGTCCAATTCAACCTTTACTGGGAGGTGTGGGATTTGGAGGATGGCTGCTTTTTGAACAGTGCGCTCAGCGCTGAAGAGGTTCTGAAAGTATTCCGACCAGCGGTTTAAGATAGAGGTATTATCTGTGAGGAGTGCCTGTTCGTCAGCGCTTCGCAGGGGACTTTGTACCAGGTGCCTGGGGCCCTACACTGCTTTTAGTCCTTCGTAGAAGCCCCTGTAGTCACCGTTGTCAGCGCAAAACTGGGTCCTCTGTGCGAGTCTGGTCCACCACTCGTTCTGGAGCTCTCTGAGCTTGCTGGAGACTGCTGCGGACGAGGCGGAAGGCAGACTTCTTCACATGACAGGAAGGCTGGGCTAGGTGGGCCTGATGGGCGGCTCGTTTGTGTGCTAGAAGTTCCGTGATCTCTACGTCGTTTTTGTCAATCCAGTCTTTGTTTCTCTTTCTAGCGAAACCCAAGACTTCCGCAGAGGATTTTGCAATAGCAGTTTTCAGTTGTTCCCTGATTGTTTCAGGGGAGGGGTCTGCTGGGTCAGCTGTGTCTTTGAGCCTGCGTTGTAAATCGGTCGGAAAGGCAGCTTTCACGTCGTCACGCTGAAGGCTGGCAACATCAAGCTTTTTCTTGGGTGGGGGGGGGGGGGGGGGGGGTTCTCGAGTTCCAGCTTGAGGTGGAGCCTGAGTTTGCAGCGGACAAGGCGGTGGTCAGTGTGGCACTCTACGCTGGGCATCACTCTGGTGAGGAGGACGTCACTGCGGTCCCTCTGACGCACTAGGACATAGTCAATAAGGTGTCAGTGTTTGGAGCGAGGATGCATCCAGGTGGTCTTTCGACTGTCCTTTTGCTGGAAAGTAGTGTTGGTGATGACAAGTTGCTCCTCTGCACAAAACTCCAGCAGTAGGCGGCCATTGTCATTGCAGTTCCGAACGCCATGCTTGCCGAGGACTCCTTTCCAGGCTTCAGAGTCTTGGCCCACTCTGGCGTTGAAGTCGCCAAGGATGATGACTTTGTCGTCTGCAGGGGTGCTCTGTAGGAGGCTGCGCAGGTCAGTGTAGAACGTGTCTTTTTCTGCAGGCTCTGCCAGGAGGTTGGGGAGTACACACTGAGAAGGGTGACGTATTGCCGGTGTCTCAGTGGGAGGCGCATGGACATGATGCGGTCGGAGTGACCCGTTGGTAGGTTTTCCAGCTTAGTCGCGATGGAGGTCTTGACCATGAAGCCCACGCCTGAAAGCCGTCTTTCTGATGCAGGCCTGCCTGACTAGCAGAGGGTGTAGCCAGCGGCAAGTTCTTGGAGGCTGCCTTCGTCCGGGAGGCGTACTTCGCTGAGCGCGGCGATGTCGATGTTTAACCTCCGCAATTCATGGGCAATGATGGTGGAGCATGACATGTCGCTTGATCCACGAAGGGCAGTTCACCAGGGAGCTCCAGGTCAGAACCGGCGTCAGGCAGGGGTGTTTGCTGTCTCCGTACCTCTTCCTACTGGCCATAGACTGGGTCATGAAGAGGACCACAGAGCAGAGAAGAAGCGGAGTATTTTCGACCTCGATTTTGCAGACGACTTAGGTTTTCTGTCCCACACTCATCAACAAATGCAGGACAAGACCACGAGGCTTGCTGACATAATTATCGTCCCAAGTGGGCGTCACCATCCACAAACAGAAAACAAAGAAAATGAGGCTGAACGCAACAAGGTAAGAACCAGTCTTGCTTGCTGGCACCCCGTTGCAGGAGGTGGAGTCCTTCACCTATCTCAGGAGCATCATCGATAAATAAGGCGGCACTGATGCAGATGTCAAAGCACGAATCGGTACAACTAGAGCAGCCTTTCTCCAGTTGAAAAAAGTGTGGAGTTCCAGAGAGCTATCACAACAAACCAAAGTCCGGATTTTCAACTCAAATGTAAAAGCAGTTCTCCTATATGGAGCAGAGACTTGGAGGTTGACAAAAATCACAGTCAACAGAGTACAGATCTTCATAAACAGTTGCCTTTGAAGAATCTTGAAAATCCACTGGCCAGAGAAGATCAGCAACGTCAGACTCTGGGAGAGAACAGAGCAGATAACAGCAGAGAATAAAATTGGACGAAGAAGATGGGGATGGATTGGTCACAGTCTGAGAAAGCCAGTTTCCAGTATCACTAGGCAGGCATTGTTATGGAATCCCCAGGGAAAGAGGAAAAGAGGCAGGCCGAGAAACACCTGGCGTCGAGACCTCCAAGCCGACATCAAAAGACTGGGAACCACATGGAGTAAAATCGAAGGAAAAGCACAGAACAGGAGTCGCTGGAGGTCTCTTGTCGACGGCCTATACCCTGGTAGAGGTGACAGGCGTAAGTAAGTAAGAGAGTGGAGCGACGTTCAGGGCGTCCGCTGTCTGCTGTGTCGAGCATGGTTCGGATGTTCCAGCATGCCACGTTGAGTCCGGTCGTGGTCGTCATGAGAGTGGATCCGTTGTTCTTTCTTGTTTTCTGACCGCAGGAGAAGTTGCCCGTTGACCGCGGCTAGTCAACTGGGGTTAGGCCACCTTTTCTAGGCCCCTCTCCGTCTGGAGCAAGCAGTGCTGTCCCTAGAGAAGGCTGCTTGTCGTTCAGAGTGTGCCGAATGACGTTGTCATCCCCAGGTCAACATCAGGCGATCAATATCCTGAACCGCCTGCATGCAGGTTTGAGACTGCGGCTTCCAGTGACATCTTTCACCTGCCGTTTTGTCCCTCGTCCTTCGCTACAGGACTTTGAATGATCGGTGTCATGGTCCGTGGACGTTTCCTAAAGCCTGCGCGGTGGAGCTTTTTGGTGGAGTGCAGTGTGCGCAGTACTGGCCCCACCTTCAAACCCTTGGTTCGTCTGCCATGGCCTAACAAGCTAGAACGGTGGCATCGAGGTCCTCAGGTTGTAGGTTTTATATCAGACTGTCCTTGTCTCAGTATCTGGCTCAAAAACGTTCCCCGGAGACACGGGGGCTTTGATGTCGGGAAGCCGGGAAAGATAAACAGTAGTTGATTACGGCTCTGTTGGTAAAAATGGGTGTGGTAGATTCTTTGTGTGGGCAGTTAAATCAAATAGAACATGTGGGACAGGAAGATTCCAGGGGGGTTTGGAATACTGTAAAGAATTATAAATTTGGTCCGGGTCAATTCCAGCAGCCTGCAAATGGGATTGAACACGGAGCGACAATGGACTTGGGGTGGGCGTCATATGCCTCAAGATACTGAGGCCTGAAAACACAGTTATATGCAGGATTGTCTGGGTGGGCCTTCAGCTTCAGGACATAGCTGAGCGTGACGCGGATACGGCGCAATTTCAGAGATGGCTCTCCAGCCTCAGCGTACAGACTAGGAACTGATGGCGATCTGAAGAGCCCCAGACAGATCCGTAGACACTGGTGACGGACGGTGTTAAGTCGGCAAAAGTTACATTTAGAAGCGGAGCCATATACAACAGAGCCATAATCAATTTTAGAGCGGACTACAGCTCGAAATAAGCGGAGTAAAACAATACGATCAGCGCCCCAGTCAGTACGACCAAAGACACGTAGAACAACGAGGGCTTTCTGTCACGAAGCTCTGAGTCAGTTGATGTGGCTCCGAAAAGTCAATCTTCGGTCGAAGATGACCCTTAGAAACTTGGCCTCCTCGGCAACTTTGATAGGAGTGCCGGCAATATGAAAATTAGTTTCAGGAAAAACTTGGTTTGATTAGTAAAATGTACGCAGACCGTTTTGGAGGGCGAGAACTTCAATCCATTGAGAAACACCTACCCTTGAATGAGGTCGACACACAGCTGCATGCGCCTCTCCAGGGATGCAAGACCTCGGCCTGTGGCACACAACGCAAAAACGTCAACAAACAGAGAAGATTCAGAGTAATCCCTGACGGCCTTTACTATGTTATTTATCTTGATACTAAACAAAAACAGGTGATAGGATACTGCCTTGTGGGACACCCATCTCCTGCTGACAGGCTTCGGACAGGGTGGAACCCACTCGGACTCAATAGAAAAATTTCAATAAAAATGGGTAAATTTCCTTTAAAACCCATTTCCTTTAAGACAGCCATGATACCATATTCCATGTGGTATCAAAAGCTTTCTTTTAAATTAAAGAAAATGGCAAAGACGTGTTTTTCACAGATAAAAGCATCACGAATAAAGCTTTCAAAGCGAACTAGGTGGTCAGTCGTGCAGCGGGATTGCCTGAAACCACACTGGAAGTATGAAATGAGACCCTGTGACTCTAACTGCCAAACCAGGCGGGCGTTACCCCATTGTTTTGCACATACAAGACGTTAAGGCGATCGGCCGGTAGTTGCCTGGGTCAGAAGGGACCTTACCCGGCTTGGGAATGGGCACTATCGCAGCCTCATGTCAAGAGGACGGAAAACAGCCATGAAGCCAAATACGGTTAAAGACTTCTAAAAGGACCACGAGTGACTCCTCTGGAAGGTGAGTTAGTAGCTGGTAACGAATGGAATCAATACCAGCTGCTAAGTCATTACTCTTTTGTAACGCTAGTTTAAGCTTGGTTAGACTAAAAGGCTGATTATACTTTTCAGTATTATCCGAAGAAAAGTCACAGGGGGAATAATGCATGATGTTGAAGCAGGCCACAGTGGACCTCGATGATGACGACGCAGTGTACATCAGGTATCGTCTCGATGGCAGCCTGTTCAACCTCAGACGACTGCAGGCCCACACCAAAACCCTAGACCGACTGATTCGTGAGCTGCTCTTTGCTGACGACGCTGCCCTCGTTGCACACACCGAGAGAGCCTTGGGGGAATAATGCTCTGTTGAAGAATATGAGCAATGGTGGAGGCAAGCCAGTTGGCCACAGACCTCTTATCTGTGAGCTGCCCATCATGAGATGGCTTTAGTCGCCTGCTCGGCGTTAAACCCCAATAACTAACTTATCTGTGACCAAACTGTCCCCATCTTATAGATGGTCGACAAAAGCCGAGCCACCCTTGCCCCTAATTATTCGAATTGGCGTCCAGACTTTTTGAGATGGTCTTAGAAGTGAGAGATGTGACAAAACGATGTTATGATAAACGGCGTTCTTGCTTAAAAATATAGCGAGCTTTCGCCCTCAGTCTTTAAAAGTAAATATATTAACCGGCGACGGATGCCGGAAGGCCCGGAACTGAGCAGACGCGTGCTTTCTGAGCCTTCCGACATTCATCGTTAAACTATGGTACTCTCGGCTTCAGTGGGTCATTCATTTAAGTTCTTGGCATGGTGTCACCGGCGATATCTAACAAAGTTGAAAAAAAAACAAAACATTATATGGGGTCCTCAGCTGAGATAATCCCCCACCCACCCCCCGACCCCCTCTGCAACACGAGATTGACAGAGAGGCCAGTTTGTTTTCTTAAGATTTTTTCGACCCACCGGTGGATCCTCCTCACAGCTGACCGAGACTGCCGGGAAGTGGTCACTACCACACAGGTCGTCGTGAAGCTTCCAGTCAAAGTCCAGCATGAGAGACAGGTCACACACACAGTGAGGTCTAAAATTAAACTAGAACCTGAACCAAGATTTGAATACGTAAAAGAACGAACATTAAAAAGACATAAATTAAGTTGAGAAAAACGTCGTCTAACATCTGACCTTTACTGTCATAGTGATCACTATCCCACAAGTGGGCGTTACCAATAAAATCAGTCAGAACCTTTATAAATAACTTAAATCCATTAAAGGAAATTGGTTCAGATGACTTCAGGTAAGTCTCCTGAAGAGATATCACAGACTTAACTAAAACAAGTTATCTCTCTCTCTTGGCTTGACTTCGCGAACGAAGATTCTATAAGGGTTGCCCACGACGTCTGCAGGCATGTTCGTGGCTGCGGAGGCCAATCCGAGACAGGCAGGTTCGACCGCAGTGGCTGCAGGGGAAGGTCTGGCCAGGGTTCTGAGTTTCGACATCTCTGTTTTTTTCTGCTGAGCCGCTTGTCCTTAAGGCTACCTCTGCGAGAGTCCTCAAAGGAGACGGCTGCCTTGTAAATCGTGGAGCGCCAGGTGTCGGGGTCCGCAGCAAGCGAAGACCACTGCCGGTGGTCGATTTGGCAGGCACTAAGTGACTTCTTGAGACAGTCTTTGTATCTCTTCTTTGGTGCCCGTCTGTCTCGGTGTCCAGTGGCGAGCTCGCCAAACAGGGTGATCTTGGGTAGGCGATGATCCTCCATCCTGGAGACGTGCCCCGCCCAGCGAAGCTATGTCCGCAGCAGCAAAGCCTCGATGCTCACAGTTTCCGCTTGTTCAAGGACCTCGACGTTGGTGACATAGTCACTCCAGTGAATGTCGAGGATAGTACGCAGGCAGCGCTAGTGGAAGCGTTCGAGGAGTCGTAGTTGGCTGCGGTAGAGGGCCCAGGACTCGGAAAAATACAGCAGGGTGGTGAGGACGACAGCACTGTACACGCTGATCTTGGTGCCTTTTTCAGCTGTTGATTGTGCCACACCCGCTTGAATAGTCGCCCGAAAGCACTGTTTGCTTTTGCCAGCCTGTTGTCCAGTTCCTTGTCCAGCTTGGCGTCTGACGTGATGATGCAGCCAAGGTAGGTGAACTGGTGTACGGACTTCAGTTCGGACTCGCCGATGGTGATGTGGGGAGGGCGATGCTCTTCCTTGGGTGCCGGCTGATGAAGGACCTCTCTCTTTTTCAGACTGACCTCAAGACCAAAGAGCTGGGCAGCATCTGCGAAGCAGGATGTGATGCGCTGCAAGGCTCTCTCGGTGTGTGCAACGAGGGCAGCATCATCAGCAAAGAGCAGCTCACGAATCAGTCGGTCTAGGGTTTTGGTGTGGGCCAGCAGTCGTCTGAGGTTGAACAGGCTGCCATCGAGACGATACCTAATGTACACTGCGTCGTCATCATCGAGGTCCACTGTGGCCTGCTTCAACATCATGCTAAAAAAGATGGTGAAGAGGGTCGGTGCCAGCACGCAGCCCTGCTTCACGCCGTTGAGAATGGGGAATGGTTCTGAGAGGTCACTGTTGAGTCTGACCTGGCCTAGCTGGTCCTCGTGGAGCTGGACGATCATGCTGAGGAACTTTGGGGGACAGCCAAGTCACTCCAGGATCTGCCACATACCTTGCCTGCTCAGTGTCGAACGCTTTTGTTAGGTCGACAAACGTTACATACAGCCCTTTTTTTCTGCTCGCGGCAATTCTCCTGAAGCTGTCTCAGCACAAAGACCATGTTGGTGGTACTCCTGTTAGCTCTGAAGACACACTGGCCCTCTGGGAGGTGGTCTTCAGCGATGACAGGTACCAGCCGATTCAGGAGCAGCCTTGCGAGAATTATCCTGGCAATGGACAGCAGGGTCTTGGCTTGACTTCCCGAACGAAGATTCTATAGGGCTTGCCCACGTCGTCTGCAGGCATTTTCGTGGCTGTGGAGGCCAATCCGGGACAGGCAGGTTTGACCGCATCGGCTGCAGGGGAAGGTCTGGTCAGGGTTCTGAGTTACGACAACTCTGTTTTTTCTTCTGAGCCGCTTGTCCTTAAGGTTAGCTCTGCGAGAGTCCTCAAAGGAGACGGCTGCCTTGTGAATGGTGGAGCGCCAGGTGTCACGGTCCGCAGCAAGCGAAGACCACTGGCGGTGGTCGATTTGGCAGGCACTAAGTGACTTCTTGAGACCGTCTGTGTATCTCTTCTTTGGTGCCCCTCTGTCTCGGTGTCCAGTGGCGAGCTCGCCGAACAGAGTGATCTTGGGTAGGCGATGATCCTCCATCCTGGAGACGTGCCCCGCCCAGCGAAGCTGTGTCCGCAGCAGCAAAGCCTCGATGCTCACAGTTTCCGCCTGTTCAAGGACCTCGACGTTGGTGACATAGTCACTCCAGTGAATGCTGAGGATGGTACGCAGGCAGCGCTGGTGAAAGCGTTCGAGAAGTCGTAGTTGGCTGCGGTAGAGGGCCCAGGACTCGGAACCGTACAGCAGGGTGGTGAGGACGACAGCTCTGTACACGCTGATCTTGGTGCCTTTTTTCAGCTTTTGATTGTGCCACACCCGCTTGAATAGTCGCCCGAAATCACTGTTCGCTTTTGCCAGCCTGTTGTCCAGCTCCTTGTCCAGCTTGGCGTCTGACGTGATGATGCAGCCACGGTAGGTAAACTGGTGTACAGACTTCAGTTCGGACTCGCCGATGGTGATGTGGGGAGTGCGATGCTCTTCCTTGGGTGCTGGCTGATGAAGGACCCCTGTCTTTTTCAGACTGACCTCAAGTCCAAAGAGCTGGGCGGCATCTACGAAGCAGGACGTAATGCGCTGCAAGGCTCTCTCTGTGTGTGCAACGAGGGCAGCGTCATCAGCAAAGAGCAGCTCACGAATCAGTTGGTCTAGGGTTTTCGTGTGGGCCTGCAGTCGTCTGAGGTTGAACAGGCGGCCATCGAGACGATACCTGATGTACACTGCGTCGTCATCGTCGAGGTCCACTGTGGCCTGCTTCAACATCATGCTGAAGAAGATGGTGAAGAGGGTGGGTGCCAGCACGCAGCCTTGCTTCATGCCGTTGCGAATGGGGAATGGTTTTGAGAGGTCACTGTTTAGTCTGACCTGGCCTTGCTGGTCCTCGTGGAGCTGGACGATCATGTTGAGGAACTTTGGGGGACAACCTAGTCGCTCCAGGATCTGCCACATACCTTGCCTGCTCACAGTGTCAAACGCTTTTGTAAGGTGAACAAATGTTACGTACAGCCCTTTGTTCTGCTCGCGGCACTTCTCCTGAAGCTGTCTCAGCACAAAGACCATGTCGGTGGTACTCCTGTTGGCTCTGAAGCCACACTGGCCCTCTGGGAGGTGGTCTTCAGCGATGGCAGGTACCATCCGATTCAGGAGCAACCTTGCGAGAATTTTCCCGGCAATGGACAGCAGGGTAATTCCACGATAATTAGAGCAGGCAGACTTCTCTCCTTTGTTCTTGTACAGGGTGATGATGACTGCATCACGGAGATCCTTTGGTAGTGTTCCTTTTTCCCAGCAGCAGAGAAAGAGGTCGTGGAGCTTGTTGTGCAGTGCTGGGCCTCCATGTTTCGAGATCTCTGGCGGGATTCCGTCAATGCCTGCTGCTTTGCCACTCTTGAGCTGGTGGATGGCTGTGTGGGCCTCTTCGGCGGTGGGCGGTTCGTCCAATTCAACCTTTAGTGGGAGGTGTGGGATTTGGAGGATGACTGTTTCTTGAACAGTGCGCTCAGCGCTGAAGAGGTCCTGAAAGTATTCCGACCAGCGGTTCAAGATGGAGGTATTATCTGTGAGGAGTGCCTGTCCATCAGCGCTTCGCAGGGGACTTTTTACCAGGTGCCTAGGGCCATACACTGCTTTCAGTGCTTCGTAGAAGCCCCTGTAGTCACCGTTGTCAGCGCAGAGCTGGGTCCTCTGTGCGAGTCTGGACCACCACTCGTTCTGGAGCTCTCTAAGCTTGAGCTGGAGACTGCTGCAGATGAGGCGGAAGGCAGACTTCTGCACAGGGCAGGAAGGCTGGGCTAGGTGGGCCTGGTGGGCGGCTCTTTTTTTTTTTTTTTGCTAGAAGTTCCTGGATCTCTACGTCGTTTTCGTCAAACCAGTCTTTGTTCCTCTTTCTAGCAAAGCCCAAGACTTCCACAGAGGATTTTACAATAGCAGTTTTCAGTTGTTCCCAGAGTGTTTCAGGGGAGGAGTCTGCTGGATCAACTGTGTCTTTGAGCATTCGCTGTAAATCGGCCTGAAGGGCAGCTTTCTTGTCGTCACGCTGAAGGCTGGCAACATCAAGCTTTTTCTTGGGGGGGGGGGGGGGGGGGGCTTTCTTGGGTTTCAGCTTGAGGCGGAGCCTGAGTTTGCAGCGAACAAGGCGGTGGTCAGTGTGGCACTCTGCGCTGGGCATCACTCTGGTGAGGAGGACATCACTGCGGTCCCTCTGACGCACTAGGACATAGTCGATAAGGTGCCAGTGCTTGGAGCGAGGATGCATCCAGGTGGTCTTTCGACTGTCCTTTTGCTGGAAAGTAGTGTTGGTGATGACAAGTTGCTGCTCTGCACAGAGCTCCAACAGTAGGCGACCATTGTCATTGCAGTTCCCAACGCCATGCTTGCCGAGGACTCCTTTCCAGGCTTCAGAGTCTTGGCCCACTCTGGCGTTGAAGTCGCCAAGGATGATGACTTTGTCGTCTGCAGGGTGCTCTGTAGGAGGCTGAGGAAACTAGTTATAAGACTTAACTAAAAGACATAATTCCTCAAAGTCAGCGTGAAAACCACGACAATTCTACTTTGGTAAAGAGCACAGAGTTACTTTTTATGTGGGGAAGAATAGCGGCTTCCCTCCTTTTCCTTTATTTTAGAGGGAGACGAAGAAACAGAAGGGGGCCGGCTCCGGGGCCTCCTCTGATTCTTCGGAGACGAGGGGAGTGCAGTTGCCGCAGCACCAGCCACGACAATTTCCACTCCATTCATCTTAGAGTATGTAGGTGAGCCATCGTTAAAGACACATAGGTTAAGTTGAGAAAAAAATCTTCTAACATCTGACCTTTGCCATCATAGTGGTTACTACCCCAAAGGTGAGCGTGACCGTTAAAATCCCCCATTAGAATAAAGGGAGGGGGCAGTTAATCTACTAAGTTAAAAATATCATTACTACAGACCCGCAGTGTGATGGTGGCAGGTAAATACTGTATATGGTTATGGTCTTCTTCAAGGTAACCCGAGCTGCGACAGCCTGAAGACAGGTGTCGATGCTAACGGGGCTACATAAAATTTGGCTACTAATGAGAAGAGCCACTCCACCCGAGCGCCTCTCCGAATCAGAGCCTTTATGTATAACGTTAAAACCATTAAAGGACACAGTCAGAAGTCTTCAGGTAAGTCTCCTGAAGAGATATTACTGAGGGGTTATAGAACTTCACTAAAAGACGTAATTCCTCAAAGTTAGCTTGAAAACCACGACAATTTCACTGAAGCAGAGAGTGCATGATTATGTCTTATCTGGGGGTGAAGAGTTTTTTTTCTCCCCTTTTTCCTTTGCCTTGGAAGGAGTTGAAGAAACAGAAAGGGAGGGGGGGGGGGGGGGGGCGGCTCCCGGGCCTCCTCTGGTTCTTCAAAGAGGAAGGGAGTGAAGCTGCCGCAGCATCAGCGACAAGTTCCACCCCCTCCATCCGCTCCTCTAGTGCAGCATATTTGTTTTGAAGGGGGACATCAGTGTTCCCCTTCTGAGCCCGCGCGCACAGCGGTCCCATAGATTTCTTAGACTTCTGGTCCTGGGCAGCGTTCCTGCCGCTAGAGTTAGCACCTTAGAAGGCTGACCAGAGCCAGAAGCCTTTGGAGTTGACAGACTAACAGGTTTGGGTGAGGGCTGAGGCTTAGGGGCAACAGAAGGCGGCACAACCGGACCGGCAGTGTCCGCTTTCTGCGTTCCCTGGCTCCTCGTCACCACCGGAGGAGGGTTACTCTCCAGGGGCGAGAGGATTGATTGATTGATTGTACATTGCTTAGCGTCCCGACAGCAACAAGGCTTTCTCAGGACGTGCCTGCACTGCTTGTGAAAAAAAAAAAAAAATAAACAGAACATTGAACAGGGGCGAGAGGAGCCGAGACTCCGCCCCTAACCAAGAAGTTGGGGTTTGACATGAAAAGTCTTTGGTGGGGTGCTTGCCTGCCACCGCTGCACTGAAAGTATAAGGGAGGTGTTAGAGGTTGGGGCAGCCGCAGCTGCACCAGGGCCTTCAACCAGTTTTTTGGCATCCAGAAAGGACAGCCCCTTCTCCACACGCACCTGCTGAATCTTGCACTCGGATATCCAACGAGGGCATTTCTTATCCGAAGCCATATGCGCCCCCTGGCAATTCACACACAGGGGGGTGGCTGTGCAGGACTCAGCAGAGTGTCCGGGCGTAGTGCAACGGGTGCATGAAGCCTCTGCCTGACGGCAGGTCTTTTGCACATGGCCAGACTTTTGGCACTCAAAGCACCGGAGGGGGAGAGGGACGTACTTTTTCACTTTCAGGGAGTAGTAACCTCCCCAGATGGTAGTAGGTGGGGTGGGGGTGCCAAACGTCAGGATGATGGTAGGGAGACGGATCTCCCCACCACCTCGTTTGGAAGCGGATCGCATGACGTAAGTCACCCCTTGAGACTTAAGGTTCCGTACAAGTTCATCTTCTGACAATTCTGCCAAAGCTTGATCTTTGATTACTCCTCTTGACGAATTCATAGTTTTGTGGGGTGTAACCTCCACCGGAGTGTCTCCGATGAAAGAGAGCCTCAGCAGCCCGCTGGAGTGTGCCCGGGTACGGCACTCCACCAGCATGTCACCAGACCTGAAGCACTGGGCGTCAGGCCGGCCCACACGGCTCCTGAGGTTCTCCCCGACCAGAAATGGATGTAGCTTGGAAACAGGTTTGTCTTTCATCTTGCTCTGAACAACGAGGAAGCGAGGCCATACGGCCAACGCCTGAGGCGTCGCTTCCTCACAGTCCGAGTCACTGTCATGTTCAATGTCGGTGGCTATGCGCCGCTTCTGTGCAAGTTTAGTTTTGTTTTGTTTTTTCCATATTATAATAGTAGAGATATTCATCCCCGGGGGTCCCCGCCCGCCACCGAGCCCAACAAGGGAAAGTGCAACTGTCGGCGGGTCTCCAGCCGACGCACAATGGAGACTGCCCGAAAGATATACTCAAGGGGGTAAGCCCGATTGAACCTTCTGAGCCACCGCCTTCTATCACACGGTTGAATGCAGGGGAATACAGGCGTAGAGCACCTAATCAGCAGCAGAGGCTATAGCATGGTGTTCCGTATATCAGCCCGCATGTCAACAATGGGATAGGGCTCAACGTGACAAGTGCCGATTGACTAGGCCGGTAATACTAGCCTCCCATTTAGGCAGAAGTCAAGGCCAAAGTGGAGTGTTTCAGCCACCATGACCCTCTTCTCCCCCGACACGGGTCTCCAAGCACGGCAAACACTTGGGATCCAAAGGACCCAAAGCTCACGAGTATTTTTAAGGACCAATCCAACATGGTAGGACCTGGGTTAGCACAGCTCCTTAAAAACCGGACCAGTGAAAAAGACTGAACAACATATCTGCTGACATCAAGTCCTAATCCTGGACAAAGATGGCACCCCTCTGCTAGCCCACTCAATCAGGGACTGAGGGGACTACCCACCCACGCCACGTGGAGGCCGGTGCCCAGTGGGCGAGAGGCAGAGGGACGTACTTTTAACTTTTATCGAGTAGTATCCTCCCCAGATAGTAGCAGGAGGGTTGGGGGTACCAAAAGTAAAAATAATGGTAGGAGACGGATCTCTCTACCACCTCGCTTGGTGGCGAAGCGCTTGACATAGTCACTCCCTGTGACTTCAAGCTCTTACGTTCCTCGTCAGACAGTTCCGCTAACGCTTGATCCTTGATCACACCTCGGGAAGAGTTTATCGTCTTGTGGGATGTAACCTCCACTGGAGTTTCCCCGGTGAAAAAGAGCCTCAGGAGCCCGTCGGAGTGTGCCCTGGTGCGGCACTCCACCAACAAGTCGCCAGACCTCAGGCTCTGAGCATCCGGCCTGCCGACGCGGCTCCTAAGGGTCTCCCCCACCAGGAACGGATGTAACCTGGAGAAGGCTTCTCTGGTAATTTACTATGGACGATGAGGAAGGGAAGCGCGACCAGATCAAAGACAATTATAATGTATTGTCTCTGGCGAGATTGCCGAAGCTCGAGGCGTCGCTTCCTCCCAATCCGAGTCGCCTACTCGCACCCGACAGCCGAGACAAAATGTAGGCGTATGCAAATACCGTATACGAAAAGTCATGCGAATATTAATGCGAAGATTTTTTTTTTTCGTAAAAGAAAGATTCAATTGTTTAAAAATTAACCCATATAATTCGTGAAACTATTCCCCCAAAAGTGAAAATATATTTATTTTTTAAAAACATTATAACTCAAAATGTTCTAGAGGTACAACGAACTCATTCAATATCTCTCTTTTATCTAGCTATACGCAAAAAATATCAAATAAAAATAAGAATAATTACGGACTCCAGTGTGGACCAACCGGTTTTTGTGAAACGGGCCAATTTCTCGCCAAGGAACATCTTAATAAAAAAAATCTATAAGAAAAGGTCTCGAGATACCTAAAACTTTAAGCTTGTCCGTCCTCAAACGCGGGCTCTAGTCGCTGTCACACACACACACACACACACACACACACACACACACACACACACACACACATACACGGCGCTTGGCGCCAAAAAGGCGTTCTCTAGCAAGGTTTGCTTAGCTAGACGTGACGCTATTTTCAAGCTTCTTCGTCCTCAAACGCGGGCTCTAGTAGCTGTCACACACACACACACACACACACACACACACACACACACACACACACACACACACACACACACACACACACGTTCGCGCGCGCGCGCGTGCGGCGCTTGGCGCCAAAAAGACGTTCTCTAGCAAAGTTCGCGTGGCTAGACGTGACGTCATTTTTATGGTGTTAGTTCTTTGCCAGAATTTCTGCGCCGCACGCCAAAAACGTCATGTGCATGCTCCGGAATGCGTTCCGACCAGCCCCATTTCAAAGTCTACCCTATTTTCAATACTGTACACAAAAATGCTTGTGAATTGTATGAATAAGGTTTGCCCTCCAGCCTAGATCTCCCAATAACAGTGAAAATTGGTTTGTCCGACTGAAAGTTTTGTTTTCATAATAGTATGTGACATTACAGTGGTATCCCGATGACAGCGGAGCAAACGCTGTCACAATAGCGACAGAAAATGAGAACACAGAAATAAAGAATGATACAAAAAGGTAAATGATAGAAAAATATACAGAAAGTGTACCAGTACGCACAATGTGACAGTACAAAGTAAGAATGGTGGAAAACGATAAATGACAGAAAAAGATATTGTTTTTGCCACGTAACAGTGAAATTAAAGAGCAGCTAGGCATCAGAGATGTGACAAAACTATGTTGCCCCATGGAGCATAACAATAGTCATTCTGCTGCAATTCTGCAGCAAAAGGAGTGTAGCCTTTGGTACTTGACAGACTTGTTAAAACTAATCAACTTGAATCGGGACAAGACTCCGCCTGTCATGCAGTCATATGGAAAGACACAAAGCATTTTTGTCTACCGCAATGAAAATACGGTAGACTTTAAAATGGGGCGGGTCGGAGCACATTCCGGAGCATGCACATGACGTTTCTGGCGTGCGGGGCAGAAATTCTGGCAAATAAGTAACACGATAAAAATGACGCCACGTCTAGCTACGCAAACCTTGCTAGAGAACGTCTTTTTGGCGCCAAAGCGCCGCGGGCGGGCGCGCGCGTGTGTGTGTGTGTTTTGTGTGTGTGTGTGCGTACACCAAATGACTAAAATGGGTTACTTTCTTTACCATCCTTATGCAAACTGGGTGTCTCTGAAATTCTGGGTGACTAAATCAGACACCCATTTTTTCTGAGGGTTGTTTCTGCATTATCTTTCATTCAAAAGTCAGAAAAAAATATCAAAATACGATGTCCCCATTTTAACAGATTTACTTCATGGTTGTGTTTCAGGGATGCCCTGGGCCTGTGTGTGGACACGGAAGCGGCCGGAGTGTTTTCAGATCAATTTGCTGATCGCTGATTGGTTAAGCCAACACCGATGAACGGAGTTGTTTCCCTTGCTTAAACGTCTTTCGTCTCCAACGGTCACACCGGCCATTCTTTCGCGTTTGCAGAGGTACTTTATGCAATATTTCTTAGTTAAGAGCACGCCCAAATGTACTTGTTCAGTGCAGTTATTTAACTGAGAGATGCCTCCAATCCCCGATACCCGTTTGGCCCAGAAAAATAAGGCGTCTGCTTCAAACGTGTCTTCGGCCTCTCGGCCGCTCTGACCGTTGAGTCTTGTAGTAAATGATAATAGAACCCCACGATTTTAACAAAAGCTTTCTTCTTCAATGAAAGGAATTCGTTCAATAACCCCATTACAAGGTCAATCTGCCACGCGATTTTGTTTCTTCTTTTTTTTTCTTTCTGACATGTGTTAACTTGCCACATGCATGCACAGTATCAGTTTACTTTTTTTTTTAAAAAACAAAAATGGCGCCAGATTTCAATCCTCGTTCGCAAAACTGCCTCGCGATTCGAAGAACAAACGTCCACAAACAGGTCTTTAGGAATGTGCAACTGAAGTGTCGCTTTTTACTGTATTGCCAGTTTTTAGTTCTCAGGGTCACCCTGGTCAGCCCCACAGGGTGGGTTTTTCTCTCTATTCTGGGGCATGCATGTGTTTCTGTCTACCCTTTGTCCATTCACCTGTATTTGCCTTTTTAAAACTCTCCCTACTGTGTGCACTGCCTGTAGCTCTTGATATTGGATGTGTGTTGCTAAATGGTCTTAGCTTTATGTCTTGGCCCCATGTGTTAGGTTTATTTAACTCATTCTACCCCAGACACACCACGGCAGGATAAGGATCCACCATGATAGTTCAAGGGTGATGCCAGATGGCAACAGGATGTCCAAACCCATCGGGATCTATGCTGCAGAATCATGGCCCCCCAGCCTCTGCCACAGAGGGTGCGTCTGGTAGGAGGGTGCATGGACGGCAGCGGAATGCTCCCAATTACAAACTGGTAAGTAAAGTGATTCTATGATCATCTTCATTTTATTGGCTGGCGTGCGTGCGAAGCAAAAGTGAGTTTATGTTCTGGGCCACTGGTTGTCCGTCCGTCGTCATGGTAAACTTTAACTCATTCTACCCCAACACCAAAATCCTTAAATTTTGCCCCTGTCCTCTCAAGACCGCATTGCAGCGCAGGACACAGATCGACCATGATAGTTCAAGGGTGATGCCAGAATAGCTTGGCGCCTGCGTGCGAAGCAAAAGTGAGTTTATGTTCTGGGCCACTGGTCGTCCGTCCGTCGTCCATGGTAAACTTTAACTCATTCTACCCCAACACCAAAATCCTTAAATTTTGCCCCTGTCCTCTCAAGACCGCATTGCAGCGCAGGACACAGATCGACCATGATAGTTCAAGGGTGATGCCAGAATAGCTTGGCGCCCGTAGGCGCCAAGCTGTTCTGGCATCACCTTTGAACTATCATGGTCGATCCTTATCCCAGGGGTGGGATTCTTCCGCGTTTCCGCGGATTTCCGCGGAAATTCTTTCACAATTCCGCTGAAGCATATTTATTTTCCGCGTCTAATAACAACGAAAAAGACGAAAAAAAAAATCTTCTTAAATGGCAAAAAAAAATCTCAAATGGGTTGGATTTGTATGTAGTTTGGTTCACTATCGCCCGACTTTTCCGGTAGCTTTAGGTCGCAGTGGAAAATGGCGTTGAAAAAGGATATTGTCCAAGACAGAGTGCCGTTTAGTGTGCATCTGAACATAAACTGGTACGCACATTCCATTTTTATACTGCAGATCAGGAGTGTCATAACAAAGTCCATTTTCGGGTGCGTTTGGTCTCGCTCCCCCTGTCGGTTTTTGGATACTTTGGCGAACGGTGGACACGCGCCTATCCCCCCCCCCCCCCCCCCCCCCCCCCTGTCGTTTGATTTTTCGGCCCGCTGAACAATGAACGGCCATCCCCCCCCCCCCCCCCCCACCCCCCACCACCCCCCCCCCCCCCCCCCGTCGTTTGATTTCCGCGTTCTCTCGCTCCCCTGTCGGTTTTGATACTTGGCGAACGGTGGACACGCGCCACCCCCCCCCCCCCCCCCCCCCTGTCGTTTGATTTTTCGGCCGCTGAAAATGAAGGACATGAACCACCCCCCCCCCACCCCCCCCCCCCCACCCCCCGTCGTTTGATTTTCCGCGTTTTCTTTCTTACTAGAATCCCACCCCTGTTATCCTGCTGTGGTGTGTCTGGGGGTAGAATGAGTTAACGGTGGCATTTTCTCGGAGACTATTCAAGCCACATTCTTCAAGCTTGGCCCAAGGATACTTTGTGGCAAGACCTTTTTAAACATGCCAATTTGAGTGACCTCTCTCAAAGGGTCACGCAGGGTTGACAAATGTGTGAAAACTGCTTGCATTTTCAGAAAACGTGGATTTTGACTGCTGCAGAAGCCAGCCCTCGTCACCGAGGTCACATATGTAAATCAGTCATACACGGGATTACTCTTTTTATTCTTGTGCAAGGCCCCTTAAACCAAAATTGGGCTGTTTCTGTTTCTAATGCAGCTTTGGTTTTAATCTTTCTTTCTTTCTTTCTCCAGTTGGCAAATGGCGCCTGGGATGGACCCGAGACTGAGAGTAGTGCCAGCGCATCGCAATACGAGGGCAGTGATGACGAGGAGTTTCTTCCTGGCTCGAGCTCACCGGATTCAGAGGGTGTGTCGGCATCAATTGCTGGGATCTCTGACATAGACAGTATTGTATCGACTATGTTAGATTTCATCAAAGTGGCAGGTTCGGGGTGGCCAGGTGTTGGTGACGCTAGTACCAGCAAGGTGCAGTGTGCGTTAGGGGGTGGCAATGAGAATGTGGATAGGCAGGGGGAACATGATGCTGGAAAGAGTGGGGAAAGAGCACTTACAGAAGAAACAGGTATGCACGTGTCGCAGAGAGGGAAAGGAAAGTACAAATGGGACAAGAAACATGCATGCAAATTGTGTGGCAAGCTTGTCTTGAAAATGAGCACGCACTTACAAGATGTTTATGCAGATGAGGCAGACGTTGCTAAAATTTTGTCGATGAAAAAAGGGACCAAGCAGAGACGTCGAGCATGGATCAGACTACAAGATGAGGGTGATTACATGCATAACGTTGCTGTTCTTGAAAACAAATCCGGATGTTTGATTCCTAAGTATCGCACCAAAACTAGTAAGGTAGACGACCTTCTCGCCTGTAGCCATTGCAAAGGGCTCTATCAAAAAAAGCTGATCTCTGTACACTCAAAACGTTGCTGTCAGAAGCCAGGAGGGTTTCAGATCACTCGGCGAGGAGACGCGGCGCGCCGTGGTCGCCTAATGCTTCCAATACCCTTAGACGTTGAATTTTCATTCTATCACAAGGTCTTGGCCAGCCAGAGAGATGATGAGATAAGCCGTCTCATCAGAACTGACCCCTTGCTTCTTGAGTATGGAAAGAGATTATTTGACCGCAGGGACATTGAAGAACACACGGCTGGACAAATCAGCTCCAGGATGCGGGAGTTAGGGAGACTATTAAAGATTATCAGAGTGAGGTCAGAAATGAAAATCGCAAGTTTAAATGCTGTGATCAATTCAGCTAGCTTTGATCATGTTGTCCTGGCTGTAAAAGAGCTAGCAGATTTTGATGAGGACACACATCAGTTCAAAAAAGGCAATCTCGCAATGCGCATAGGCCATGCTTTGAAAAAGTGTTCACAGATCAAACAGTCACAGGCATCCAAACAGCTTGGGCAGGGTTCAGACGACAGGTGGCGACAGGAGCTCTCTGAGGCGCAGCGGTTTGACTCTGTCTTCAACGGGGACTGGTATGATTGTGTGTCCGCTACAGCAGCCCAGTCGGTCGGGAAAATGACCATGAACAAACCCAAGCTGATCCCATCATGTGAAGATGTGAGGAAGGTCCAACAGCTTCTTGAGACAAGGATGGTTTCGGAAGATTATCCGACGGTGGTTAAAGCAACTCTTTGTGCTGTATCACTTTTCAACCGAAAACGAGGGGGAGAAGTTCAGAGAATGAAGGTGTCAGACTTCCAGAATGCTAAGATTGGATCGATCACCAATCAAGATATCTTGAAAGGTCTCACAGAGGTTGAGAAGAAAATGGTGAATCATTTTCAGCGAGTGGAAATCAGAGGCAAGTTTAATAGGAGTGTTCCCGTTTTGCTGACGAAGAAGATGATGACAACTGTGGACAGAATCCTTCAAATGAGGCAATCAGTGCCAGCTCTCGCTGATTCCCAGTACATCTTTGCCACACCTTCTGGTCAGAGGCCTTACAGAGGCCATGATGTTCTGAAGGCCCATGCCCTAGAAGCAGGGGTGTCATACCCAGCCATGTTCACATTTACTCAGTTGCGGAAGCAGGTTGCAACTTTGGCTCAGTCAATGGCCATCTCGGAGTTAGACCAGGATCAGCTGGCAGATTTCCTTGGCCATGATATTCGGATACATCGCCATATCTACCGCCAACCTCAAGACGTCCTTCAAAAGGCAAAAGTGGCAAAGATTCTTCTGTCGGTTAACAATGGGATGACAGATTTTGAGAGTTGCATTAGAGCTGAGCTGGGCGATGATGAAGAGATTGACTTTGACAATGAAGACACATCAGAAACTGGCAGAGAGGTCTCGGGGGGAACAGCACCTGTGAATGAAGCAAGTAGCAAGTCAGCAACACAGGAATCGATGAGCATGACGGAGAAAAGACGTCCAGAGCCTGATGACAATCTAGATAGTTTTGATGATGACAGTACTGCGTCAGCTCCTGTTCGAAAGAAAGCTAGATTTACAAGGAAACCATGGGGGGAAGCTGAAGAGAAAGCTGTTCAAACTCGTTTCAAGACACACCTCGTCATGAACAAACTTCCTGGAAAGGCCGAGATACAGTACGCAATGGCAGAGGAGCCTGCACTTAAACATAGGCGCTGGACAAACATTAAGGATTACGTCCGCAACAGACTGAAAAAGTTACAAAAGAAATGAATTGAGGTTCCCCGCCACTCGCGGCATTTTCGATTTCATACAGATTTATTACATGAGTGTTATTATTGGGGTGGTTTCAGCATGTATAGCCTGCTTTTTTTTTTTTATCTGATGGACGCCTGGATCATTTGTGACCCTCTCTCACAAAATCAGTCTTAAGAACTCGCATTTTGGATGTTTTGACATATACACATTTATGAAAACTACAGTGTTTGCTGATTACTGTGATATATGACTGTAGGCTGCAGTGCAAAAATTGTAAAAGCTGTTAGTGTTTAAAGTTGTTAAAGCCTCCGGTGGCCATTTTGAGAAAACAGCCTGTGAAGTTTCTGTGTGCAGCATAATTGGGGCCAAGGGCAGACTTTTAAAATCATTTTTTTACCTATTTAATGGCATTTTTCATGATAAAGATTTTAACCATACGATACTTTGGTGTATGTAGAATACATTTCTCCAAAAAAGTGAAAATGCCCCAGATTGACCCCCACCACATATTATTGCGTGTAGTGCTGATTGGCTCGCTGCGAGTTAAGACTGGTTTCGTGAGAAAGGGTCACATTTTGTATACTGTATAACCTTTGGATTTGCAAAACGAAACAGCCGGCTGGGGACAAAAGACAATAATAAGATAAGAAAACCATTGACAATGTAAAGATTGATTACAAGAGTGTTATGGGGGGGGGGGGGGGTGGGGGGGGGGGGCGGATCATTTTGTAATATACTGCATGCCATTTTAAAAACTCTGCAAATGAAAGAATGGTTGGTTGTACTGCATACCATTTTAAAAACTCTGCAAATGAAAGAATGGTTGGTTGTTTGTTGGAGACGAAAGACGTTAAATAAAGGCTGAAGTTTCAAGTGATTTCTTATGTTGTCAGTTAATTAATTAATGTCAGTGTTCTGTTCTGTCATTTTAACTCATTCTACCCCAAGACCGGAATCCCCAAATGTTGAAGTCGTCTTCAGAAGACTGCGTTGCAGTGCAGGACACGGATCCACCATGATAGTTCAAGGATGATGCCAGAATAGCTTGGCGCCCATAGGCGCCAAGCTATTCTGGCATCACCCTTGAACTATCATGGTGGATCTTTATTTTGCTGTGGTGTGTCTGGGGTAGAATAAGTTAAGCCCAAATGTTGAAGTCGTCTTCAGAAGACTGCGTTGCAGTGCAGGACACAGATCCACCACGATAGTTCAAGGGTGATGCCAGAATAGCTTGGCGCCCATAGGCGCCAAGCTATTCTGGCATCACCCTTGAACTATCGTGGTGCATCTTAAATTTTGCTGGGGTAGAATAAGTTAAGTGTTCGTTTCTTCGTCTGGGTCTTTTTCTATCTTTCATATTTTCCCATACTTTTTTACCCGCATCATAGTCATACTGAGGCTAATAGCTTCAAATTTGTTCACTGCCATAATTCTTTGCAAGTTACATTACAGTACTTACAGATGAGGACATAGACCAATGGCTTTAGTTCAAGGGTGGTGCCACAATAGCTTGGCGCCTAGAGGCACCAAGCTATTCTGGCACTAACCCTTGGACTATTTCAGTCACACTAGTTGCACACACTGGGGTATTCCGAATGATAAGAGTTAATATTCAAAATGCTCTGTTGCTGTTTGTCTGAAACTCCAGAGTACCCAAAAACACAAAAAAAGTCCTTTAATTTCCAGAATACATTATGTTGATTCTCACATCAATGCCATGATAAACTGTTTTGCTTCAGAAGGACAAAACGCAGCAATGTTTAAAAGATTTCCTCTGTAAAAATCATAATCGAAAGGTTTCGGGCCAGTGTTTATTGAATTTTGCACCATACAATGTAAAGAATGTTAAAGCACATACACATTAAGTTGGGAAAAAAAATTAATGTGAAAAAGAAGTATTCCATGAACTTGACCTTATTACAGACGCCTATTGTTGTGAAGACACCCATTTTGACTGTAATGGCAGTCAGTTTTGTGTGAGAGAGACAACCACCCACTTTATTGGCAGAAACCCATTTTTTCGGCATCTAGTGCCTCTGTTTCTAGAAAATGTCTATTTTATTTTAAGTTATAGAGCTTAGTTATAAGGTGAGTTCTAAACATTCGCATCAATTCCAGAGCCCTAGAACAAATAGAAATATGGGAACCCATTTTCACATGAAATGGTAGGTAACCCACTGTGAGGCTTATGTGCGCCTGTGTGTGTGTGTCTGTGTGTGTGTGTGTGTGTGTGTGTGTGTGTGTGTGTGTGTGTGTGTGTGTGTGTGTGTGTGTGTGTGTGTGTGTGTGTGTGTGTGACAGCGACTAGAGTCCGCGTTTAAGGACGGACAGGAAATTGTATATTGTTAATAAAAGAATAATCTCGGGGAGTATTTTAAAATGTTTTGATTAAGATGCTCATTGGCGAGAAAATGGCAGTTTCACAAAAACTGGTTGATCCACACTGGAGTCCGTATTTGTTCTTATTTTTACTAGATATTTTGCATATAGCTTGATAAAAAAAAAGGAGATACTGAATGAGCTCGTTAACCAGAATTGTACCTCTAGAACCTTTTGCGTGATAATTAACTCATTCTACCCCAACACCAAAATCCTTAAATTTTGCCGTTGTCCTCTGAAGACTGCTTTGCAGTGCAGGACACAGATCGACCATGATAGTTCAAGGGTGATGCCAGAATAGCTTGGCGCCCATAGGCGCCAAGCTATTCTGGCATCACCCTTGAACTATCATAGTCGATCTTTATCTTGCTGTGGTGTGTCTGGGGTAGAATGAGTTAAATATTGTTTGGAACAATATATATTTATATTTAAAATTTATGTATATTTAATTTTGGGGGATTTAATTTCACGAATTATATGGGTTAATCGTAAAACAATTGAGTCTTTTTACGAAAAAAATTAGTATTCGCATGATTTTTCATATACGGTATTTACATAAGCCTACAGTTTGTCTCGGCTGTCGGGTACGATTTGGTGAATTGTGACCTGCATGCCCTAGGTGTTAAAATCAGACAATTTTCTGCACCACTTTTTCGGAATCATTTGTAAAACAGCTAACATAACTTTAATTTTTCTTTTACGAAAAAAAAAGCTATCTTCTCATTAATACCCGCATGATTTTTCATAAACAGTGTTTGCATAAGCCTGCTATTTTCCCGGCCCTGGGGGTAAGATTAGGTCAAATTGTGACCTGTAAGCTCTAGGCGTGAAAATCAGCAAGAAAATTGCAAAGTCGATCCTCTGATAGTCAAAATTAATGTTAGTACTGCGATGAGTGACGTATAACATCGAGCCGTCACTATGAACACGGCGTCGTGGGATTAATGATGTCATGACGTGAAGCTTGAAGTTACGCCATTTCGCTGCTAGTGCTTTTATTCTTCTTCAGGATAGCTATGCTACGCCAGACCACAGAGCTTACGAATGGCGGGAATCGCTGTGTGTCCGTCTTCATTTCTGTGTGCCAGTGTGTGTGGATCAGAGGGTGGGTTAGAGTAGAAGGATATGTATTCCTGTCGCTACACGAGCCCACATAACGTACTAATGGCGGGAAGCGCCATGTGTCAGTCTTTATTTGTGTGCGCTGAGGTGTGTGTTGATCAGAGGTAGGCTTAGAGAGGAGGGAAATAGATCAGCATTATAGGCCTAAAAATATGAACAACTCTAAATGTTCCTAAATGATAAACGCGTCAGAGCTCCAAATAATACGGTAAACTTTGGGATGAAATCCTCATCTTGTTTCATCTGTTGCTCAGGTACTTTTTGTCACGTCACCTCCCACACTGCCGTCACGTTGCTATATCATATGGAAAAACAGCTTATATATGTTCACTGATTCCCAGTTACAGTGGAGGGAGGTATGGATGGGAGGGGTAAAAAAAAAAATCACTACCCCTAAAATTTCAGTACGTCACACGCTCTTTCTCATGATGCATTACCAACACTTTGACTAAAATTTTTACCGCACAATAAACTTAACGACAAAGCCCTTAGTATCATTTTTGTCTTGACAATTTCAACTGTCACCATTAAAATGGAGTACCTCACACACAACTCACGTGATGTCAGCATTGGAGTGGAGCCCAAAGACTTCAGGAGTGTCATAGATAGGCAAGCTATTAATGTATTCGTGGAACTGATCTATCTTTGTGACGGGCGGGATGATGTAGCCTTTGTAGAAGCAGAACTGAGGACTGAACATGTTCTCCCCAAACCACACACGACAGAAGGTGTTCAGCAGCCGTTTGTCATAGTCGTCCGTCACACGTCCACCATACTGGATCTCACCAAACATGTAGCGCACACACACCCAGGTGACGCCCTGTCATTTAAGAGGAAATGGTGTGGTTTCTCCGATACCCCCTTCGTGCATGCTGCGACTGGTACTGTTTAAATGCATGTACAAGAGTTAATTTAAAAGAAAGATAATAACATGTACAAGACTACAACTTGGTGTGCTGTCTACATGTGCTATTTTTCCTGGACCTCACGGTAAAGAATTGTTGATGTCGCAGTGGATCTCAACTAGTCCCCAATTCTTTTGATCAAAGTGACAAAAATGAAACAAGAAAAGCAAAGCCCTTATAGCTAACGTGTATGACCGATCCACATATGTGTGACCTTTGTGACAATAAGGGCTGACTTCTGCACCAGCAAAATCCACGTTTTCTCAAAATTTAAGCATTTTTGACACATCTGTCAACCCCCGTGATCCTTGACCTTTACAATGAGTTGACTAAATTAGTACGCATATGAAGGTCTTATAATTAGCTACCTTTGTGCCAAATGTGATTAAAAATTTACAATAATGTTGATAATAATTACAATTTTATGAAACATTAGCATATTACCGACCTCTTGTAACCCTTGACCTTTCCATAGGTCTTACCATCAGGTATCTCTGTACCAAGTTTTGGTTTGAAGTTGTGAATGGTATTTGAGAAAAAAACATCTTTTTTTTCTTCAAAATATGGCTATTTGCGACCTATTTCCTGATCTCATATGACCCTTGACCTTTCTGAGGGGTCAACCAAATTAGTATGCACAAAACGGTCTTACCCTCAGGTATCATTGTAATAAGTTTGGGTTTGAAGTTGTGAATAGTATTTGAGAAAAAACACATTTTGTGAAAATATTGCTATTTTTGGCGTAATTCATGACCTAGTGCTCTTGACCTTTGAGAGAGGTCATTCAAATTGGTATGTTTAGAAAGGTCTGTGCCAAAATGTATCGTTGGGCCAAGTTTAAAGACTGTGACTTGAATAGCCTCCGAGAAAATACCAACGTTAAAGTTTACCATAGACGACAGACAACGGCGGACGGATGACGGACGGACGACCACTGTCCCAGAACACAGACTCGCTTTTGTTTCGCACGTTTTCCCAACCAGTCAAGTGAGATTTTCGATCACGTAAACACACACGTAAAATACCTTCTTGGGATCCATGTCGTCGAGATGGTTCTGGACAAACTGAACACTGGCATTGTAGTCAGACGTATTGAACTCATAGGGAATGTTCCAGCCCAAGGGGCCGAACTTGCGCCTCTCCTGTACGACTGTGTGCATAAAGCCTACACCATAAAGCATTGGTCTCCACTGAGGCAGGTTAGTATAGTCCAAGAAATCCTGAGTGATACCAGCATAGGTTCTCTTCAGCCCAGCCTTCACACCTTGAGGGGGCTGGTTGGAAAACTTGATGGAGATCTGACACAAAAGGACACGCATCACTTTCATTTGCAGCTGTACACAGGTAGGTCCGTCCCAAAACAAACAGTGGGTAACAACTGTGCCGGAGTGCGATATTTAGCTATTTTACATCAAGGGCTGCTCTCAAAATATAGCATGCATAACAAAAATAAAAATATGGGTGAATAAAGCATAATCCGAACTACAGTTCTGTGGTGTTTGTTTTGTTCTGGAAAGAAAGATGTATTTGTAGCACTGCCGAATGTGAAGCAGGGGTAAGCGTCAAAACCAAACTTGTTCATCTGTCTGGGAGAGCCCCACACAGAGCTGCGCTACAGTGGTGTTAGAAAATCCGCTTGCGCAAATTCAAGATAGAACGCGCAGTCCTATATTTGGTACCTTAAAAAAGAGATTTTTCTTTTATCAACAATGACGCAAACTTTGTTTGTGACTTGAAGAAAACATTGTGCAAGTACACTAGACATTCAATTCAGACATTATTTAATGAAATTTGCTACTCTGCAGGTTTGCCTCTCTAGCCAGTACTTTCCAAGGACACAGACGCGTATCTGTCGAATGAGAAAAGTAGACTTGAAGAAAGACATGATTATCTTGACCAAGAAAAGAGAGCTGTTGTCCCAGACCACCTTACCTTTTCCAATCCACTCTTTCCTATCTTCTCAACCGGTTAGCATTAGGAAGATGTGTGAGCCCCTCTTTAATCTCCCCCCTCCCTCCCCACACCCCCTCCCCGCGTCAACAGAATCACTGGATGACGAGAGTCCCCGTCGCCAACCCCAAATCAAACGACAGCATCTCCATGGAGGACCTGAGCCCCTGTCATCCTCCCCCCACCATCCGCCCCCCCCCCCCACCTGAACGGAAGCGCGGAGACCCTGTCTCTCCCCCCCACCCCCCCCCCAACCCGTTAACAGACAATATCTCACTATAGGACGCCAGCCATTGTCACTCCAAATGTAACATAGGAATACTCTCGTAAACAATAGAATCCAGAGATTTAAACTTGACACATGAATAGTTTGAGGTATGACTTTAAAAATTATATCATTTTGGCTGACCTTTCTCAAAGGCCAATGACACAAAGACGAAAACAAGGACACAATTCACCTGTTTTCTAGTTTGTTCAGATGCTATTACTGTTTTATACATTTAGAAGTCAAACATGGACCAAGCATTTCTGTACGTGCTTGGTTTGTTAACTAGTCTGATAGGAGTTGTTCTCCAGATTTTGTTACTACTTTGGGTAGACAACTTATTTTTCCTTGCTCTAATTTTTAGTTGCTTCTAGGTGGATGATTATGTCACAAATCCATCAAATATATGCCAAAGAATCAGCTGAATCAGAGTCGGGCACATGAGGTTTATACAAAACGGGAAATTTTGAATAAAAGGTCAAAAAAAGGTCGCAAAATGGCGTCTTGAAAGTTTCTTCTGATCACCTACTCACGGCAGTTTCATATTATCAAATCCATACAGCAAGCTTGTTCTTCAGTTTCCTTTCTTTTTGTTGAAATGATGCCAATAAACGCACGTCAAAAGACTAAATGTGTTTACGTTGTCTTGCTGCATCACTCTGTCACGTTTCTGACGCATTTTCGGGTTTGATTGATTGATTGATTGTACATTGCTTAACGTCCCGACAGCAACAAGGCTTTCTCAGGACGTGCCTGCACTGCTTGTGAAAAAAAATAAACAGAACATTGAATGTATGTCGCCAGCCGGTCAAATACATTAAATAAACCTAACACATGGGGCCTAAATAAAGCTAAGACCATTTAGCAACACACATCCAATATCAAGAGCTACAGGCAGTGCAGACAGTAGGGAGAGTTTTAAAAAGGCAAATACAGGTGAATGGACAAAGGGTAGACAGAAACAAATGCCCCAGAATAGAGAGAAAAACCCACCCTGTGGGGCTGACCAGGGTGACCCTGGGAACTAAAAAAATACCTAACCCCACCCAAGTCCCCCAGGGCAGACCCGGGTGGGGTGGCATTTTCGGGAAACTCTTAACGAGTCATTAACAAATGTGCAATTTCAGGAAGCACAAATCTAAAGTATGTAATACAAATGTCAACTTATTATTTACATAGGCTAGATCATGCCACATTCACATCACATTATGGAAAACTGACGTTTTAATTGTGTAACGAGCGCCTTTCGGGCAGGTTTCGGTCGGACGATGGTGTGACGTCATTAGCGGTTGGACCGAATGTTCACGAGCGGTAATGTACAGATAAGCAATGTTCACGTGCGGTAATGTAGCGGTGAGCGATGTTCACGTGTCACGTGTGGGAGTGACAGTGTGGTATCGGGAATAATTGCCAGTTAGAGATGCTATACCAGTCGAGCCGAGCGGTCGTTTTCGTTAGGGCTCTAAGGAAGAATTCTGGCTAGAGAATTCGATAGCTGCATATTGAATACAGGTATTTATTCTTTTATTACCGGTATTTATAATGACCTGTAAGGTTAGTCAGACGAAAAGGGAAAGTATTGCTTTTTATGAATTATTATGATTAGAGTGCAGAGGAGCACATGTTTGAAGGAAGTGCTATGGCTCGTGTCAATACTTGTTTGGTCGTGTAACTATTATGTGATACAGTTTAAAACTATGATATGTTGTATTCATTCATGTGGGACGGAAATAGGAATGTAAATCAGTATACAATTAGGTATATCTAATGATGAATGAATGTGCAGTAATATGTTATAAATTGAAGGTGAGCTGTGATTGTAATATTTGGCTCATAATCCATTGGGTGCAGGTACGCAAAATGTGTGCACTGTGTTAAAGTGGCTATAGGAATTGTCATAAGAATTGTGACAATAGTGACTGTAGTATGGTGGCATAAAGAAGACATTTTTCAGAGGAAATGATCTAGAGCGCTCTGAAGAATAATAATGTGTCGAAGACACATTCAGACTTTTTAGGTATAAGAGCGAACATTTATGAGTGTATAAATGTGTACAGCGGGGCCGGTACGGAGCGGAAACCCCTGGTGTAGGGCCGATGAAGCTGTCCTGAGAGCATCACGTACGTGACCGGATGCGGACATCATCAAGCCTTCATCTCTCCTTCGTCCTACCATCACTGGTGCTACGAGCAGCAACGGTAGCGAAGTAAGCCACAGATTCGTGCTACAGGACCACATGCGGTGTTCCGTCAGTGTAGCTATTGTCGCCTAGCGCCGTTGATAATTTCACGCCTAGGAATGTTCTAAATCTGTGAGTAGTCATTGACTAGTAATATTCAGTTTGGGAATCTCCGCCAAGTCGCCGATGTGACATCATTGACTGTGTCGACACTAGTATAAAGAGGAGTCGAGTGACGTCTCAAGAGAGACAACGACCTCTACGGTATCGAGTGAATGTGTGAGCGCCGAAGTTGTGAATAACCTATATGCCACTTGTTAGTTATTTGTGTAGATTGGTTTATACGATGTGAATTGTGTGGTTTAATGTATGTTATGAGTGTATGAGAAATAGTTAAACAGAGGCCTTTGTCCTTGTTTGTAAGCGTGTGTGTGGTGGATGAAAGAGTCTAGTAAACAGAGATAGAACACCCACCTTTATACAGATTGGCAGAAAGCCCACGCATACACTCATTCCATAAACGTTTATATATGTAACAATTTAATTCAGTACAACACATAAAACACCTTCGTTACATTTGGTGACCCTAGACTTTCTGTGTTAGCATTAAGTCATACATATTCATCTTTAGTGAGGGCACCACTAGTTATTATAGGTATATAATATAGGTAGGCTAGTGGGCTGCTTCTTTTGAAATTTTGTTATATTGTGTATGACTGGGATGTGTTTTGTGTGATATTTGCCGTCTCCAGTTTAACGGCTGTGTCTGTGTACAGTTTCTGGGCACTAAGGATTTAGCTCCTTTTCTGTCTTGGGGGTTCCTATTCTCTTCTTCGGCTCTATTCTTCTGTTAGGGAATTGTATTTGTTTTACTAGTTCTTTGCTGTTGTAGGGTCCTATCCTTTCATGCGTGTGTTTGGGTGTTTGTTCTCTTTGCCCTTATTTTAAGTAGATTATCGTGTTGGGATTTCAGCCTCATTTGATTTAATTTATTTTGTTTATTGTTTGATTTGTATTGATTTTGATCTAGTTTTTTTGTATTTATGTATGTGGTCATAATTGGTTCATTTTTGTTTGAGACTTTGATAATTGATTGGGTTTATTTCCCTTTCGCCGTGCATTTGGTGTTTAGTATTAGCGATTATAGTGGTTGAGGTGTTTGACGTAAATTTTATTTTATTTTTCTTTGAACATATATTTGGATTAAAACTTTTCACTTAGTAACTTCCTTTTTCGCTGTACATTTCTTGTGCTTCTATCAACTAAAGTTGACGTTCTTCAGCATATATTGAGTTAGTGTGTTCTATTTGGTATAAAATTGGTCACTGCATTACTTCTGGACATATTGAGTTAATTCAATACATAATTTGCTTTGTATACTTTTAAGACTTTACTGTTTAAATTGTAACTCCGACTGTGCATTGTCCTGTAAATTTACTTGTGAAGAAAACTTAATTTTTTCATAAGGTTTCTAGACCAATTTATAGTTGGGATTGATTGCGTTTTGCCATTTCATTGTTGACACTTTAGTACTTTACTGATTTCCTGTTTAGACATTTTGATATTTTATATTAAGTTTTTTTTTTGTTTGTTGATCTACATTGCACTTAGCCATGTCTGACGATTATGATAAGTTGTTCCAATCTTTTATTGCTCAAGCTACAACTTTGGGTCTCCCTGATAAGGATCGTGCAAAATATGTACAGGATTGTTTTGATCGTCTTGAGAGACAAAGATTGCGAGATGAGAAAAAATTAGAGGAAGAAACAAGACAGAAAAAAATTAGAAGTTGAGCTAGCAAATAAACAAGCAGAAGTTGAGCTAGCGAATAAACAAGCAGATGTTGAGCTAGCGAATAAACAAGCCGATGTTCAGTTAGCATTAGAGCTGGAAAGAGAGAAAACAAAACAAATGGAACTTGAGTTACGTTCTGAACGTAGACTTGAGGAACAAGATGCTGGTCATGGAAACAGAGGTAGGGATAGTTCTTCTTTTGGGGCTAGACCTGTTTACCCCAAGTTGCCTCTTTTCAAAGAAAGACAAGATGATATTGATTCATACCTTTTTCGTTTTGAGACTCATGCTACAGCCCTTGGCTGGGATCAAAGCAAATGGGTTACCTTTCTTTCCGCTTTGTTAGAAGGTAACGCATTGAACTTGTACCACAGTCTTGCTGCTCATGGTCCTGTAGATTATCAGACATTGAAGGACAATTTGCTTAAGAAGTTCCAGTGTACTGCAGAAGGTTTTCGCAAGAAGTTCCGTGAAGTCCGACCAGACTCGAACGAACCTTTCCAAACTTTTGGTATTGAGCTAAACAGATTGTTTGATCCATGGATAGCTTTGTCCGGTGTTCCTAGAGACATGCAGGGAATTATGAATCTTGTGTTAGGTGAGCAGTTTCTAGAATGTGTCGCAGGATCTTGCTACTTTCATTCGCGAGCGTGGACTTGTCACATTAGATATGGTTAAAACCGCTGAAAGTTATCGTCTTGCTCGTCCCGGAAAGAACTTGGCACGCAGATCGGCTGCTACAGTTTTCGGTTCAGTAGGATCAGTTGATGTACCTGAAGAGTCACAAGCTGTTGCTGGCTTTGCAGATTCGCGCGGTGGTTACTCAAACTATCGAGGTGGCGGCTATTGGAGAAATCGTGGTTTTCGAAAGACAGACCAAACACCCTTGGTTTCGAACCAAAAGGTCGAAGGTCGTTTTGATCAAACTCGAGGATCTTTGAGACGTGGCCGTGGAGGTGGTTCATTTTACACCAATGTTGATAATTGCCCTCTTTGTGATGGTAAAGGTCATGGTCCCAGGCAATGTCCTCTTCGCAACAGTTCAAACCCTTGCCCTGTTTGCAACATTGGTGGTCATACTCGAAACACTTGTCCCTTTGTTGTGAAGACAACCATAGCTTCAGATGATAAGAGCAACTCGAGCTCAGGTTGTGCAGTTGTCCCTGTCGACTCTGAAGTTGTTTGCTCTATTTTTGATCAGTCTGCTGGTCACTTGCATTTAGAAGTTGGTTCTGTCAATTCTACTGCTTGCTCAGTTCTGCGAGACACAGGTGCTACCATTTGTGGTGTTCGAAAACGTTTGGTTTCTGATGAACAGTATGTACCAGGTACTGTCCGTTGTAAAACTTTTGGTGGAGAAGTCAACATTTGCCAGCAGGCTAAAGTTGTTTCTTGTCCATATTTTGCTGGAGAGTTGGTTTGTTGTGTTCTTGAGGATCCAGTTGCTGACTTGATTGTGGGTAATGTTCCAGGTTTGATTGTCCAGCAGGCCCAAGATACCAAAGTTGCTGCTGCTGATGTGATCCCTGTTGCTGCTGTCACTACTCGTGCTCAGGCTAGGAAACAAGGTCTCCCGCACAAACCTCTTGTCACTGTGTGCGATGATTTGAAGGTCACTCGTGCTGAACTCATTCAGTTGCAGAAAGGTGATGCTACTCTGCAAGGTTGTTTCAATTTAGCTGCCTCGGGTGAAGAAAAGGTTGTTGGTTCTGCTACTTATTCTATTTTCAAGATATTTTGTACAGGAGGTATCGGAAATCAAAGGATATTTTGCATCAGGTTGTTGTTCCCGAGAAACTTCGTGCTTCAGTCATGATTGCTGCGCATGATCAACTTTTGGCTGGTCATTGTGGAGTTCGTAGAACTCCGACTCGGATTTTGTCCCGATTCTTTTGGCCTGGTGTTTCTGCTGATGTGCGTACTTATGTTCACACTTGTGACATTTGCCAGATGTCAGTTTCAAAAGGCAAAGTTCCCCCTGTTCCTTTGGCGACTATGCCTCTTATCTCGACTCCGTTTGAGAGGGTCGCTATTGGTCTCGTTGGGCCTTTTCTCCTTTTTTGCTTCCAGATGTCGAGGGTGTGGAGCCTCAGTGTGATGTTCCTCATATGGACGTTTCAGATTGGCGTGCTGTCCCATCAGTGGCTATTGGTGTTGTCCATGATGTTGGTGGTCTTCCCACTATTCCTCTCATGTTGTTTGACTATTGTTTGGGCCATTTCGACATTTTCCAAATTTCTTTGGGGGGTTGATTTCATTCTCCAGACTGACCACAGACCGCTGACGTACTTGCATACAAGTCGCTTTAAGAATTATCGCATCATGCGTTGGTCCTTGTCTTTACAAGAGTTTAGATTCCATCTTGAACCACTTCCAGGTACACAGAATGTGTTCGCGGATCTGTTGTCGCGCGCTGATCGTAATCAATCGGTTTCATAGATCAAGGTTTCGTAGTCGTTGCTGTATTTTGACATTATCCTCCGAGCTTGTAAAAAAGACCCTCGGTCGGTTCTTTTTTTCGTTGAGAGGGGGGTAGTGTAACGAGCGCCTTTGGGGCAGGTTTCGGTCGGACGATGGTGTGACGTCATTAGCGGTTGGACCGAATGTTCACGAGCGGTAATGTACAGATAAGCAATGTTCACGTGCGGTAATGTAGCGGTGAGCGATGTTCACGTGTCACGTGTGGGAGTGACAGTGTGGTATCGGGAATAATTGCCAGTTAGAGATGCTATACCAGTCGAGCCGAGCGGTCGTTTTCGTTAGCGCTCCGAGGAAGAATTCTGGCTAGAGAATTAGATAGCTGTATATTGAATACAGGTATTCTTTTATTACCTGTAAGGCTAGTCAGACGAAAAGGGAAAGTATTGCTTTTTATGAATAATTATGATTAGAGTGCAGAGGAGCGCATGTTTGAAGGAAGTGCGATGGCTCGTGTCAATACTTGTTTGGTCGTGTAACTATATGTGATACAGTTTAAATATGTTTTCATTCATGTGTGAAAATGTGGGACGGAAATAGGAATGTAATTCAGTATATAATTAGGTATATCTAATGATGAATGAATGTGCAGTAATATGTTATAAATTGAAGGTGAGCTGTGATTGTAATATTTGGCTCATAATCCATTGGGTGCAGGCGCAAAATGTGTGCACTGTGTTAAAATGGCTATAGGAATTGTCATAAGAATTGTGACAATAGTGACTGTAGTATGGTGGCATAAAGAAGAAATTTTTCAGAGGAAATGATCTAGAGCGCTCTGAAGAATAATAATGTGTCGAAGACACATTCAGACTTTTTAGGTATAAGAGCGAACATTTATGAGTGTATAAATGTTGTGTACAGCGGGGCCGGTACGGAGCGGAAACCCCTGGTGTAGGGCCGACGAGGCTGTCATGAGAGCATCACGTACGTGACCGGATGCGGACATCAAGCCTTCATCTCTCCTTCGTCCTACCATCACTGGTGCTACGAGCAGCAACGGTAGCGAAGTAAGCCACAGATTCGTGCTACAGGACCACATGCGGTGTTCCGTCAGTGTAGCTATTGTCGCCTAGCGCCGTTGATAATTTCACGCCTAGGAATGTTCTAAATCTGTGAGTAGTCATTGACTAGTAATATTCAGTTTGGTTGATTGTACATTGCTTAACGTCCCGACGGCAACAAGGCTTTCTCAAGACGTGCCTGCACTGCTTGTGAAAAAAACTAAACAGAACATTGAATGTATGTCGCCAGCCGGTCAAATACATTAAATAAACCTAACACATGGGGCCTAAATAGAGCTAAGACCATTTAGCAACACACATCCAATATCAAGATCTACAGGCAGCGCAGACAGTAGGGAGAGTTTTAAAAAGGCAAATACAGGTGAATGGACCTCGGGTAGACAGAAACACATGCCCCAGAATAGAGAGAAAAACTCACCCTGTGGGGCTGACCAGGGTGACCCTGGGAACTAAAAAGTACCTAACCCCACCCAAGTCCCCCAGGGCAGACCCGGGTGGGGTAATATTCAGTTTGGGAATCTCCGCCAAGTCGCCGATGTGACAACATTGACTGTGTCGACACTAGTATAAAGAGGAGTCGAGTGACGTCTCTCGAGAGAGACGACGACCTCTACGGTAGCGAGTGAATGTGTGAGCGCCGAAGTTGTGAATAACCTATATGCCATTTGTTAGTATTTATGTAGATTGGTTTATACGATGTGAATTGTGTGGTTTAATGTATGAGTGTATGAGAAATAGTTAAACAGAGGGCAAAGAGATAACTGTGTGGCCTTTGTCCTTGTTTGTAAGCACGTGTGTGGTGGATGAAAGAGTCTAGTAAACGGAGATAGAACACCCACCTTTATACAGATTGGCAGAACGCCCACGCACACACTCATTCCATAAACGTTTATATATGTAACAATTTAATTCAGTACAACACATAAAACACCTTCGTTACAAATTGTCTTTTGAATTTTGTTACATCTGTTATGCACGGGAGTCCGATTTTCACAATCAAATTACGATCGAGAAACCCCCGACAGCAAGCCAAAAAAATGCTGCAAAATAAACCAGACCTAGCTACACATCAGTTTATGGCGAAGGTAACAGGACTTCAACATGAGATGTGACGTCATGCTAACAAATTAGTTACATGTCATACTTTTCAGCCATTGTAGACGCGGGACGGCCATTTCGTTTTAGAGAACAAATTCCTTTTAAATTATCGTTATGCGTAACTAGCATCAATCGAGGTGAGTAAATTACAATTCTACGGTATTTTTTCCCCAATACAATCAAACCTGCCTGAGCGACTACCTTTATATACGGTCATCTGCTGATAGCGACCATTACAATTTACTCCCATTTGTTTACTGTATAACGACCCTTCATACAACGGCTACCTGTGCAAAACGCTTGCGGCCATCTGTTTTCACTCCCGACCTCCACTTGACCCTCCACATAGCGGCCGCTTGTGTAAGCTCGGTCAACAATGTTTATCGTCTGAGGTTCGTACGCGCTTTTACGTCAGTCGCGTATGCTCAGTCAAGCAGTACAGGTCGCTTTGTTCATCATCGCCCGGCCGTTTACGTCTCTCGCACCTCGGTTGAAAGGTCCAAACACCTTTTTGATTAGGGTGAATTTGTATGAACTCTAAAAATCATAAGGCTTTCGGAAGAATACCGTTAGGCTTGTAAATAAATCTTTGAAAATTCAAACTGTTTGTTGGACATTGGTACTGCGTTTCAGAGTCTGGTCGCAGTACATTGGATAAGTCAGATGCTAGCTGTTCATTGGAGTTTGTTTCTTTATTCGTTACGGCCGCCAGTTTTCCTCCGTTGCCTGGGTGGTCGTTATAGACAAGTTTGGTTGTAGTAGAAATATTTAAAATGTGTATTAGTCTGATTTGTGTTTTTCATTCAGTCGTAAAGTATGAATGACCGGTTTTCAGTTTGGTCGCAAGTAACAATCAGGACCGCCACACTTGTCAGCAGCTCATTATTAGATCAACTGAGTTCGTTTTCTGGCATGCTACTCATGACACATTATTTCTTGTTCGATGTTAATCCGTTTGCATAGACCCAATTACAGGCCGAAACTGTAATAAGTTGCGAAGAAGTCCCGTTTAGTTCCGCGACATCATGACTTGCTTCCGGTGGTCTGTCATTGTACTAGCCGTAATAGTTTGTCTCGTGTTTGTGTCTGTTCAGCAACAATTGATACTGAACATGCAAGTTTCTTCTTTTTGGCTCACGTGCGAAGCAAAAGTGAGTCTATGTTCTGGGCGGTCGTCTGTCGTCAGTCCGCCGTCGTCCGTGGTAAACTTTAACGTTTACATTTTCTCGGAGACTATTCAAGCTACAGTCTTCAAACTTTGCCCAAGGATACTTTGTGGCAAGACCTTTCTAAACATACCAATTTCAGTGACCTCTCACAAAGGTCAAGGTCACAGGGGATCAGGAAATATATCAGAAATAGCTATTTTTGGACATCATTTATTTTTTTATCAAATACTATTCACAACGTCCAAACCCAAACTTGGTACAAAGATACCTGACGGTAAGACCTTTATACACACACTAATTTGGTTGATCCCTCGGAAAGGTCAAGGGTCACAAGAGCTCAAGAAATAGGTCCAAAATAGCCGTATTTTGACAAAGATGTTTTCTCTCAATTACTACTCACAACTTCAAACCCAAACTTGCTGCAGAGATAACTGATGGTAAGACCTTTCTATGCATACTAATTTGGTTGATCCCTCGTACAGATCCCGCGTCACAAGAGCTGAAGAAATAGGTCCAAAATTGCCATATTGTGACAAAAGATGTTTTTAAAAAAAAAACTATTCACAACTTGAACCCCAAACTTGCTACAGATATACCTGATGGTAAGACCTATCTATGCATACTAATTTGGATGACCCCCCCCCCCCCCGGAAAGGTCACACGAGATCAGGAAATAGGTAGAAAATAGCCATATTTTGACAATAATTTTTTTTCTCAATTACTATTCACACCTCCTAACCCAAACTTGCTACAGAGATACCTGATGGTAAGACCTATCTATGCATTGTAATCTGTATGACCCCTCAGAGAGGTCAAGGGTCACAAGAGGTCAACAAATGTGTATAAAATGCCAATAATTGTAGTTATTATCAACATTTTTGCAAACCTTTCAATCAGTTTTGGCACAACGGTAGCTGATGATTAGACCTTCCTATGTATCCTAATTTAGTCAACGCATCGCAAAGGTCAAGAGTCACGGGGGTTTGACAGATATGTGAAAACTGTTTAAATTTTGAGAAAACGTGGATTTTGTTAGTGCAGAAGCCATCCCTTTACTTATTGTCAGATGTGTTTGGATCGGTCATACACGTGTACCATACGTGCTTTGTCTTCCTTGTTTATGTCTTGTAGGTGGCGCTCCGCATAGGGCGACACTGTGGTGCATCGTCTCTGTCTTTTTGTCGATTTACCTTGTTTTAGAGAGCAACTGTTCACGTTTGTATATGTCAGAGTGCTGTGTGAAGGCTTCAGGATGAAAACTGTGGACATTTCTAAGATGTTTTTGACTGTGTTGGCGTGTATCTGCGTGTTGAAGGGTGTCTGTGTAGCGAGTCTTTCAGACCAAGATGGCGGCGGCAGCAACGCGCGTGGCAGGATTCAAAATACTCGGGAGTCCCTGCTGCTGCTGAGAGCTTTGAGTGGCAGTAGCCGTTGTGCGTGCGACTTGCCTGACGAGATGAGGAGAACTGTGTTGCCGAGCGATGACGCCGAGTGCAAGAGCAGCGTGAAAAAGAGAAAGAGAGGACAGAGAGGGGGGTTGATGCGACGACTGAGAAGAAACAAGAACAGGCCTCCATTACCATCCATGATCATGGCGAATGCGCGTTCTATTCGACCCAAGAGCGATAATATGAACTTTGAGGAACTGGTAGCGAATGTGCGTTTGACGAGCGAGTATAAGAATGTGTGTTTGATGTGCTTTTCTGAAACTTGGTGGAGCGAAGATGTGAGTGATGATAGTGTTGCGATCGACGGTTTTGGTACGCCGTTTAGAACTGATAGAGATTGTAAGATTAGTGGGAAACGGTGGGGTGGCGGAGTAGGCCTGTATGTTAATGAACGGTGGTGTAGCAAGTCAAGCGTAATGGTTAGGAAACAGCTTACAACACGTGATGTAGACTTATTGTCAGTTTCACTCAGACCCCGTTATCTTCCCCGTGAGTTTGGTCAGATCTTTGTAACGGTCATCTACACCCCCCCCCCTCACTCCAACCCCTCCCACGCCTCAGCCCAGATAGCAGATGTGATTAGAGAGTTACAGCTTATCTCCCCTGACGCCCCCAACTTTATTGCAGGTGACTTTAACGACTGTGACTTACGCACGAGCTTACCGACTTTTCACCAGTACGTGACTGTCCCCACTCGCAAGAACAAGACGTTAGATTTAGTGTATGGAAACGTCCCCAATGCATACCGATCGTTCGTCCTCCCTCCCGTAGGTAACTCTGACCACAATACTGTGTTTCTTGTCCCAGCATACAAACCCAAAATCCAGACAGAGCCCATAGTGAAGAAGTTAGTTAAGGTGTGGTCTAAGGATAGTGTAGAACAGTTGCAGGGGTGTTTTGAGTGTACAGATTGGGACGTGTTTCTTGACTCTAGTGCCAGTGTAGACGAAGCTACTGAAGTAACTTCTGACTATGTGAATTTCTGTAAAGATATGATTATCCCATCTAAGACAGTGAAATTGTATCCCAACAACAAACCATGGATTTCTAAGTCTCTCAAAGCCACACTGAATGAGAAAAAAGTTGCATTTCAGACTGGAGACAGAGTAGAAAGGAAAGCAGTACAGAATAAATTGAGGAAGCAGATTTTAGACGCTAAGAAAAAGTATAAAGAGAAAGTAGAGTCACAGTTTGAATCAGGTAGCTTAGCAGATGCATGGAAAGGACTTAAAACTTTATCAGGCCACAATAAATCAAAATTCAGTAGCAGTAGCATGCCAATGAAAGAACAAACTGAATTTTCTGAAAAACTGAATGAGTTCTATTGTAGATTTGAGAAAGAGAAGGATGATTTAGATAACATGATTTCCCAGCTTGAAGTAAATGTGGCAGGCAATGTTGATGAAGACTTTGAGATCCATGGCAAGGCGGTTGAGAAGCTTTTTAGCAAACTGAATGTTAAGAAAGCAGTAGGCCCTGATAATATTTGCGGTAGAGTTTTGAGAGTATGTGCCAGTCAATTGTCTGTTGTTTATAGCCGTTTGTTTAGCTGGTCTCTGAAGGATTGCACTGTACCTAGGCTCTGGAAAACATCTACAGTCTGCCCTGTCCCCAAGAACAACAAGCCCAAGACACTCAATGACTATCGCCCTGTAGCTCTCACCTCTATAGTAATGAAGTGCTTTGAGCGTGTTGTCCTTTCTAGACTGCTCGATCAGGTCAAGCCCTATCAAGATCCTTTCCAGTTTGCATACAAGCAAAACAGATGTACAGACGACGCCACACTCACACTCCTGCACCATGCATACACACATTTAGAAAAACCTGGCTCTTTTGTACGCATTCTCTTTATAGACTTTTCTTCGGCCTTCAACACTATACAACCCTATCTCGTAGCTCAAAAACTTCTCTGTTACAATGTAACGCCAAGGCTTATCCTATGGATTGTCAACTTCCTTGTAAATAGGACCCAGTCAGTTCGCTTTCAAACAGCTCTCTCATCCCTTAGGTCCACTTCCATAGGCGCCCCTCAAGGTACAGTTCTCTCCCCTGTGCTGTTCACACTGTACACTAACGATTGTAGTGGCACTGACTCTACCCTTCTTATAAAATACTCGGATGACACTGCCTTAGAAGATCTCTCCAATAATGATGCGACTTACTTTGCAGAAGTAGAACGTTTTAGTGTTTGGTGTAAAGATAATTTTCTAGACCTAAATGTGAGTAAGACCAAGGAACTACTGATAGACTTTCGAAGAAACCCTGCCCCTGTCCCTGTTCTGATGATCGATGATGTGTCTGTTGAGCGTGTGACTGAGTATAAGTATCTTGGAACAGTCATAGATGATAAGTTGTCCTTTCACGCAAACACCTCCCTCATACACAAGAAATGTCAGTCACGCATCTACTGCCTCCAGAAACTCAGGAAGCTGAATGTGAACCCCTCTGTCCTTCAAACTTTTTACTGCTCTTTTATTGAGTCTGTCATCACTTTCGGTTCTGTGTGCTGGTATGGAGGTCTGAGTGTGAAGAACAAGAACACCCTGGCACGAATGGTAAACATCTGCAGCAAAGTGACTGGCAGTAAGCAAAACAGTGTGGAGTCCCTGTATGAACAGCGTGTGGTGAGAAAGGGTAGGCGGATAGCTTCAGACAGATCCCATGTCCTTGCCCACCTCTATGAACTCCTCCCCTCTGGCCGCAGACTCCGCACGCACAAAGCTAGAACACTTAGACTACAGCACAGTTTCATCCCCAAATCCATCACTCTAAGCAATCTGTAGGTACATCCACGCATACCCAAACCTAACTCCTCCCCCTATCCCCCTTTACCTGTGCAATCAGTAGGAATGGAGCTTGTTGATTTTAGATGTTAGATTTTATTGCGTTTCATTTGGTGGTGAACATGGACATATTGGGATTGTTGTTACTGAGTGTTTACCCACTAATTATTTTACTATGGTAGACTTTAATTATGCAGCTTGTGTAATAATGTGTAATAATGTACTGAGATGTTTGTATAATAAGTAGTGAGGGTTAGGACTAAGTTGAAACACGCGTATTATGTATGCATATGTAGAGGTGGGTGTGAATGTATAAGTGCCGCTCAGTTCAGTCCATAAAAGATGTTTGTGTGAGATGTGTAAGAGTTATGTGTAAAGATTTTGTAGTGTTTACTTTATATCCATTTGGAATTTGTAGCTGTGCAAGTGCAGGGAGAAAATGTTCATAATTATGCTATAATGTTTTTATGTCTTGTTTGTACTATTTGTTACTGATAAATGTACCACAAGCGAATTTCTCTTTTCGAGATAATAAAGTACTCTTATTCTTATTCTTATCTTTAGATACGATCGAAAGATGAGAAGGAGGGTGAATCTGGAGTGTGAGGGTTTCTGATAGAGACCGAGGGTAAGACCTATCATTTGTTAGTTAGTTATTTGGGTTTAACGCCGAGCAGGCGACTAAGGCCATCTCACGGCGGGATGGGTAAAAATCTGGTCAGCCAGACTAAAAGCAAGGTCTTAAGACAAGATGTAACTATAGCTTAAAAATGGCAGGCTAAAATGTCGCACAAGTCTGTAAAAGAAGCGTATACAGACTCTCTGAAAAAGGGCAAATAAAAATATTTACATAGGCTATGAATGCTCAGATCTTATTAAAAATATTGCATTCTCTCAAGAAATTGAAGATTTTGTCCGGGGGAACATCCCGGAACAAAACCTTCAAGGAGTCCGCTGTGAAGTGTTTATATCTCGTGTCAATTAGATCAGCACAATACAGCAAAACGTGTCGAACAGAAAACTGCTCATCACAGGCAAAACACCATGGACGCTCATCCTGTTTAAGTAAGTAAGAGTGCGTAACATACGTGTGCCCGATGTGGAGCCGAGCAAGGACAGTCTCCTCACGGCGGCTGCCGCAGCGGAAAGGTAGACTGTCGGACAACGTAGGAAGAGCTTCATGAAGCTTGTTCCCTTCCTCTTTGTCCCACTCGGACTGCCACTCGCGGGCTATGTACGCTCTAATCACAGGTTGAAAATCATTATAAACAGTCGGTCTGTCAGGGACAGGGTCACTGCGGGCACTGTTGGCAGCAGAATCTGCGATTCTGTTGCCTTCGATGCCCACATGGCCCGGGACCCAAATAAAAATGATGTCATAATATTCCTTCATCAAGTCTGCGTAGAGCTCTCTAATCTGCACCAGCAGTGGATGGTCTGTTCCCGCGCCCTTAAGGGCCTGCAGGGCAGAAAGAGAGTCATTTGCCCCAGGTAGAGGACGTTGCATGGGTTGACGCAACCGACATCACTGGTGGCCTGGACCACAACAGACTGGGAACCCGAGTCTTAAATTTATATGTCGTGACCTTAATTACCATTTACATCTACATTTAATACACGTTTCTAAATTCGGATTGCGTTGTGTATTTTGTTTTATTTTCAGTTATTTTTTCTTTGTTTATGTCGCATGCAACACTGTGACAGCAACCTTTACTTTTGCTTTCTTGTGAAAAATATATTTTCCTGTTTTAGTACATTGTCATGAATAAAACTGAAGACGAAGATGATGGAAATTCATTGAAAATAAGGATATAAGGAAACATTTTAAAGCGGCACCCCGTAAATTACATTGTGACAACTTCACTTGGTCAGTACGTGGTTCCATGGTTGGTGCTGATGCTGTGCATTCTACTTCCACTGCTTTGGTAAATAGTGTAATTCACCCACCGAAACCAATAATCCTGTCATTGTCATTGTCGATAATTTTGCATTTGCAATCATCTTCATGTCACACCGTGATGCACGGGGGACTACAGACACCCTAACTACCAACGGTCAATGTGAGAAAACGGAACAAGGCACTGATTTTTCTATGATGGTATACGATTTTAGGGATATCTAGCCTTCTTAAACGCAGGAGCTGAAAAATCATATATGCAATTTAATGTTTGACACGACTTCAACATTTTAGGTACCAGCTGAGGGGAACAACTCATAGGTCAAGTCAACAAGAGGTCAACACATACATAATAATACCTGCTTTAAGACAAAGCAGGTATTATTATGTATAATAATATTATTATTATTATACATAATATTATGTATAATAATATTATACATAATATTATTATACATATAATAATAATATTATTATATGTATAATAATATTATATATATATATATATATATATATATATATATATATATATATATATATATATATATATATATATATATATATATATATATATATATATATATATATATATAATTATTGATCTCAGGTATTTTAGCCAAAGTTTTAATCCGTGTCTGTTCTATCACGGTTAGACTACTGTATCTCCCTCCTTTCCGGCCTGACTAAAACCCAGCTACGTAAACTGCAGAGAGTGCAAAACAGTGCTGCCCATTTAGTTCTGCGCGTGCGTAAGCGTGACCATATCCGCCCCGCCCTTGAAAAACTCTACTGGCTGCCCGTACAAGAACGCATTCTGTATAAACTGTCCTGCATGTGCTTCAACGTTATCAACCCGACTTCTCCTGCATATATACTACATCTGTATACTCCATCTCGCACCCTCCGCTCTTCCATGTAAATTTCGCCTTCCCAATTTCAGATGTAAAACACGTGGCGGTCGTGCCTTCTCCCATCTTGGCCCCGCCACTTGGAACAGCCTCCCCGCCCCAGTCCGTAACTGTCAAAAGCTCGCCTCATTTAAATCACGTCTCAAAACCCACCTCTCATGGCTTGACTTCGCGAACGAAGATTCTATAGGGCTTGCCCCACGTCGTCTGCAGGCATTTTCGTGACTGCGGAGGCCAATCCGGGACAGGCAGGTTCGACCGCAGTGGCTGCAGGGGAAGGTCTGGTCAGGGTTCTGAGTTACGACAACTCTGTTTTTTCTCCTGAGCCGCTTGTCCTTGAGGTTAGCTCTGCGAGAGTCCTCAAAGGAGACGGCTGCCTTGTGAATGGTGGAGCGTCAGGTGTCACGGTCCGCAGCAAGCGAAGACCACTGGCGGTGGTCGATTTGGCAGGCACTAAGTGACTTCTTGAGACCGTCTTTGTATCTCTTCTTTGGTGCCCCTCTGTCTCGGTGTCCAGTGGCGAGCTCGCCGAACAGAGTGATCTTGGGTAGGCGATGATCCTCCATCCTGGAGACGTGCCCCGCCCAGCGAAGCTGTGTCCGCAGCAGCAAAGCCTCGATGCTCAACGTTTCCGACTGTTCAAGGACCTCGACGTTGGTGACACAGTCACTCCAGTGAATGCTGAGGATGGTACGCAGGCAGCGCTGGTAAAAGCGTTCGAGGAGTCGTAGTTGGCTGCGGTAGAGGGTCCAGGACTCGGAACCGTACAGCAGGGTGGTGAGGACTACAGCTCTGTACACGCTGATCTTGGTGCCTTTTTTCAGCTGTTGATTGTGCCACACCCGCTTGAATAGTCGCCCGAAAGCACTGTTCGCTTTTGCCAGCCTGTTGTCCAGCTCCTTGTCCAGCTTGGCGTCTGACGTGATGATGCAGCCGAGGTAGGTAAACTGGTGTACATACTTCAGTTCGGACTCGCCGATGGTGATGTGGGGAGGGCGATGCTCTTCCTTGGGTGCTGGCTGATGAAGGACCTCTGTCTTTTTCAGACTGACCTCAAGTCCAAAGAGATGGGCGGCATCTGCGAAGCAGGACGTAATGCGCTGCAAGGCTCTCTCTGTGTGTGCAACGAGGGCAGCGTCATCAGCAAAGAGCAGCTCACGAATCGGTTGGTCTATGGTTTTCGTGTGGGCCTGCAATCGTCTGAGGTTGAACAGGCTGCCATCGAGACGATGCCTGATGTACACTGCGTCGTCATCGTCGAGGTCCACTGTGGCCTGCTTCAACATCATGCTGCAGAAGATGGTGAAGAGGGTCGGTGCCAGCACGCAGCCTTGCTTCACGCCGTTGCGAATGGGGAATGGTTCTGAGAGGTCACTGTTTAGTCTGACCTGGCCTTGCTGGTCCTCGTGGAGCGGAACGATCATGTTGAGGAACTTTGGGGGACAGACTAGTCGCTCCAGGATCTGCCACATACCTTGCCTGCTCACAGTGTCAAACGCTTTTGTTAGGTCGACAAACGTTACGTACAGCCCTTTGTTCTGCTCGCGGCACTTCTCCTGAAGCTGTCTCAGCACACAGACCATGTCAGTGGTACTCCTGTTGGCTCTGAAGCCACACTGGCCCTCTGGGAGGTGGTCTTCAGCGATGGCAGGTACCAGCCGATTCAGGAGCAACCTTGCGAGAATTTTCCCGGCAATGGACAGCAGGGTAATTCCACGATAATTAGAGCAGGCAGACTTCTCTCTTTTGTTCTTGTACAGGGTGATGATGACTGCATCACGGAGATCCTTTGGTAGTGTTCCTTTTCCCCAGCAGCAGAGAAAGAGGTCGTGGAGCTTGTTGTGCAGTGCTGGGCCTCCATGTTTCCATATCTCTGGCGGGATTCCGTCAATGCCTGCTGCTTTGCCACTCTTGAGCTGGTGGATGGCTGTGAGGGTCTCTTCGGCGGTGGGCGGTTCGTCCAATTCAACCTTTAGTGGAAGGTGTGGGATTTGGAGGATGATTGTTTCTTGAACAGTGCGCTCAGCGCCGAAGAGGTCCTGAAAGTATTCCGACCAGCGGTTCAAGATGGAGGTATTATCTGTGAGGAGTGCCTGTCCATCAGCGCTTCGCAGGGGACTTTGTACCAGGTGCCTAGGGCCATACACTGCTTTCGGTGCTTCGTAGAAGCCCCTGTAGTCACCGTTGTCAGCGCAGAGCTGGGTCCTCTGTGCGAGTCTGGACCACCACTCGTTCTGGAGTTCTCTAAGCTTGAGCTGGAGACTGCTGCAGATGAGGCGGAAGGCAGACTTCTTCACAGGGCAGGAAGGCTGGGCTATGTGTGCCTGGTGGGCGGCTCTTTTTTTTTTTTGCTAGATGTTCCTGGATCTCTACGTCGTTTTCGTCAAACCAGTCTTTGTTCCTCTTTCTAGCAAAGCCCAAGACGTCCACAGAAGATTTTACAATAGCAGTTTTCAGTTGTTCCCAGAGTGTTTCAGGGGAGGAGTCTGCTGGATCAACTGTATCTTTGAGCATGCGCTGTAAATCGGCCTGAAGGGCAGCTTTCTTGTCGTCACGTTGAAGGCTGGCAACATCAAGCGTTTTCTTGGGGGGGGGGGGGGGGGGGGCCCTTTCTTGGGTTTCAGCTTGAGGCGGAGCCTGAGTTTGCAGCGAACAAGGCGGTGGTCAGTGTGGCGCTCTGCGCTGGGCATCACTCTGGTGAGGAGGACGTCACTGCGGTCCCTCTGACGCACTAGGACATAGTCGATAAGGTGCCAGTGCTTGGAGCGAGGATGCATCCAGGTGGTCTTTCGACTGTCCTTTTGCTGGAACGTAGTGTTGGTGATGACAAGTTGCTGCTCTCCACAGAGCTCCAACAGTAGGCGACCATTGTCATTGCAGTTCCCAACGCCATGCTTGCCGAGGACTCCTTTCCAGGCTTCAGAGTCTTGGCCCACTCTGGCGATGAAGTCGCCAAGGATGATGACTTTGTCGTCTGCAAGGGTGCTCTGCAGGAGGCTGCGCAGGTCAGAGTAGAACTTGTCTTTTTCTGCAGGCTCTGCCAGGAGGGTTGGGGAGTACACACTGAGAAGGGTGACGTATTGCTGGTGTCTCAGTGGGAGGCGCATGGACATGATGCGGTCGGAGTGACCCGTTGGTAGGTTTTCCAACTTAGTCGCAATGGGGGTCTTCACCATGAAGCCCACGCCTGAGAGCCGTCTTTCTGATGCAGGCCTGCCTGACCAGTAGAGGGTGTAGCCAGCGCCAAGTTCTTGGAGGCTGCCTTCCTCCGGGAGGCGTACTTCGCTGAGCGCGGCGATGTCGATGTTTAACCTCCGCAATTCATGGGCAATGAGGAGCGACGCTCAGGGCGTCCGCTGTCTGCTGTGTCGAGCATGGTTCGGGTGTTCCAGCATGCTACGTTGAGTCCGGTCGTGGTCGTCATGAGAGTGGATCCGTTGTTTTTTCTTGTTTTCTGACCGCATGAGAAGATGCCCGTTGACCGCGGCTAGCCAACTGGGGTTACCTCTACAACGCTGCCTTTCACTAGTTCATTTCCCCAGCCATGCACAATTCATCACCACGGTCACGTGTGTGTGTGTGTGTGTGTGTGTGTGTGTGTGCGTGCGTACGTTGTGTGTGTGTGTGTTTGTGTGTGTGTGTGTGTGTGTGTGTGTGTGTGTGTGTGTGTGTGTGTGTGTGTGTGTGCATGTTAGTTGTTAGCCTTTTCATTGTATCACCGCTTAGAGCTACTTTTAGAATAAGCGCCTAACAAATCTCCTTTATTATTATTACTATTATTATTATTATTATTATCAAATTTTACTTAGAAATAGCTTATAATAGGATATGCCCAAGCATACTACTTTCGGTGATTTCTCTGCAAGGTCGCGGGTCAACATAATAGAATCGAAATACCCAAGTTTATACAATGTATTTTTCCAGGTACCATTGGTAGGCGATATCAATGAAACACGTTCAGTGACGTGGCTCATACACATCTTTAAATTGTTTACTGAAAGAGGAACTGCTGTGATAAAGTTTTGCTAATTCCTACCTCTGAGGCCAAGGTCACGTCGGTCATACTTGGCTTTGGTCTGCTGTTGCAAAGTCTCCCATTGTATTCGACTGATTTGGTTCAAATTTGGTGAAATAATAGATATTAAACACAGAAATGTTAATGCGCAAGAAATGCATCGGTCTGTGTAAGGTCAAGGTTCTGGTGGCCATTTTGTTTTCAATTCATGTATTCTTGTTAGGGCAATATCTTTAGAACCATTGGACCCATATGACTCAAAACTTACAAGATGATAGATTTTGATAAACGAAAGCGTACTTGACAAAATCAAGCCATTGTAGTCAAGGTCACGGCGGCAATGTTTGTTTTTGGTCTTTTAAAGCGAGATATTTGAAAAAGTTTAATGATAGTAAAAATGATTAATGTATTCCAGACTTCCCAGAGAGAGCAATATACTATACTAATGGAAATTTTGTGCATGAGTGACGCCATTTCCGTGAAGGTCAAGGCCGTGGCAGTCATAATTGTTTCACATTGTGTAATCTTCTTAGACCCATATATATGTAACCGTTACCTGGCTTTGACTGAAACATGAGCCAGTCATAGTACTTGTTATTGAAATGATAGCCCTTGGTAACTTGTAGTATTATTATAAACAGTTTGGTTACTGCATGCAAGGTCAAGGCTATAGTAGTCATATTTAAGATCCATTTAGACCATAATTGTATCGAAAGCGTTTGACCGGTTTGCTTCAGATTTGGCATGGTAATAATTGTTATAGGTGTAAAGTGTTCAGTGCACGAAATGTATCATTATGATGTAGGATCACGGTGGGTTCATTTTCTATAACTGTCGGATTCTTTGTGTAGCCAGTACTCACTTTATACACTGTTAGTATGAGTGTAAATATTTTTTCACCTCGTGGCCACAGCTCTCTTTTGGCTGTTGTCAGAAAGATGTGAGGGAGTGCGTGGGCATGAAACGCTGCTAGTCACAAATGCATTGTCATAAACTATTCTGTGTGTCGCACTTTGTCAAAGACAACATAATATGTAATATGTACTATATATGACTGTCATCAATCAAATTTTGATTTAAAACCGGCTTAAACCTTTGTTAAAAAAATGTAATAAACAAAATCACAATAAAATTGTCCTTGCTGTGATCTTGACCTCAAAGCAGTAGGCGTAAAATTTGTTGAAACTAAACTTTGTAGTAATGACTCAATTCACGCACAATCTAAAACAGGAAAGGCAAAGCCCTTTTGGCTCACGTGTATAACCGATCCACACATATCTCACAATAAGTAAAGGGATGGCTTCTGCACTAACAAAATCCATGTTTTCTCAAATTTAATAAGTTTTCTGACATCTATCAAACCCCCGTGGTCCGTGACCTTTGCGATGAGTCGACTAAATTAGGATACATAGGAAGGTCTTATCATCAGCTACCTTTGTGCCAAATGTGATTGAAAAGTTTGCAAAAATGTTGAACATAACTACAATATTGGCATTTTATACACATTCGTCGACCTCTTGTGACCCTTGACCTTTTCCGAGGGGTCATCCAAATTAGTTTGCATAGATAGGTGTTACCATCAGGTATCTCTATAGCAAGTTTGGTTTTGAAGCTGAGAATAGTAAATTAAAAAAACAACAACAACATTTCTTGTCAAAATATGGCTATTTTTTAAAACTATTTACTGAGCACTTGTAACCCTTTCTGAGGGGTCTTCCAAATTAGTATGCATAGATAGGTCTTACTATCAGGTATCTCTGTAGCAAGTTTGGGTTTGGAGTTGTGAATAGTAATTGAGAAAAAAACATTTCTTGTCAAAATATGGTTATTTTTTTAAAACCTATTTCCTGAGCACTTGTGACCCTTGACATTTCCGAGGGGTCATCCAAATTAGTATGATGGGGATGATGATAGGGGATGATAGAACTTTATTGACATATGTAATAATACATCAGGAAATCGTTGCAGTGCTGCGCAATATAAAAAGAAGAACATTAAACATATCAAAATATAATTAAGCTATTCACGTGCACACACACACACATACACACACACACACACACACACACACACACACACACCCACACACCACACACACAAACAAACATACGGTATGCCTTAGTAACAATTGTGTTCTAAGCATAAAGGCTATAAACACGATTTCACAGCAACACAAATCACATAGGACATATCGTAAAATAAAACTAAACACGTCACTTGCATCATAGACACAGCAGTTGATTGATTGATTGATTGTACATTGCTTAACGTCCCGACAGCAACAAGGCTTTCTCAGGACGTGCCTGCACTGCTTGTGAAAAAAAACAACAACCAACTAAACAGAACATTGAATGTATGTCGCCAGCCGGTCAAACACATTAAATAAACCTAACACATGGGGCCTAAATAAAGCTAAGACCATTTAGCAACACACATCCAATATCAAGAGCTACAGGCAGTGCAGACAGTAGGGAGAGTTTAAAAATGGCAAATACAGGTGAATGGACCTCGGGTAGACAGAAACACATGCCCCAGAATAGAGAGAAAAACCCACCCTGTGGGGCTGACCAGGGTGACCCTGGGAACTAAAAAATACCTAACCCCACCCAAGTCCCCCAGGGCAGACCCGGGTGGGGTATAGACACAGCAGTGCAGTTAGCCCTATTTCCTACACATTAGTTTGGCCAGCCACCTGCTGCTGTGGTATGCAGTCACTCCCCGCTGCCAGCAGGCTATCTAGGTCACTGTTTGGCATCAACTATTCCTTCTATAATATCTGTTGCGGGACTACTCACGTGTGTGTTATACCTGTGTGTAATGTTCTCTATCTCTGCTTCCTCAGTTTCTACATACCCTGCAGGATGTTTGACAGCAGATACACTTAGTAGTAGGATAATGGAAGAGCATTCTCTTCCAGTATCATAAACAGTTCTTCCAGTCGGTATGACTAGGCGCGCGCTAATGATTAATTGTCACCGATGGCTTATCTTGCACTCGAGTCAGTTTCACCCGACCGCTCCGTAACTATAAGTGTGTTCTGCACAGCCGTGTAGATGAAATATTATGCTGATAGCTGGGCAATACTGTATGTGTATGTATATATATATATATATATATATATATATATATATATATATATATATATATATATATATATATATATATATATATATATATATATATATATATATATATATATTACATTAAACAGTGGGATGGATGGGTCAGGTTTGGCGTTTGTTTGCATCATTCAAAGTCTGAACAGCAGTTGGGTAAAAACTATTTTTAAAACGACTCGTGCGTGTTCCGATCGCTCTGTAACGGCACCCTGATGGCAACATCTCATACAACTCATGGGCTGGGTGGGAATCATCTCGGAGGATGGATCTAGCCTTTTTTTAGCATTCTTTCGTGGAAGAGGGCAAATCGATACCTATGATTTTCGATGCAGTTTTTACTACTCTGTTTAATTTGGATGCTCTTTCTGTGTGGTACAGCCAAACCAAACGGTCAGGGAGAAGGTCAAAATACTTTCAATAACTGCCCGTTAGAAGTTGGTCAAAATTTGTCTGCTGACGCCAAAACGTTTTAAGACGTCCGAGAAAATACAGTCGTTGCTGTGATTTTTTCACCAAAGAATCAACGTTTTTCTCCCATTTGAGATCGTTTGAGATATTGTTGCCGAGAAACCTGAAACAATCAACAATTTCAACATGGCTACCATGAACAGGCTACCAATGTCACTTTTGATTTTCCTGAATTTCATGACCATTTCTTTCGTTTTAGGCACATTCAGGTCAAGGTTATTGTCAGAACACCAGCCAACAAGTTCATATACTCTCTCTCTCTCTCTGTATGCTGTTTCATTGTTTAAAATAAAACCTTCAACAGTGGTGTCGTCAGCAAATTTAACTGTAAGGGAGTTATCATCCGTTGATGTACATCATCATCAGTCCCTTGCCCGAACTGGGCGTTGGGGGGACTGAAAGGCAGCAGCAACAGACAGTGCTCTCCACTGAGTTCTATTTTGGGCGGTGGCAAGCAAGTCTGGCATCTCGAGTTCGGTCCATTCTTTTATGTTTGCGACCCAACTCTTTCTCTGACGACCTCGCCGACGACTTCCTTCGAGAGTGCCTTGGAGGATAGTCTTGGACAAGGTGTTGTGTCGGGTCACGTGGCCAAACCAAGCAAGCTTGCGCCGTTTCACGGTTGCCAGAAGGCAATGATGTACAATCATGGGTAAAAAGATAGTATAACATAGGAGACAAAACACAACCTTGGGGTGCACCCGTGTTCAGTGTGACGGGCTTAGAAACGCGACTACATGAACCAGACGAGTGGTTACATCCACCTAACTGTCGACACCCTGGGTCTGAATGCTGACTGCACGGACCAACTCTGACTACCTGAGGTCTACCTGACAAAACATCGTTGATCCACTGGCATAGTGAACTGTTAAAACCTAGCTGGATCAGTTTCTCATAGAGCTTGGGTGGCACAACAGTATTGAATGCGGAGCTGTAGTCCACAAATAATACCCTAACATACGTGTTGGCCTTCTCAAGATGTTCCAGTGCACGATGCAGACCCAGGGATACGGCGTCCTCCACTGACCGATTCGCTGATAGGCAAACTGGTAGGGATCTAAGGTGGATGGGATAACAGTTTTAATGTGTTGCAGAATCAGACGCTCAAACGTTTTCATAATGACAAACGTAAGGGCAACAGGCCTGTAATCGTTAAGGGAGGAAACTGTGGACTTTATCGGGACCGTAATGATAACAGATTTTCTGAAGCATAGTGGAACTTTACAAATTCTGAGGGACAAGTTAAAGGTGTCTGTGAAAACGTTTGAGAGCTGGCTAGCACAGTGACGGAGCAGGCTGGGCGAAATTTCATCCGGGCCTGCAGCTTTGCGAACATTCAACCTCTCAAGCATTTGCTTGACATCGTGTTCATAGACAACAAAAGTCTGGGTGTCCTCGTCACTGAGTGTATGCAGCACGGGGAAGGGGGGGGGGGGGGGTCATTTTGCTTGTCAAATCTGCTGTAAAACATGTTCAGTTTGTCTGGTAGTGTGGGGTCTTGTGTGTCTGCTGGTTTAGATGCTTGCTTGTAGTTGGTAATTTTCTGTAAGCCTTGCCATAAGTCACGTGAGTTGTTTGTGGACAGATAATTTTCAAGCTTACTACGGTAGCTCAGCTTAGCAGCTTTAATGCTTCGCTGTAAATCATATTTTGCCTTTTTGTATTGTTGTTTGTCACCTGATAAAAATACATCGTTTTTAGCTTTCACTTTTTGTTTGATGGCACCATGAAACCAGGGTTTGTCATTCGGGTATTGCACGATAGTTTTGCTTGGAATACACTGGTTCTTACAAAAATTTGATGTAATCTGTCACGGTCTCTGTGTATAAGTCAATGTCCGAAGCTGCACCTCTGAACACGCCCCAGTCCGTAGCCTCAAAACAGCCACGAAGTGTCTTCGCCGCAGCATCCGTCCATTTGCGCACCGTGCGCCTGACGGGCTTTTCACGCTTGATTTGTTGCTTGTGGGACGGGATTAGGTAGATCATGTTATGATCAGAGTTGCCAAGAGGTGCGCGTGCGACTGAATGGAAAGCGTTCTTGATAGCTGAATAACAGTGATCGAGAATATTGTCACCTCTCGTAGCGCATGTCACTTGTTGAAAGTATTTTGGCAGTTCTGTCCGTAGGTTGGCTTTGTTGAAATCACCAGCAACAAGTGAAACGCTGTCTGGACTTGAGTTTTCATGTTCAGTAACAATGTTCGAAAGCTGACTAATGACAGTGGATGTGTTGGCTTGAGGAGGAATATACACAGCGGTAAGGATGACAGACGAAAACTCCCTGGGCAGGTAAAAAGGACGGCATTTTATTGCAAGAGTTTCTAGGTCAGGGGAACAGAACTGGTTCAGTACTTTGGCGTCTGTGCACCACTGGTTATTCACGAGAAAGCACACCCCGCCCCCTTTTCCCTTGCTGGATAAAGTAGGAAAGCGATCAGACCCGAAGATAGTGAAGCCTGTGGGTGATACAGCAGAGTCAGGCGTAGGTGTATCTAACCAAGTTTCAGAGAAACGCGTTTCGTCTCCAGCAGGCATAGAAGTTCATCAGTCTTGTTACGAAGCGATCGCACATTTGCTACGATCATGCTTAGCAATGCAGGTCTATGTTTGCGCCGACGTAGTCTGACAAGTGCGCCACCACGACTACCACGTTTGCGCACGTGCTTTGATGGTACAAAAATGTCATTGGCGCAGTCAAACATGTTGAATATGGGTGTAAAACTTGCTCCAAACTCACCCAGAGTCTCGCGAAACAGTAACAGCATCTCTCTGTCATACTGTAGACGAGTCGACGAGGAACAAATCACACAGAAGACGGACAACAGCAACAAAATAAACACAGAGCGCAGCACCATGTCGCCATATGTCGGCGCCATCTTAGTCATTCTAAGTATGCACAGATAGGTCTTACCATCAGCTATCTCTGTAGCACGTTTGGGATCGAATTTGCGAATAGTACTTGAGAAAAAAACATCTTTTGTCAAAATATGGCGATTTTGGACCTATTTATTGAGCTCCTGTGACCCTTGACCTTTCCGAGGGATCAACCAAATTAGTATGCATAAAAAGGTTTATCATCAGGTATCTTTGTACCAAGTTTGGGTTTGAAGGTGTGAATAGTACTTGAGAAAACATCTGTTGTAAAAATATGGCTATTTTAGACCTATTTCCTGAGCTCTTGTGACCCTTGACCTTTCCGAGAGATCAACCAAATTAGTGTGCGTATAAAGGTCTTACCATCAGGTATCTTTGCACCAAGTTTGAGTTTGAAGTTGTGAATAGTATTTGAGAAAAAATAAATTAGTTCCCAAAATAGCTATTTCTGATATATTTCCTGATACCCTATGACCGTGACCTTTGTGAGAAGTCACTGAAATTGGTATGTTTAGAAAGATCTTGCCACAAAGTATCCTTGAGCCAAGTTTGAAGACTGTAGCTTGAATAGTCGCCGAGAAAATGCCAATGTTAAAGTTTACCACAGACAACGGATGACGGACGACAGACGACGGACGGACGACCACTGACCCAGAACATAGACTCACTTTTGCTTCACACGTGAGCCATCAAAGCGGTCTAAATGCGATAAAGAAATCATTAAGAGAATCAACGGGAAACAGAATAAAGATGACCTTGACATCAATATCAAGGACTTAATAATATAATTGCAAACTTGTTCTTGTTCCAGAATGTCGGTCCATAGTGTTTGTTTGAAATCGGTCTGTTTTCAGGAAATTGCCTGATAATACAGTCAATGTAGGAGGCTCTGTGACCTTGACCTGAAGTAAAAAAACACTGGTATGACTTATGTTCTTTCTGTTACAACAGTCCAGACCAAAACGTGACTGCCAAGCGTGTAAAATGCAAAAAGTAGCCAACGGAGATAGAAAAACGCTTAGAAAAGACAGTCACAACACAAATAAATTGTGTTGTAACTGTCTTTTCTAAGCGTGTTTCTTTTTCCGTTGGGTACTGTTTTCTGTTACAACAGTAATCACTTGAACCACCAGGAAGCAGGTTTGGAGAGCGGTTTAGAGAAAATGTTGCTAAAGCAGATTTAGTCCATATTATATTTAATAGATACAGTCCGCGACCTTGACCTTCATATTAGACATGCTGATTTTAAATATCATAGTCCATCTGATTAAGACTATTTACTAACTACAATTGGAATCGACTAAGCATATTGATTCTATAAACAGTCGGTAAAACATCATTACAGTTGGTTCTGGACATTAAAAAAACACTAGTTGCCACAGAAACTAAATTAAAAAGTTTTAAGGCCTGTTTTTGTTTCCACGATCCATTGTAACACATAACTATCTGAGTTATTTTCATAAATTTGACCATTCCGACCATCCCTTGTGAAGATTAAGCAAAAATATCGGATTAAATGGGTGTTACAAGAAATGTAAGGGAATTAGAACACATCAGTTGGCAACGTTCAAGACCGAACTGTATGGAGCCTAGAGAACGGTTTGGATCTTTCATGATCACAATTTCCATATTATTTGACCCTCGAATGTAGTATTACATACACAAATCTTTCTCGAGTTTAAATATAGTTGTCATAGCAACCGTATGAAGCAAAAACGCGATCTGCACAAATTAACTTGTTCATCGTTCAAGCAGCTGTGTTTCTGCTGGTGGCAAGAGAACTGGAGCGTTACAAGATTGATATTGCCGCTCTCTTCGAGACGCGCTTAGCCAAACAAGGTCAAGTTAAAGAAGCAGGTGGCGGCTATACTTTCTTCTGGAGTGGACGTAGTGCTGATCATCGTCCCGACGCTGGAGTTGGCTTCGCCATCAAGAACTACCTGGTTCGCAAGCTCTCCAGTCTCCCTAGGGGCCTCAACGACTGTTTAATGACTCTGCAGCTCCCCTTGAGAGGCAAGCACAGCATCATCCTGATCAGTCACCCACAGGACGAAGTTGCAAGACTCGTGACTCAGTCAGAAGGCAGATGAGCTCCAGAGTGATGCGGAAAGTCACGACTCCAAGAGATTCTTCGATGCTCTCAAGACTCACTACGGCTCTCATTCTTCTAGGAGCTCCCCCTCCTGAGCTCTGATGGTAACACACTCATAACTGAGAAGGCCAAGATCCTGGACAGATGGGCAGAACATTTTGAAGCCGTGCTGAACAGACCGTCCAGGACAAATGATGAAGCGATTAACCGCCTCGATCAAGTGGACTTAAATCATGAGCTGGACTCTCTTCCTCTCGAAAGTGAAATGCAAAGAGCTGTTGACCAGGAGAGATCTACAAGACTGGTGGATCGGTGGTCATCGGCAAACTGACTGAACTCTTCACAACTTTCTGGAACATGGGCGAGATCCCCCAAGAGCTCATCATTCACCTATACAAGAGGAAAGGAAACCGTCAGGTTTGTGATAATCATAGAGGCATCTCACTACTCTCCATAGCAGGCAAAGTTTTCGCTAGAGTCCTGCTGAACCGGTTAAACGCCCACCTCGACAAGGGCCATCTCCCAGAGTGCCAGTGTGGTTTCCGGAAGGAAAGAGGAACTGTCGACATGATATTTGCTGCCCGCCAACTCCAGGAAAAGTGCCAGGAGCAGAACAGACAGCTGTACACAACGTTCATCGACCTCACCAAGGCGTTCGACACCGTAAGCCGAGAGGACCTCTGGAAGATTACGGCAAAGTTTGGTTGCCCTGACAAGTTCATCACCATGATCAGGCAGTTTCACGATGGAATGAAGGCCCGAGTCCTTGATGACGGCGACTGCTCCGAAGCCTTCCCTGTCTCAAATGGGGTCAAGCAGTGCTATGTTTTAGCTCCCACCCTCTTCAGCATGATGCTTTCTGCTATGTTGATTGATGCTTTTAGGAATAGCCACCAAGGAGTCCGTATCAAGTACAAAACAGACGGGAAGCTGTTAAACCTGCGCAGACTTCAGGCCATAACAAAAGTTAAGGAAACTGTGTTGAGAGACTTTCTTTTTGCTGATGACTGCGCTCTTAATGCAGGTTTTGGGCCGGAGATGCAAGCCAGCATGGAACAGTTTTCCTCAGCATGCGACAACTTCGGCCTAAGCATGAGCACCAAGAAGACCGAAATCTTGCACCAGCCAGCACCAGACCAACCCTATGTTGAGCCTTCGATTTCAGTGAATAGCCAAAAGCACCAGGCATTTGACAAGTTCACATACCTCGGCAATACCCTCTCCAGAGCAGTCCACATTGACGACGAAATTAATTGCAGGATTGCAAAAGCCAGTGCCAACTTCTGGAGGCTGCGGGAAACTGTCTGGGAGCGTGTGGGAATCAGTCTGGTGACGAAACTCAAGGTATACCGTGCAGTTGTCTTGTCCACCCTCCTGTACGCTTGCCAAACTTGGACGGTGTATGGGAGGCATGCACGCAGACTGAACCACCTTCACCTAATATGCCTGTGTATAATATGCCTGTGCAAGATCCAGAAGATACGCTGGCAGGACAAGACTCTAGATACTGAAGTGCTCCTTTCTGCGGGTGTGCCCTCTGTTCATACCATGCTGATGATGCATCAAGTCAGATGGGCGGGCCACGTTGTAAGGATGCCAGATGAACGCATCCCCAAGCAGGTGCTCTTCGGTGAACTGTTCACAGGCAAGCGTTGCCATGGCGGCCAACGCAAGCGTTTCAAAGACATTCTCAAGCCGTCCCTGAAAGCCCTTGAGATAGATACCAACTCCTGGGAGCATTCAGCCCTGTATCGCACCACCTGGTGCAGCCTCATCAACAGGGGATCCACAAGCGCTGAGGATAGACGCACAGCCGAAACAGAGAGAAAGCGTCTCCAGAAAAAAAGGACGAGCGGCAAGCACCTCCAATGCTGCACCATCTCACGTGTGTTCCACCTGAGGGAGGCATCACTTCGGTGACGTGGACGTTAAACAGCGAACTAACCAACCAACTCATATTCACGTCTGTTGTTTTCAATGCGAATGTTTGTGAGTGTTGAGTCGTACCAGACGCGCAGTTCGTGGTCGCTGGCAGTGGAAGGGTTAAGGTTGAAGTTTTTTGACAGATGAAATCAAAAGAAGCCACTAAGTGCGGCCCGGATGATCCGGTATAATATCTGCCAAGAAGTGGTCGTGAAAATTAATCGTCTTAAGTCCTTAATGAGCCGTAATGCCAGCGTTGCCCTTGATTAGTTTGTTGGTTGGACTAGGTAATCAGGTTAAGTGCCGAATTCCAATTTGAATTAATCGAGGTTTCGCCTTACCAGCCATCTCCGGACACACCATTTTTAGACACAACGTAGTTAGGGATGTTAGTGGTCCTCATCGCCCGCGATGGACGCATATAATCATCTCGTCATCAAGCAAACTGTTGCTCAATATAATATAATGTCATCCTTGTTGAAGTATTTTGGTTTCCTTTGGCAACAAGAAATTTTGTAAGCCATGAGACCTTTGCCATTTTTGCCTTTCATTGCTTTCGCTTGACGGATTGTGTCAATGTTTGGTTTAGCACTGTAATAAGAATTTCAGCTTTTAAGTTAAAATTTCTTATAGCCTAAGGAAACCAAAATATTTCAACAATCTGTATTCCCTTTAACCCCCTTCTGCATGCAAACAATATGGTAAACAGTACAGGTAGCTGCATGTACAAGGCGGTTAACCTATTTACCACATGAAAAAAATAACACTACCCAGCTGCAAGAGGTACAGATCCTCATCAGCCCCCACAGTTGCGAAGGCTCAATCTAAGGATCTATACGGCTTGCGGATACCACTTTTTATCCATGTTCCTTTGACGATGGGGATATTTGACAGTGAATTTACAATGATTTCCAAAGCACAGTCTGTGTCCACTGGCAATAAAGGGGTTAAATAGCAGATTGCAGTAGTGTTGTGACAAAATCTCTTTTCCCTGCTTGCAAATGTGCACGTCCACGATACTGTGTACAAGTGGGAAAATTTGTAGGGTGCACCCTTCTCTCAACTGATAACACTGTATTTTCAGCAACCCGGCCTGCACATGGTTGGTGAAGTATATGTATCAAAGACATGCACTCATGTTGAAATGTGACTATTTTTTAAATATTTTTTAAATGACCCAAATTTACTGCTTGTATTATATTTATTTGAAGAGATGGCATATTCAAAGGAAGGTGATACCATCAGGTATCTCTGTACCAAGTTTGGGTTTGGAGTGTTAATAGTATTTGAGAAAAAAAACATCTTTTGTCAAAATGTGGCTATTTGTTTTTAAAACTTATTTCCTGAGCTCTTGTTACCCTTGACCTTTCTGAGGGAACAACCAAATTAGTATGCATAGAAAGTCTTACTATCAGGTAAGTTTGGGCATGAAGTTGAACACAGTACATGTATTCAGTTTTTGTCAAAATATGACTTTTTTAATCCCCATGACCCTTGAACTTTGCACGGGGACAGTAAATTAGTATGCATAGTAAGGTCTTATCATCAATTCTCTTTATTGTAAAATCTAACCGAAAAGTTGGCAGAAACTTTGATAAAAACTAGAATTCTATGACAACGTAATAGTAATAAAGAGAGATTCTGACTTAGGTGACACTGAGAATCGCACTCTCGTGGTTTTAAAACCTTATCCTACGAGCGAAAGCGAGTATGATAATGTTTCAAGACCACGAGAGTGAGATTCTTTCGCTCGTAGGGTAGGGTTTTAAAATCACTCGAGCGAGATTCCGCCGTGATATGGCCTTAGTCCCCTGCTCGGCGTTAATCCCAAATAACTAACTGAGATTCACAGTATCACCTAAACACCGACGTAAGAATCTATTTCTTACTCACCTTTTTCTTTGCCGTAATCCAATGTGAGTTTGTTTTTGACAAATGCCCAGCCACAACAGTCGCCATTATGTCTTCGCAAAGATCTTGATGTGATTTACTTGTAATGCGACGTCAATATTTTGGATGCCAGACAAATGTTCCTACGTGATGAGGTAATAGCGCAATACATGACGCCAAAGTGCCAGGCGTCAATATGAAATTATGTCATGCATTGCACGTGAGCTGAAATTAGGTCATGTTTCAATATCGCGTGTGCCCGTACCTTTCTGTTGACCAGACGTTCTACAAGACAACTGTGTGCGCAAGTGGCCGTTCACGCACCAGGGCTGTATCACGCATGTGTGATACAGCCAAGCTGTATCACATGTGTGAGATACAGCCAAGCTGTATCGCATGTGTGTAATACAGCTTTTCCCCTCAAAGGCGCATAAAAGGAGGTGCGTCAGAAGTTGGTTTCCTGAGGGATAGACAAGAAATCCCTCACTTTTTCCTCAACATTAGCCACTAAAGAACTAGTATGTAATATGTGAAAATACAACAAACCTGCAGAAAGTTGATGGGAAACTTGCTGTGTTCCTCAGTGGTGACCCAGAGCCTGAAACTGGGGTGGACATGCTCAGCGTCAACCACCGTGTCCATGGCTTCATTGACATAGTCCAGACTAAGATGGCAGTTCTGACACAGCATCCAGCCACCATCTCCAAAACATGACTGCATTATGCGCCTGGCATGCACTTCTTGACCCTGACCCATGGAGATGGCCCGGCAAGCTGGTCACATACAAGACAACAATCATAACCAACAAATCTGGATGGCAAAGAAGAATTAACCACTTGAGCACAGATCCACCAGTACGGTAGACAGTACTGGTAGCTGCATGAACAATGGGGTTAACACACGAACAGCAAAGGTAATGAAGAAATACATGCACAGTGAGAAATGTTAGCCTTTTGGCTGTCGGTATGCTTTCTTGTCATGCTGACTCAAGCAGGAGCCATCATGACCAAAAACACTACTGACAGCCAAAGGATTAATATGATAACAGCATAGAGAATCGGTCAATGACTGCCTGTATGCATGAAACGTCTGCACTACAAAAAGTGATGCATATCTGTACTCACGAAGCTGAAACTTCTTGGCCAGTGCTTCAATGCTATTTGTTGGGTCTGAACCTAGTGAAAGCAGACCGACCAAGGGACATTTAGGATTGCTCTCCTCCCACACCTTTTCTATATCCAAAATGACGCCCTCTGCAAAACCATTCCCAAGAGTGTCTGTAATGTACTTCTTGGCCTGCGGCAAGGTGCGATCAGGACACCAGCTGCGCACCAACAGAAGGCGGCGAAAGACATCCAGAGAGTTATTGTAGCCGTCAGGAATCACCTCCTCTTCTGGAGCATCCTTGTCAAACCACTGGCGCCACTGTTTGTCATTGCGAGATACCTGGAATAAAATGTACATCCATAGTTAACCAGCATATCTTAGCTGCTTCACTGCCACTTGTTGTAAGCTGTGTGGGAAAAGTGCAAATTTATCATTTAGTCCATCTAATGTCGAAAACAAAATCGGCCAGCAAGGCGCATAAAGCCGTATGCGTCCATTGTAAATGCGAGAGCTCATGCGGTTCTTTATCTCTTGCACATTGTTGCTGTTATCTGCTAATAAAGTGAGGGGTTAGCTGCTGCTAGGTGTCACATATGTATACAGAGTATACCCTTACGGTGAGCTAGGACACTTCACCGCCATTTTTATTTTGGTTTATGCTTTAGTGTATATCATTAGAATCAGTATTTGACTACCCTGAACGCGCCGACGTGCTCAATTAGTCAGGTATGCTCACCGTTGGCATGGCAACGAACACTAAGTGACCGTTACATATGGTTGCTAAGGAAGCAAATTTCAGCTACCGTTGATGCTTCTGAAAAGCCAAATTTGGTCAAAATATCAACTAATATCATCATTACGGAATGTCAATGCTGATTTTGAAAATCTTACCTGGTTTTGAAGAAATAAATATTTTGATATGGTTTTGGTCATTTTTTGAGTATGTTAGCCAAGGGAAGCTATTCATAGATCCCAAACTAAACTGATATTAAACAATCAACATTGACATTCCATAATAAACCCATTTGTGAACTTGCGTGCATAATTTCACTATCATCTGAAGAGTACATTTTCAGATATTTGTTTCCTCAGAATGCACCACCCCCCAAATCACAATTTTGAAAAAAAAAACCCGCAAAAACAAGTTTCCGCAATGTGCCGTTTTTCCCCATCATACACAGCTCTAACATGTCACCTGAAATTGTTGGCGTATGACGTTTTTCACACGATAAAACCTTTATGCAGTGCAGACATGCACATTTTTCAGAAACCCTGTGTGTGTTATGACCTACACCCTGATGCTTTAGTTTTGCATGCTTAGTGAGTATTACTTGTTGTACTCAGCCTGCACACTTATTGCGTCCAGTTTGTTAATAAGCACTAATGTCACAACTACCTGGTGACAGTAAACCATTTTAACAACATTCTAAATTGCTAGGATCACCAAGCAAACCCAGGTGGATTAGATATTGTGAATCAACGTTACCTCGTGTAGACACAATGACGCACTATTGAAGCACCCCAGTGCCTGCTTGTTTTCCACTGTGTAAGCTTCACGCAGACAACTGGTATTTAGACAGAATGTATGGTAGATGTTAGCAGAAGGTTGGTACAATAATTGGCAATATTGTCAGGGTCCATACTCACAACCATATGTTCCTAACTTATATGCAGTTGCACTTGTCAAAGTGTGACTCACTGGTGAAATCCAATCTGTCCGGGCTGTTTTGTTGTTGTAAGAGTATCTGTGTGTGTGTGTGTGTGTGTTTACTGTGGCAGCAGATGACGTTGGGCTTTCTCACCACATGAAAAAAAAAATCCACTTCTATCACTGTTCAAAATTCCTAAAAGTCGGAAGGGTAAGCCAAGGGTAAATATACATGAACACTTGTCTCACACGAGTTTACATTTATGGCTTTCTTGTGTTTCAGCATATACACATTATGCTTGTACATCCGTGCAGTTTACACAAACTGTTAATGTTAAAAATATTCAGTTGAAGATGGAAAAATGGTTTAGAGATCTGTCAGTACTTGAAATAGGAGAGACTGAATTCGTAATGAAAACATCGTGATTTACCACAAGTAAATTTTTTTTAAACATCTTGTATGCCTGACAATATATAAATCGGTTAGTTCATAAAACGTGCATACAGCTTTAAACAAGAGAGGCAAAGCCTTTATGGCTCACGTGTATCGACTGATCCACACATGTCTGACATTAAGCAAAGGGATGTCTTCTGTACTAACAAAATCCATGTTTTCGCAGTTTAGTTTTTATTCATCTGTTAAACCCCGGTGACCCTTGACTTTTGCGATGAGTTAACTAAATTAGGATACATAGAAAGGTATTATCATCAGCTACCTTTGTGCCAAATTTGATTGAAAAGTTTGCAAAAATGTTGATAATAACTACAGTTATTGGCATTTTATACACATTTGTCGACCTCTTGTGACCCTTGACCTTTCCCGAAGGGTCATCCAAATTAGTATGCATAGATAGGTCTTACCATCAGGTATCTCTGTAGCAAGATTGGGTTTGAGTGAATAGTAACTGAGAAAAAAACATCACTTGTCAAAATATGCCTATTTCGTTACCTATTATGTGAGCTCTTGTGACTCTTGACCTTTCCGAGGGGTCATCCAAATTAGTATTCCTAGATAGGTCTTACCATCAGGTATCTCTGTAGCAAGTATGGGTTTGAAGTTGTGAATAGTATTTGAGAAAAAAACATTTTTTGTCAAAATATGGCAATTTTTAACCTAATTTTTTAGCTCATGTGAGAGAGAGGAATAATGAGACTTGTTAGCCACCTATATCATAATGATTAAAAGAAAGCTTTAACATACATAGCCACACATAGTCCACACACAGTCTACACAAACCAAATCAATACCGCCAATACGCAAGATATCAACATGGTCAATTTCACCATTTTCTCACTCAGACAGAATTTCTCAAGAACCAGCTAGCTAACAGCCAAGCTGACTGTGCTTGTCGGCTACTTAAGTAATCCTACCACATAAAATAACACAACATTAACAACTCCTGTACATGATAAGGTAACCTAAAAGTTACCTACCACTGGCAAGTAACTGTGTCAGTTCTTCTAAGTTAATCAGGACCAAAAAGGTGACTGCCAAGCGTGTGAAATGCAAAGTGCAGAACTGCAGGCAATTCTGTTGGCACTCAAGCATGCCTATCAGTCTCTGAAAAAAATACTTCTTGATTGTGTCTGACTCTCTTTCTGCGCAGGAACAGACCACCCCATGCTGGTGCAGATTAGAGAGCTTTACCCGGACTTGATGAAGAAATATTATGACATCATTTCTATTTGGGTGCCAGGGCATGTGGGCATCGAAGGCAACAGGATTGCAGATTCTGCTGCCAACGATGCCCGCAATGACCCTGTCCCTGTCTGTTCATGGTGATTTTAAAACCTGTGATTAGTGCGTACATAGCCCGCGAGTGGCAGTCAGAGTGGAAGCGAACAAGCTGCATGAAGCTTTTCCTACAGTGTCCGACAGTCTACCTCATCACTGCGGCAGCTGCCTTGAGGAGACTGTCCTTACTCGGCCTCACATCGGGCACACGTATGTTACGCACTCTTACTTACTAAAACAGGATGATCGTCCATGGTGTTATGCCTGTGATGAGCATTTTTCAGTTCGACACTTTTTGCTGTATTGTGCTGATCTAATTGACACGAGATATAAACACTTCACAGCAGACGCCTTGAAGGTTTTGTTCCGGGATGTTCCCCGGACAAAATCTTCAATTTCTTGAGAGAATGCAATATTTTTAACAAGATCTGCGCATTCATAGACTATGCAAATTTCACTATTTTGCCCTTTTTGAGAGTCTGTAGACTTTTCTTTTAAAGGCTTGTGCGACATTTTAACATGACATTTTAAGGTATAATCTTGTCTTAAGACCTTTCTTTTAGTCTGGCTGACCAGATTTTTACCCATCATGCCGTGAGATTTCCTTAGTCGCCTGCTCGGCGTTAAACCCCAATAAATAACAAAATAACTCTTGTGACCCTTGAACTTTCCTATGGGTCATCCGAATTAGTATAATAATAATAATAAGAGAACTTTATTATCTCAAAAGAGAAATTCTTTTCGCCACCTCAGGTGCAACTCGCAATCACACACACTCACACAACAGTTTTCAGACAAATGGACAATGGCTCGGGACGGGTGAAGCGGAGCTTAGGATGGCGAGAGGACACTGCAGCCGCAGCCACTCTCCCATTCTCAGACTTGGACCCATCCGTATAAATACGAAATCTAGAAAAGTGTATGTTGTAAATTCGCAAATTGCCCGGATGTTATCAATAACATTACAAGTGTTTGCAATGTTGGGCAATTGCTCAGGCCCTTTTTATTCGATAAAGTCATACTTTTATGTTATAACTATCACATTGATTATGAAGAAAATATGGGGTCCCGCACAAAATTTGGCACTTTGGGTCGTTTTCGAGTGCGTATTCAACAAGGGATACAAGCGATGTCTGACTTCCGGCTCCGCCGTAGCCGGTCACAAGCCCGCATGAGAAAGAAGGGAAAACGACTATGCCAAACCTACAAGGGAAAACCTACGCCCAAACTGTTGCAAACTACGCCCAAACTGCTAGTCCTCGATCACTATTTGTGACAGTAAACTGGAACAAACAACAACGGCAGATACGGGATGAAAACGTTTATCTATAAGTAATTAAATGCACATGCTGTTTCTTAGTAATTTAGTTAGTGCAGTGGTAAGGTACTTTTTTTTTTGCCACGCAGGTGACCAGGGTTCGAGTCCCGTATATGGCGACATTTTTTTCTGCTCACATTTGAAACCCATACAGTTTCTACTTCGCTAAATGAAACACACTTTAAACCCAAAGCAAAAAAAAAATTAACGTGTGGTATTTTTTTTTTAATTTTTTTATTTTAAATATGCCATTTTTATCACTGTGGTAATGTGAATGTTAAACCATAAACCAACCAACCGGATTCAGTCTTGGATAAAAATGCACACAGGTTACCTCGGTACATTTGTTCATTTTTTTCAGCCAGGCATTGTGTGAGCATGTTTACATTACATGTTTACATTCATTCAATCATTCACAGCTTCACTGATGAAAAAGCACACCAAAGAGTGTTGTCACAGACAGTTTTTTATTAAATGTTTACTGGCATCATCTACAAACATTAATTGATGTGAATTTGTTTTAATATACCTGCTGCAAGAAATGCTACATGCTCCTTTGGTGTCTCCGTGAAAGCAGGTCGATGAACATCTCTGGTTGAAAGATGTTTGTAAACAGATTGGTAGTGGATGTACCTATCTCTCTAGCTGAATCTCAGTTTCCCAGCAGTTTTTGGTTACAAATTATAAGGAAACAAAACAAATGTCACATGTTTCAATATGCCATGTTATGTTTACAATGATCATTGTGAATGTGAGTAAAGAATAATATCTCTGTTTATTTTCAAAACAAATGCTGTATTTGCAGACATTCATTTAAAGTATACAGTCAAGTCTGTTGAAAGGCTACAATGCAAGTAGGCACCTATACAAAAGCAACGACCTCAAATAGAGAAAGTATATAGGAGATTACAACGACACCCATTTAAGAAACAATTGATTTATTTAATCCTTTCCGTAAATAAACAAACGCACTGGACCAAATTCATTTAACAGATTTATCTGCCCAGTCAGGTCCCCCAACCCCTTGGAAACAAAAGGCTAGTTAAAATATCTTCCCGAGAAATACACACCACCCACCCACCCCCCCCCCCACACACACACACCCCCACACCCCACCACTCAATGCTGTCAGAGTTGGCCTTCCTGAGAAATAGTGTCTACTTCCTGTTCATACCACCATTGTAAACAATAGTCTTCTGTGTCCAAATAGTGTCTCTCTCTCTCTCTCTCTCTCTCTCTCTCTCTCTGCACACACAAAACAAATTAGCATTCCTTTTTGTGTCAACGCTTCAATGTATGTCACTAAACCACTATGTCATTTTTCTTACTCTGGGGCAAACCAAAAATATAGAACAAATCTCTAATATAGGTTATTTCGTAAATGAAACGTCCAACGTGAAAAATTGTGTGGAGGAAAATTTATCTGTGAAAAGTTTTCACTTCACACATCGTGACTGCTGCGACGCACACGGACATTGCGCTGTTGAACAATCGGCCTTTGTGCTCAAGACTGACGCGTGATGAAACCGGATTCCTGTTGGGTGCAGTTATTGCCCTCATAACCTGTAGGTAGAGACAGCTGTTGTGTAGTCATGTGAGTTTACAAGATTGCATCTCTTTAATAACCAGAAAGTTGGGCTTGAAAATTGGTTGTGAAACGGTTTCCTGTTTTCGCTCCAGCGGGTGACATTTCTGAACAATAGGTCTTTATGCTTAAGCTATTGCGTAGTCACTGTCGCGTGATGCATTTAAATTGAAAGACAAAACCCAATAACTCTAATCCCAGTGATAGACCTAAATGATTCAAGTTACTAGTACACCCCTCCCTGTTTTTACGAGTGTTTTTAGATCACTCGAGGTGAAAATTGGGAATGTTGAAATCGGTAGTGAAACTGTTACCTCAGTGAAACGACGCCTTTTATTTTCAGTTTAGTCCGTGTTTCAGCACAAGCGTGACGTGCCTACTAATACGTTCGGATTTTATAGTGATTTCGGTATTCAAAATGGGCTGTGAAGGATTAAAACCAAGCTAAGTGAATACTTTTAATATATGTGACTACTTAGCCTGCTCTCAGAGATGTTTAGTTGCGCATCATAAATCAGATACAAATATATATTGATTGCTTCAGATTTTTCTGTTTTTTTCTGTATTTGAATTGAGATTCCGTCACTACCGTTTTCGATAATACGGCCAGAACCATGAAGGAAATTGTCGTCCGTAGAACGCAGATCTAGCCACAGTGCGTACTTGTCTGTCAGGTATTCACCGATTCTTACGTCATACAGATGCAGATCTTTGCACGCAATATTTGCTGATTTTTCTCTAAGTCTTCCCCCAGCAAAATACTTTGTGATCTCATCATAGTGCTGATATCCCATCATTCCAGATGCAAAAATTTGATTAGGTCGGCCTTCGATTGTGCAGGATAAATGTGTAATTTTCGGATTATAGAATTTTTCTGAATCTCCTTGGTAAGGACTTTTTGGTTCAACAAATAACATAAGAACGCCTTTTAGTGACCTAGCAGGCGTGTTTAGGTTTATACTCCAAATTTGGTCGCTCTTGTCTTTGGGTAATAAACTGTGTCTAATCACTCGATCATAATAAATTGGAAGTCTTGACTGGTACTGATTTTGAATGAGTCTGGCTAGTTCAGTATGCGTGACAATCTCATATTCCAAGGAAATATTAGAGATCTTATATGATGCATTGAGATCCGTTGATTTGATAACTTTGGAGTAATCATTGAAGGTTAGTTCAAAACTCAGGCGGTCATTTAGTGCCCCTTGGTAATAAGGCGAATGTCCTGTTAGGATTTCAAATTCGAGTGGAATGCAAAACCTATTTCCATATGTTTCGGCCACAATAACGTCCTTGCCTTCTGTGGTTGTTTTGTCTGATGCATTTATTCGAATTTTCATAATGCTATCTGACTGTATGCCTTGGTAAATACGATCTTCTCGTTCTTCTCTTGTAAGCCACAAATCCGTGTAGCAGTAGAACACATCAGCATCGTCAAGACTAATCACTTCCTGTCCTTCAAGTTTAACTTTAATATTCTTAATAATTGCTCTACCTAGATTGTTAACTAGTGTTCTTTTGTCATCTGCGTCCGATGAAAGTTCAATATTAAAAGCAAGGCGAGCAGTACCAGGAACAATAACGTCACTGGGGCCTAGGTTTGGAAACTTGACAGTAAGAGTCTGGTTTTGGTCTATAGTACTAGGATTGTTTGTGATGACAATTGATTGTCTAACTGCTTTAACACCGAAAGGTTCACGTAGTTTTCTGTGTGGGTCTAACTTTGATCCGTAGGACTGTGTCATTTTTATTATGCACAATAAAAAAAATTAAATTAATAAAAACAATGGCCGCGGGAGGATTTAATCATGAAGATTTTGAAATGGATGACACGTATGATTTTGGTAATACAACAGATATGGCAGATATGACTGGTACAAGAAATATTTACAGTTTACGTCACGAACTTTTAGAAACCAAAGTGAACTCATTTTATGATCATGTTGGTAATCGCCCAGACAACATAGACCCTAACCAGTTTGAACTTGATGTCAAGGGTCATTTATATTTAAATACTGTTGACAAAGGAAAAGTACTATTGACTAACAAAAAAGACCCTAGTAGGTTTAGGGCTTTAAGTACAATAAAAAATGAAGGTGGTGTTAGTGCCTTGCGTCAACTTGGTATTGGTGGGTCTCCTGTCACGCCAAGACTGGTTAGTGTGCTTCAAGACACGCAAACAAAGTTACCAACAGGGCAAGAAATTGAAATGGCACCAATAACAAGCCTACCAGAAATAGCAAACACAGTGATACAAGAAACCTCATTTACTGAAGGACAAATAAATGACGCTTTGAAAACAATAGATGATCCACCTTTGTCAATGCGGGAGATTATAGGGTTGGATAAATCACTGCAGACAATAAGAGGTGAGATGGTTAATAATCTTGCCAAACTGGGAGAGCTTGATAAACACATAGAACGTGAGAAAGAGAAACTGGCTACCGCAGACAATGGGAATCTTGACACAGAAATGAAAGAAAGAATCCAACACAGATTAAATGATTTGCAGATAGAAAGATCAGGACGGTTAGAAACGATTAGTATTGGAAGACAAAAACTGAAATCACAGGTCAACAGGATTAGGGAAACTATTCAGAAAATACTTCACGAAGACACTACTCTGGCTGAGAGACTTAAAACACTTTTCAGAGAACAGGGTATCACAATTGCCAGTTTAATTACAGCTCTGGGGTTTATTATCAGTACAGTTGTGTTGGCTGTAACGGGTGGTGGTTCTCCACCTCCAGCACCACCAACCCCAGCCCCCACAGATCCAAAAGATTTACAGTCATGGGTAAAAAAACAGTTGTCACACATATCAGACTTGCTTAAGAAATTGGCTCTGAAAGCAGTAGACTCGTTACCTGGCATTTTAGGCACGGTTGTCAATTGGTTGATTAGTACAGCGGCAAAGGCAGTAGGGTTTATGGCGGAGCATGTTTGGATCTTTTTGGTGACAGTAGGAGGGTTAATGATAGGTTATTTAATGAAACAGGTAAAGAAGTAATATTCCTACTCCAGTAAGGCCAATTACCAATGCAGTTCTCTCGGATTCATGTGTGTCAGGGGTTGACTGTACTGGTTGTATAGCTGTTGGAGCAAGGGAAGTAATCACTTGTAATGTTTTTTTCAACTGTACGTGCACAGTTGTTCCTCCTAAATTTACAGATTTATTGAGACCTAGTTTTTGATCACTCCCAGCAACAATGATTTCATTATTATAATTTGTTATTGTACCCATTTGGAGTTGAAGGTCATATGGTAACATGTATAACCCAGTGCCAACTACAAAGTCAACTTTTGATCTGGCATATCTGAGTACATCTTGGTAACGCTGTATGCTTGATGGGAGATCAACTGATGAATTTACTGAATCTTCAAGATTAGCGAGAAACTGTTTTTGTGTTTCAAATTTACCACTTCCATTCAGAATATTAGATTTTGTTAATGATTGTGCACCTAATATACACCAGACATATGTTCTGATAGACTCATTTACGCGCTCGACTCCTGCTTGAGTAAATCCGTCACTCCTGTCCAAGACAAATGTTGACCATGCGTTAGATTGTTTCTGTTCTATTGAGCCTAACCAGACTTGTGATTTTGATGAGAATGAAGTGTAGGGAGGCCAGTAATCTTGAGGGTATTGTCTGTGACTCAAAGCATAATATAATGTACCAATGCCGTGGTGATCATCAAGTTTTTGTGTGAAGTCATACTTAGTGCTTATGTTAAATTCATTACAGATGCGTTCAAATGCTTTCATATCCATGGGGTTGTTAAACCTGTTGAAACTGGATTCAGTTGGTAGTGGTGTATGCAGTTCTGACAGTATACGTCTAAGCTGGTAATACATGTGAAAACGATACACAGACCTAATCAGTTTGTTTGAGTGATTCAAATGGTCTGTGAATGAAACACCACAGCCTGTAGTTGAGCATAGTATGGCAAAGTTAAGTTGGTTTTGAAACATCTGTAGTGGGCTTGAAGACCACTTTCTTGCTGTAGCATCGTCTGTTATTGGAGGGTTTAGGTAATGATCAAAAGGGTTGGGTACTTTGACTTGAAATAAATCTTGTTCGCTTACAGCTATGTCGAGTTGATTTAGTTGAATTATTTTCTGTTCATAAGTAGGGGCGACATTATACTTGGCATCCACGTTAAATTGAAATGCGTTTGTAGTGGTAATGGTTGGTGATTTAAATTCCATCCTTTTTTTTTTATGTGATAATAAAAATGTTTATAACCTTAACAAATATTGACACAAGCAAACCAATGTGGTTAACTAATGGGATTGATAATCGTGATGGTAGCAAGGCTGTAGCTATCCATGAAATGTTCTACACAGTAAAGTGGTTTAATGTAACGGATGATGAAAATTATTCTGTAAGTGGAACTCTTGATGGTATTGAGAAGGGTGATACTTTACGAGCTGGGTATTATGACTTTTGTACTTTAGCTGAATGGCTTCAAAATGAATTTAAAATTAAAGCAACTTTAAACCCAGCTAATTTACTTGTTACAATTGATTTTCCGAAAAGTGGTCAGTTTTCTTTATCAATTAGTCTTTTATTATTACTTGGATTTTTTAAAACAATAACACATCCAGATGAAGATTGGTCACAATCAGTTGGTAGTCTACTATCACCAAAAAAACCAAGAATAACTGGCAGATATCCTGTTCATTTGTCAGTACACACAGTGCTAAATGTTCATTTGAAAGAACTGAACACTACTGAAAATGTACACAATGGAAAGCCTTCAACTTTGTTAAGATGCTTGCCGACTGGAACTGCCCCATATTGTGAAAATGTGGTTGCTAGATTTCCTAATTCTCAGTTTAAAAAATTAGGTTCTAGTTTCTTTGAATCATTGTGCTTATCTGTAACTAATCAGAATGGTAAACCAGTTGTAATGCATGATTTTTATGTTGTTTTGGAAATTAAATAATTTTATTTTTGTTTATAAAAATGAGTGGTCTTGGTCCAAAGCCTAGAATCATACCAGTTGCGTGTCCAGTAACAGAGTTGAAAGATTTGGCAGACGTACAGGATTTTGAGAAGGAAGGGGAAATTGGAGAAATATATGGTTTTGAACTTGATTCCTATGGCATGTACAAGAGAAAAGTAATTGTTGACATAAAAGACGGTGAAAAACAGATTCCTAAACTTGGTCAGCTACGTGATGTTACTGTACCTACTCCACCTGTAAATAATGTGCCCTACAACTTAATACATGTGGGTACTAAATGGGTTGTTTCACCTGTACCGGCACCACCACCCACAATTGACTGGGACATAAAGATTGAATTTATTAGTCCTTATGTATACACTGATGATGAAGGCGCCTTAGTGTTTAGGAAGGTTGTTAATTCTGGGCCGCTTATTGTAAGCCTTGTTCCAAGTTTTGCCCTAGACAACAATAGCAGAGAAAAACTGAAAGTTGAAAATTATGAGAAACGAAGATATCTTCTTACAACTAGAAAGGGTAGATCAGATACTTCTGTTGTGTTTATGCCAGCAAGCTTAGTCATGGCTAGAGAAGTGACAATAGTATTTGAAATTATCATGAAATCAGTAACTACTGCTAAAGAGGCTCAAATTGCACAGGGAATTAAACTTACATGGGATGAAGCAGTGGCAGAATCATCAAAGGTCTTTATTGCTATTACAAAAAATAATGATGTTATTAATGTTTCGAGCAGTATTCCAGCTGTCAAGGTGGTGGTTGACAAAACAACTTTTGTTCGTCTAACTTACATAAACCTTGAACACATTGATCTTGTTGCATTTTATTATGCTAGTAAATTGTATACTTTTGAAGAGTTGCAAAATGTAATTGCTGATTAAAAAAATATTTGTCATAAAAAATGGTGAACTTGTATCCACAAATACCACCTGAGCCTATTGAGCGTGATAAAACATTAAAGGCAGATTCATTTCGTTTAATGAATATTACAGAAGCGTTGAAGTATTTGGAAGAAGAACAAGCAAAATACTCGAGGTGTAAACGCCGTTACAATACGGTTTTCAATTCTGTACACAACACATCAATGGCCATGGGGGTGGTTTCAGCCGGATTATCTGTAGGAGGTATAACTCTTTTTGCAACGGGGGTGGGAAGTGTTATAGGAATTGCTGTTGAAGGTATTGGTCTTGTCACAAGTCTAGCATGCTTTGGTATGGAAGCCATTAACAAAAGATTTTATATGAAGTTGCAGAAGCATGAAGCATTAAGTACGCTCGCAGCAGCTAAGCTGACGAGTATAAAACTTATTATTAGTAAGGCTTTGGAAAATAATGAAATTGATGACGAAGAATTTAAGCGAGTCCAGGATGATTTGGCTAACTATAAACAACAAAAATCTGAAATACAGAATAAGATGCGTAGTCAGGCTGTAAATGTTGAAGAGCTAAAGAAATCTTTTTTAGAACAAGGAAAAAAGATAGGCGTAGAAGAAACTATGAAAAAAGTTTGAGAACTTACAAGCAAGTAACGATAGGTTTTGGTAATCCATTATTTTTGTCATACACTTCGCAAAGAGATGTCATGCCTGCTCATTTGATGCCATCAGCCCCACCACCAGATTATTACTAAAAAAAAAGTTTTCTTCTTGTCCTTGTAACTTGAGAAATCTGTCCGAGTGTCTTATGACTTGGGTTAAGAACTTATGATAACTAACGTCAAAGTTACTTGTAAGTTGTAGGTAACTTTGAAATTAGTTATCAAGTAAGATCACATTATTCTAGACAGTTACATGAACAGTAACTTCATAAGTTATTCACAGGCAAAGTTTTTTTTATTTTATTATAAAATGAACCAAGACGAATTACTTCTTCTTAATGATATCAATGCGGTAGAGAACAAAGACTTAGACTCGAAAAAACAACGCATTCTTTCTGTTATTGTCTCAGGCAAATCAAAGACTTATCTCGGAAAACAATACATGGTAGAAGACATAGAGTCTCTCACCGCTGACGAACTATTAAAACTTCATGCTAAATATGAAAACCATATTGCTTCACTAATGACACGCGATTTAAGCAGGTCTCTTATTTACCTATACACAAAAGCTGTTAATCACTTCATACCAATAGACACTGACAGCCTTTCTCATGATCTCGAAAGCAACCCTATAGTTTCTAGTTCGATTGGCAAATTAGCATGTACCATGTTTTACAAGTTTGGCAATTACCTTGCACCTGCCGTAACTTTGATGGTAACTAGTAGTTATATCGATTTTTCAAAAATAAATTTTACTGCAGAAGAAAAAGAAGTATCAAATGGACGAGACGACTCCAGTTTTGACACAGGTTCAAACTGTGACGAAGACTAAAAGTCCAGGCCGTGTTGATGCTGGAAAAAGATTAGCTGAATATAATAGGCAAAAAAAATTACAGCTTAAGGCACAAACAGAAAAGACTCATGTAACTGATCCACCGTCAGGATCGTCAGGACCTGTGTCAGTACCGTCACACCTTCATGAAAGTCTAAGTCTGACCCTGACCCCGAACCTCAAACAACAAAATATGTAGTTGCCGGATTTGTTGTCGGATTTGGTTACGTAGGTTATCAATTATACAAAAAATACAAACCACAGACTCGTACAGTGACCAAAAAATCAGACACTCCAAAAACAAAACCAGAAGTCGCCACATTACCAGTAACATCCAAAGCCGTTGACCCATTTTTTATGCAGTAAATAAAAATATTATTTTAATTTTTCTTGCCTAAGAAATGAACGACTCAAAAAATTTAATGAACCTTGTGTATCACTCTGCCGTAATCAGCGGATTAGCAGTAGCTTATTCTATGCTGGGAAAAAGTCTACTCAAAATGAAATCAGCAGACCTCAGTAGACTCGATTTCGAAGACAGCACTAAGCTAATTGTAGTTGTTACAGCGTCGATTGCGACAAAAGACTTTCTTGTCAAGCAGGGAATTATTCCCGAAAATGTTTCTATGTAAATAAAAATATTATGGCGACGATAGCTATTATGATAGGAGGTGCTATGGTTAATGCTCTGGCATTTAGTGGCTCTAATTATCTCTTTTCAAAAATGGGTAGAGAAGAATCTGCAGAAGAATTAAAACGTCATAATGAAGCATCTGAAAAACTTGCTCAAGCCCAGCAAGATTATGAAAAAAATAGAATTGAGAAACTTGATTTCATCAATGAAAAACTCAGGCTTGAAGGTCACGCACAGCATACGTTTTCAAATACAGACGAAGCAATCCGTGAGTATTTTTTAGTCACGGGTGAAGATATGTCTATCCCAAAACCAAAACTAAGTGACTATTACAAACCAAGCACACAACAAAGAAACGGGGAGATAATCTTTGTTCTAGTGGGAATGACATTTGTTTATTTTACAGGAGTTTTCATTGCTAGAAAAAATGGCAGCCAAAAATAAACTATCAAAAATATATTACTCTCCATCAGGCTATTGGAAAGGAGCAACAGCTATTCAGAAATTACATGCCGCTGTGGGCGGAGATATAACACTCAATCAAGTCAAGCAATGGTTACAGAGACAGGCAATTTGGCAGATATATCTACCTGCTCCAAGAAAAATAACAAGACCCCATTTTGAAAACACTACCCCAAATGACACACACCAAATGGACCTCCTGTTCTTACCACATGACACAATAAGAAAGAAACGATACAAGTATGCACTGACTGTTGTAGACATTGCTTCAAGGTATAAAGACGCTGAACCCATATCTGACAAAACAGCTACCACAGTTGCTACAGCATTAACAAAAATATATAGTCGAGGCCCTTTAAGATACCCCAGACTAGTGCAGGTTGATGATGGATCAGAATTCAAAGGTGCAGTTAATCAGTTATTTGCTAAGCATGGTGTACTGGTCAGAAGAGGCATTCCAGGTGTGCACAGATCACAGGCAATTGTAGAAAATTTCAATAAACAGTTGTCAGAGAGACTTTTCAGTTACCAGTATTCTAAGGAACTCATGCATGACACCCGTAACACTGAGTGGGTAAAGAGATTACCACATGTGATAAAAGCAATGAATAATGAAGGACACCCTAAGCCTGCTGATGCTATTAAATTGAAAACAATTGCAGAGCCAAAAAAAGGGCCAACCCCACCTCCAGACACAAGTTTATTTACCAAACAGGTGAGATATTTATATCAACCAGGGGAGGCTGAGAACGACGACAGACGCAGGGCGACAGACCCCATCTGGTCAACATCTGTTCATAATATAAAAAAAATAATCCCTGGTCCAGACGCAACAATATATTATCTGTATGAGCCTGCGCCTCAGAGGGCATTTGTCAGAGAAGAATTACAGATTATTCCCCCAGACACCGTTACGCATTTTTAATCATTTCATCAACTAACTCATTGATTAGTTCATCAACCAGTTCATCAGCTATTTCTTCAGATAACTTGAGTCTGTAATGACCTGGTGCATAAGCTTTTTCCTTACTGAAAAACACTCGTTTCGTGTCCCCTACTGCTAGAGACTTCTTATGTGTTTGGATCATTTCAATATTGTGTCTATTTGACCTCAGTGTTTTGTTTGGATAATCAGGCATCAGTTCTCCATCTAATACTTGCTTATAATGTTCATGTCGAATGTCTTTATTTTTTATTGCTGTTTTCTTGATACCTTTGGCTTTGGATTGACTTCCCTTTTGATGCAGTATAGAATACATTTTTGATCTCAGTCCAACATACTCAACTATAGGCACACCATTTAGTTCATCCTTAAACTTTCCAGGCACTTTCTTGTTTTGTGTGCTAAACAGTGGATGGTCTTTAGGGTAATCAGACGTGTCATACATGTGTAGTTCTGTTTTCATGTCTTCATAAAAGTCTTCAGTACATACGTCTATGATCATAGAGTCAGTGTCAGTGTATAGCAGACGACACTCAGGATACTTTGGTTTGAAGTAATCATAATAAAATTCAAGCATCAACAGTTTTGACAATTCAAGAATTGCCATACCAATAAATACTGGCTTGTCTAGTTTAACAATCTTTTTTTTGAGTGACACTGCATACAATGATGAATGAAATTCTTTATACCCTGTGTACTGGGGCTTACCTGTAAGTTTAATTGCACCTGATTCAGTTGTGACTAGTCTCACATCTTTTCTGTGATGAGGATTTTCCATTGTCTTACCAAAACAAGCATTGTTCATAAGCTTAAAGAAGTCTTTGTCAAATGCAGTGTTGCCGTCTCTGGCACGCAATGTGGTGTTCTTCATTATGTAATCTTTCATGAAAGCACTCTGATCAAATTGAATTCCTCTGTGAACTTTCTTTAGTACTAACCCGTGTCTGATGTAAAACTGCAACAAGCGATAGTGACACACGTAATTAAATTTGTCATTCAGATTGGGTACAAGTTTAGTGTCTTCTTTTTTCCCCGTCATACTCATTTTCTCAACAGCCAACGGATAATCATTGTGGTAATCATGTAGGTGGTGTGGGTACTCCAGGTCTACTTCAAAGATCCAACCCTTTTCATCATTTTGACCTCGATCCATAATATATTTTGTTAATTTTTTTATACCATACTGTGACAAATCATACAAACAAAAGTTTTTTAATGGTAATAATTCACACATCGCGAATCCGTACAAATTGTTAGCGTCCACGTACGTAATAAATGACCTTGGCTTTGAGGGGTCAAAGTCATCAAGATATTTATTATTTGCCTTGGCATAATTGTTTGCTGCTAGACTAATCCCTCCCCTCAATCCACGTTCCACCATTTCACCCATCGTACGATCAGACAACAGGTCTATAAATATCTTACTGGATTTCAAAAATGCATCCCATGTCATGCCAGGACTAGTGATGTAACAAGCAGGGTCAAGCTTGTAGTGTAACAAACCCTTCTCACGGTAACTTTCAAATACGTCTGCTAGCAAACAAACGTCAGCTTTCAAGTACTGGTCATGGTAGTCACCAATTGTCTGACATCCTAGTTTACCCCATGCATCAAGTGCGTGCTGGTAATCAGAGTCAGAAATACCTTTGCCAGTTAGTGTAGAATAAAATTTCTCTTTTGGAGGCAGTCTCCTTTCTTCAAACACTACCCAGTCACTGATGTACTCATATGGATAAACACCTTTTTTAATCAAGTCTGGCTCAAAATATTTACTTGTTATTGGATACTCAGTCAGTCCTTCTGCCAGACTAGCAAGACCTAAAGACAAATGTTGCATGGAGTCATAAAATGCTAATTTGTCTAACCTAAAAGTCAAGTATTTTTCAGTTGTCTGGGCAATGCAACTAATTTTTCTGTAAGACTCATCAACAGCCTGCATGATGATGTGTGAATCATATCCCTTCAGATTGTGGAAAAAGATTGGTAACTTATATGTCTTAGGATCTGTTTTTAATAACAAGTTACAATTGTTATGTGCAGCGCCTCTGTAACATCCAGTTATGTGATCATGGTCACGAACTTTATCACCCCCCAGAGGCTGTTCACAAATCCAACACATCTCAGCTGTATCAAATTTCAGTTTGTCTTCTTCTGTCATCACCAAAGGCATCTGACATGTTGTGAGATACTGTACTACCTGACTATACAGATGTCTCATTTCTGTTAAAAACAGACATGCTGCATTTTCACCTCTGTAGATAACAGGCTCTGAATGAAGACCGTCTGACCTAACAATAATGTATCCAAAAGAACACACCACTTGGTCACTCAATTTTATAGTCTTTGGTAATGACTCTGGAATTGGACCTTCATATGGAACGACGAGTGATTCAAAATCTGCGTATACTACAAACGGCAGCTTTTGTTGATTCCCATAGTTTTTAAAATACACTTGACTACCAGACTCTGGATACTTAAGTACAGTTTGTATGTCATCAGCTGACCTACAATGTAGAATGTGTTTATGTGCCACTGCAATAGAGGAGAATCTTTGTAAACATCTCTTACACACTTCCTGTTTACCATTATGTTTTGATACATGATTATGAATTAGACGTGACATATTTCTGATAATTGTGTAGTGAAAGTTATCACCAGAGCTTATTAGCAACATATCAACATGTTTATCTTCTGACTGTCCATATGTTGGGGCAATTGGTGATACTCTAATTGGCTGTAACTTATTCTCTGACTCATTTTCCCACACATACACATTCACGGATATACCAGGATTTAGTTTTTCAAACAAGTCTATGTCCTCTATTTTAACAGGGAACTCAATGCCACTGAAGTTGAGTTCGTTTATAAATTTGGTATAGTTAGATACACGTTCAGGTTTTGTTTTTACAAAATGAAGTTTAGAAAGCACACACCACATAAAACAGAAATTATCATTGTTCTGAATATTGACGACAGCCTTTTTTTTTGCAACCTCAGTTGGAAGTGGTATCCATGATTTGCCTAAAATAGGATGATATCTTGACTGCTTTAGTTGTAGTTCATGTACAAGGCCTTCATGCCAGCCAGACCCTTGCATTTCTGCTCTGTCAATTGCTTCATGGAAGTCTGGTAACAATCTTTCTCTAAACACTTTCTCTAGTTCTCTTCTCGAATTAACTGTGTGCTGCCTTGTCGAGATATACGTTACAATAACTTTACCAACATCTCTGACAAATTCTATTTTTGCAACAATCTGAATCTTTACACTATCAGAAAGAAGGTTATTTTGTATGACTAAAAAAGATCTTTCTATTGATTCATAGACATTGTAAATATTATATATAGGTAAGTCAGTTGTGTGAAACACGTTTCTTAATCTTTGACGGTTGTCCATCTTTTTTATTTGTCCGACAAAAAAATAAATAGAAAATTATATAATGAAAATGGCACTTTATTGACTGTAACTCCTACAATAAACAAATTTATTTACACATGTGTTTATAATTATTGATTTTGTATGTGTAATACCATTTTATTAAATGTAATATCGTTAAAATATAAATTTATTTTATTTAGCTCTTTTGCTAAATTACTACACAATTTAGTAAACCAACCATCATAATATTCATTAATAATAAATGATTGTGTCTTAATATCAACAGTTATTTTTTTAATAAATGGATTATCAACATAAAAAGTTATATTACCAGACATATACACTGTTGTTGGTATAATAAATAAATTACCAGGTGACTCTCTATTATTAAGCTGGCTTTTATATTTAACATCTTTAAAGCAATGTGTAATATCTATGATTTCACTAATAGGCCAATTTTGTCTGTCTGTCATTTTTAAAGACAAACCCAAAAGTATAAATTAATTTACTAATCCATACCCAGTGGGTTGATCTGTCTTCAAAATGAGCTTTAGATGCTTAGTTGATTTCAGTTTATTTTTTACATCATCCCGTTCTTGCTTATTTGGAATGACATCGTTCTCTCTGAGACAGTCTTCAAAGCTGTCACGGTCCTTACAGTAAAACAAACAGATAAACTTTAACTGTTCTCGAAAATCTTTCAGTACAGCATTATATTTCTGAGTGAGAATCCATACACTTATGTTTGCATGTCTGCCACTGAAGGCAAGTTCTGCTAATATGTTTCTCTTTTTGACAATGTCTTTCTCTGCAGAACAGTCATCAACTATGAACAATGTTGGCTGTCCTTGAAATTGCTTGTAAAAATATAGCAGGTAATCATTCAGTTTTTTCTCAGGGTCGACTAAGTATATGTTGTTGTCAGTCCAAATGAATGAACGGTTGTGATAAGCTTTGTTGTGTTTGATTGTTGGACAAAATATTACAATGTTTTCGAAATGATGAAGGTATCTTGTTTGTAAGAGGTTAAGAACAAATTCAGTCTTCCCACACGAAGTGGCGCCACAAAATAGGCCGCAATGTGAATCGTGCGTCATTAAGTCCATTTTAAAAACACAATATAATCTGTTTGTACAAAAACACTATGCTTGCCTTTCTGGTTATAAAAGGGGTTTCAAACTAACCACTCACACCGCAAGCCTTATAATAATGACTACGAAAAGCTTGTCTGGTTTTATTTTCTCCCTACTTGGACGTCAGTGACGGTGTGCGGTCTGTGATTTTAGACCTTACACCCAGAAGCTGCAAGGTCTAAAATCACAGATAGGTCCGCCATTATCATGTTGGTTGGGTAAACAGCACGCAACACAAATGTCCGTGATCTGGTTTCAATTTAAATGCATAACAGGACAAGGCAATGTCCGTGATCTGGTTCAAACTAACAACTCACTCCCCGATTTTCTCCTCGAGTGATCTAAAACACTTGTAAAACATGGTGGGGTGTATACTAAATTGAATAATTGAGGTCTCTCCCGGGATTAAAGTTGTGGGTTTCAATTTAAAGGCATCACGCGACAGGGTAATAAATAACTGTATGAAAGGCTGATTGTCACCCACTAAAGCGAAAACAGGAAACCGTTTCACAACCAATTTTCAAGCCCAACTTTCTGCTTATGAAAGAGATGCAATCTTGTAAACTAACAATGACTACACAACAGCTGTCTCTACCTACAGGTTATGACGGCAATAACTGCACGCAACAGGAATCCGGTTTCATCACGCGACAGGGTTGAGCACAAAGGCCGATTGTTCAACAGCGCAATGTCCGTGTGCGTCGCAGCAGTCACGATGCATGAAGTGAAAACTTTTCACAGATAAATTTTCACGTTGGACGTTTCATTTACGAACGACGTGGTGTTCCACATTTGGGAAATAACCTATATTAGAGATTTGTTCTATATTTTTGGTTTGCCCCAGAGTAAGAAAAATGACATAGTGGTTTAGTGACATACATTGAAGCGTTGACACAAAAAGGAATGCTAATTTGTTTTGTGTGTGCAGAGAGAGAGAGAGAGAGAGAGAGAGAGAGAGAGAGAGAGAGAGAGAGAGAGAGAGAGAGAGAGAGAGAGAGAGAGAGAGAGAGAGACACTGTTTGGGCACAGAGGACTATTGTTTACAATGGTGGTATGAACAGGAAGTAGACACTATTTCTCAGGAAGGCCAACTCTGACAGCATTGAGTGGTGGGGTGTGGGGGTGTGTGTGTGGGGGGGGGGGGTGGGGGTGGGTGGTGTGTATTTCTCGGGAAGATATTTTAACTAGCCTTTTGTTTCCAAGGGGTTGGGGGACCTGACTGGGAAGATAAATCTGTTAAATGAATTTGGTCAAGTGCGTTTGTTTATTTACGGAAAGGATTAAATAAATCAATTGTTTCTTAAATGGGTGTCGTTGTATTCTCCTATATACTTTCTCTCAAATACACAACGTTAAACATTTAGGGCTTAACATCTTTTGTCCATAAAAGGTGATTTCAAAGATGGGTCACAGAAATAGGGTCTGAACAAATTTTGACCCCAGCTGGATGCGAACCCAGGACCTTCGGGATGAGAGTCAAACACACTACCACCGAGCCACCCAGCTCCCCCTCAAAATACAGCTTTACTGCAGAACATATATTATTTCAACTACATGTAACATTATTCACATTTACATTGACAAAGTGCTGACTTTATACAAGCTATTTGGGAGAAAAGTGGAGGTGATGTCATTTTTAGTTGTGTGCATGCCAACGGAGACCGACACCGGCAACCACTTGCTCATGAGGTATTTATTTGGGAGCCAACTGCACAGTATATAAAAGAAGGGGGATAGAACAGAAGGAATGACAGTCTTATCATTTAGAGCCTTCCACTACATATACTATTTTGCTCATATATATATATATATATATTATATATATATATATATATATATATATATATATATTATATATATATATATAGAGATAGAGAGAGAGAGAGAGAGAGAGAGAGAGAGAGATTCAGATTCAGATGTCTTTATTGCCTTAGGCATTTTGCCCATACACAAAAGGGGGGGGGGGTTATAATATTTCGTTCAGAGATAAAAAAAAAAACAAAAACAAAACAAAACGATCGAATGAACCGACACGGAAACCGACGTCATTCACGACAGTTCATTATATCATGACTGATTCAGTCAATTTAATAGTCACTGGTGTACGGGCTTCACTTGAACGTGTAGTCCGACAGTCACGCAGCGGCACTGTGCAGTGTTATCCAAGGAGATGTCGCACCAAAGTCGCCAGGAGATGTAGGTCTGTCTCCATGATGTCGAAGTCATCACGGTGTGTCTGTCTGTCCACAGAGCCACCTTGACGTAACCTGTCCCTATAGTAACGTTCTGTCTGTGTTGTTGTTGCGTGTTTGATGAACCAGTTCACCACGATCTGCTGCTGACAGTCATACACAATGATAATATCATCACTCTCTCCCAGCAGTAACTGCTGAGCTTGTGAGGGCCCACTGTCAAACACAATATTCTTGAACTTTGTGTTTCTGGTTGGTTTTCGTAGCAGTTTTTGTGTTAGCCGCCCTGTGATTCCCGCCACATACAGTTTAGTAGCGTGTACGTCGTAACCAGCTGCTTCTCCTTCTTTTTCGATGTCAAACACATCATCTTGTTGAGATGCTGAAGTGGAAAAACCAAAATAGTCCACAGTCCTGTCCAGGTTTTCGACGTTTGACACACCTGTAGCACACTCCCCCTGCACAGCATTCCACTCTGTCAAGTCATTGTCAATACCGTGAACAGCACGTGGGGTGCGTGATGTGTCCTCTGTTGCCGCTGTGACTGTGTTGGAATGTAGGTCAGTATCTGGTGTTGACACAAATAAACTGAAGTGTTTGTCATTGTCACTTGCCTTTGTTTCTGTGTTGTTGTTGTCACAATCATTATGTGTTTCTTGTGTACCTTGGGCTTGGGTGTTGTTGTTGTCCAGTCTCGCCCGATGTTGCTCGGCCCTCCTCAGGTCACGCCGCACCTGGCTTGGGGGTTTACGTCGCCACTGTCCCTTGCGTGTAGTGATGGCGGTCCCGGTCTGCTCTGCTGCCGTACACAGTCTGAGCACAAAAGTCATGTCCTCACCTTCCCCGGCGATTTTCCACGATTTAATGGAATGGTCAGCTAGCAAGGTGTTTAGCAATAGCTCCACAGCGTTGGGAAGCCCGACGACTGGAATTTTCAGGATATTTTTCGAAAAAAATTGGGAGACCTAAAAACGGGTACTGCTAGCTTGTCCAGGGGGAGGCCACCCACCGAGAGAAAGAGAGAGAGAGAGAGAGAGAGAGAGAGAGAGAGAGAGAGAGAGAGAGAGAGAGAGAGAGTGAGAGAGACCATCACTATAGTCCTGATATAATTCAACATTGCACATCCCACAACATAATAACAGTGAAATGCAGTATCCAGCCACCAAACTACATTACACAGATACTGTGCACAATGTTGGCATGAAAATCAAACAATACTGTTACCAGTACCACACTGTGTCCAATTGCAGCACAACAAAGTGAAATGCAGTCTCAAGCCCCATAACTTGCACTGCACAATGCTGATGTCAACACAAAATACCATAACAACTGAATAACAAGGGTACAATGCACTGTGTCACCTAGTCTGCACAATATAGGCATGCACACCAAACAATACCTGTACTGCTCTTGATACAAAGTCTGTGCAGTCGACCATATAACACTGCAAAATACATGAGTGCTACGCTGGCAAAGTGTCTACAACAGAGTCTGCACCATGCCGGCCCATAATCCAAGCAATACCATTGCTGCTCTCCAAAATCTCAACATGGTGCAGGCTATCATGTTACAACTGATTGCTGCATAGCACCCACCACGTATCCCCTGGTACTGTGCACAATGTTGGCATCAGTTTACTTTGTTTATTTAATTTTGGACCCGCTGGGGGCATGAGAAAAATCACAAATGAACTTACATAAATGTGCTCAGAAATGAAATATTATCCTTATTACTACACTGTACGCATGTTCCTTAGACAGCACAAATCACAAATGGACACGGATCATAGTCAGGTCATTCTGTTTGCTGGCGTGTGTCATGTACAGTACATCTGTAAAACTTGTGAAATGAACCATGTGGTTAGCAATTCTGATACGATAAGCCACACAGCTGAAAGTCAAAGATTGACAGTGGAAGAAAAAAACAAAACAAACACAAAGTACAGTACATATCATATGCCTATGATCAGTTATCACCCAACCACATAAATCTGCTGTGAAAGCTAGAGGGTATGCAAGAACTGCATGGTCAACTCACTCTTGAGAAGTATTGCGTTTTTCATTGAGCAAGTCCACATTTGCACAACATTTTAAGCTGAGGGTTTAATGACATAAATATACATCCCCACGTTTCTATATTTCCGCACATCCCCTCTTCAGAAAGGACCCATGGGTTTTATACTCTGAGGCCAATGACCATTTTCAGAATGAACCCTGTATATCATTTTGAATCATGCAAAGCGGAGCAGTGATAAGTTTTCTCCTTGTCTCACACTGATGCTGCACAAAATCTATCTGTACCACAGTTTCCTACCCCATAAGTGTCAGCTGTGGAGTACATATTTTGAATGACTGATGTATGCCAGTATTTAGGAACTTGTCACAAAAAAGACCTGTTCATATGATGAAATGTCTTTGAAAAATGAACACATTGTCAGTAAAGGGGTTTTCCTTGGATAATCAAAAACTAATACATATTAAGCTGCGTTTCCAAATCGCGACATGACAGGAGAGTGACAAAAAGTAACTTTTCTGAGGGGGGTCATCCAAATAAATATGCAAGTTTAGGGTTACAGTTAGGAATACTTGTGAAAAAAACATCTTTGGGCAATATATGGCTATCTTGTACCTATTTCCCGATTTCTTGTGACCCTTGACCTTTCTGACCTTTCATGCATACGAAATTAGTATGCATGAAAAGTTCTTACCACCTTGTACCAAGTCTGGGTCTGAAGTTGTGTATACTTGAGAAAACATCTTTTTGGTCAAAATACAAATATTTTTCACCTTTTTACTGCACTACAAATTACAACATGGGTGTCAAATCGCTTTGTCACGTTGTTATATGAAAACACACAAAGCACACCCCCATCACTGTACAATAGCCCCTGAACTGCTCGACTGCACGTTACAATTTCGTCGCCCCGCTGCTTCTATGTCAGGCTTATGGAAACACTCCCTCTTTATTTCTATGTTCTCGAGTTTTGTCATTGTCACTTTGTTGTCACTGCCCCACTGCTGTTGTGTCTGCAGTTGAATAGCCAGGCCTAAAGCCTGCTTGCCCTTCTCCTAATATATGGCTATGCATCAGCTCAAGCAGTAAGGCACAGGCTTTTGCTGCATTGCGAATGATGTGACTGTCCAAAACCTTGACATTGTGGCCAGCCTGGTGGATGGACATCAAAATAACAGGACGTCTGCCCTCCTACACAGGACAATCAGTTCACTTCCTTTGCCTTCTCGTCGGTTGGCCATCGCGGAGAGATGTACCCGCTGAACTCTTCTTCCCTCATCTTTCGTAACCTGCAAAAGATAATTTTGTATCAAAAAAAGTTCTGACATGCACATATTGCGTGCATATATGTTTGCAAGTATTTATACAAAGTACATACATGCATAATATGACAGTAGTCAGAACATGAACAAGAAAGGCAATGTCCTTATGGTTCACGTGTATGACCAATCCACGTAATACGTCTGACCTTTTTGACCTTGGCTTGACTTCTCCAACAGGTCTCTGAAAATGTCTAAACATAAGTATAGGGCTGGATTTTGTACCAGTGAAACCTGAGTTTTTTTTCCAAATCCCTTCATTTTTCACACATTTGTCAACCCTCTGTGACCCTTGACCTCTGTGAGGGGCTGATTACATTAGTATGCACAGAAAAGTGTTATCATCATGCCAAATTTTATTGAAAAGTTTGCAAAAACATTGATAAAAACTACAACTCTACCCGAAACTAACTTTTGTCACCCTTATCATGTGGTATCTCCATAGCAAGTTTGAGTTTGAAGTTGAAAATACTACTTGAGATGACCTTTGAAAGGTCACAGAAATTGGTATGTTTAGAATTATTTTACCACAAAGTACCCTTGTGCCCAGTTTGAAGTCTGAGGCTTGCATAGTCTTCGAGGAAATGCCAATGTTAAAGTTGCCCACAGGTAACAGACAATTGATGGACGACCCATTACAAACACTTACTTTTGCTATCACACGTGCGCCAAAAATTAGACGCCATTGAGCTTGAAATGACCACAAAGGGTGTATACATATATCTAGAATCAGCATCAATATTCAAAGTGTAACTTGCAGAAATTGTTTCAAACAGGACACAACGCATTGCTGTTTAGCAACAGCACACACTGGACCAAATTGGTAGTATTCAGATTTTTCTAGTCCTTTTGTATGCACTAAGTGCTTATTAAAGAAAACGACAGTATTTGCAGACTTGCCCAACCCTCTAGTTTTCAAATCAAATGCAATATGGTGTCACTTGTTGACAGCAAGTGATTTTAGCATTCGGTGTTGTTGAGAATGCTGGTACTAGTACTACACCATCTTCAAAATGAAAGAAAGCATTACAGTGTGATGTGTTTATTCCAACCAGTTGTGTTTTGTTATGAACCTGATTCTATTCACAAATCAGTCGGTATGCTTTACCTCGAGTCCAGGACAATAAGTGTCGCCTGCTCTCACTTTAGTTGATCCGCTGGAACTGGAATTGCCTGCTTTTAGCTGTGGCCTTCTCCTTTGAGCAAACATGACCTGACTAGCTCTTGCCTCTTCTTGGTGTAGGCGTCATACTTCTGTGCTTGTTTGCAAGTATACCCTCTGGGCGTGACTCTGCAGTGAGACGTCAACAGCAGCACTGACCTGAAATGAAATACATGTTTATTATCATGTTATTCGGCAGCATGGCAATTTCACTTCTGATCTTATTTCAGGGTGGGTCGGTTCCAAACTCCACAAACAGGGACTTTGTTATAGCATTATAAACAATTTGGGGCCGTGGGGGGAGTCCCCCCCCACCCACCCACCCACCCAATTCGTCCCTACATTTAGTTTACACATTACTACCTTCAAAGTAATGTGAAATAAACTGTGAACACCACAAACAACAATGGTGAAGCCTGGATCACTCGTGTGCATTTAAAACTGATCATTTTCTTAATCTGAACTGTGTGACCTTTCCAAAAGGCGACTGAAATTTAAGTGCCATGAGTCTAAGCATAAGTAAAGGGCTGGCTTATGTACAGTTGTGAATAGTATTTGAGAAAAAACATCTTTTATCAAAATATGGCTATTTTTTTTACCTATTTCTTAATTTCTCATGACCCTTGGCCTGAACTCAAACTGGTAGGCTAAGAGTAAGAAAGGTCTTGCCACAAAGTATCCTTCGGCTACGTTTGAAGACTGTGGTTTGAATAGTCCTTGAGAAATTGCCAACATTAAAGTTTACCATGGACGACCAATGGCCCAGAACATAGCCTTACACTTGCTTCGCACATGAGCCAATGAAAGAAGGCATTACAGTATGATGTGTTCATTCACACCATATTTGTGTTGTGTTCTGCACCTGATTCTCATCACAGATCTACTGGTATGATTTACCTTGAGTCCAGGAGAATAAGTGTCACCTTCCCTCACTTCACTTGAGCTGTGAGTTTGACCTTGGTCAGTTGGTGTAGGCGTCATACTTCTGCGCTTGTTTGCAAGTATGTACTCTGGGTGAAAGTACTGAGACTCCACAGCGAGAGGTCAACAGCAGTATTAGCCTGAAATGAAATTACTGTGTTGTTCAGCAGCATGACAATTTCACTTTGCGTGAACTAAATGCAGGGGCAGATTATTACTTTCAAAATAAATGCGACAAAAACTGTGTAAACCGCAAGGAACAAACAACAATGGCAAAGTCTGTACGCCTCATGTGCATAACTGATTCACATATATAACCTGTGTGACCTTTCCAAAAGGTAGCTGAACTAAGTGTCATGAGTCTCAACATAAAGGCTTGCTTTTGTACTAGTCAAATTTGTATTTTTCACACATTCCACGGTCATCCAAAATGGTAGTCAACAAATATTAGGGTTTCAGTCAAAGTAGCGTTTTACTAGGTAACCCTTTTAATCCTGATACACCCACTGCTTGAAATAAATGTGACTATGATAGTTCAAGGGTGGTGCCAGAATAGATTGGCGTCTCATCCGCCAAGCTATTCTGGCACCATCCTTGAATTAAACAAAATGCTGGACCTATCTCCTAATCTGTAATATAGCCTTCATAAGACAGAGAATGGATGAGAAAACTAAGTTACTAAGTACTGAAAGCAGTTACTGAGTTAGTAATGCCAAATTCTCCCTTAGCAGGACTTTTTACTACACACAGTACGTTTTCCTAAATAATAAGCACTGACACTGGTTTAATATCACTACAATGTCGACTACATTCCTTCCACCGTATTAGTAAAGGCTCTCTGAGAATGTATGGAAATGTTCTACTTCTAGGTGGTGACTGACATGGAATGCATGCCCCTGTCAACCCACAATAAAATGTAGTCTTCTTCATTGCAGGAAGGCTGTAAATTTCCATGCATAAAAGGACAGTTAGCTATTGGGGTTTTACGCTGTGCAGGTGACATCTCACGGCGGTGCATAAACTTTTTTTTTTAAAGAGTTGGAAAACCAGTCAGATATGCCACTTACGTACAACATTTTTCTTCCACTACTAGTAACTCGTGTTCTAGTCACTTAGCAAACACCACCAACCTCTTTTTCTACTTTAGTTTACCTTTTCCTTGCTGATGTCTGAAGAGATTTTGTTGTTTTCCTGGCTGCCACGTATACTGCTTCCCGTTTGGTTGGCCCGTTCATTTTTTTTTTCTTCTTCTGAGAAATGGTTATGCGTTACGTTCGATGGCTTGTCGCAACTTATGCAAAAGTATCTTATTTCTGAGGAAACAAAACATTTTATGCATAGAAACAGTCAGCTTATACACCTATTTCAGACAGTATATATCTTTTGTCAATTATCGATAAATTGAGCTTGTTTGCAATACGACTTGCCATACGGCGTTTTTTTTTTGGTGACCTCTAGTCTCAGGTCATGGCAGACGCAAGATAGCGGTATCTAAATGCGCAGAAAAGATGCGCGAAAGGTGTGTCCTACAACCTTAATTGGCACTCCAGCAATGCTCAGGCTAGGTTCTGGAAAAAAATTCGTTTGGATAGTATAATGCACACAGACTGTCTTGGAGGGCGAGAACCTGAATCCGTTGAGAAACACCCACCCCTGGGAGCGATCAACGCACAGCTGCAAGCGCCTATCAAGGGACGCAACCCCTCGACTCGTGCACACAAAGCAAAGTCGGCCACAAACAAAGAGCATTCAGAATCATCATTGACGTCCTTTACAATGTTATTAATTTTAATGCTAAATAAAACAGGAAATAAAATGCTGCACTGTGGCACACCCATCTCCTGTTCAAAGGAGTTGGAGAGTTAGTTAGTTATTTGGGTTTAACGCCGAGCAGGCGACTAAGGCCATCTCACGGCGGGATGGGTAAAAATCTGGTTAGCCAGACTAAAAGCAAGGTCTTAAGACAAGATGTAAATATAGCTTTAAAATGTCAGGCTAAAATGTCGCACAAGTCTTTAAAAGAGACGTTTACAGACTCTCAAAAATGGCAAATAAAAATTATTTATATAGTCTATGAATGCTCAGATCTTATTAAAAATATTGCATTCTCTCAAGAAATTGAGGATTTTGTCCGGGGGAACATCCCGGAACAAAACCTTCAAGGAGTCTGCTGTGAAGTGTTCGTGTTTTCTCGTGTCAATTAGATCAGCACAATACAGCAAAATGTGTCGAACAGAAAACTGCTCATCACAGGCAAAACACCATGGACGCTCATCCTGTTTAAGTAAGTAAGATTGCGTAACATACGTGTGCCCGATGTGGATCCGAGCAAGGACAGTCTCCTCACGGCGGCTGCCGCAGCGGAAAGGTAGACTGTTGGACAACGTAGGAAGAGCTTTATGAAGCTTGTTCCCTTCCTCTTTGTCCCACTCGGACTGCCACTCGCGGGCTATGTACGCACTAATCACAGGTTGAAAATCACTATAAACAGTCTGTGTGTCAGGGACAGGGTCACTGCGGGCACTGTTGGCAGCAGAATCTGCAATTCTGTTGCCTTCGATGCCCACATGGCCCGGGACCCAAATAAAAATGATGTCATAATATTCCTTCATCAAGTCTGCGTAGAGCTCTCTAATCTGCACCAGCAATGGATGGTCTGTTCCCGCGCCCTGAAGGGCCTGCAGGGCATAATTGTATTGGATTGGATTGTACATTGCTTAACGTCCCGACAGCAACAAGGCTTTCTCAGGACGTGCCTGCACTGCTTGTGAAAAAAAATAAACAAAATATTGAATGTATGTCGCCAGCCGGTCCAATACGTTAAATAAACCTACGATATGGGGCCTAAATAAAGCTAAGACCATTTAGCAACACACATCCAATATCAAGAGCTACAGGCAGCGCAGACAGTAGGGAGAGTTTAAAATAGGAAAATACAGGTGAATGGACCAAGAGTAGACAGAAACACATGCCCCAGAATAGAGAGGAAAACCCACCCTGTGGGGCTGACCAGGGTGACCCTGGGAACTAAAAAATACCTAACCCCACCCAAGTCCCCCAGGGCAGACCCGGGTGGGGGGCCTGCAGGGCATAAAGAGAGTCAGACAGAATCAGGAAGTTCCTTTCCCGAGACTGATAGGCATGCTTGAGTGGCAGCAAAATTGCCTGCAGTTTTGCACTAAATACAGAGGAATGGTCAGGGAGACGGAGCTTAAATGGGCGTCTAGGATGGCGAGAGGACACTGCAGCCGCAGCCACCCTCCCATCCTCAGACTTGGGCCCATCCGTATAGAGACGCCAATAGCCAGGAAAAATTGAAACGAGTTCATTGAGGCTCTGTTGTTATATGGCTGGTGGAGTACAATCCTTCTTGTGGGCGGTCAAGTCCAGCAAGATGTCAGGAACTGGTAGTAGCCAGGGTGGAGTGACGTGTTGCAGAGATTTCGAAACTTTGTCCAGATCCACTCCGGCCGCCTGCAGATGAGGTCGGACACGGAAGGAAAGTGGACGGACAGCTCCTGGATGGGCATCATAAATCTCTGCAAACGACGGGTTAAAAACACAATCATATGCAGGATTTTCTGGATGAGCCTTCAGCTGCAGAACGGAGCTGAGCATGAGGCGGATGCGGCGGAGCCTGAGAGAAGGCTCCCCTGCCTCTGCATACAGACTAGGAACTGGAGATGTCCTGAAGGCTCCCAGACATATGCGTAGACCTTGATGGCGAAATGCGTTCAGACGCTGTAGAACAGACTTGGAAGCCGAGCCATATACCACAGAGCCGTAATCCAATTTGGACCGAACAAGCGCCCGGTACAGTTGAAGTAAGACAATGCGATCTGCACCCCAGACAGTACGACCAAAGACACGAAGATGGTCGAGGGCCTTCTGACAAGAGGTTCTAAGGTAGTTAACATGGCTGCAGAAGGTCAATCTTTTGTCAAAGATGACCCCAAAAAACTTTGCCTCTTTGGCCACCTTAATTCGCAATCCAGCAATGCTCAGGCTAGGGTCTTGAAAAAATTTGGTCTGCTTAGTAAAATGCACACAGACTGTCTTGGAGGGCGAGAACCTGAATCCGTTTAGAGACACCCACCCCTGGATGCGATCAACGCACAGCTGCACGCGCCTCTCAAGGGACGCAAGCCCTCGACCTCGTGCACACAAAGCAAAGTCGTCCACAAACAAAGAACATTCAGAATCTTCCTTAACGGCTTTTACAATGTTATTAAGTTTAATACTAAATAAAACAGGAGATAACATGCGGCCCTGCGGGACACCCATCTCCTGTTCAAAGGAGTCGGAGAGGGTGGAGCCCACACGGACATGGAACGACCTGTTAGACAAAAAATTTTGAATAAAAACGGGCAGGTGCCCTTTAAAACCCATGTCCGACAAATCAGACATTATACCATACTTCCAGGTAGTGTCATATGCCTTATCAAGATCAAAGAAAAGTGCATAGACATGCTGCTTGTTGACAAAAGCATCTCGGATATAAGACTCAAAGCGAACTAGATGGTCAGTTGTACTACGGAAGCGCCGGAAACCGCACTGGAGGTCAGTGATGAGACCCTGTGACTCAAGATGCCACACCAGGCAGGCGTTGACCAAGCGTTCCATAGTTTTGCATAAACATGATGTCAAAGCGATTGGCCGATAGTTGCCCGGGTCGGAAGGATCTTCACCCGGCTTGGGGATTGGCACAACCACAGCCTGACGCCAAGATGTCTGAAAATGACCAGTTATCCAGATATGGTTAAAGGCCTTGAGAAGTACAAGGAGAGAATCCTCAGGCAGATGTGTTAGGAGCTGATATTGGATGGTATAATCCAGCAGCAGAGTCAGTACATTTCTGCATGGCTTGCTGCAATTCTGAAACCTAAAAGGGGCATTATAGTCTTCCGAGTTATCCGATATAAAATCACAAGTACAATACTCTCGCTTCTACTTCTCTCTCTGGGAGAAAGGTGAATAATGCTCTGTTGAAGAATGATGGGCAATGGAGGAATGGAGGAGGCAAGCAAATTGGCCACAGCCTTTTTATCCGTGACCAAACTGGCACCATCTCTAAGATGGCCGATAGAAGCCGTGCCACCCCTGCCTCTAATTCTTCGAACAGCCTTTCCAGACTTTTTGGGATGGAGTCCTAGAAGATAAAGATGAGACGAAGAATCTCCAGGAAGCACGGCGTTCACGTTTAAAAATGTAACGGGCTTTCGCCCGCTGTCTTTTAAATAATAAAATATTTGCTTGCGATGGATCGCGAAAAGCACGTCGCTGAGCAGATTTGCGCATTTTTTGGGCCTTGCGGCACTCTTCATTGAACCATGGTACTCTCGGTTTCCGAGGGAGTGATGTGGAAGTTTTAGGGATGGTTTCACATGCTACGTCCAACAAAATAGAAGTAAAACAAGAAACAGGTTCTTCAGCTGACAAGACCACCTCCTCTGTAATACGAGACTGACAGAGGGAGGCTAACAGAGGCCCGTTCGCTTTCGTGAGATTCCAGCGTCCCAACGGCGAATCTTCCTCACAGCTGACCGAAGACAGGACTACTGGGAAGTGGTCACTACCACACAGGTCATCGTGAACCTTCCAGTCTAAGTCCAGCATGAGAGAAGGATCACACACAGTGAGGTCTAGAACAGAACTAGAGCCTGAACCGGAGTTGGAGTACGTAGGTGAGCCATCGTTAAAGACACATAGGAGTCGGAGAGGGTGGAGCCCACACGGACATGGAACGACCGGTTAGACAAGAAATTGTGAAATAAAAACGGGCAGGTGCCCTTTAAAACCCATGTCCGACAAATCAGACATTACTTCTAGGTAGTGTCATATGCGTTCTCAAGATTAAAGAAAATTGCATAGACATGCAGCTTGTTGATAAAAGCATCTCGGATAAACGACTCAGAGCGGACTAGATGGTCAGTTGTACTACGGGAGCGCCGGAAACCGCATTGGAGGTCTGTGATGAGACCCTATGACTCAAGATGCCACACCAGGCGGACGTTGACCAAGCGTTCCATAGTTTTGCATAAACATGATGTCAAAGCGATTAGCCGGTAGTTGCCCGGGTCGGAGGGATCCTTACCCGGCTTGGGGATTGGCACAACCACAGCCTGGCGCCAAGATCGCGGAAAATGACCGGTTATCCAGATATGGTTAAAGGCCTTTACAAGTACAAGAGTGAATCTTCAGGCAGATGTGTTAGGAGCTGATAGTGGATGGTATCTAATCCAGCAGCAGAGTCAGTACATTTCTGCTGCAATTCTGAAAACGTAAAGGGGGCATTATAGTCTTCCGAGTTATCCGATATAAAATCACAAGTACAAGACTCTCGCTTCTCCTTCTATCTCTGGAAGAAAGGTGAATAATGCTCTGTTGAAGAATTATGGGCAATGGTTGAGGCAAGCAAATTGGCCACAGCCTTTTTATCCATGACCAATGATTGATTGATTGTACATTGCTTAACGTCCCGACAGCAACAAGGCTTTCTCAGGACGTGCCTGCACTGCTTGTGAAAAAAAAAAAAAAAAAACAGAACATTGAATGTATGTCGCCAGCCGGTCAAATACGTTAAATAAACCTAACACATGGGGCCTAAATAAAGCTAAGACCATTTAGCAACACACATCCAATATCAAGAGCTACAGGCAGTGCAGACAGTAGGGAGAGTTTTAAAAAGGCAAATACAGGTGAATGGACAAAGGGTAGACAGAAACACATGCCCCAGAATAGAGAGAAAAACCCACCCTGTGGGGCTGACCAGGGTGACCCTGAGAACTAAAAAATACCTAACCCCACCCAAGTCCCCCAGGGCAGACCCGGGTGGGGTTTATCCATGACCAAACTGGCACAATCTCTAAGATGGCCGACAGAAGCCGAGCCACCCCTGCCCCTAATTGTTCGAACAGCCTTCCAGACTTTTTGGGATGGAGTCCTAGAAGATAAAGATGAGACGAAGCGTCTCCAGGAAGCACGGAGTTCACGTTTAAAAATGTAACGGGCTTTCGCCCGCTGTCTTTTAAATGTTAAATATTCGCTTGCGACGCATTACGAAAAGCACGTCGCTGATCAGATTTGTGCGTTTTGGGGCTTTGCGGCACTCTTCATTAAACCATGGTACTCTCGGCTTCCGAGGGAGTGATGTGGAAGTTCTAGGGATGGTTTCACCTGCTACATCCAACAAAATATAAGAAACAGGTTCATCAGCTGACATGACCACCTTCTCTGTAAGACGAGACTGACAGAGGGAGGCGAACAGAGGCCAGTTAGCTTTCTTGAGATTCCAGCGCCCCACCGGCGAATCCTCCTCACAGCTGACCGATGACAGGACTACCACACAGGTCGTCGTGAATCTTCCAGTCAAAGTGCAGCACGAGAGAAGGATCACACACAGTGAGGTCTAGAAAAGATCTAGATCCTGAACCTGACACCGTAGCTCAAAAAGTATGCACACAGGTGTTAGAGTTTGGGGCAGCAAAAGACAGCCCCTTCTCCAAGCGCACCTGCTGAATCTTGCACTCGGATATCCGACGAGGGCACTTCTTGTCCGAAACCATATGCGGCCCCTGGTAATTCACACAAAGTGTCCGGGCATGGTGCAACGGGCGCATGAAGCCTCTGCCTGGCAGCATGTCTTCTGTCCATAGCCATACTTTTGGCACTTAAAGCACCAGAGGGGGAGAGGGACGTACCTTTTCACTTTTAAGGAGTAATAACCTCCCTAGATGGTAGTAGGAGGGGTGGGGGTGCCAAACGTCAGAATGATGGTAGGGAGACGAATCTCCCCACCACCTCGCTTGAAAGCGAATCGCCTGACGTAAGTCATCCCCTGCGACTTAAGGTTCCGTACAAGTTCATCTTCTGACAGTTCTGCCAATGCTTGATCTTTTAACACGCCTCTTGAAGATTTTTATTGTTTTGTGGGGTGTGACTTCCACTGGAGTGTCTCCGATGGAAGAGAGCCTCAGTAGCCCGCTGGAGGTTGCCCGGGTACGGCACTCTATCAGCAAGTCAACAGACCTGAGGCGCTGGGCATCAGGCCTGCCAACTCGGCTCCTGAGGGTCTCCCCCACCAGAAAAAGATGCAGCTTGGAAACAGGTTTGTCTTTGGCTATGGACAATGAGGAAGCGACGATATATGGCTGACGCCTTAGGCGTCGCCTCCTCACAGTCCGAGTCACTGTCATGTACAATGTCGGTGGCTATGTGCAGCTTCTGTGCCAGTTTTTTTCTTTGTGTGTGTGTGTGTGTGTGTGTGTGTGTGTGTGTGTGTGTGTGTGTGTGTGTGTGTGTGTGTGTGTGTGTGTGTGCGTGTGTGTGGTTTCCATATTCCATTCTGTGCAAGTTTTTTTTTTTTTGTTTTTTTTGTTTTTCCATATTATAACCGAGCCAAACAAGGGAAAGTGCAACTGTCGGCGGGTCTCCAGCCAACGCACAATGGAGACTGCCCGAAAGATATACTCAAGGGGGTAAGCCCAAATGAACCGTCTGAGCCACCGCCTTCTATCACACTGCTGAATGCAGGGGAATACTGGCGTAAAGCACCTAATCAGCAGCAGAGGCTATAGCATGGTGCTCCATATATCAACCCGCATGTCAACAGTGGGATAGGGCTCAACGTGACAAGAGCCGATTGACTAGGTCGGTACGACTAGCCTCCCGTTTAAGTAGAAGTTTAAGGCCAAAGTGGAGGGTTGGCACCAGTGAGCCGCAAACCTCAGTCACCAGGATCCTCTTCTCCCCCGACACGGGTCTCCACACACGGCAAACACTTGGGATCCAAAGGACCAAAAACTCACGAGTATTTTAAGGCCCAATCCAACATGGTAGGACCTGGGTGAGCACAGCTCCTTAAAAACCGGAGCAGTCAAAAAGACTGAACAACATATCTGCTGACATCAAGTCACTAATCCTGGACAAAGATGGCACCCCTCTGCTAGCCCACTCAGTCAGTGACTGAGGAGACTATCCACCCACCCACGCCACGTGGAGGTCGGCAAATGTGTGAAAAATGTTTTATCAAAGTTTTCATCAACTTCTAAGTCGGGTATGCCACAAATGTAGCTGATGATATGTCCTTTCTAAGCATACTAATTTAGTGGTCCCCTCGCAAAGATCAAGGATCATGGGTGGTCCAGAAATAGGTTAAAAATAGCCAAATGTTAACAATGTTCTTTTTCTAAAATACTCTTTAACACTTCAAACCCAAACTTGATATAGAGATACTTGATGATAAGACCTTTCTATGCATACTAATTTGGATGATCCCTCGAGAGGGTCAGGTCACATGAGGCCAGAATGTGTGAAAACTGCTAGTTTTGGATAGAATTGTAGTTTTTATAAACTTTTCTCAAACGTTTCAGTCAAATTTGACTAATAGGTACCTGATGATAACATCATTTTATGCATGCTAATTTAGTCGACCACTAACAAAAGTCAAGAGTTATGGTGAATCACCTGATCCAGGATGCCAGAGAACTGATGGAGGTTGCTGAGTTCCACCAAGTTGAGCCAGGTTAAGTCCACAATCCACTTGGCTGGTTTGGGCTGCACTGTATTTAAATCAAGGGATGCACCGCCTGCACGTGAAAATAAATGAGTCTTAATACATTCGTTTTTGAACTCCCAGCTAAGAAAAAAATCAAACCTGTATGGAATTTTGTTTATTCTTGCACATCTCTGTCTGATAACAAATGCCGAATAAACTTCCTCTGGACATCAAAGCCGTGCAGTCAGTGAATAGAATAATACAGCAGTCTGTGATACACCAGGAAATAAAATACACCAGCACAAATAAATAATACAACAACAAGACACTATAACAAACATAGATACAAGAAAGGCAAAGCCATTATGGCTCACCTGTATGACCGATTTACATATGTGTGACCTTTGTGACAAGGGCTGGCTTCTGCAGCAGCAAAATCCATGTTTTCTGAAGATGTAAGCATTTTTCACACATCAGTCAACACCCCGTAACTCTTGACCTTTGTGATGAGTCGACTAAATTAGTATGCATAGGAAGATCTTATCATCAGCTATCTTTGTACCAAATTTGATTGATAAATTTGCAAAAATGTGGGAATACCTACAATTTTATGAAAAATCAGTGACTGATTATTGGTGTTTAACACCGAGCAGGCGACTAAGGCCATCTCACGGCGTAAAAATCTGGTCAGCCAGACTAAAAGCAAGGTCTTAAAGCAAGATGTAAATATATCTTTAAAATATGGCACGCTAAAATGTCGCACGAGTCTTTAAAAGAAACGTCTACAGACTCTCAAAAAGGGCAAAATAGTGAAATTCACAAAGTCTATGAATGCTCAGATCTTGTTAAAAATATTGCATTCTCACAAGAAATTGAAGATTTTGTCCAGGAAACAAAACCTTCAAGGAGTCTGCTGTGAAGTGTTTATATATAGTGTCAATGAGATCGGCACAATACAGCAACAAGTGTCGAACAGAAAACTGCTCGTCACAGGCAAAACACCATGGACGCTCATCCTGTTTTAGTAAGTAAGAGTGCGTAACATGCGTGTGCCCGATGTGGAGAGGAGTAAGGTTCCCTTCCTCTTTGTCCCACTCGGACTGCCACTCGCGGGCTATGTACGCACTAATCACAGGTTTAAAATCAATATGAACAGTCTGTGTGTCAGGGACAGGGTCATTGCGGGCATCGTTGGCAGCAGAATCTGCGATCCTGTTGCCTTAGATGCCCACCTGCCCTGGGACCCAAATAAAAAAATGTCATAATATTCCTTCATCAAGTCCGCATAAAGCTCTCGAATCTGCACCAGCATGGGGTGGTCTGTTCCCGCGCCCTGAAGGGCCTGCAGGGCAGAAAGAGAGTCGGACAGAATCAGGAATTTCCTTTCCCGAGACTGATAGGCATGCTTGATTGCCAGCAGAATTGCCTCCAGTTCTACACTAAATACAGAGGAATGGTCAGGGAGGCGGAGCTTAAATTGTCGTCTAGGATGGCGAGAAGACACTGCAGCCTCAGCCACTCTCCCATCCTCAGCTATGCCCGCTCTCTCTTAGTCTGTGTATAAACGACAGCCCAATTGAGCAAGTATCACACCACCGCCTCTTAAGGGTCACTATAGATGATCAGCTTAAATGGCAACTGCATATTAATAATGTGTGCAAAAGGGTTTCCAGCGGCCTGTATATGTTGTCAAAATTGAAAACAATTACTGACACAGATGCGCGTCTTCTTTTCTACAATGCTCATGTCAAATCGCACATAGACTATGCATCAAAAGTGTGGGATGGTGAACTCCATACATAGGAGAGCTGCTAAGCTTATATTTCCCGATCCCGAACTCTCAACTGACGAAAAGCTTAAAACTTTAAAAATGCTCCCTCTATCCCACCACTTTCAGTTCAATAAAGGTGTATTGATGTACAAGCTGTACAAGCAGTCATGTCCACTGTACTTGAGTTCTTTTTTCTCAGAACGGATATCTGTAGCATCTAGACATGGACACCATTTCAAAGTACCCCTGCCGCGTATTGATTTATTCAAAACCAGTTTGTCATTTTCGGGAAGTTCATTCTGGAATTCTATTCCTGCAGAAATCAGAAACGCAAAGACGCTCACCTCATTTAGGGTCAGCCTCTTCAAACACCTAGAATCTCTGACGTAATCTAATCATTACAATACAGGGATAACTTGCGCGTGTGTTCAGGTGTGTGAATGTTTGTGTGTGTGAGAATGTGTGTGTGTGTGTGTGTGTGTGTGTGTGTGTGTGTGTGTGTGTGTGTGTGTGTGTGTGCGCGCGCGCGCGCGAGAGTGAGAGAGACACAGAGAGAGAAAGAGAGCGTCTGGTTTTTTTTTTGTTTGTTATTTTATATAATATACAGTGGACCATAATATCTGAGTGTCAAGAGTACATTGAATACTGCATGTACTATGTATAATGTTTTTGCCTTCATATGTGTGTACGCGATATTTTTGGGCGCTCGCTCACGTGTGTGTGTGTGTGTGTGTGTGTGTGTGTGTGTGTGTGTGTGTGTGCATGCTGTGTGTGTGTGTGTGTGTGCATGCTGTGTGTGTGTGTGTGTGTGTGTGTGTGAGAGAGAGACAGAGAGAAAGAGAGAGAGAGAGAGAGAGAGAGAGAGAGAGAGAGAGAGAGAGAGAGAGAGAGAGAGAGAGAGAGAGAGAGAAAGAGCACACATATACATATTTGCCTTTGCTGTATGAATTCTAATGTACTTAATGATTTTCTGTGTATTGCTTTACTTTGCATTTTTACTCATTTTATATTTTTGTGCGTACGCGTTATGCGCGTACGTATGTCTGGAGTGCGTGTCCGAGAGCGTGTGTGTATATGTGTGCGTGTGTGTCTAAGTGCGTGCGTGTGCAAGTTTGTGTTTGTGTGTGTGTGTGAGCGTGCGTGTGCGTGCGTATGTGCGGGCGTGCGTGCGTGAGCGAGTGCATACATGCGTCAGTGTGTGGTACATGTCTATGTCATTTATGTAGTAGATGTAGCAACGGCAAGTTTGAAAACTGGTCCTGTTACCAATAACTTCTACCGTTGGAAAATAAAGGTTCATTGTTCATTGTTCATCCTTTGTCCATGTCCACTCCGGCCGCCTGCAGATGAGATCGGACACGGAAGAAAAGTGGACGGACAGCTCCCGGATGGGCATCGTAAATCTATGCAAACGACGGGTTAAAAATACAATCATAGGCAGGATTGTCTGGATGGGCCTTCAGTTTCAGAACGTAGTTGAGCATGAGGCGGATGCGGCGGAGATTGAGAGAAGGCTCCCCTGCCTCAGCATACAGACTAGGAACTGGAGATGTCCTGAAGGCTCCCAGACATATGCGCAGACCTTGATGGTGGATTGTGTTCAGACTTGGAAGCCGAGCCATATACCACAGAGCCGTAATCCAGTTTGGACCGAACAAGGGCCCGGTACAGTCGAAGTAAGACAATGCGGTCTGCACCCCAGTCAGTACGACCAACGACACGAAGAATGTCGAGGGCCTTCTGACAAGAGGTTCTAAGGTAATGAATATGATTGCAGAAGGTCAGTCTTTTGTCAAAGATGACCCTCAGAAATTTTGCCTCCTCGGCCACCTTAATTGGCACTCCAGCAATGCTCAGGATAGGTTCTGGAAAAAAATTTGTTTGGATAGTAATATGCACACAGACTGTCTTGGAGGGCGATAACCTGAATTAGTCCACAAGCTAGGAAGGTCTACCGTGCACCCCCCCCCCCCCCCCCCAGTACTCAATAAGATGGGTTTCAAAGTGTTCCTTAGTATGTCCTGAGATGTTTAAGCCATGTTCCCCGAAAATCCTTAGGAACACACCAGAGATATAGCCGATGGCGCAAGGGTACCCCCATTCACGCTCTTCGCAGGTGCTAAAATGAGGTTGAGAAACATTTTCCTCTAAATAAATCAGAATTCATTCCAGAAACCCAAATCAGGCAATATTATGTCAAGGCACACCTTCTGCATCCTCTGCAAAAAACAGAATGAAAAAATATTGAATCTCTGGCTCACAGTGAAGGTATTTGTGCACCCAGTAAACGACCATTTCCGCGAAATCGCAAAAAAAAAGACAAAAATAATGTGTCAGATGCCTTCAGACATTTACTATAGCACTGACAGTCCATTTTCAGGTTTACATCATTGAAACAGGATGTCACAATTATTATAAACTTGACTAGGTGATGCTGCGATCACTGTGAGTGCCACAGTGGTTGATTTTGTATCCCTACCCCCAAGTTGTAAAAATACACAAAATTAATTTAAAAAAATTGCTTACGTTATTCCATTTTATTTTGACCTCTCTTTACCTATTACGTTTCAATAATGTGAGCATAAAGTGCAAGAAAATAAGTAAAGTCGGCATCCTTTACGGTACATTCGTGGTGAATGATAACTTTTTCCCATTTAAAATTGCCGAATTGGGAAACATACGTTGTTTCCGGTACCCACAGAAATTTTGTACTCAACCGATACGTCTTTGTTAGGTTTTATTGGTTAGGATAGAGTACCACAGTTACTCCCAACCTGATTTTGTGATGCTATGATGCATTTAGGGGCCACAGTGGCTGAATCTGCTGCCCTACCCCCATTTTACCAGTACGCAAAGTAACGCAAAATAATCATAAAAATTGCTTACATCATACTCCTCTGTTTAAATATTTTTTGTTGCCAGTTTTTTTTTATATTAAAGTATGCATATTGAGCATAACAAGTTGTGATCATTTCATTAATTTCAATGTAACCCATCAATTTAATTGTAACTATTTTTAACTGGCTGGTCTTTTATGTGATATTTTACCTAGCGTAAGGCGGGTCTAGTAAGGTCTCCCCTTTTCCTTTCATTTATTTTCATCTAGAAATGTGTAAATATGAATGCGTAATAAAGTTTCATGGTTCCTAATAGCCAAAACAATGTTATCAAAATACTTAGTTTCCACATGTCGACCACGAGATCTCCACTTCCACCTTCTGCAACGTTCAATTTTTTATGGCCGTCTTTAAATCTTATATTGTTCTGGATGCCAATAAGTAAGCTGTCAAGAGCTAGGCAGCATGTTTTCAGAGTTTGGTGTATAGGGGCGTGTCTTCTGGTCAGAACTGCCAGCAGACCGCTTCTGTGTATGGACATGTTTGGAGAATGTGCTAAGGAGACTGATTTTCTATGCCAAATTCGCATAGGGCTGTTTCCGCATGACCCAATCCTTCGAGGTGAGTCCAGCAGGGTCCTTACGGTCTGTGAACATTTGTGAAAGTTGTTAAAAAATGACAAGGCTTTTTCAGGGCCCTGGAAAGTCTGTCAATTTCAGTCCTTTTCCTTAAAGTCTGTGAAAGTTTGTACAAAATTACAACGTGCTGGCAGACTTTTGTCTACTTCTTTTTTTTTTTTTTTTTTCCCCCAATTTGTGACTATTCCATTGCGAACGATCATGCTGACGCTTGTTGCAAGTGATCTATATTTAGCTCTGATCATAAAGTGACTGCATGGCCTTTCTGCCGAACATTCTGATTGGTTGTTTACGCTTCTACCGAAGTCCGCCATTCGCTAAGCGTTCTTTTATTTTGGTATCTCTTCATGCATTAGGCACGGAAGCTTCAAATAATTGCTGATACAGAGTGATCTGATTAAAGTGTGTAAACCTTCAGGCTTGATTTTGGGTTTGTGAAACGTTCCTGCTTTTCTGTATGGACCCAGTCCAGAGTAATCAGTGCGTAGATGAAAGATGGTGGCCTGGCTCTCCCTGTTTAGCTTGTTGATGTCATCTGCCCACGGGCTGCAGCCGCCATTCTGCTGTTGCCAATCACTTTGTTGTTGTAGTGTCTCCATTCCCAGCTAGTCCAGAATGCACTGGAATCCACTGCAGCACTATTTTGTGGACAGGGCATCCAGTCTATCTTGAAGCTTCTTGGTGAGATCAGTGGATCAAGCTGCTGCCTTTCCCTAGCTAATGCTCTGCTGCTGTGTTGAGCACCTGCAGATCTGTACGATAGTTGGAGCTGTTGCCACCAGCTGGTAAGGAGAGGGAGGTAGTAGTGCGGTCTGCACAACAGATGTACACGCCACTTCCTTCATTCCGCACGGCATCTTGTGTGGTATCACAGCTGCAGTGAGGGTAGCGCTTGTGCACAACCTCCAGCAAGATGGCTTTGTGCGGTGCCGCGACCTTTGGCAAAGAGTCCTGGAACATTGTTTATGTTGTCTTGAAGGCTCTTTCGAGATGTCCAGGTATCTGTAGGGAGCTGTTCACACATCTTTGGGCTTGGTTCCAGGACGTCAGTGTTAGCCCTTTGCAGGACCTTCAGTTGGCGGTTCAGATTTGGGCGGTTCAGATTTGGACATTTCTGACGGTTCTTGGTCTGCTCCTGTAGTCTCCCATGCTGTCGGTGTTTAGTAAGTTTCTTCATCGTGTGTGCTGTTCTGCATTCCAGTGGCTCCAATGTCCTCCATTTCCTAAATTGGGGTGCTCCAGATGGCTCTAAGAATGTCACTGCATCATGAGAATGACCCATGTTCTGCATCTTGTCAAGCCTGGCTTTTTGGGTTTTTCAGGCAGTGTTTCATGTTGTCGATGTATCTTGGTACCGCACGACTGGTCTGACCGAGCAGATGTTTGCTTGTGCCAGGATGCTGTAATTTGCGCCAATGTGGTCCCCACCAGTTTCTTCATCAGAGACTTTTTTTTTGCAGCTCTAGCTTCCATGGCTTCAATGTGAGGCCTCCACGTGAATCCAGTAATTTATTTGTTGCCAGTAAAGTTGGCCTGTCTGTCTTTGGTACTCGAAGGTCTCCAGTTTTGAGGTGACCTCTTCCGTCTGATTGAAAGAGATGGTCTAGCTCAGTTTGAGTTGCCTCTTTCAGTCCAGCTGCTGACTCTATTGGCAGCATCCTGGATTCTGGAGGATGCTATTTCTTTATGTTTTCTGGAGGATGCTATTTCTTTATGTTCTGCTGCGCTCCACACTGCAAAGTCATCCGCATGGAGGATGTTCGAGACGAACCTTGGTACTGTTGTACTGATGTCATTAATGTAGACCAAAAACAGCATTAGACACAACATCTCCCTGAGGTACACCTTCCCCGAGTTTGACAAGAGTGCTGAATGTGCAGACGATAGAAGCTTCAGCGGCAGCCCCTGTTAAGCATGCCTTAAATAAAAAGAATTACAATTAAATTGATGGGTCACATTGAAATTAATGAAATTATCACAAATGTTTATGCTCAATATGCATATTTTGTTAAGAAAACTGGCAACAAACATATTTAATCAGAGGAGCAATTGTTATGATCATTTTTTGTTCCTTTGCTTACAGGTAAAATGGGGGTAGGGCAGCAGATTCAGCCACTGTGGCCCCTAAATGCATCACAGCATCATAAAATCAGGTTGGGAGTAACTGTGGTACTCTTTCCTAAACAATAAAACCTAAAAAAGACCTATCAGTTATATACAAAATTTCTGAGGGCATCGGAAACAACATACGTTTCCCAATTCGGCAATTTTAAATGGGGAAAAAGCTATCATTCACCACGAACATACCGTAAAGGATGCCGACTTTCCTTATTTTCTTGCACTTTATGCTCACATTATTCAAACGTAATAGGTAAAGAGAGGTCAAAATAAAATGGAATAACTTAAGCAATTTTTTCTAATTAATTTTGTGTATTTTTACAACTTGGGGGTAGGGATACACAATCAACCACTGTGGCACTCACAGTGATCACAGCATCACCTAGTCAAGTTTATAATAATTGTGACATCCTGTTTTAATGATGTAAACCTGAAAATGGACTGTCGGTGCTATAGAAAATGTCTGAAGGCATCCGACACATTATTTTTGTCTTTTTTTGCGATTTCGCGGAAATGGTCGTTTACTGGGTGCACAAATACCTTTACTGTGAGCCAGAGATTCAATATTTTTTCATTCTGTTTTTTGCAGAGGATGCAGAAGGTGTGCCTTGACATAATATTGCCTGATTTGGGTTTCTGGAATGAATTCTGATTTATTTAGAGGAAAATGTTTCTCAACCTCATTTTAGCACCTGCGAAGAGCGTGAATGGGGGTACCCTTGCGCCATCGGCTATATCTCTGGTGTGTTCCTAAGGATTTTCGGGGAACATGGCTTAAACATCTCAGGACATACTAAGGAACACTTTGAAACCCATCTTATTGAGTACTGGGGGGGGGGGGGGGGGGTGCACGGTAGACCTTCCTAGCTCATGGACTAAATCCGTTGAGAGACACCCACCCCTGGATGCGATCAACGCACAGCTGCAAGCGCCTCTCAAGGGACGCAAGCCCTCGACCTCGTGCACACAAAGCAAAGTCGTCCACAAACAAAGAGCATTCAGAATCATCCTTGACGGCCTTTACAATGTTATTAATTTTAATGCTAAATAAAACAGGAGATAAAATGCTGCCCTGCGGGACACCCATCTTCTGTTCAAAGGAGTCGGAGAGGGACATGGAATGGCCGGTTAGACAAAAAATTTTGAATAAAAACGGGCAGGTGCCCTTTAAAACCCATGTCCGACAAATCAGACAATATACCATACTTCCAGGTAGTGTCATATGCCTTCTCAAGATCGAAGAACATTGCATAGACATGCTGCTTGATGACAAAAGCATCTCGTACAAACAACTCAAAGCGGACTAGATGGTCAGTTGTACTACGGAAGCGCCGGAAACCGCACTGGATGTCTACGACGACACCCTATGACTCAAGATGCCACACCAGCCGGGCGTTGACCAAGCGTTCCATAGTTTTGCATAAACATGATGTCAAAGCGATTGGCCGGTAGATGCCCGGGTCGGAAGAATCCTTACCCGGCTTGGGGATTGGCACAACCACAGCCTGATGTCAAGATGGTGGAAAATGACCAGTTATCCAGATATGGTTAAAGGCCTTGAGAAGTACAAGGAGTGAATCCCCAGGCTGATGTGTTAGGAGCTGATAGTGGATGGTATCTAATCCAGCAGCAGAGTCAGTACATTCCTGCATGGCTTGCTGCAATTCTGAAAACGTAAAAGGGGCATTATAGTCTTCCGAGTTATCCGATATAAAATCACAAGTACAAGACTCTCGCTTCTCCTTCTCTCTCTAGGAGAAAGGTGAATAATGCTCTGTTGAAGATGGCCGACAGAAGCCGATCTACCCCCGCCCCTAATTCTTCGAACAGCCTTCCAGACTTTTCGGGATGGAGTCCTAGAAGATAAAGATGAGACGAAGCGTCTCCAGGAAGCACGGAGTTCACGTTTAAAAATGTAACGGGCTGTTGCCCGCTGTCTTTTAAATGTTAAAATATTTGCTTGCGACAGATTACGAAAAGCACGTCGCTGATCAGATTTGCGCATTTTTTTGGGCCTTGCGGAACTCATCATTGGACCATGGTACTCTCGGCTTCCGAGGGAGTGATGTGGAAGTTCTAGGGGTGGTTTCACCTGCTACGTCCAACAAAATAGAAGTAAAACAAGAAACAGGTTCTTCAGCTGAAATGACCACCTCCTCTGTAAGACCACACTGACAGAGGGAGGCGAACAGAGGCCAGTTAGCTTTCTTAAGATTCCAGCGCCCCGCTGGCGAATTCTACTCACAGCTGACCGATGACAGGACTACTGGGAAGTGGTCACTACCACACAGGTCGTCGTGAACCTTCCAGTCAAAGTCCAGCATGAGAGAAGGATCACTCACAGTGAGGTCTAGAACAGAACTAGATCCTGAACCTGGGTTAGAGTATGTAGGTGAGCCATCGTTAAAGACACATAGGTTAAGGTGAGAAAAAACATCTTTTAACATCTGACCTCTGCCATCATAGTGGTCACTACCACAAAGATGAGCGTGACCGTTAAAATCCCCTATGAGAACAAAGGGAGGGGGTAGTTGATCTACTAAGTTAAAAATATCATTACTACAGACCCGCAGTAATGGTGGCAGGTAAACACTGTATATGGTTATGGTCTTCTTCAAGGTGACCCGAGCTGCGACAGCCTGAAGACAGGTCTCGATGCTAACGGGGCTACACAAAATTTGGCTACTAATGAAAAGAGCCACTCCACCCGAGCGCCTCTCCGAATCAGAGCCCTTATGTATAACGTTAAAACCATCAAAAGTCTTCAGTTAAGTCTCCTGAAGAGAGATTACTAAGGGGTTATAGAACTTGACTAAAAGACGCAATTCCTCAATGTTAGCTTGAATACCACGACAATTCCACTGTAGCAGAGAGTACATAATTATGCCTTATCTGGGGGTTAAGATGTTTTCCCTCCTTTTTTTTGCCTTGGAAGGAGTTGAAGAAACAGAGGGGGGGGGGGGGGGGGGGGGGGCGCGGCTCCCTTGCCTCCTCTGGGTCTTCGGAGATGAAGGGGTTGGAGCGGCCACAGCATCAGCAACGACAACTTCCACTCCCTGCATCTGCTCCTCTAATAAAGCATATTTGTTTTGAAGGGGGACATCAGTGTTCCCTTTCTGGGCCCGTGCGCACAGAGGTCCCATAGTTTCTTAGACTTCTGGTCCTGGGCAGCGTTCCTGCCGCTAGAGTTAGCGGACTTAGAAGGCTGGCCAGAGCCAGAAGCCTTTGGAGTTGACAAACCAACAGGTTTGGGTAGGCAGAGGCTTAGGGGCAACAGAAGGCGGCACTACCGGATCGGCAGTGTCCGCCTTCTGCGTTCCCTGGCTCCTCGACACCATCGGAGGAGGATTACTCTCCAGGGGCGAGAGGAGCCGAAGCTCCGCCCCCAACCAAGAAGTTGTGGTTTGACATTAAAAGTCTTTGGTGGGGCACTTGCCTGCCACTGCTGCAGTGAAAGTTAGAGGTTGGGGCAGCCGCAGCTGCACCAGGGCCTTCAGTTTTTTTGGCTTCCAGAAAGGACAGCCCCTTCTCCACACGCACCTGCTGAATCTTGCACTCGGATATCCAACGAGGGCATTTCTTATCCGAAGACATATGCTCCCCCTGGCAATTCACACACGGGGGGGGGGGGGGGGGGGGGGTGGCTGTGCAGGACTCAGCAGAGTGTCCGGGCTTAGTGCAACGGGCGCATGAATCCTCTGCCTGGGGGCATGACTTCTGCCCACGGCCATACTTTTGGCACTTAAAGCACCGGAGGGGGAGAGGGACGTACTTATTCGCTTTCAAGGAGTAGTAACCTCCCCAGATGGTAGTTTGAGGGGTGGGGTTGCCAAACGTCAGGATGGTGGTAAGGAGACGGATCTCCCCACCACCTCGCTTGGAAGCGAAGCGCCTGACGTAAGTCATCCCCTGAGACTTAAGGTTCCGTACAAGTTCATCTTCTGACAGTTCTGCCAAAGCTTGATCTTTGATTACGCCTCTTGACGAATTAATAGTTTTGTGGGGTGTGACCTCCACTGGAGTGTCTCCGATGAAAGAGAGCCCCAGTAGCCCGCTGGAGTGTGCCCGGGTACGGCACTCTACCAGCAAGTCACCAGACCTGAGGCACTGGGCATCAGGCCGGCCAACACGGCTCTTGAGGGTCTCCCCCACCAGAAAAGGATGTAGCTTGCAAACAGGTTTCTCCTTCACCTTGCTATGGACAATGAGGAAGCGAGGCCATACGGCCGACGCCTGAGGCGTCGCTTTCTGACAGTCTGAGTTACTGTCATGTTCAATGTCGGTGGCTATGTGCCGCTTCTGTGCAGTTTTTGTTTTCTCTCCATATTATAATAGTAGAGATATTCATCCCCCGGGGATCCCCGCCCGCCACAGAGCCCAACAAGGGAAAGTGCAACTGTCGGCGGGTCTCCAGCCGACGCACAATGGAGACTGCCCGACAGATATACTCAAGGGGGTAAGCCCGATTGAACCGTCTGAGCCACCGCCTTCTATCACACTGTTGAATGCAGGGAAATACTGGCGTAAAGCACCTAATCAGCAGCTGAGGCTATAGCATTTTGCTCCGTATATCAACCCGCATGTCAACAGTGGGATAGGGCTCAACGTGACAAGAGCCGATTGACCAGGCCGGTACGACTAGCCTCCCGTTTAGGTAGAAGTCAAGGCCAAAGTGGAGTGTTGGCACCAGTGAGCCGCAACCCAAAGGGAACCTCAGCCACCAGGATCCTCTTCTCCCCCGACTAGGGTCTCCAAGTACGGTAAACACTTGGGATCCAAAGGACCGAAAGCTCACGAGTATGTTTAAGGACCAATCCAACATGGTAGGACCTGGGTTAGCACAGCTCCTCAAAAAGCCGGACCAGTGAAAAAGACTGAACAACATATCTGCTGACATCAAGTCCTAATCCATGACAAAGATGGCACCCTTGTGCGAGCCCACTCAGTCAGTGGCTGAGGAGACTACCCACCCACGCCACGTGGATGCCGGTGTCTAGTGGGCATCAAAAATCAGCATTTTACATACATTTGCCAGCCTGTTGTGACCCTTGACCTTTCCAAGGGGTCATCCAAATTAGTATGCATAGATAGGTCTTACCTTCATGTATCTCTGTACCAAATTTGGGTTTAAAGTTGTGAATAGTATTAATGAGAAAAAAAATCTTCTGTGAAAATATGGCTATTTGAGACCTGTTTCCTGAGCTCTCGTGACTCTATACCTTTCCGAGGGATCAACCAAATTAGTGTGCATCAGGTATCTCTGTAGCAAGTTTGGGTTTCAAGTTGTGAATAGTATTTGAGAAAAAAAAAAATGTGAAAATATAACTATTTTTGACATATTTCCTGATCCCATGTGACCTTGATCTTTTTGAGAGGTCACTCAATTTGGTATGTTTAGAAAGGTCTTACCACAAAATATCCTTGGGCCAAGTTTGAAGGAGTGGCTTGAATAGTCTCCGAGGAAATGCCAACGTTAAAGTTTGCCTCGGACGGCAGACGACGGACGGTCGACCATTAGCCCAAAACATAGACTCACTTTTGCGACGCACATGAGCCAAAAATGCCAAAATAAAAAATGCTGGCATACTAACCTTTGACAAGGGTCATGAATTCTTCGTGCCTGACCTTGCCCGCATTGAGATCAATTTTCAAGGCAAGAAGCAAAGTGAAAGTGACCTTGTTTTCTTCATATAAACCTCGCACTGCATATTTCCACACCTCAAACGTCATGTAATCAATGATGTTTTGAATACGCTTTTGAGGAATGGGTGACTTTTGTGATCTGGAATCAAACAAAATATGATCAACCCATTGTGCATGCAGCCACTGGTACTGTAAACGGTGTGTGTGTGTGTGTGTGTGTGTGTGTGTGTGTGTGTGTGTGTGTGTGTGTGTGTGTGTGTGTGTGTGTGTGTGTGTGGTATTGTAAACAGTGTACATGGCTCCATGCATATGGGGGTTAACTGGATATGCACCCATAAACAAATTCACATGCACCCACTTCCAAATGATCCCTAAGAATGATGCCGGGCGAGCTTGAAACACGTTCCCTAACCCTTATGTTTTAAAGCCTAGCAAGTGTGACATATTGTACGCTTTCTTCGGGCCACTTAAAGAGTCGGGTCCTGAAGGTACACCTTTGGCTACAGCCGCAGGGCAGAAAGTGTTATGCTTTTGCGTCAAGTACTAGGACTTAAATAACTCATCGGGACCGCGCACACATTCATATATGCCAGCTGACGGTTTAACCTTTTGACACCGTAGTCTGCCAACTTGATTTTTCCCTGCTACCGTAGTAATTTTGACAAATTTCATTGGCCTTGTCTGTTGTAAAAATCTTATCATACCCCAACATATTTGGTATCAGTGGAAAAAGCAATTCAAGGTGAACTCGTAGACACTATGCTGAAGAAAATATTTTGTAATGTTAAGATTTTACAGGTGTATAAAGAAGATGGGGTAAGAAGCCAAAAATCAAAAACAGTTTCACGCTGGGTTCCACTGAAACTGAACATGCTGTTAGTGTATTAGTTAGCCAGAGTGTGAAAATTACACTCGCCTAGCATTCCAGAGACATATTCTAGTGTGTCACCAGTAAATAATCCAGAAAGAAAGGCACAACAGAAAAGTTTCTTCACACATAAAAGTTTTTACACCAAAATCCGCCTTTTTTTTTTGCACATAGGGACGTTTTGTATTAGAGCTTCTAATTCGTTGGTTTCAGCCCATACAAACAAGAAAAGTCACTCTACAAGTAAAGAAATGAGTGCTTGACATATTATAGTAGATTGCTTCCCTTAGACCATACTGCCGGTATTGGCAATAGGGAAACTAGGCCAGCGCACATATGTGTGTGTCCCGTCGGCAACGGAGCTTTGCTTGGGGCACACATATGTGTGTTCCGTCGTCAAAAGGTTAAGAAGGTTGCCATTTAAGCTTTGTTATTCAAACCCGTGAGGGAGTTCTCTATAGGAATGACTTGTTCCCTTGGGTCCCATTTCTTCACTAGACACATTGACTATTGTGCCACAGTTTAAAAAAAAAAATGTATAAGCCGTTGTCGCCAGAGTTTTGTGTTTCCGAAAACAAGTCTTTGCTGTCTGCATACTTAAAACCACAAGTGGTTACAAACAGCCACTTTTGAACGTTTTAGATGAACAAAAATGGCCACCTTCAATTAAACAATTTGTCAAAAAAATTGACCCTAATTTGTGCCTAAAGCCTAGTCAACGTCTTTTCGAGTAACACAATAGGATACCATTGTGTGCAGTCTGTGAAAATTTCTTCATATTCTGAATGTGTCTACCCCATCCATACTGAGAGTTAAGTGTAAAACCATTTTTCATTCCTACGTCACACGACCAATTCCTTTAACGCGACCCGTATCATGTGACCTTGGTACAAAAACCCTTGTAGCGACAAATTGCGGATTTCTTGTAGCCCTCTTTGTAACACGTATTGGATGCCAGTTTAGTTCTATTAAAGATTACGTTCTACAGTACAACGTTACTTAGTTTTGTTCGAAACAATAGGCACGCTACTGGATTGGCTTGCAGCACACATTTGCAGCAATAGTGTGTAACAGACCACTAAAGAAAGAATCTTAGCGAAATGGAAAGCACATGGGCGTCCAGTGTGACTATTTTATTTAAGACTTTTGAAGTCTTTGGAGGCGAACAGTCACTCACCTCTTCCATTGCATTACTCTGACAATTTGTAGACAATGCTGCTGGTCATGCCGATGGCAACATCTTTAAAAATCTTATATTACGTCATAAGTCTACTATGTATGCATGTATATTCTCTTGACGTCAGTCATGTTTGGCGTGATTCGGGTCAGAAGTTAGTTAGTTATTGGGGTTAAACGCCGAGCAGGCGACTAAAGCCATCTCACGACGGCAAGGGTAAAAGTCGTCAGCCAGATTAAGAGAAAGGTCTTAAAACATGATGTAAATACAGTTTAAAGTAATAGTCCATAAGCCAGTCCTGGCTACCGTGCACCCCCCCCCACACCCCCCACCCCCCCGAGGATTCATAGGCCATAACCTAGCCAGGTCTACCGTGCACCCCCCCCACCCCCCCAAATACTCAATAAGATGGGTTTCAAAATATACCTTGGTATGTTCTGAGATGTTTAAGCCATGTTCCCCGAAAATCCTTAAGAACACACCAGAGATATAGCCGATGGCGCATGGGTACCCGCATTCACGCTCTTCGTACATGCTAAAATTAGGTTGAGAAATATTTTCCTCTAAATAAATCAGAATTCATTCCATAAGCCCAAATCAAGCAATATTATGTTAAGGCACACTTTTTGCATCCTCTGCAAAAAACAGAGTGAAAAATATTGAATCTCTGGCTCACAGTGAAGGTATTTGTGCACCCAGTAAACGGCCATTTCTGCGAAATCGCAAAAAAAGACAAAAATAATGTGTCAGATGCCTTCAGACATTTTCTATAGCACTGACAGTCCATTGTAAGGCTTACATCATTAAAACAGGATGTCACAATTATTATAACTTAACTAGGTGATGCTGTGATTACTGTGAGAGCCACAGTGGTTAATTTTGTATCCCTACCCCCAAGTTTTAAAAATTCACAAAATTAATTTTTAAAATTTGTTTAAGTTATTCCATTTCATTTTGACCTCTCTTTACCTATTACGTGTCAATAATGTGAGCATAAAGTGCAAGAAAATAAGGAAAGTCGGCATCCTTTACGTGGTGAAAGATAGCTTTTTCCCAATTAAAATTGCCGAATTAGGAAACATATGTTGTTTCCGATGCACTCAGAAATTTTGTATACAACTGATAGGTCTTTTTTATGTTTTATTGGTTAGAATAGAGTACCACAGTTACTCCCAACCTGGTTTTATGATGCTGTGATGCATTTAGGGGCCACAGTGGCTAAATCTGCTGCCCTACCCCCATTTTACCAGTACGCAAAGGAATGCAAAATGATCATAACAATTGCTTATGTCATACTCCTCTATTTAAATATTTTTGTTGCCAGTTTTCTTAACAAAGTTTGCATATTGAGCATAAAATGTGTGATCATTTCATTAATTTCAATGTGACCATCAATTTAATTGTAATTATTTTTAGTTAAGGCATGTTTAACAGGGGCTGCCGCTGAAGCTTCTACCGTCTGCATATTCAACAGTCTTGTCAAACTCGAGGAAGCTGTACCTCAGGAAGATGTTGTGTCTGATGCTGTTTTTGGTCTGCATTAATGACCTCCGTCCAACAGTACCAACGTTCATCTCGAACATCCTCCATGCAGATGACTTTGCAGTGTGGAGTGCAGCAGAACATAAAGAAATAGCATTCCGCAGAATCCAGGATGCTGCCTATAGAGTCAGCAGCTGGACTGAAAGATGGCCACTCAAACTGAGCTAGACCATCTCTTTCAATCAGTTGGAAGAGGTCACCTTGAAACTGTAGACCTTCCAGTACCAAAGACAGACAGCCCAACTTTGCTGGCAACAAATAAATTATTGGATTCGAGTGGATGCCTCACATCGAAGCCATGGAAGCTAGAGATGTGGAAAAAAGTGTCTGATGAAGAAACTTGTGGGGACCACATTTGCGCAAATTACAACATCCTGGCTCTGTACAAGTTCATCTTCTGACAGTTCTGCCAAAGCTTGATCTTTGATTACGCCTCTTGACGAATTCATAGTTTTGTGGGGTGTCACCTCCACTGGAGTGTCTCCAATGGAAGAGAGCCTCAGCAGCCCGTTGGACTGTGCCCGGGTACGGCACTCCACCAGCAAGTCACCAGACCTGAGGCGCTGGGCCTCAGGAGTGCCAACACGACTGCGGAGGGTCTCCCCCACCAGAAATGGTTAGTTAGTTAGTTATTTGGGTTTAACGCCGAGCAGGCGACTAAGGCCATCTCACGGCGGGATGGGTAAAAATCTGGTCAGCCAGACTAAAAACAAGGTCTTAAGACAAGATGTAAATATAGCTTAAAAATGGCAGGCTAAAATGTCGCACAAGTCTTTAAAAGAAGCGTATACAGACTCTCTGAAAAAGGGCAAATAAAAAATATTTACATAGGCTATGAATGCTCAGATCGTATTAAAAATAATATTGCATTCTCTCAAGAAATTGAAGATTTTGTCCGGGGGAACATCCCGGAACAAAACCTTCAAGGAGTCCGCTGTGAAGTGTTTATATCTCGTGTCAATTAGATCAGCACAATACAGCAAAAAGTGTCGAACAGAAAACTGCTCATCACAGGCAAAACACCATGGACGCTCATCCTCTTTATGTAAGTAAGAGTGCGTAACATACGTGTGCCCGATGTGGAGCCGAGCAAGGACAGTCTCCTCACGGCGGCTGCCGCAGCGGAAAGGAAGACTGTCGGACAACGTAGAAAGAGCTTCATGAAGCTTGTTCCCTTCCTCTTTGTCCCACTCGGACTGCCACTCGCGGGATATGTACGCACTAATCACAGGTTGAAAATCACTATAAACAGTCTGTGTGTCAGGGACAGGGTCACTGCGGGCACTGTTGGCAGCAGAATCTGCGATTCTGTTGCCTTCAATGCCCACATGGCCCGGGACCCAAATAAAAATGATGTCATAATATTCCTTCATCAAGTCTGCGTAGAGCTCTCTAATCTGCACCAGCAGTGGATGGTCTGTTCCCTCGCCCTGAAGGGCCTGCAGGGCAGAAAGAGAGTCAGACAGAATCAGGAAGTTCCTTTCTCGAGACTGATAGGCATGCTTGAGTGCCAGCAGAATTGCCTGCAGTTCTGCACTAAATACAGAGGAATGGTCAGGGACTCGGAGCTTAAATGGCCGTCTAGGATGGCGAGAGGACACTGCAGCCGCAGCCACCCTCCCATCCTCAGACTTGGACCCATCCGTATAAAGACGACAATAGCAATGAAAAATTGAAACGAGTTCTGTTGGTATATGGCTGGTGGAGTACAATCCTTCTTGTGGGCGGTCAAGTCCAGCAAGATGTCAGGAACTGGTAGCAGCCAGGGTGGAGTGACGTGTTGCAGAGATTCCGAAACTTTGTCCAGGTCCACCCCGGCCGCCTGCAGATGAGGTCGGACACGGAAGGAAAGTGGACGGACAGCTCCCGGATGGGCATCGTAAATCTCTGCAAACGACGGGGTAAAAACACATTCATAGCTAGGCAGGATTTTCTGGATGGGCCTTCAGCCGCAGAACGTAGCTGAACATGAGGCTGATGCGGCGGAGCCTGAGAGAAGGCTCCCCTGCCTCTGTATACAGACTAGGAACTGGAGATGTCCTGAAGGCTCCCAGAGATATGCGCAGACCTTGATGGTGAATTGTGTTCAGACGCTGTAGAACAGACTTGGAAGCCGAGCCATATACCACAGAGCCGTAATCCAGTTTGGACCGAACAAGGGCCCGGTACAGTCGAAGTAAGACAATGCGGTCTGCACCCCAGTCAGTACGACCAACGACACGAAAAATGTCGAGGGCCTTGTGACAAGAGGTTCTAAGGTAGTTAACATGGTTGCAGAAGGTCAATCTTTTGTCAAAGATGACCCCAAAAACTTTGCCTCTTCGGCCACCTTAATTCGCACTCCAGCAATGCTCAGGCTAGGGTCTGGAAAAAATTTCGTCTGGTTAGTAAAATGCACACAGACTGTCTTGGAGGGCGAGAACCTGAATCCGTTGAGAGACATCCACCCCTGGATGCGATCAACGCACAGCTGCAAGCGCCTCTCAAGGGACGCAAGCCCTCGACCTCGTGCACACAAAGCAAAGTCGTCCACAAACAAAGAACATTCAGAATCATCCTTAACGGCCTTTACAATGTTATTAATTTTAATACTAAATAAAACAGGAGATAAAATGATGCCCTGCAGGACACCCATCTCCTGTTCAAAGGAGTCGGAGAGGGTGGAGCCCCCACGGACATGGAACGACCTGTTAGACAAAAATATTTGAATAAAAACGGGCAGCTGCCATTTAAAACCCATGTCCGACAAATCAGACATTATACCATACTTCCAGGTAGTGTCATATGCCTTATCAAGATCAAAGAAAAGTGCATAGACATGCTGCTTGTTGACAAAAGCATCTCGGATATAAGACTCAAAGCGGACTAGATGGTCAGTTGTACTACGGAAGCGCCGGAAACCGCACTGGAGGTCAGTGATGAGACCCTGTGACTCAAGATGTCACACCAGGCGGGCGTTGACCAAGCGTTCCATAGTTTTGCATAAACATGATGTCAAAGCGATTGGACGATAGTTGCCCGGGTCGGAAGGATCTTTACCTGGCTTGGGGATTGGCACAACCACAGCTTGACGCCAAGATGGCGGAAAATGACCAGTTATCGAGATATGGTTAAAGGCCTTGAGAAGTACAAGGAGTAAATCCTCAGGCAGATGTGTTAGGAGCTGATAGTGGATGGTATCTAATCCAGCAGCAGAGTCAGTACATTTCTGCATGGCTTGCTGCAATTCTGAAAACGTAAAAGGGGCATTATAGTCTTCCGAGTTATCCGATATAAAATCACAAGTACAAGACTCTCGCTTCTCCTTCTCTCTCTGGAAGAATTATTATTGTTATTGTACATTGTTTAACGTCCCGACAGCAACAAGGCTTTCTCAGGACGTGCCTGCACTGCTTGTGAAAAAAAAAACTAAACAGAAAATTGAATGTATGTCGCCAGCCGGTCAAATACATTAAATAAACCTACAACATGGGGCATAAATAAAGCTAAGACCATTTAGCAACACACATCCAATATCAAGAGCTACAGGCAGTGCAGACAGTAGGGAGAGTTTTAAAAAGGCAAAAACAGGTGAATGGACAAAGGGTAGACAGAAACACATGCCCCAGAATAGAGAGAAAAACCCACCCTGTGGGGCTGACCAGGGTGACCCTGGGAACTAAAAAATACCTAACCCCACCCAAGTCCCCCAGGGCAGACCCGGGTGGGGGTCTCTGGAAGAAAGGTGAATTATGCTCTGTTGAAGAATGATGGGCAATGGTGGAGGCAAGCAAATTGGCCACAGCCTTTTTATCTGTGACCAAACTGGCACCATCTCTAAGATGGCCGATAGAAGCCGAGCCACCCCTGCCTCTAATTCTTCGAACAGCCTTCCAGACTTTTTGGGATGGAGTCCTAGAAGATAAAGATGAGACGAAGCTTCTCCAGGAAGCACGGCGTCTTTTAAATATTAAAATATTTGCTTGCGACGGATCGCGAAAAGCACGTCGCTGAGCAGATTAGCGCATTTTTTGGGCCTTGCGGCACTCTTCATTGAACCATGGTACTCTCGGCTTCCGAGGGAGTGATGTGGCATTTCTTATCCGAAGCCATATGCGCCCCCCTGGAAATTCACACAGGACTGTGCAGGACTAGGCAGAGTGTCCGGGCTTAATGCAACGGGCGCATGAAGCCTCTGCCTGGCGGCATGCCTTCTGCCCATGGCCATACGTTTGGCACTTAAAGCACCGGAGGGGGAGAGGGACGTACTTTTTCACTTTCAGAGAGTAGTAACCTCCCCAGAGGGTAATAGGAGGGGTGGGGTGCCAAACGTCAGGATGATGTTAGGGAGACGGATCTCCCCACCACCTCGTTTGGAAGCGAAGCGTCTGACGTAAGTCACCCCCTGAGACTTAAGGTTCCGTACAAGTTCATTTTCTGACAGGTCTGCCAAAGCTTGATCTTTGATTACTCCTCTTGACGAATGCATAATTTTGTGGGGCGTAACCTCCACCGGAGTGTCTCCGATGGAAGAGAGCCTCAGCAGCCCGCTGGAGTGTGCCCGGGTACGGCACTCCACCAGCAAGTCATCAGACCTTATGCTCTGGGTGTCAGGCCTGCCAATACGGCTCCTGAGGGTCTCCCCCACCAGAAATGGATGTAGCTTGGAAACAGTTTTTCTTTCATCTTGCTATGAACAATGAGGAAGCAAGGCCATACGGCCGACGCCTGAGGCGTCGCTTCCTCACAGTCCGAGTCACTGTCATGTTCAATGTCGGTGGCTATGTGCGGCTTCTGTGCAAGTTTAGTTTTTTTTGTTTTTTCCATATTATAATAGTAGAGATATTCATCCCCCGGGGGTCCCCGCCCGTCACCGAGCACAACAAGGGAAAGTGCAACTGTCGCCGGGTCTCCATCCGACGCACTATGGAGACTACCCGAAAGATATCCCCAAGAGGGTAAGCCCGATTGAACCGTCTGAGCCACCGCCTTCTATCACACGGTTGAATGCAGGGGGAATACAGGCGTAGAGCACCAATCAGCAGCAGAGGCCATAGCATGGTGTTCCGTATATCAGCCCGCATGTCAACAATGGGATAGATAGTCCCCGATCACTTTTAGTGCCAGAGGGACATTAAAATGAAGAAGATGATGATGAATGGGATAGGGCTCAACGTGACAAGAGCCGATTGACTAGGCCGGTACGCTAGCCTCCCGTGTAGGCAGAAGTCAAGGTCAAAGTGGAGTGTTTCAGCCACCAGGATCCTCTTCTCCCCCGACACGGGTCTCTAAACACGGCAAACACTAGGGATCCAAAGGACCAAAAGCTCACGAGTATATTTAAGGACAATCCAACATGGTACGACCTGGGTTAGCACAGCTCCTTAAAAACCGGACCAGTGAAAAAAACTGAACAACATATCTGCTGACATCAAGTCCTAATCCTGGACAAAGATGGCACCCCTCTGCTAGCCCACTCAGTCAGGGACTGAGGGGACTACCCACCCACGCCACGTGGAGGCCGGTGCCCAGTGGGCACCATCGAGAAGGAGTGCCTATTTAGCCATCATATGGGGAGTGAGGCGGTTTGAGCTGTACCTTCAGGGAGTACTATTTGTGCTACAGACTGTCACGGTTGGAGACCGTTTCGCGTTGGAGTAGTCGAAATTACCGTAGCACCGGTCAGGTAGGGACTAGGATTTGTTGTGAGTTGGCAGAGTCGGATGAATGTTTTGTGTGTTGCACGCGTGGGGCACGAGATTAACACGCAGCGGCATGGTCACGGCCGAGAGGTCTCGGCATTAGTTTAGTTAGCAGCTGTACTCGGCGGGACCAGGTCGTCCCTATTTTCTGGCTGTGGGAAGTCAGTGGCTGACCGTGGGTGTTAGCGACACAGTGCCGATTCAGTCGCCGGGTCGTTGGAGGCCGGAGACTGGGGCTAATTTTCCTGTGGGTGGCGCGCTTGCATTGAGTCTCAGAGGAGGTAAATGCAAAAGACCCTGCGTGCGTTCGTTATGTTCGTTAGAATTGTTACGTGTGTACTATGTGTTAGAGGTAGCGGGGGAGGGAGAGGGGAGGACATGGGTTAAGGGATAAGTTACATAGGGGTATTTGAGGTGTGGATTATTTTCGGTTGGTTTATGCTTATGGTTGATTGTCGAATTGTGTGCCTTATTGGCTAGTATGTAAGCGGAATGTATGGGTGGTTAACGGGCAGGGTTGCAAGGATTTCGCAACACGTGTAGGTCAAGCGCCCGCAAAGTAATTGTTAGTGCCATTGTAAACCAGGCGGGGTGGGCTTTTGAGGGGAGGTATTGGGACCCACCGGATACAATATTTACGTTGCCGTTTAGGTTTTTGTTTGCTTCACACGGTTCCGGGGCTCGGACCAGACGAAGGGCTCACCTGGGCCAACCACGCTTCGCTGGGCCAGGATCGGCGTGGGACACGCACGGTCGTCTACAGCGTCACGTCCGCCGGACCGCTATCGCCGACAATCCCAAACCACGGAAGCGCGTTGGAGGGTAAGGGACCAACAAAACCGAAGGACTAGCGAGGGGAGCTGGATGGGAAGGAGGAGTCGCCAGCGCGCATCTTCTTACCACGGTGGTCTCACCCTTATTCACTTACGTCCCACTCGCCCGATCTTGGTGTATCTGCTCGTGTATTATGAACTGTGCTGTAGACGGCGCGACGGTGCATGAACAATTGAGTGGTGAACTGTTTAGTAGACGGCGCCAGAGACTTGCGTATGGATAATCATGTTGTGAACTGTTTAGTGGACGGATGGGAAAGAGGAGTCGCCAGCGCGCATCTTCTTACCACGGTGGTCTCACCCTTATTCACTTATCCTCCTCCCACTCGCCCTGTCTTGGTGTATTTTCTCGTGTATTATGAGCTGTGCAGTAGACGGCGCGACGGTGCATGAACAATTGAGTGGTGAACTGTTTAGTAGACGGCGCCAGAGACTTGCGTATGGATAATCCTATTGTGAACTGTTTAGTGGACGGCGCTGGAGACTTTTTAATTGTTTCCTTTTCTTTCTTTATTTCATTGCGGTTGTTGATGTGAGTGTATCCGCCTAGTGCGAGGAATCGCTTAGCTCCTCCACTCGGCGGAAGTGTTAACCTGTTCTTAGTGGTATCGGTTTTATTTGTTTTTCCTATTTATTTATTAAGGGAGGGAGGGAGGGAGGGGGAGGGTAGAAGGGAGGGTTGAACGAAGGGGGTAGGGGACTTTGATGGGAATAAAGTGTGTGTGTGTACTCGTATAAGAATCGTTTTGTGTTGCGTGTGGTGATTTGCGACCCGTCTTGAAGCAAGACACTAGGGCTCTTTATCTTTCTCTCGTCTGTCCCCGTCTGTCATTCTACCACTTCCTCATCTTCTTCTCGTCTATCATTCCTTAGTCGTGACACAGATCATCAACCCTTGAACTATCTGAACTCTGCCAAATTCACAAACTCCCGTATCATGAGATAGGCATAACTTCTTACATAACTTTAACATTAAGTTACAGTCTATCAAGGGTTCACAAAATATTGAAGCGGATTACCCGAGTAGAGCAATTTAAATGAACATTTCTTTTCTTTATTCAGGACGGTTCAAAGGAACTGTGAGACAATTATTCCAGAGTGGTTTATTTGATTTAATTTTTGATGTGAGATTGTTAGTGTTTATTTTCATGTGCAGATCGACACAACAACAACCGCGTTTTGAGGTTTGAGAAGAAATTTTGTTCTAAAAAAAAAGGGGGGGGGGGGGTTAAGGTTACGTTTGTGGTTGTGTTATTTTTAGGACATGTGTGTGTTGATCATAAGAAAGGTCCTATGTGCAGTTAAGTTATTTTGGATAAGAATCGCGTACCTTTTTAGTATGATTCGTGTTTGTTTGTTTTTTGTTGTTTTTTATGGAGAATTGCGATCGATTTTTGTTGTGTAGCTAGAATGTTGAACATTGTTGCAAAGTCCGACCTAGATTAACCTGGAAGGTTCTGGAAGAGGCGCGATCGTTCTAGTGACCTCAAATATGACGTCAAAGTTTTGTAGTACACGTTGGCAACATTCCGCAACATTTACGGAATGCACGTAGATTTGAGTGGAAGATTATAAATAGATCCAGAGTGTTCTTTTTAATGAATACTAATGAGTTTTGGTTATGTTTTCTTTTCCGATTGTTTGAGTCGTGTAATTTGCGGGATTGTTCTGGAAATCTGTAATAGTATAAAAGAGGGTGTTAGGAAATATGTGCGTGCATTGTATCGGAGACACAGTGTATCAAAATTGTGGATGCATTGTATGAGACAGTGTATCAAAGTGTGGATGCATTTTTCTGATACTGCATCGTGAGAATAAAGTACTGTTGGAACTGTTGCTCCAGTGTGGTATACAACCTCATGCCACGTGTGAAGAGTTGGAACTGAGTGAGGTTTCTTTATAAGAACCCTACCTGAGTGTGTCTGGTATGACTGCATATTACTACGACAACGACTACCACGTCACACTCACATAACACACACACACACACACACACACACACACACACACACACACACACACACACACACACACACACACACACACACACACTTACCAAGCAAATCATCGAACATTTAACATTAAAAAGTTATGATATTATGCTGCACTTACATATATGCTAGAACATATTAGAAGACATAAAGAAGGCGTGTCTTTTCAGCTGAGGTTTCAAAACAAAAGAAATGACAAACAACACAATAAGTCTAAAGTATTATGATACATGAATATGAACAGAGGAATGTTTCTGCAGTCAAATGACGGTATGTAAATGAAAAATATGAACAATGTTTTCACATGTTCTTAAAATGATCTGCATGGGTCTGTCAACGATTAATTTGATTGCCCGCGTGTGAAGCAAATTCATCCTTTTGAGATTAGTATCACTGCTCCCATTCCAGACGGAGGAGGTATAATCCAAATGTGGCTGAATATGGGCACAGTAAAAAAAAACGTTTACTTGTTGGTTCGTTAGTAAAATATCTTAATTCTGACATTAAGAATAATATTTTGTCTTATTTTTTTATATTGTTTTACACACTTTGGTAATATGGCTTTGCCAGCACAGTTTGTCATCAATGATGATTCCAAGCACACGCTGTTCCTTGACTTGCTCAACAGACTGCCCATTCAAACAGAGTTAATTATTGGAGTTTAACGCCGAGTAGGCGACTACGGCCATCTCAAGGCGGCATTCAAATAAAGCTGTACTTTTGTCTAGTAGCAATTAACATAGATTTGGTTTTCAGAATCATGTCATTGTGTTGACAGCATGTGGAGACATCATTCAGGCTGCTTTGTAGGGACTGCATCTGACGATGCATCAGGATGCATCTGACGATGACACGTCAAGTCCCATAATGAGTAGCATAATAATTAATAATAATTACGGTGTTTATAATGCGCTTATCTTATAATAATTATAACTCGAAGCGCGCACTCACAACTCACACACGCATGCGAACGCTTTAGACAATGACTCACGTACCACAAAAAGTGAAAATACATTACGACGGTCAGCTTGGGGTGGGGAGTGTGGTGATGTAGTGCTAGAACTGTTGAAAGAGGTGAGTCTTGAGGGTGGACTGGAAGGAGGAGAGAGAGTGTTTCTGACGGAGAGAGAGTGGGAGAGTGTTCCAGGTGGATGGACCGTATACTGAGAAGGAGCGGGGGCCGAAAGTGCTGATTTTGGTGCGGGGGATGAAGAGTCGGAGAGGGTCGGAGGCGGAGCGGAGGGAGCGGGAAGGAGTGTAGGGGAGAAGTAAGTTGGAGAGATAGGCAGGAGCATAGTTGTTCAGGGATTTGTAGCAGAGAGACAGAATCTTGTATTGGATGTGTTGGGGGGTGGGAGCCAGTGAAGGTGCTTGAGCAGGGGAGTGATGTGGTCGGATTTTTTCTTTCTAAGAGCGAGGCAGGCAGCATTGTTCTGGACGCGCTGGAGAGGGAGAGTGGTGGAGTGAGGAAGGCCGGAAAGGAGAGAGTTGCAGTAGTCGATGCGAGATAAGATGAGAGAGACAGCGAGTTTGGTGGCAGCTTCGGTAGTGAGGTATTTTCTGATCTGACTGATCATAATAGGAAGCGACTTCCTAAACCTAACATCCATAAATTGTTTGTGCAGTTTCCTTGATTTTACTTGGTTAGGGGCCTGGTTGACCCCTAAGGCCACCCATGACACAACAGCTCAAGTTATGAATAATTGCTGTGCCCTTCAACTAAACCTATTTACAAGTAAGTGAGCAAATCACACATACTTAGCCATGGACTTGTCGAAGAGTTGCAGGAACTGTCTGAGTGAGGTCTGATACATAACGTTGACCAAACTCATCTCCACAATCAGGAAATACAGAATGCTGCCTCGCGTGGCCACCGGACGGAACTCTTCACGAGCTGTGTTGATCTTGATTTCAGTCTCCGCAGCTACTTGCAGTTTTTGACTGACATCCAGAGCTGTATCTTTGGTGATTGCTAGGACATCGATCAGTTCATCATCATCCACAAGGGCTCCCTGCAAGTCAAAAGTACAATCAACAAGAATGGCAAAGTTCTCACGGCTCACATGCATGCCTGAAACACATCATTTATCTGACCTGTGACCTTGACCTCTCTGACAGGTCACTCATATGAGCATGCGCTTAAATGTAAAACGGCAAAGTACCTGCAAAATCCTATGTCTTGTAAACACTCTTGTGTAAAAATTGTGTTCAACATCGAACATCAAAAAGCCATGTTGCAGCCTGGTTCTGGTTTGGCCATACACACAACTTTCGATTTCTGTTGTGTAGCTGAAATGACGCGTCATTTCGTTACATTGTTGCTGTAGTCCGACATGTTTAACGTAGAACGTTCCGGAAAAGGCGCGATTATTCTAGTGACTTCAGATATGATGTCAAAACGTTTGGCTACATTTCATTACTTTGTATCGAATGCGCCTAGATGTCAGTCGAAAACAGTAGTTCATTTCTAGGATGTTCATTTAAATGAATATTAATAAGTTTTGGTTACGTTTTCTTTTCTGATTGGTTGAGTGTGTGAATTTGCTGGATTGTTCTAGAAATCGGTAATAGTATAAAAGACGGTGTTAGGAAATATGTGTGTACATTGTATGAGAGACACGGTGTGTGTCAAAAGTGTTGATGCATTGTAGAGGAGACAGTGTATCAGTGAGTGGATGCATTGTGCTGAGACTGCATCGCTGCGATGAAATATTGTTGGAACTGTTACTCCAGTGTGGTCTACAACCGTGTGCCACGTGTGACGAGTTGCAGCTGAGTGAAATTTCTTTACAAGAACCCTGCGTGCGTGCATCTGGTGTGATTGCATCATACTACGACAACGAAAACCACGTAACAATTGGCACCTCCGACGGGACTTCTTCAGTTGGCTCAGTGGAAAGGGTAGCCGGAGACAACAGCCAGCAGGGATACGCAGAGATGGCGACATCGGAAAAATAGATATTCCTGAGAATTGGAAAGAAATGAGGACTGGAGGGAGCTTAGCTCCTGGAGTTTGTGAAGGAGAGAGAAAAAGAGAGATTGGAGAGAGAATAAAACAGACTGGAGAGAGAAGAAAAGGAGAAACTGGAGAGGCAAAAAGAAAAGAGACTCGAAGAAAAGGAGAGGCTGGAGAGAGAAGAAAAGAGACTGGGGAGAGAAGAAATGGCCAAAAATAGAGCCGCCGCTGTTCTGGCCAATGATGTGACGGCATCTAGTGACTTTGAGCCTGGAGAAAGGCGGGCGACACTGGATGCATTTGTGGATGCATTGTGCTGAGATTGCATTACTGCAATAAAATATTGTTGGAACGTTTACTCCAGTGTGTTCTACAACCTTGTGTCGCGTGTGACGAGTTTCAGCTGAGTGAAGTTTCTTTACAAGAACCCTATGTGCGTGCGTCTGGTGTGATTGCATCATACTACGACTACGACAACCACGTAACACCGTCATGGATTCATATGATGAAATTCTCCTACAGTGGAGTAGTCAGATGCATTGTTTTGAATTGGTATGGTTCATTGTGTTATTTGTTGTCGCGTTAACTGGTGTCAGTCGGTCTTTTTAAAAATTTTTGTTTTAAAGATTTGTTTTTGTCTGTTGTGTTTTAAGCTACAGCATTATACATCATGCCAGCTTTTATTTCTGGCGAAGTTTAAAGGATGTGTACAGTGACCGTGCACAAGATGATGTCTATGTAAGAAAAACATGTTGGATAGCAAACAAGCCTGACATCAACACTATAGTACTCAACAATAGACAGTACTTGAAAACTGATCTAATTTAAAATAAGACCTATCATAACTGTGACCACTAACAATACCAGGAAAAGACAACCAAACATAGTGGCTAGAAACAGGCAAATTTATTGAGCCTAGTAAGACCTAAAAGACCTTCTTGTTTCAGCAAACAGATGGCCTAAAAAAATTACGAAGCTGCATGTACGCGGACCAAAGGCTTAAAACATTGGGAGATAATCTTTCTCGCAGCCTTCATCTTTACCAGTAGAATGAATCCAACATTTTTTATAAATGAGTTGATGGGTCTCTGCAACCATTTTCTGAACCTCCTCAAACAGCTTGCTGTAGGAAAGTATAACAATGGAAGGTGTGATAAAACACTAAATGCTGCAACAGAAATGAGCACACCCAAACCGGTGAGACCAACTGAATGAGGGAAGGCTCTCACAATGTGCTCTACACAATGAATAACAATTCAAAATAACAACCATCATAGTACAGACAGAAACAAAGGATAAACTATAGTGAACACAAAAATCATGTCAGAAACAAGTAAGGCAAAGCTCTTACGGCTCCTGTTTGACCAATCCACATAATAATGTGACCTTGACCTTTCCAACAGGTCACTGAAATAAGAAAGTGTTCAAATGTCTAAATATAAGTAAAGGTTAGTTATTTAGCCAGATTAAAAAGAAGGATCCTAAGACGAGATGTAAATATATTTTTTAAAAATATTTCATGCTAAAATTTCACAGTCTTCAAAGTAAAAGTCTACAGAATCTCAGAGGTGTCAGAATAATAAAATTAACAGTCTATGAATTGTCAAATCTTGCTAAAAAATATTGGACTCTCAGAAAACTGAAGATTTTGTCTGGGTAGACATCCAAGAACAAAACCTTCAGGGAGTCTGCTGTGAAGTGCTTACGTCGCATGTCAATTAGAGTTAGTTAGTTATTTGAGTTTAACGCTGACTAAGGCCATCTCCTCTTGTTTTAGTAAATAAGATTGCGCAGCATATGTGTAACCGATCTGGAGCCAAGCAAGAAGAGTCTCCTCAGGGCGGCTGCCGCAGCGATAAGTTAGACTGTCGGTTAATTAATTATTTGGATTCAATGCCGAGCAGGCGACCAAGGCCATCTCACGGCGGGATGGGTAAAATAAAAATCTGGCCTGCCAGACTAAATTTAAAACAAAGGTCTTAAGATGTAAATATATCTTTAAAATGACGCACTAGTCTTAAAAGAAAAAGAAAGGACTTAAGACGAGATGTAAATATATTTTTAAAATATTTCATGCTAAAATATCACAGTCTTCAAAGTAAAAGTCTACAGAATCTCAGAGGGGTTAGTTATTTACTTAATTGGGTTTAACGCCGAGCAGGCGACTAAGGCCATCTCACGGCGGGATGGGTAAAAATCTGGTCAGCCAGACTAAAAGCAAGGTCTTAAGACAAGATGTAAATATAGATTTAAAATGTCGCACATGTCTTTAAAAGAAACGTCTACAGACTCTCAAAAATGGCAAATAAAAAAAATTCACATAGTCTATGAATGCTCAGATCTTGTTAAAAATATGGCATTCTCTCAAGAAATTGAAGATTTTGTCCGGGGGGTGGGGGGGGGGGGGGAAACATCCCGGAACAAAACCTTCAAGGAGTCTGCTGTGAAGTGTTTATATCTTGTGTCAATTAGATCAGCACAATACAGCAAAAAGTGTCGAACAGAAAACTGCTCATCACAGGCAAAACACCATGGACGCTCATCCTGTTTAAGTAAGTAAGAGTGTGTAACATACATAACATGTGTGCTTCATGCAGCTTGTTCCCTTCCTCTTTGTCCCACTCGGACTGCCACTCGCGGGCTATATACAGGTTTAAAATCACTATAAACACACTGTGTATGTCAGGGACAGGGTCACTGCGGGCATCGTTGGCAGCAGAATCTGTTGAAGTAGAAGTTAAGGCAAAACGGTAGTGTTGGCACCAGAGAGCCGTAACCCAAAGTAAATATCGGCAACCAAACTTTTGTATCGATTTACATGGTACAAGACTTGCACAGTGACCTAACTGACGGCAAATGAAGCAAAACAAAAAAGAATTATGGTGATCCGATAAACCTTTCTTCAGATATAGCTTAAAATGTACCCTTTAAAATGTCTACGTTTTGACCCAAAATAGTCAAATTGGGGAAAATGGCAATTTTAGGGTCCTGTAAGACTTAGACTATAAGCCGCACCGACTCCAAACTAGGTACACACACTCCGACTACTGAGTAGATTGTGCCTAAAAAAAATTCTGGGCTTGTACTACAAACGCTCATCATGTGGCAGGCCGTTAAAAACGCCGAATTTTGAAAATCTACCAACGTCTTTTTAGGTCGAGTGCTAGGTTTCAATCTTCAAAAGCTAATATCTCTTTAGATTACTTAATCTTCTAACTTCAAATTTGGCCCTACTAAAGTATATAAAAGGAGCTCTATGCACATGAGCGTGTGTGTGACTTATCCGAAGGTCAAAGTCACACAAGGTCAAACTATATAATGAAATATACGTTTTCCTCAAACTTTTAGCACTAGTTTAGAAGCCTAACGTGAATTCTTTATATAATGCAACAAAACATTATGCTTCCAAGGCAACTTTTGAAAACATTTTACAATGACCAAGGTCACTTGAGGTCATCCAACTCTTGAAAAGTGGTCAATGTGTGTCAAAGTTTGAAACTACGTATTTGCATCTCCTGACATGCATATTAATTGAGCTTGGAGTTTGAAAAGCATTTCTGTATGTTCCAATCTGGTTGACATCTGGCAGCTCAAGGTCACAAAGGTCAAGCAATTTGCGAAAAGCAGTTATAGTCTGTCTGTGACAGCATTTCTGGAAGGCTTTGTGGTCAGATAAAGCTTAAAATGATAATTTTATACTCTTTGTTTATGAATGGGGCTGTCTTTGCATACTGACCCCAAGTGCAGGCCAAGGTCACAGATTAGCAAATTTGTCAAAATGAACATGCGTTTTGAGTGTTCCAGTGTACTTTGTTAGGTTTCTCAGTTGGTACAATAACAGTTTAAATACTAATAGATATCCGTGTCAGTGACCTTGAGATGGGGTCAAGGTCACAGTAATGTTATTCTTATTTCATAGTCTTAAAGGTTCTAGTCTGAGGCTGGTTGTGTTTCAGTGCAGGTAGACGTTGATCAAAGACGGTACGTTAGAAAAACTAGCAACACACTCATGACAACTTTACAAGTGTAGTCCAGTTTATCACATTGTTCCGGGTTGAAAGTGGAGGAGCGGTAGTGGAGTCACTTTATTTGCTACGCTGGTTTGTTGCGTTTGTCATTTGATTTTATGTGGAGTTTAGGTGGAGATTTCCGTCATTAAAACTTGATCAAGAGAAAGGTTTGTCCTACCTTCAATTAGTTAGTTATTTGGGTTTAACGCCGGGATGGGTAAAAATCTGGTCAGCCAGACTAAAAGCAAGGTCTTCAGACGAGATGTAAATATAGCTTAAAAATGTCAGGCTAAAATGTCGCACAAGTCTTTAAGGCCAGCTTGGAGCATGAAAAATCAACCTAAATAGTGTTCTTATGTGTTTTGTGTTTGTTCCCAAAATAGACACCTTAGCATATGTAGTTTGCTGTGGTATAACTTATTTTGGCCTCGTATACCTCAAAATGCTAATATAATTCATTTTAGAAAGTGAGGTATGCTCTATTTTACCATAAACAATGGCTCATTAAATATGCATAAACTGAAAATGCCCATAATTCTACTTCTAAACATCGTAGAAACACTCGGTAAAGCGTAGAGCAATCGGGAAACCCAGCTCTACATTCCTTTCTTAGGGACCAAAATCATACATAACAAAGATTTTCATTGGTCCGATTTACACAGCGAGTGAGAGAATGCATCGAAACAGCCAATCAGAAGTCTCCTTGTATACTGTCATGGCGGCTTCCAAATTGAACCGCATGGCGCTTGTTTGAAACACGTTGTGTCGAAAGCGGCAGTTCCAAGCGATTTGTGCATACCCCATCGTCTTCATCACCTCAAAACTATGGGGAAAAGAAAGTGTCAGTCTGCCTACAAATGCAGAAAACGTCGATTCACTGGAAATTTATACACTCGGAAGCAAACCAGTGCTGTGTCTGAAGCAAGTAATAGTTGCAGCTTCCGAGGGAGTGATGTGGAACTTCTAGGGATGGTTTCACCTGCTACGTCCAACAAAATAGAAGTAAAACAAGAAACAGGTTCTTCAGCTGACATGATCACCTCCTCTGTAATACGAGACTGACAGAGGGAGGCGAACAGAGGCCAGTTCGCTTTCGTGAGATTCCAGCGTCCCACCGGCGAATCTTCCTCACAGCTGACCGATGACAGGACTACTGGGAAGTGGTCACTACCACACAGGTCGTCGTGAACCTACAAGTCAAAGTCCAGCATGAGAGAAGGATCACACACAGTGAGGCCTAGAACAGAACTAGAGCCTGAACCGGAGTTCGAGTACGTAGGTGAGCCATCGTTAAAGACACATAGGTTAAGTTGAGAAAAAACATCTTCTAACATCTGACTTCTGCCATCATAGTGGTCATTACCCCCAAAGGTGAGCGTGACCATTAAAATCCCCCATGAGAATAAAGGGAGGGGGCAGCTGATCTACTAAGTGAAAAATATCAGTACTACAGACCCGCAGGGATGGTGACAGGTAAACACTGCATATGGTTATTGTCTTTTTCAAGGTAACCCGAGCTGCGACAGCCTGAAGACAGGTGTCGATGCTAACGGGGCTACATAAAATTTGGCTACTAATGAAAAGAGCCACTGCACCCGAGCGCCTCTCTGAATTAGAGCCTTTGTGTATAGCGTGAAAACCAGTAAAGGACACAGGGTCAGAAGTCTTCAGGTATGTTTCCTGAAGAGATATTACTGAGGGGTTATAGAACTGGACTAAAAGACGTAATTTCTCAAAGTTAGCTTGAAAACCACGACAATTCCACTGAAGCAGAGAGTACATGACTATGTATTATGTAGGGGTGAAGAGTTTTTCCCCCCTTTATCCTTTGATTTGGAAGGAGGTGAAGAAACAGAGGGGGGGGGGGGGGGGGGCCGGCTCCCGGGCCTCCTCTGGTTCTTCGGAGATGAAGAGGGTGGATCTGCCACCGCATCAGCAACGACAACTTCCACTCCCTCCATCCGCTCCTCCAATGCAGCATATTTGTTTTGAAGGGGGACATCAGTGTTCTCCTTCTGGGCCCGTGCGCACAGCGGTCCCATAGATTTCTTAGACTTCTGGTCCTGGGCAGCGTTCCTGCCGCTAGAGTTAACGGCCTTAGAAGGCTGACCAGAGCCTGAAGCCTTTGGATTAGACAGACTAACAGGTTTGCGTGGGGGCTGAGGCTTAGGGGCAACAGAAGGCTGCACTACCGGACTGGCAGTGTCCGCCTTCTGCGTTCCCTGGCTCATCGTCACCACCGGAGAAGGGTTACTCTCCAGGGGCGAGAGGAGCCGAGGCTCCGCCCCCAACCAAGAAGTTGGGGTTTGACATGCGAAGTCTTTGGTGGGGCGCTTGCCTGCCACCGCTGCACTGAATGTATACACAGATGTGTTAGAGGATGGGGCAGCCGCAGCTGCACCAGGGCCTTCAACCAGCTTTTTGGCGTCCAAAAAGGACAGCCCCTTCTCCACACGCACTTGCTGAATCCTGCACTCGGATATCCAACGAGGGCATTTCTTGTCCGAAGCCATATGCGCCCCCTGGCAATTCACACACAGGGGGGGTGACTGTGCAGGACTTAGCAGAGTGTCCGGGCTTAGTGCAACGGGCGCATGAAGCCTCTGCCTGGCGGCATGTCTTCTGTCCATGGCCATACTTTTGGCACTTAAAGCACCAAAGGGGGAGAGGGACATACTTTTTTACTTTCAATGAGTAGTAACCTCCCCAGATTGTAGTAGGAGGGGTTGGGTGCCAAACGTCAGGATGATCTCCACACCACCTCGCTTGGAAGCGAAGCGCCTGACGTAAGTCACCCCCTGAGACTTAAGCATCCGTACAAGTTCATCTTCTGACAGTTCTGCCAAAGCTTGATCTTTGATTACGCCTCTTGACGAATTCATAGTTTTGCGAGGTGTCACCTCCACTGGAGTGTCTCCAATGGAAGAGAGCCTCAGCAGCCCGTCGGAGTGTGCCTGGGTACGGCACTCCACCAGCAAGTCACCAGACCTGAGGCGCTGGGCCTCAGGCCTGCCAAAACGGTTCTTGAGGGTCTCCACCACCAGAAATGGATTCAGCTTGGAAACAGGTTTGTCTGTCATCTTGCTATGAACAATGAGGAAGCGAGGCCATACAGCTGACGCCTGAGGCGTCGCCTCCTCACAGTCCGAGTCACTGTCATGTTCAATGTCGGTGGCGATGTGCCGCTTCTGTGCAAGTTGTTTTTGTTTCTTTGTTTTTTCCATATTATAATAGTAGAGATATTCATCCCCCGGTGGTCCCCGCCCGCCACCGAGCCCAACAAGGGAAAGTGCAACTGTCGGCGGGTCTCCAGCCGACGCACAATGGAGACTGCCCGAAAGATATACTCAAGGGGGTAAGCCCGATTGAACCGTCTGAGCCACCGCCTTCTATCACACTGTTGAATGCAGGGGAATACTGGCATAAAGCACCTAATCAGCAGCTGAGGCTATAGCATGGCGATCCGTATATCAACCCGCATGTCAACAGTGGGATAGGGCTCAACGTGACAAGAGCCGATTGTCTAGGCCGGTACGACTAGCCTCCCGTTTAGGTAGAAGTCAAGGCCAAAATGGAGTGTTTCAGCCACCAGGATCCTCTTCTCCCCCGACACGGGTCTCCAAGCACGGCAAACATTTGGGATCCAAAGGACCAAAAGCTCACGTGTATTTTTAAGGACCAATCCAACATGGTAAGACCTGGGTTAGCACAGCTCCTCAAAAACCGGACCAGTGAAAAAGACTGAACAACATATCTGCTGACATCAAGTCCTAAGCCTGGACAAAGATGGCACCCCTCTGCTAGCCCACTCAGTGACTGAGGAGACTACCCACCCACGCCACGTGGAGGCCGGTGCCGAGTGGGCGAACGATTTTCATAGCCATGCCATTCAAATCACTGCTGTATTGTAGATTTTGTTAGTTTGTCATATGCGCATGTATACATGTACTGTGATTCTTTTACTTTTCTTCGTTATTTTGGGGCACGTTCATTGTTTACTGTAACTGAGACTCTACTAGAAACTATCTTCTTATGTCCCATGCTGTATGTCATTGATATCTGTTGTGATGTGACTGCTGTGAGATTGCCTTTGTTGCCCGCTCAGCGCTAAACAGGAGTAACTAACTACTGCTGTGATGTGAACGTGCCCCTTATGCCCAAACCTTGTGTAGACTATTATGTGCATTTATACCAACTATTGACTGGACTTACTGATTCATATGGCTGCTTCAACAATACGATATTGACATGCTGTAAATAAATCTAAATAGAAATGAAAGAATGTTTTTTTTCAGTTTGAAGTGTGGGATAAACAATTTTTCCTCCCATGACCCTTGAACTTTTTGAGTACTGGTAGTAAACCAAACTAGTATGCATAGAAAGGTCTTATCATCCGCTACTTTTCTGCCAAATTTGGTTGAAAAGGTTTGCAAAATTGCTGATAAAAACAAACATTCTACAAAAAACAAACATGTCTATATCATTTGCTAATCTCTTATGACCTTTCCAAGACGTTATCCAAGTTAGCATGCATAGGAAGGTCTTACTATCAGGTATTATCTGTACCAGATTTGGGATGGAAGTTGTAAATAGTATTTAAGAAAAAAAAATGTTGGTCAGAAAATAGCTATTTGTGACCTATTTCCTGATCTCTTGGCTGCATGTACCTGGGGCTATAGTTTATATTATTTTTCTCAGTATGGCAACCTCATATTGCATTCTTTATCTCCAGCAAAAGTGTCCACTGACCTGTGTGGAAGTGAGCTTGTACAGCAGGTTAATTGTCCTCAAGTTGTTTTTCATATTTAGTCGTGCCAGATATCAGTGTACTGATATCTGAAATATATGCACCATCAAATGCATGGAAGACTGAAAATTCACCGCCTGGATGAGCCTGTACAGCAGATTGTCGTCCTTGCAGTCGCTTGTCTGTCAGACAATAAGTATACTAAATACACCCTAGGCATCACCAAATGCATGGAAGGCAGATAAGCCACCACTGACCTGTGTTGAAGTGAGCCTGTACAGCAGGTTATCCTCCAATTCCTTCATCTTTTTTTTATTGGCCGTCACCTCCTCCATCAGTTGAACTCGTTCAGATTCCAGTTCCTGTAGATGATAGTACACACTGTTTCAGTAAGCTTTCGTCTAATTCCTGTACCCGGACAGGACCTCAGTGTTTTGGTGGGCTCAAAGACTGAGGCCTATCAGTAAGAATACAGGGTGCATAAACCTAACAGATGAAGTGCTGGTGGCGCACAAGATATTTTGGACCCTCACACTCATAGAATGATTTGGTTCATTGTAGATCTGATAAAACACGCTGTGAGTTGAACGTTCACTTGCTTGGACCAAACAAAACAAGATAGGCAAAGCCCTTATGGCTCACGATTATGACCCATCCACACAAGTCTGAAAATAAGTAAAGGGATGGCTTTTGCACCAACAAAATCCATGTTTCTCAAAATTAATCAGTTTTCACACATCTGTCAAACCCTCGTGACACTTGACCTTTGCGATGAGTCGACTAAATTAGTATACATAGAAAGCTCTTATCATCAGCTACCTTTGTGCCAAATTTGATTAAAAAGTTAGCAAAAATTGTGATAATAACTACAGTTCTATCAAAAATTGGTATTTTACACACATTTGTTGACCTCTTGTGACCCTTGACCTTTCTGAAGGGGCCATCCAAACAAGTATGTATAGATAGGTCTTACCATCAGGTATCTCTGTACCAAGTTTGGGTTTGAAGTTGTGAACAGCATTTGAGAAAAAACATCTTTTGTCAAATTATGGCTGTTTTTTTACCTATTTCATGAGCTCTTGTGATCCTTGACCTTTTCGAGGGGTCATCCAAATTAGTATGGATATATAGGTCTACCATCAGGTATCTCTGTAGCATATTTAGGTTTGAAGTTGTGAATACTATTTGAGAAAACAAAACATCTTTTGTCAAAATATGGCTATTGTTCACCTATTCCCTGAGCTCTTATGACCTTAGACCTTTCCAAGATTTATTTATTTATTGGGATTTAACGCCGAGCAGGCGACTAAGGCCATCTCACGGCGGGATGGGTAAAAATCTGTTCAGCCAGAATAAAAGCAAGGTCGTAAGACAAGATGGAAATATATCTTAAAAATATGACAGGCTAAAATGTCACACAAGTCGTTAAAAGAAACGTCTATAGACTCTCAACAAGGGCAAAATAAAGAAATTCACATAGTCGAGGAATGCTCAGATTTTGTTAAAAATATTACATTCTCTCAAGAAATTGAAGATTTTGTCCAGGGGAACATCCCGGAACAAAACCTTCAAGGAGTCTGCTGTGAAGTGTTTATATCTCGTGTCAATGAGATCGGCACAATACAGCAAAAAGTGTCGAACAGAAAACTGCTCGTCACAGGCAGAACACCATGGACGCTCATCCTGTTTAAGTAAGTAAGAGCGCGTAACATACGTGTGCCCGATGTGGAGCCGAATAAGGACAGTCTCCTCACGGCGGCTGCCGCAGCGGTAAGGTAGACTGTCGGACACCATAGGAACGGCTTCATGCAGCTTGTTCCCTTCCTCTTTGTCCCACTCGGACTGCCACTCGCGGGATATGTAAGCACGAATCACAGGTTTAAAATCACTATGAACAGTCTGTGTGTCAGGGACAGGGTCAATGCGGGCACTGTTGGCAGCAGAATCTGCGATTCTGTTGCCTTCGATGCCCACATGCCCCGGGACCCAAATAAAAATGATGTCATAATATTCCTTCATCAAGTTCGCGTAGAGCTCTCTAATCTGCACCAGCAGTGGGTGGTCTGTTCCCGCGCCCTGGAGGGCCTGCAGGGCAGAAAAAGAGTCAGACAAAATCAGGAAGTTCCTTTCCCGAGACTGATAGGCATGCTTGAGTGCCAGCAGAAGTGCCTGCAGTTCGGCACTAAATACAGAGGAATGGTCAGGGAGGCGGAGCTTAAATGGGCGTCTAGGATGGCGAGAAGACACTGCAACCGCAGCCACTCTCCCATCCTCAGACTTGGACCCATCCGTATAAAGACGACAATAGCCAGGAAATGTTGATAGAAGTTCATTGAGGCTCTGTTGGTATATGGCTGGCGGAGTACAATCCTTCTTGTGGGAGGTCAAGTCCAGCAATATATCAGGAACTGGTCATAGATAGGGTGGAGTGATGTGTTGCAGAGATTTCGAAACTCTGTCAGGTCCACTCCCGGCCGCCTGCAGATGAGGTCGGACACGGAAGGAAAGTGGACGGACAGCTCCCGGATGGACATCGTAAATCTCTGCAAACGACGGATTAAAAACACAGTCATAGGCAGGATTGTCTGGATGAGCCTTCAGCTTCAGAACGTAGCTGAGCATGAGGCGGATGCGGCGGAGCCTGAGAGAAGGCTCTCCTGCCTCAGCATACAGACTAGGAACTGGAGATGTCCTGAAGGCTCCCCCACATATTCGCAGACCTTGATGTTGAATTGTGTTCAGACGCTGTATAACAGACTGGGAAGCGGAGCCATATACCACAGAGCCATAATCCAGTTTGGACCGAACAAGGGCCCGGTACTGTCGAAGTAAGACAATGCGGTCTGCACCCCAGTCAGTACGACCAACGACACGAAGAACGTCGAGGGCCTTCAGACAAGAGGTTTGAAGGTAATTAACATGGTTGCAGAAGGTCAATCTTTTGTCAAAGATGACCCCCAAAAACTTTGCCTCCTCGGCCACCGTAATTGGCACTCCAGCAATGCTCAGGCTAGGTTCTGGAAAAAAATTCGTCTGGTTAGTAAAATGCACACAGACTGTCTTGGAGGGGCGAGAACCTGAATCAGTTGAGAGACACCCACCCCTGGATGCGATCAACGCACAGCTGCAAGCGCCGCTCAAGGGACGCAAGTCCTCGACCCCGTGCACACAAAGCAAAGTCGTCCACAAACAAAGAGCATTTAGAATCATCCTTTACGACCTTTACAATGTTATTTATTTTAATGCTAAATAAAACAGGAGAGAGAATGCTGCCCTGCGGGACACCCATCTCCTGTTCAAAGGAGTCGGAGAGGGTGGAGCCCACACGGACATGAAACGAACGGTTAGACAAAAAATTGTTAATAAAAATGGGCAGGTGCCCTTTAAAACCCATGTCCGACAAATCAGACATTATACCATACTTCCAGGTAGTGTCGTATGCCTTCTCAAGATCAAAGAAAATTGCATAGACATGCTGCTTGTTGACAAAAGCATCAGGATGACGGCCTTTACAATGTTATTTATTTTAATGCTAAATAAAACAGGAGATACAATGCTGCCCTGCGGGACACCCATCTCCTGTTCAAAGGAATCGGAGAGGGTGGAGCTCACACGGACATGGAACGACCTGTTATACAAAAAATTGTGAATAAAAACGGGCAGGTGACCTTTAAAACCCATGTCCGACAAATCAGACATTATACTTTTTCTCCTTTTTAATTTTTATTTTTTATGTGCTGTAAAGCGCTCCGAGCTTGCTGTTCGTGGGGAAGGGCGCTATATAAAAACTATGTATTATTATTATTATTATTATTATACCATACTTCCAGGTAGTATCATATGCCTTAAGCCCGATTAAACCGTCTGAGCCTCCGCCTTCTATCACACGGTTGAATGCAGGAGAATACAGGCGTAGAGCACCTAATCAGCAGCAGAGGCTATAGCATGGTGCTCCGTATATGATGATGATGATAATGATAGAACTTTATTGTCATATGTAACAATACATTAGGAAATCGTTGCGGTGCCGCGCAACATTAAAGGAAGAACATTAAACACATTAAAATATAATTAAGCTACTCACGTGCACACACACACGCACACACACACACACACACACACACACACACACACACACACAGACACACACACCGTATGCCTTAGTAACTATTGTGGTCTAAACATAAAGGCAATAAACACTTTTTCACATTAACACAAATTACATAGGACATATTGTAATATAAAACTGAACTGAACACGTCACTTGCATCATAGACACAGCAGTGCAGTTAGCCCTATTTCCAGGCCCGTACACATTAGTTTGGCCAGCCACCTGCTGCTGTGGTATGCAGTCACTTCCCGCTGTCAGCAGGCTATATAGGTCACTGTCGGCATCAACTATACCTTCTATAATCTATGTTGCGGGACTGATGATGTGTGTGTTGTGCCTGTGCGTAATGTTCTCTAACTCTGCTTCCTCGGTTATCTACATACCATGAGGGATGTTTGACAGCAGATACACTTAGTAGTAGGATGTTGGAAGAGCATTCTCTTCTAGTATCCTAAACAGTCTTTCCAGTCAGTATGACTAGACGCGCGCTAATGCCGATTAATTGCCACCGATGGCTTATCTTGTACTCGAGTCAGTTTCACCCGACGGGCCGCTCCGTAACTAAAAGTGTGTTCTGCACAGGGAAATACTGGCGTAAAGCACCTAATCAGCAGCAGAGTCTATGGCATGGTGCTCCGTATATCAACCCGCATGTCAACAGTGGGATAGGGCTCAACGTGACAAGAGCCGATTGACTAGCCGCTACGACTAGCCTCCCGTTTAGGTAGAAGTCAAGGCCAAAGTGGAGTGTTGGCACCAGTGAGCCGCAACCCAAAGGGAACCTCAGCCACCAGGATCCTCTTCTCCCCCGACACGGGTCTCCAAGCACGGCAAACACTTGGGATCCAAAGGACCAAAAGCTCACGTGTATTTTTAAGGACCAATCCAACATGGTACGACCTGGGTTAGCACAGCTCCTTAAAAACCGGACCATCGAGAAGACTGAACAACATATCTGCTGACATCAAGTCCTAATCCTGGACAAACATGGCACCCCTCTGCTAGTCCACTTAGTCAGTGGCTGAGGAGACTACCCACCCACGCCACTTCACACACAAAAATTGTACCTGTTATCGCCCTTGACTACCTTGGAGGACACAGGAATTCGTAAGTGGTGAAAATAAGCAAAACTGGACACACTCTGAGATGCATATTTCCTAGGAGATGTGTGTGGACTGCTTATGGTGTTATTAACTGACTCAAAAGACATTTGACTCACACTATAGAAACTGAAATTCTGGTGCACATCATTTTCTCAATAAATAATGTAAATAAATAATATTGTCTTCAATATGAATTATTTTCAAACCATTTTCTGTGCTCCAGTGATGGAGACATTTTTGTAGAAGTGTTTTTCGAAAGCTATTTTTCGATGTGTGGAAACCAGTCCTCGTACACGGCCCGGATAAGGTGCAAAACATTTTTTTGTGCATAGCACTGAAAATTTCAAGCATACAAGTTACACGTTTATTCCAGTGAGTAAATTAAAATCATGAGCAAAGTAAACATGCATACATATATACGATAAAATAAGTTTAAAAGTATTATTTTTAATCAGGTAAGCATACTCGCGTTGCTAGTTTCAAACTGGTGGTCAGCGAGATGCCTTCGAAAGAAGTCAATCAAACGCGCACGGTTGATGCAGCTTTACTTTGCTCCTGAAGTGAAACAGAGATTATTTTCGATCTGAACATTAAAATACATCTTATCAACGTCAAATACGTTATTTTTCCTGGTCTTGAAAACAGCCTTTTCCATAGAACTCGGTCTTTTGTGGGAGGAAAGCATATCGAAAGTAAACTCCCTTTGTGCATGTTGTGCAATGTGTCTGCCGACCATCTTCAACATCTTCAACATTCTGAAGACTTTTTGTCCGGATACAACATGCATGTTGTTCGTCAGGTTTTTCAGCCTAACGGCTCTAAGTGCAGGTCTGCTCTCTTTTTTTTTAATTAGTGGAGATGGGATTTTTAACTGGTCAAGCACACTCGTATCCGACTGGTCTTAAGCACAAGCCAAGCAGAGTGAAATTCATATCCGAACCATTTCCATCTAAATCACCATGTTCAGCTAAACACCTAAATATAAAGTTTAGTTTTTGCAACCCATTCAACCAATCCGCACTCAAGTACTGACAAGGACTCTTATGATCAAGCTTTATCGGGACTGCATGAGAGACAATACAAATAGTAGCCCTCTCTATTATATTACATGTTTTATTTATTTATTTATTATTGATTCATTTATGTATTCACTTACATATTTATTATTATTTATCCTTTAAATTATGGATGGAAGGAATTCCTTGATGCACATGATCACTATAGTGATATGGTAGTGGCCACCAAGGAGAGGAAATGTGTTTTCAATATGCATACATCTGTGTATGTTCATAATCTATCCTTTACTTAAGATACATATTTATAGGTCCCAGGTATCTCCAACTTATTTTATTTATTAATTTATTATTTTATTTATTTTTTATTTGTTTGTTTGTTTGTTTGTGATGTATGTTTGCACATACACATCAGCATAAAATGATTGATTGTACATTGCTTAACGTCCCGACAGCAACAAGACTTTCTCAGGACGTGCCTAACCTAACTAAATATTGAATGTATGTCGCCAGCCGGTCTAATACACTAAATAAACCTAACCAGACCATTTAGCAACACACATCCAATATCAAGAGCTACAGGCAGTGCAGACAGTAGGGAGAGTTTTAAAAAGGAAAATACAGGTGAATGTACCAAGGGTAGACAGAAACACATGCCCCAGAATAGAGCGGAAAACCCACCCTGTGGGGCTGACCAGGGTGACCCTGGGAACTAAAAAGAAGTTAACCCCACCCAAGTCCCCCAGAACAGGCCCGGGTGGGGGACATCAGCATACAAGATGAGAACATACATGTACACATATATGGTAATATATGATGTGAACATAACATGTACACATATATGGTAATAGGTGCATACCACCTGCTCCCCACCCCACATACAAAACCACAGAACACCCATTAAAAGACATGCACATCTGTGCATGTCCATAATATCCTTTACTAGGTATTCATATGTCCTAGTTATTTAAATTTATTATTTATTTGTATTTGTTTGAAAAGTAGGTTTTGTACATATGCTGATGTTCTCATACACATACATGGTAATACTCCCCACTCCCAGCCCCACTCCACAACCAGAGAACACCCACCAAAAGACACTTACATCTGTGCATGTTCATAATCTATCCTTTACTTAGCATTCATATGTCCCAGGTATTTTGACTTACTTTATCTTTTTTATTTAACCGCCATGACATGGCATTAGTCGCCTGCTCGACATTAAACCCAAATAACTATTTATTTACTTTGTTTGTTTGTAATGCAGGTTTTGTACATACACATCAGCATACAAGAAAATATACACATATATAGATGGTAATAGGTGCCATACTGCCTGCTCCCAACCTCTACCTAAATACACACATAAAACCGCAGAACACCTACCAAAGGACATGCACATCTGTGTATGTTCATAATTTTTAATCTATCCTATCTAAGCTGAGAACGAAGACAGGATATACGGAGTTGGCTTCGCCATCCGCACTGCGCTCATCCGACAGCTGCCTTCTCTACCCACGGGCATCAGCGAACGATTGATGAAGCTCCGTTTACCCATCTCTCACACGCGACATGTCACTATCATCAATGCCTATGCCCGACACTAACCAATGCCGATGACGACAAGGAGGCGTTCTATGAGAGCCTCGACTCCCTCCTGAAATCCACTCCTGCAAGTGACAAACTCATCTTGCTTGGTGACTTCAATGCTCGAGTTGGGCGCGAATGTGAATGCTGGGAAGGAGTGATGGGCCCACACGAGCTGGGCAAGATGAACAGCAATGGCCTGCTGCTGCTGACATTGTGCGCTGAGAATGGACTCGCCATCATCAACACCCTCTTCAGGCTGGCTAGTAAGTACAAGACAATATGGATGCATCCCAGGTCCAAGCAGTGGCATCTCATAGACTATGTCATTGTCCGCCAGCGGGATACTCGTGATGTCAGAATCACCAGAGCCATGAGAGGAGCCGAGTGCTGAACCGACCATCGGCTGGTGCGGTCTGTCCTCAACCTGCACATTGCACCAGCACACAGTTAGAGGCCGAAGCTCACCCGACCTTCATTCAATCTGGCCACGCTGAAGTGCCCGGACGTCAAGGATAACTTCCAGTCCCACCTTGATGACCTGCTAACTGCCCATGGACTGTTGACTGGCAACCCAACTGAAATGTGGAACCAGTTCAAGGGGATGGTGACGGAGTCTGCCAAAGACGTGATTGGACCGAAGCAGAGAGTACACCAGGATTGGTTTGATTAGAACAATGAAGAGATCAACAAGCTACTGGGGCAATAGCGCAGTGCCTTCATCGAGTGGCAGAATGACATCAACTCCTTGTCCAAGAAAGACCGCTTCAAACACCTCCAGAGAAAATCCCAGAGAGAGCTCCGCAACATGCAGGACACCTGGTGGGACGGCAAAGCAAAAGAACTTGAACACTTCGCTGAATCCAGCAACTCCAAGGAGTTTTTCAGCGCTATGAAAGCTGTCTACGGCACTGCCAGACCCAGCACAACCCCTCTCTTTTCCGCCGACGGCTTCACCTTGCTAAAGGACAAAGGCAGCATCACTGAGCGCTGGAGAGAACACTTCTCAAATCTGCTGAACCTGCCTTCCACTGTCGATCCCACGGCCCTGGACATGATTCCCCAGAAGCCGACACTGAATGACCTTGACCTCCCGCCAACCCTGGACGAGGTCAAGAAAGCGATCAACCAGACTAGCTCCGGCAAGGCTGCAGGCATGGACGGCATCCCCGCAGAGCTCTTCAAGGCAGAGACCTGAGACCCTTGATGCCTTCCTCAACATTCTGACATGCATCTGGGCAGAGGAAGACATGCCACAGAAATTTAGAGATGCTACAATCGTCTCCCTGTTCAGGAACAAGGGCAGCAAAACAGACTGTGCCAATTACCGAGGGATCTCACTCTTGTCCATTGCTGGCAAGATCCTTACGAGAGTCATCCTCAACCGCCTGATCAGCTCTGTATCTGAGGAAGCACTCCCAGAGGCTCAATGCGGCTTCAGACCCGGCCGCAGCACAGTCGAAATGGTTTTCTCTGTGAGAGAGGTCCAGGAGAAATGCATTGAGCAGCACATGGACCTCTACGCTGTCTTCATAGATCTGACCAAAGCATTTGACACCGTAAACAGAGAAGCGCTTTGGGTCATCCTCGCAAAGCTCGGCTGCCCCAGGAAGTTCACCAACATCATCCGCCTCTTCCATGATGGAATGGTAGGAGTTGTCCAGTCAAACGGCGACACATCCGCACCCTTCGACATTTCCAACGGTGTGAAACAAGGTTGTGTTCTTGCCCCCGTGATGTTCAACCTGTTCTTCACGTGTGTCCTGACCCATGCAGTATGCGCCCTTGAGAAGGGAATGTACGTGAAGTACAGACTAGACGGCTCTCTCTTCGACCTCCGTCGACTGAACGCCAGGACCAAGACCATCAAGAGACTGATTTTGAGGCGCTGTTTGCCGATGACTGTGCGTCAACAGGTTCTCAGAAGCCTTTCGACGGTTTGGCCTCACCATCAGTCTCAGCAAGACGGAGGTCCTGCACCAACTGGCCCCAGACACAAGAGCCCCCCCACCCAAAGTGTACATCGAAGGCACCGAGCATAAGACTGTCGACCAGTTCAGGTAACTTGGGAGCATCATCTCTTCTGACGGTACTATCGACAAGGAAATCGCAGCTCGCATCAGCAAAGCCAGCCGAGCCTGGGTCGCCTGCGCACTCGTGTGTTAAATAACAACAACGTCAAGCTTTCCACCAAGATCAAAGTCTACAAGGCAGTAGTTCTCACCAGCCTCCTCTACGGCTGTGAGTCATGCATAGAAAGCACCTCAAGCAGCTTGAACATTTCCACATGAGATCCCTGCGCTAACTCATGGGCATCAAATGGCAAGACAAGGTGACAAACCTGTCAGTCCTGGACAATGCTGGCTTAGTGAGTGTTGAAGCCTTGATCTTAAAGACACAACTCCACTGGACAGGTCATGTCATACGCATGGATGATTCTCGCATGCCACGCCAACTCCTGTATGGTGCACTCTCAAAAGGCCACAGGAAGCAAGGACGGCCAAAGAAACGCTTCAAAGACTGCATAGGAGACAGCCTCAAGCACTCCCGGTAAAGGAACTTGAAGCACAAGCACAAGACAGATCCGGCTGGCGTGCCGCCACCAGGAAAGCCTGCCTGCTCTCTGAACACAATCGGCGCGAACGGATCACCAGTGCCAGAGCTCGCAGAAAGACAGCGTCGACTCTCCCCACAGCTACGTTCCAGTGCCCCCCATTGCCCTCGCAGTTGTGGCTCCAGGATTGGCTTGGCCAGCCACACCCGCACCCACAAATAGAAGTCATGCACAATGACGACATCATCGGTTTCGATGGTTTACCCATTAGGTGCCACACTGCCTGCTCCCAACCCCTACCTAAATACACACATAAAACCGCAGAACACCTACCAAAGGACATGCACATCTGTGTATGTTCATAATTTTTAATCTATCCTTTACCTAGCATGCATATGTCCCAGCTACCTTAGACTTACTTTATTTTATTTATTTAAATTATTTATTTATTTATTTTGTTTGTTTGTAATTAAGTTTTGGTACATACACATCAGCATACAGATCAAGAAGATACACCATGGTGCCCCTGTGCATGTGCCCACCAGTACTATTCTGTCAGATCTGTCACACCCAGCCAATCATCTCTTCGAGCTTCTGCCCTCTGGTCGGCGGTTTCGTGCCTTTAAAGCCAGAACCTCTCGATTCAGATGCAATTTTGTTTTCCAGTAGCTGTCCTCAGTACATCACCATGCATGGAACAACGTGATTCCATGATTTGTGACATATGACCGATTTGTGTTTAATATTTTGTTTATCCAGTATTGTTGCTGCGGACACAGCTTCGCTGGGCGGGGCACGTCTCCAGGATGGAGGATCATCGCCTACCCAAGATCACTCTGTTCGGCGAGCTTGCTACTGGACACCGTGACAGAGGGGCACCAAAGAAGAGATACAAAGACGGTCTCAAGAAGTCACTTAGTGCTTGCCAAATCGACCACCGCCAGTGGTCTTCGCTTGCTGCGGACCGTGACACCTGGCGCTCCACCATCTACAAGGCAGCCGTCTCCTTTGAGGACTCTCGCATAGCTAACCTTAAGGACAAACGGCTCAGGAGAAAAAACCGAGTTGCCGTAACTCAGAACCCTGACCAGACCTTCCCCTGCAGCCACTGCGGTCGAACCTGCCTGTCCCGGATTGGCCTCCGCAGCCACGAAAATGCCTGCAGACGACGTGGGCAAGCCCTATAGAATCTTCGTTCGCGAAGTCAAGCCAAGAGATCCAGTATATAGGATGATCGCCAACTGAGTGTGTGACATGATGAATGCCCAACAAGTGAGGATGTATTTTACTGTCGCAATGCCACACAAAAATCCTTGTAACGTTTTACTTGGTGAAAAAAAGTCTAATGTCTTATACACGTACATGGTAATAGGTGCCGTACCTCTCGCTCCCAACCCCAATCCAGTTACACACACAAAACCGCAGAATACCCACCAAAATAATGTACATCTGTGCATGATCATAATCTATACTTTACTTAGCATTCATATGTCCCAGGTATCTTTGGCTTACTTTATCTTATTTATTTAACTACCGTGAGATGGCCGTAGTCGCCCGCGCGGCCGTTAAACCCAAATAAATATTTATTTAAATTATTAATTTATGTTTGTAATGTAGGTTTTGTACATACACATACACGGTAATAGGTGCCATACCGCCCCACTTTCAACCCCACCCCACATACACACACAAAACCACAGAACACCCACAAAAGACATGCACAATTGTATACTGATGATGGGCATTAGTGGACTGTAAAACCTATATATAGAGACTTCAGGTTAAGAAAGGGGCTTGTATTGACTACCTGCATTTTAGCTGCCCACCTACAAATTTCATGTGTACAGTGAACCACACTGCACATGCAGCCATCAGTTCTGTGAAAAGTACTGTTGGCCTCATGCACAGGGGCACCAAAACTTAGAGATAAGGCCACACCTGATAACAATAACAGTACTAATAATAATATGCATACTCAGCCACTAGTTCTGTAAACAGCACCTTTGTAAACAGTACCACTGGCCAAATGCACACATACATCATGGATGATGCTACCACTGATCACTTCAAACAATAGGCTGCCCAGTTTACATTGATATCATAAGTGATACCGTGAACTAGCCTGCACATGCAGTCATCAGTTCTGTAAATAGTACTGGTGGCCACATGCACAGCGGCACCAAACTTAAAAGGTGAGGCCAAAACTGCCACCTCAAACAAAACGCTACCTACACACACATATCAATGATACAGTCAACCTGCATGTGCGTTAGGCGGAACAGGCTTAAAGTATGGGACTGTAAATCTTACAGCGAAATGTCAAAACCAGTAAGAAGATAATGTAACAGCAACAAGTTCATGTATTTTGTAAACCACTCAAAACATCGATAGTATGTGTACATTATAAAGTATGTCCCACCACCCCCTTACCTAGCTGTTCATCATAAAAAATATATATCTCATTTATTTTATCACTTGACTGATTTATTAAATCATCTCTGTGTCACCTTTCACCGTTTTCTTTCTCGTTTTAATCCAAATATATATGTCAGTGCTAATGTCAGCTGCTAAGAATCCTTGCAAATGTCTATACGCAGACAAACAGTAAATAACACAGCAGCAAAATAAATTCCTCTTTTGTGCAGTAGGCTACTGCTAGCAAGATAGGGTTTAATTTTAAACAAAGCATTGCATGAACTTCCAAGCGTGTTCACATTGTGCTGTGTATTTTTGTTCAGTGTGAAGTGTACAGTACCATCAGTGATCACTGAGACTGCATAATTGGCACTGGCAGTGATCGCACATCACAACATAGCTTGTCAGTGCAACTGATTAAAATAAATGTTACTGTATAAAATAATTAATCAAGTTCCGAAACTTTGCTCAGCCATGACAGTTAAAACCAAGTGGTGTGGCACTCTTTTTTTTTTTTTACAGCATGCAGCATGTTGCACTCCGGACATAGGTTTCGAAGATAGCGTTTGTGTTGTGGGTTGCGTTTTGTTTTGGTGCTGTGGTGTCGAAATGAAACGGGCAAAGCGATGATAAAGTGAATGGAAATAAACGTGACAAACCTTTATGAAGACGTACAAATGCACACAGCAACTTTACACGTTTGCTTCTTTTTTCTTTCTTTTTTTGTTGTTGAAACAAACAAGCTTATGTAGAACAAATAAAAAAGAACCCGTCGGCACACCGAAATTCACAGCAACGAAACCGAGTGTAGGTTGTATCATGTTTTGATCACGTGATTAGGTATACCTTATTGTTGAGTAACGACATTTGAGTTCAAGGCAAGCTTATTCGTAATTGTTTCTTCTCTTAATATATCTAAGTGTGAAAATATTACTTAAAAAATAAATGAAATCCTTTTAAGTGACATATAGTGCATACTACCACTGAATACAGGAACAATGAGACCCGTGTAAACTACTGATCCCTATTGAACAAGTTGAAGAGGTACAACGCTGGATTACGAACTCATTCAGTATCTCACTTTCATCCTCCACCCCACCCAACCCCACCCCCTCGCCCCGCCTGATCCGAACGGGAATGAAACACACAAACACAAACGGCACAATGGCACACACAAACACAGACGGCAGACGCACGGCGCTTCCTACCGGTTATACTTTCTGTGGGCTGGCGTAGCCACAGCCATTTTACAGAATAAGGTGGAATGGCCCACGCTCACAAAGCCTCTTCTGTAAGAGCTTGCATGTATATTCCACCTTTTCCACAATACGTTCGCAAATATCATACAAAAAGAATTGAAGGAGAACACCAGCGCCAGCTCATACACATGTGAAACACTGAAGTGCTGGTGATTTGCGTCAATAAGAAACATTGTATAAAACACTTACGCGTTTGGTGCTTTTACGTCACCGTTTGATTCTTCTGATAAAATCAAGGAGTATTACTTTTGACATTCCCCCCCCCCCCCCCCTCCCGCAGTGAACTTTTATTTTCGAAAAGTTTGAAGAGGTACAAAGCTAACGAACTCATCCAATGTCTTTCTACAAATTAGCCATATCCAAAATTTCAAGTGCATATAATCAAAATTGCGGACTCAAATCTGGTCAACCGACTTTCTATAAACGGTCTTTTATGTCTTCAATGAGACATCCAATTACACTATGCTCGGAGGCTCTCTCAGCCACTCACTTAATAAAGTATTTTGCCAAGTTTCAAGTTTGTGCGTACAGTAATATCGGAGATTCTCGTGCCGGTTTACACACAAACACACACACACACACACACACACACACACACACACACACACACACACACACACACACACACACACACACACGCACACACACACACGCACGCACGCACGCACGCACACACACACACACACACACACACACACACACACACACACACACACACACACACACACACACACACACACACACAAAAGGCGCTTTGACGCCAAAAAGACGTTCTCTAGCAAGGTTTGCGTAGCTAAACGTGACGCCAAATCGACGTTCAACAGCAAGGTTAGAGTGGCTGGACGAGACGTCATTTTTATCTTGTTACTTCTTTGCCAGACCTGTTATGTCCTTTGCATTCTACGGAACGCCCTCCGACCAGCCCAGTCCTAAAGTCTAACGTATTTTCAATACGGTAGACAAAAACGGCACGTTGAAAAATTCACCTTTATATTGCCTTATGGTTTATATCTTTAAAAAAAAAGTAGGGGATATTGAGATTTCAACTTGCAATAAAGCCCACTAAAATGACTATTTGAGAGCGGTCACACACATAAGTAACTACAGGAAGGTCTTTATCATCAGGTATCTCTTGCCAAGTTTCGCTTTAAAGCTAACAAGATGGGATGAACCATAACCCACAAAGTCCCTTCTATTTGAGAGCTGTATTTGCTGTCAAGGATGTCTACCTTTTGTCCTTGACTTGATTCTGATGTTGAAATTTCTCCTTTTGAAAAAGCCTCGCAGATGTGCCAATGAGCCATAGTGAACTCTATACAGGAACAATGAGACCCGTGTAAACTACTGATCCCCTGTGAACATGGCTGTGACGGTCCTGATTTCGTCTGCAGCCATACTGGAAACAAAATGTGCTACAGAAAAATGTCTCCATCCTCCGGCGGTTTAAAACGAATGCGCACTGCTTTTATTCATATTAGACTTCATTTTGATATACCCAAACCTTTGTTACTCTCTAGAAAATCACTATTTGGTAAACGGCTGATCGTCTAAGAAGGGCAGCTGCTAGACTAATTCTCTCACAAATGACGTCAAAATAACCTGGGACAATACACATTTACAAACAAGAACAAGATGAGGATTTCATCCCAAAGTCTACCGTATTGTTTGGAGCTCACGTGTGTTTTTCTTTTAGGAACATTCAGAGTTGTTCATATTTTAAAGCTTATCCTTCTGATCCATTTTCCTCCTCGCTAAGCCAACCTCTGATCAACACACACGCCGGCGCACACAAATAAAGACGGACACACAGCGCTTCCTGCCATTAGTACGCTCTGTGGGCTGGAGTAGTGACAGGAATTCTGAAGAAGAAGAATAGCGAGAGCAGCAAAATGACGTCACCATAAGCTTCGCGTCATGGCATCGCTGGTCTCACGACGCCGTGTACACTGTGATGAATTTGATATTTCACGTCACTCATCCGAAAGGCACGCTCTTCCAGAGCTAACCGTTTTGTTCCACACAGCCTCTTCCAGCGCTGACTGTTTGATGGGAGTAAATAGTGGCCCCAAAACTTGCATAAATGAATGAATTATTATTGAACAAGTTGAAGAGGTACAACGCTGGATTACAAACTCCAACGCTGGATTACGAGTGCATACGCGTCATTGGTTTGTCAAACGTCATTGGTCATGACGTATTTTGTTGTTTTTAAATAATTTTATATTTAAAGTGACACGAGTTTCTCTTTTGATTCAAGACTTGGGAAAATGGTGACAAAACTAGAATTTTACGGTACAATTTCAGACTTGCTATAATTTGTGTGAAAGCAGGTTGACTTTACCTAGCTACGTGATATACTAAGTACACCTGCATGCTCTTATGAAAGCGCGTCGATGTGTGCGTGTGTGCGTGCGTCTACGCGCGCGCTTCAAATATCCTCAAGAGGCACGGCATAGATGTGCATGCGCCATCCGGGCACACGAGGATCTATGCCTCTTGGAGATGCACGCATATGTGAGAGAGAGAGCGAGCAAAGGAGAGAGAACGAACGAACGAACGAACGAAACTTTATTTTCCAAGGATTGAGATATTAGGCGCGCAGGCCTTTCTTACAATCTGTCCTTGCTAAGCTACTTAAGGAACACCAACCAAACAACAAAAACTAACTAATAATAAACGTCACACACACGCATACACACACGCACACAGACACACGTATACATGTACTCGTGCACATGCGCACTTTTGTACATACACATACACACGTACGTGCGCACATAATTATCTAACATATAAGTAGAGAGAGAGAGAGAGAGAGAGAGAGAGAGAGAGAGAGAGAGAGAGAGAGAGAGAGAGAGAGAGAGAGAGAGAGAGAGAGAATGAATCAATGAATCTTTATTTTACAACGGTAAAGATATTAACAATGCCAGAGGCAATGCCATTTTTCAAATCTGCCGTTCATATATCTACAACACAACAATTACATTACATTAATACATGTATAGGACGAACGCCTACGGTGTGTTGGGGGAGTTGGAGCAATGGTAAGGGAAAAAAGGGAAAAAAAAAAGAAGAAAAAAAAAAGAAGCAACAACACAGCAGCACTATACATACACAGCAGTAGAATGGGTACATTACTAACATTGATATCTACGTATAGAAAGCAAAGCTTGAAGAAAGTTATGGCTGCGAAGATAAATGTTCAAAAAGACTTTTCTTGAAACATGATACCGTTGGAGTGGTCTTCGTGTGGGATGGAAGCGAATTCCACAAAGTCACCCCCGAGAATGCTAGACTGGTTTTAAATAAGTCTATTCTCGTTTTGGGTACTACATATAGGCTTTTTGTATCGCCATAGTGGGACTGTGACCGGACTAGCAGCTGGGTTAGATATTCCGGAGTGTTGTCATTCCGAATCTTAAAAAGGAGAACACCTTTGTTGAATGCAAACTGCTTTTTGAGAGAAAGAAGTCCCGCTTTGTAAATCTTATCATCCGTTGTCAAAGAAGGATCAGGTAAAATTATTTTCGCTGCTCTTCTGTGTAAGGAGTTCAGTCTTTTTAAATGTACATCTCTGCAGCCATCCCACACCGTCGAAGCATAATTAATGTGGGACTGAATATGTGCATAATAAAATAATTTTCTGGTTTCAAAGTCAGTGAAGTGCTTCAGTTTGGACAGCATGAAAATGTTCCTTGAAACAGTTTTACACACTTTATGTGTGTGTGCCTGCCATTTGAGCTGATCATCTATGATAATTCCAAGGAGGCGGTGTTCAGACACTTGCTCAATAGAATTGCCTTCGAAGGACAAATCAAGTGAAAGGGGGCTTAATTGGTGTTTTTGGCGTGTCGCAATTACCATTGACTTAGTTTTTGCTGGATGGATACTCATCGAGTTACGTTCACACCAAGCGGACACCTCATCAAGGCTCTGTTGTAAGTCATCTGCAACCACATTAAGGTTTTTATTTGCCGTGTGGATTGACGTATCGTCAGCAAACAAGTCACATTCGATAGATTCTGACGTTAGGTGAAGAGGCAGATCGTTGATGTATAAAGAAAATAGAAGAGGGCCTAACACTGACCCTTGAGGTACTCCAAACTTAACCTCCTTCACTTCAGAGTGTGATCCATTAACTACAACCTTTTGCTTTCTTCCCTTTAGATATGAACTAAAGAAGGAAACTGCTGAGACGTTTTTTAAATAATGACTAAGTTTGCTTATCAGCGTGTCGTGGTTAACCAGGTCAAACGCCTTCTTAAAGTCAAGGTAAATAACACCCGTTAGTTGCGAATTGTTTACGTTAGATAACCACTTATCTGCAAGTCTGCTAAGCGCTGTATGACAGGAATACTTCGGACGAAACCCAGACTGGAAGGGATGAAGCATATTATTTGTCTCTAAATAATGAGACAAATGTTTGTGTACATGTCGCTCGAGAGGTTTGCTTAACACGGAGAGAGAGAGAGAGAGAGAGAGAGAGAGAGAGAGAGAGAGAGAGAGAGAGAGAGAGAGAGAGAGAGAGAGAGAGAGAGAGGAATCTTTATTTATTCAGGATAAAGATATTAGGTAACTCAATGCCTGTCTTACAAGCTGTCCTGTAAACAAACAACATAACAGGAAAACAAACAGAGCATGCAAATAACAATAACAATAATAATAATAATAAGTTAGTTAGTTATTTGGGTTTAACGCCGAGCAGGCGACTAAGGCCATCTCACGGCGGGATGGGTAAAAATCTGGTCAGCCAGACTAAAAGCAAGGTCTTAAGACAAGATGTAAATATAGATTAAAAATCTCAGGCTAAAATGTCGCAAGTCTTTAAAAGAAACGTCTACAGACTCTCAAAAAGGGCAACTAAAAAATTCACATAGTCTATGAATGCTCAGATCTTGTTACAAATATTGCATTCTCTCAAGAAATTGAAGATTTTGTCCGGGGGAACATCCCGGAACAAAACCTTCAAGGAGTCTGCTGTGAAGTGTTCGTGTTTTCTCGTGTCAATTAGATCAGCACAATACAGGAAAACGTGTCGAACAGAAAACTGCTCATCACAGGCAAAACACCATGGACGCTCATCCTCTTTAAGTAAGTAAGAGTGCGTAACATACGTGTGCCCGATGTGGAGCCGAGCAAGGACAGTCTCCTCACGGCGGCTGTCGCAGCGGAAAGGTAGACTGTCTGACACCGTAGGAAGAGCTTCATGAAGCTTGTCCCCTTCCTCTTTGTCCCACTCGGACTGCCACTCGCGGCCTATGTACGCACTAATCACAGGTTTAAAATCGCTATAAACAGTCTGTGTGACAGCGACAGAGTCACTGCTGGCACTGTTGGCAGCAGAATCTGCGATTCTGTTGCCTTCGATGCCCACACGGCCCGGGACCCAAATTAAAATGATGTCATAATATTCCTTCATCAAGTCCGCGTAGAGCTCTCTAATCTTCACCAGCAGTGGGTGGTCTGTTCCCGCGCCCTGAAGGGCCTGCAGGGCAGAAAGAGAGTCCGACAGAATCAGGAAGTTCCTTTCCCGAGACTGATAGGCATACTTGAGTGCCAGCAGAATTGCCTGCAGTTCTGCACTAAATACAGAGGAATGGTCAGGTAGGCGGAGCTTAAATGGGCGTCTAGGATGGCGAGAGGACACTGCAGCCGCAGCCAATCTCCCATCCTCAGACTTGGACCCATCCGTATAAAGACGACAGTAACCAGGAAAACTTGAAAGGAGTTCATTGAGGCTCTGTTGGTATGGCTGGTGGAGTACAATCCTTCTTGTGGGCGGTCAAGTCCAGCAAGATGTCAGGAACTGGTAGTAGCCAGGGTGGCGTGACGTGTTGCAGAGATTCCGAAACTTTGTCCAGGTCCACCCCGGCCGCCTGCAGATGAGGTCGGACACGGAAGGAAAGTGGACGGACAGCTCCCGGATGGGCATCGTAAATCTCTGCAAACGACGGGTTAAAAACACAATCATAGGCAGGAGTGTCTGGATGGGCCTTCAGCTTCAGAACGTAGCTGAGCATGAGGCGGATGCGGCGGAGCCTGAGAGAAGGCTCCCCTGCCTCGGCATACAGACTAAGAACTGGAGATGTCCTGAAGGCCCCTAGACATATGCGCAGACCTTGATGGTGAATTGTGTTTAGACGCTGTAGAACAGACTTGGAAGCGGAGCCATATACCACAGAGCCGTAATCTAGTGTGGACCGAACAAGGGCCCGGTACAGTCGAAGTAAGACAGTGCGGTCTGCACACCAGTCAGTATGACCAACGACACGAAGAATGTCGAGGGCCTTCTGACAAGAGGTTCTAAGGTAGTTAACATGGTTGCAGAAGGTCAATCTTTTGTCAAAGATGACCCCCAAAAACTTTGCCTCTTCGGACACCTTAATTTGTACTCCAGCAATGCTCAGGCTAGGTTTTGGAAAAAATTTCGTCTGGTTAGTAAAATGCACACAGACTGTCTTGGAGGGCGAGAACCTGAATCCGTTGAGAGACACCCACCCCTGGATGCGATCAACGCACAGCTGCAAGCGCCTCTCAAGGGACGCAAGTCCTCGACCTCGTGCACACAAAGCAAAGTCGTCCACAAACAAAGAGCATTCAGAATCATCCTTGACGGCCTTTACAATGTTATTTATTTTAATGCTAAATAAAACAGGGGATAGAATGCTGCCCTGCGGGACACCCATCTCCTGTTCAAAGGAGTCGGAGAGGGAAGAGCCCACACGGACATGGAACGACCTGTTAGACAAAACATTGTGAATAAAAACAGGCAGGTGCCCTTTAAAACCCATGTCCGACAAATCAGACATTATACCATACTTTCAGGTAGTGTCATATGCCTTTTCAAGATCAAAGAAAATTGCATAGACATGCTGCTTGTTGACAAAAGCATCTCGGATAAAAGACTCAAAGCGGACTAGATGGTCAGTTGTACTACGGAAGCGCCGGAAACCGCACTGGAGGTCTGTGATGAGACCACGTGACTCAAGATGCCACACCAGTCGCGCGTTGACCAAGCGTTTCATAGTCTTACATAAACATGATGTCAAAGCTATTGGCCGGTAGTTGCCCGGGTCGGAAGGATCCTTACCCGGCTTGGGGATTGGCACAGCTACAGCCTGGCGCTAGGATGGCGGAAAATAACCGGTTATCCAGATATGGTTAAAGGCCTTGAGAAGTACAAGGAGTGAATCCTCAGGCAGATGTGTTAGGAGCTGATAATGGATGGTATCTAATCCAGCAGCAGAGTCAGTACATTTCTGCATGGCTTGCTGAAATTCTGAAAACCTAAAAGGGGCATTATAGTCTTCCGAGTTATCCGATATAAAATCACAAGCACAATATTCTCGCTTCTCCTTCTCTCTCTGGAAGAAAGGTGAATAATGCTATGTTGAAGAATTATGGGCAATGGTAGAGGCAAGCAAATTAGCCACAGCCTTTTTATCTGTGACCAAACTGGCACCATCTCTAAGATGGCCGACAGAAGCCGAGCCACCCCTGCCACTAATTCTTCGAACAGCCTTCCAGACGTTTTGGGATGGAGTCCTAGAAGATAAAGATGAGACGAAGCGTTTCCAGGAAGCACGGCGTTCGAGTTAAAAAATGTAACGGGCTCTCGCCCGCTGTCTTTTAAATATTAAAATATTTGCTTGCGACGGATTACGAAAAGCACGTCGCTGAGCAGATTTGCGCATTTTTTGGGCCTTGCGGCACTCTTCATTGAACCATGGTACTCTCGGCTTCCGAGGGACTGATGTGGAAGTTCTAGGGATGGTTTCACCTGCTACGTCCAACAAAATAAAAGTAAAACAAGAAACAGATTCTTCAGCTGACATGACCACCTCCTCTGTAAGACGAGACTGACAGAGGGAGGCGAACAGAGGCCAGTTAGCTTTCTTGAGATTCCAGCGCCCCACCGGCGAATCCTCCTCACAGCTGACCGATGACAGAACTACTGGGAAGTGATCACTACCACACAGGTCGTCGTGAACCTTCCAGTCAAAGTCCAGCATAAGAGAAGGATCACACACAGTAAGGTCCAGAACAGAACTAGATCCTGAACCTGAGTTAGAGTATGTAGGTGAGCCATCGTTAAAGACACATAGGTTAAGTTGAGAAAAAAGATCTTCTAACATCTGACCTCTGCCATCATAGTTGTCACTGCCCCAAAGGTGAGCGTGACCGTTAAAATCCCCCATGAGAATAAAGGGAGGGGGCAGTTGATCTACCAAGTTAAAAATATCATTGCTACTGACCCGCAGTGATGGTGGCAGGTAAATGCTGCATATGGTTATGGTCTTGTGTATAGCGTGAAAACCATTAAAGGATAAGGTAAGTCTCCTGAAGAGATATTACTGAGGGGTTATAGAACTTGACTAAAAGACGTAATTCCTCAAAGTTAGCTTGAAAACCACGACAATTCCACTGAAGCACAGAGTAGATGATTATGTCTTATCTGGGGGTGAAGAGTTCCCCCCCCCCCCCCCTTTTTTCCTTTGCCTTGGAAGGAGTTGAAGAAACAGAGGGGGGCCGGCTCCCGGGCCTCCTCTAGTTCTTCGGAGATGAAGGGGGTGGAGCTGCCGCAGCATCAGCAACGACAACTTCCACTCCCTCCATCTGCTCCTCCAGTGCAGCATATTTGTTTTGAAGGGGGACATCAGTGTTCCCCTTCTGGGCCCGTGCGCACAGCGGTCCCATAGATTTCGTAGACCCCTGGTCCTGGGCAGCGTTCCTGCCGCTAGAGTTAGCGGCCTTAGAAGGCTGACCAGAGCCAGAAGCCTTTGGAGTTGACAGACTAACAGGTTTGGGTGGGGGCTGAGGCTTAGAGGCAACAGAAGGCGGCACAACCGGACCGTCAGTGTCCGCCTTCTGCGTTCCCTGGCTCCTCTTCACCACCGGAGGAGGGTTACTCTCCAGGGGCGAGATGAGCCGAGGCTCCGCCCCCAACCAAGGGGTCTGACATGAAAAGTCTTTGGTGGGGCGCTTGCCTGCCACCGCTGCACTGAAAGTATATACTGAGGTGTTAGAGGTTGGGGCAGCCGCAGCTGCACCAGGGCCTTCAACCAGTTTTTTGGCATCCAGAAAGGACAGCCCCTTCTCCACACGCACCTGCTGAATCTTGCACTCGGATATCCAAAGAGGGCATTTCTTATCCGAAGCCATATGCGCCCCCTGGCAATTCGCACACAGGGGGGTGGCTGTGCAGGACTCAGCAGAGTGTCCAGGCTTAGTGCAACGGGCGCATGAAGCCTCTGCCTGACGGCATGTCTTCTGCCCATGGCCATACGGTTGGCACTTAAAGCACCGGAGGGGGAGAGAGACGTACTTTTTTCACTTTCAAGGAGTAGTAACCTCCCCAGATGGTAGTAGGAGGGGTGGGGGGTGCCAAACGTCAGGATGATGGTAGGGAGACGGATCTCCCCACCACCTCGCTTGGAAGCGAAGCGCCTGACGTAAGTCACCCCCTGATACTTAAGGTTCCGTACAAGTTCATCTTCTGACAGTTCTGCCAAAGCTTGATCTTTGATTACGCCTCTTGACGAATTCATAGTCTTGTGGGGTGTGACCTCCACCGGAGTGCCTCAGTAGCCCGCTGGAGTGTGCCCGGGTACGGCACTCCACCAGCAAGTCACCAGACCTGAGGCGCTGGGCGTCAGGCCTGCCAACACGGCTCCTGAGGGTCTCCCCCAACAGAAAAGGATGCAGCTTGGTAACAGGTTTCTCCTTCACCTTGCTATGGACAATGAGGAAGCGAGGCCATACGGCCGACGCCTGAGGCGTCGCTTCCTCACAGTCCGAGTCACTGTCATGTTCAATGTTGGTGGCTATGTGCCGCTTCTGTGCAAGTTTGGTTTTGTTTTTTTGTTTTTTTCCATATTATAATAGTAGAGATATTCATCACCCGGGGGTCCCCGCCCGCCACCGAGCCCAACAAGGGAAAGTGCAAATGTCGGCGGGTCTCCAGCCGACGCACAATGGAGACTGCCCGAAAGATATACTCAAGGGGGTAAGCCCGATTGAACCGTTTGAGCCACCGCCTTCTATCACACTGCTGAATGCAGGGGAATACTGGCGTAAAGCACCTAATCAGCAGCAGAGGCTATAGCATGGTGCTCCGTATATCAACCCGCATGTCAACAGTGGGATAGGGCTCAACGTGACAAGAGCCCATTGACTAGGCCAGTACGACTAGCCTCTCGTTTAGGTAGAAGTCAAGGCCAAAGTGGAGTGTTGGCACCAGTGAGCCGCAACCCAAAGGGAACCTCAGCCACCAGGATCCTCTTCTCCCCCGACACGGGTCTCCAAGCACGGCAAACACTTGGGATCCAAAGGACCAAAAAGTCACGAGTATTTTTAAGGATCAACCCAACATGGTACGACCTGGGTTAGCACAGCTCCTTAAAAACCGGACCAGTGAAAAAGACTGAACAACATATCTGCTGACATCAAGTCCTAATCCTCGACAAAGATGGCACCCCTCTGCTAGCCCACTCAGTCAGGGACTGAGTGGACTACCCACCCACGCCACGTGGAGGCGGATGCCGAGTGGGCAATAAGAAGAAGAAGAAGAGGAGGAAGAAAAACTACGGGGGGAAAAACACAATAGGTGAATTAATGAAAGGAAAAAAAATGGTATTGGAGAATTAGTAACTGCGTCCAACACAAAAAGCAAGGGAAATAAATGATTGCATAGCATTAATATTATACTCAGCTAAGACAGTGTCAAAGAATCAGCAGCATCAAGAGCATATAGCGACACCGACAAGACAAAGGATTATCAGTTTACAAATGTAAGGAGAAAGAGTAAATATTTGACGTTAACGTGTAATTAGCATTGATATGGCAAATTGTGAAGTTAGGCTGAATGGAAGTGCGTATGCAAAGCACGTTTAAAATGGGTTTTACCGGAACATGATTTAATGTTCAAAGGCAATGAGTTCCAGACAAAACTACCCGAAAATAGAAGGCTTGACTTGTAGAGATCTATCCTGGATCGGGGTAAAAGAAGCAAGACATTTCTCGTGTGCAGCTGATGCCTAGGGCTGAAGTTAAATAGCGTGCACAGATATTCGGGGACTTGATAATGAAGTATTTTGTGCATCAGGACGCATTTGCTAAATTTGAGTTGATCCGTCAGTGGAAGCAGGCCAAGAGCTTTTATTTTTTCGTCTGTGAAGTAGGGTTTGGAATAATTATTTTAACTGAACGACGATGATATAGCGAGTTGGTTTTTTTAATGACGTTCGCTGCATTCGTCCCACAAAGAGGACGCATAGTCACAGTGGCTCTTAATGTGTGCGTGAAAGAACAATGCACAGCACTTTGTACTAAGAATATGTCTAAGTTTAGAGAGCAGAAATACATTCCTGGACAAGGTTTTGCACAAACTGTCGATATGCGACGACCAATTGAGCTGGTCGTCAATTACAACTCCCAGTAGGCGGTGCTTGGATACCTGTTGGACAGGTTTATCACCAAGTGAAAGTATCAAAGGGGCAGGATGTAGCTGATGCTTTTGGCGGGTTGTTATCAACATGCTTTTGGTTTTAGAAGTACTGAGTAGCATGCGATTATGCGTACACCAATCTGACACTTCATCAAGACTTTGCTGGAGGATACAATTTAGCGTCGTGACACGATTGTCTGATGTATGCAGCGTTGAATCGTCAGCAAAGAGTTCGCATTTTACCTTAGGATTTGAGATGGAAAGAGGCAGGTCATTGATGAATAAAGAAAATAAAAGAGGCCCTAGGATAGATCCTTGGGGAATTCCGTGCCTCACTGTACCTTCTTTCGAATACCTTCCGTTCGAGTACACCTTTGTCGGCGGCGACTTAGGTAGGAGGAGAAAAACGCTATAGAGTTCGAATCAAACTTATATACTGAAAGTTTCTTTAAAAGAATGGTGTGATCGACTAAATCAAATGCTTTGGTTAGGTCCAGAAAAACTGCACCATTTAATTTCGAATTGTTGAGTGATGAGAGCCAAGAGTCAACGATGTGAACGAGTGCAGTATGACACGAGTGTTTAGGTCGAAAACCGGACTGAAGTGACATGAGTAGGCGTTGATTCTCCAAGAATTGGAGTAGGTGCTAGTGAACGTGTCTTTCTATTGGCTTCGACAATATTTATAGCACTGAAATAGGACGGAAATCGTTTGGACTTTTGGGATCTTTACATTTGGGAATGGGGACAACTTTAGCATCTTTCATGGCATCTGGAAAAATACCTTGCGTGATAGAAAGGTTGAAGATAAATGTCAAGGATTCAGCTGTGTATGGAAGTGGCAATTTCAGTACCATGTCATTTATTCCATCCAGGCCATACGATTTACTGGTTAGAGTAGAAATATATTTACCAACTTCAAACACTGTCATAAGAGGTATGGAGAAGGACGCACCTGCTGCAGACTCACAGTGTGTGCGCAGTTTAGCAGAACAACTGTAACTATCACTGCTAGCGGAAAAAGACTGTACAAGGGACTCAGCGATATTTAAAAAATGGGAATTGAAATCGTCTGGATCCATGCCTGCAGAGGTAGCAGCGGGGATGGAACTTTTCTGCTTTGTAAACAAATTGATTGCATTCCAGACACTTCGGGTATCTTTACCCTCTGCGATAACTTTTTCCGCAAGCGTTTTCTGGGCTTTTCTAACTAAGGATTTTACAAAATTACGTTGTTTTCTAAAATCTGCAATTGTTTCTGCCATGTTAAGTCATCTCTTATTTTCATCGCGTGAATAATGTCCTTTGACAACCAAGGCGGAAGGGTAGGGTGTTTAATTCGTTTAGTCCTGAGTGGGGCATGTTTATCTAGGACCCAAAGAAACAGCTTGTACCAAAGCTCTAGGGCTTCATTGGGATCATTAGTGTTATAAATAAGGTGAAAGGGCGTGTTTGATAGGTCACGAAGAAAGTCATCAGTGTTGAACTTTTTGTAAGACCTGTAGGTGATAGTAGTGTGTTGTTTGTGCTGGGGTTTATCACGTTTATTTGAAAGAGTAAAACAAGTAGGAAAGTGATCACTAATGGCTACATTCGGCACATGGACGTTCTTGACAGCAGATATATTTGTAGTGTAGATGTGGTCAATCAATGTGGCGGATGACAAAGAAACTCTTGAGGGAGACCGAACCATCTGTTGCAGGCCAAATCTCTTGGCTTGACTTCGCGAACGAAGATTCTATAGGGCTTGCCCACGTCGTCTGCAAGCATTTTCGTGGCTGCGGAGGCCAATCCGGGACAGGCAGGTTCGACCGCAGTGGCTACAGGGGAAGGTCTGGTCAGGGTTCTGAGTTACGACAACTCTGTTTTTTCCTCTGAGCCGCTTGTCCTTAAGGTTAGCTCTGCGAGGCGTTTCCTAAAGCCTGCGCGGTGGAGCTTTTTGGTGGAGTGCAGTGTGCGCAGTACTGGCCCCACCCTTTAAACCCTTGGTTCGTTTGCCATGGCCTAGCAAGCTGGGGAAGATCAAGAAGATCAGGAAGAGGATGAAAGAAGCCAAAGAAGATTGGATTGAAGACCAGTGTTGTAGCGTGGAAGAGGGCATGGCAAACGGCAACAGCAAGAAGGCTTATGAAACGCTAAGGACCCTCACCAAGACTCAACAGCGAACAGCCACAGTCATCGAAGACAGCAGCGGCCAACTCCTTACGGAAAACACTGCTGTACTAAACAGATGGACTGAGTACTGCCGAGACTTGTATAACTACAAGGCTGAGCCAGACACCAGCATCCTCCAAAACAACCAGGCTGGGGCCAGGAAGGCTGAAGACCTGCCAGTGTTAGCTGAAGAGGTGGAAGCAGCCGTACGCGGCCTGAAGGGAGGAAAGTCTCCAGGTGTAGACAACGTACCTGCTGAACTGTTGAAACATGGAGGAGAAGTAACAACGAAGGTCCTTACTACACTCTGTCAAAAGATCTGGGAGCAAAAGAAATGGCCAGTAGAATGGACACAGTCTCTAGTGATCCCGCTCCCCAAGAAAGGAAACCTGAAACAGTGCCAGAACTACAGAACTATCAGTCTGATAAGTCACCCTAGCAAAGTAATGCTTAGAATCATTCTCAACCGCCTCAAAACTTTCGCCGAGGAACTGCTGGCAGAAGAACAGGCTGGCTTCAGAATTGGAAGAAGCACTGTAGAGCAGATTTTCAACTGCCGCATCCTGATCGAGAAACATCTGCAGCATCAGCGCGAACTCTACCACAACTTCATTGATTTCAGGAAAGCATTTGATCGCGTCTGGCACGACGGACTCTGGCAAGTCATGAGATCGTTCAACATAGAGGAGGGACTGATCCAAATGATAGAAGCGCTTTACAAGAACGCCTGCAGCGCGGTTCTACTTAACAATCAGTCAGGCGAGTTCTTCAGGACGACGATCGGTGTCCGTCAAGGATGCCTGCTCTCTCCTGTCCTTTTCAACATATTCCTGGAGAAGATCATGCAGGAAACCCTCCACGACCACCATACTTCAATCTCTATTGGTGGCAGATCCCTGTGCAATCTTCGATTCGCAGACGACATTGACCTCATGGCAGGCAGCAATAGTGAGCTCCAAAACCTGACAGACAAACTTTCAAGTAGCGCAGGGTCTTATGGCATGGAGATCAGTACGGTTGATTGATTGATTGTACATTGCTTAACGTCCCGACAGCAACAAGGCTTTCTCAGGACGTGCCTGCACTGCTTGTGAAAAAAAAAAAAAAAAAAAAAAAAAAATTGAATGTATGTCGCCAGCCGGTCAAATACATTAAATAAACCTAACACATGGGGCCTAAATAAAGCTAAGACCATTTAGCAACACACATCCAATATCAAGAGCTACAGGCAGTGCAGACAGTAGGGAGAGTTTTAAAAAGGCAAATACAGGTGAATGGACAAAGGGTAGACAGAAACACATGCCCCAGAATAGAGAGAAAAACCCACCCTGTGGGGCTGACCAGGGTGACCCTGGGAACTAAAAAATACCTAACCCCACCCAAGTCCCCCAGGGCAGACCCGGGTGGGGTGAGAGATCAGTACGGATAAAAGCAAAGTGATGATCAACACCACAAGCGACAGCAGCAGCAACATTCACATGAACGGCCAGAAGCTAGAAGAGGTCAATAGCTTCAAGTACTTGGGAGCCACCCTGTCCAAAGACGGTAGTTGCATAGCAGAGATCCGTATCAGGATAGGTACAGCAACATCCGCAATGGCCAGGCTGGACAGGATATGGCGAAGTAACTCCATCAGCTTCACCATCAAGTACAGGCTTTACAAGTCCCTCGTAGTGTCTATTCTACTCTACGGCTGTGAGACTTGGACACTGCTTGCAGACTCAGAAAAGAAAATCCAGGCCTTTGAGAACAAGTGCCTGAGGAAGTTGCTCCTCATCTCGTACCGCGAGCACAAGACCAACGAATATGTACGGAGCATCGTCACTTCCCTGGTGGGCCCACATGAACACCTTCTGGCAACCGTGAAACGGCGCAAGCTTGCTTGGTTTGGCCACGTGACCCGACACAACACCTTGTCCAAGACTATCCTCCAAGGCACTCTCGAAGGAAGTCGTCGGCGAGGTCGTCAGAGAAAGAGTTGGGTCGCAAACATAAAAGAATGGACCGAACTCGAGATGCCAGACTTGCTTGCCACCGCCCAAAATAGAACTCAGTGGAGAGCACTGTCTGTTGCTGCTGCCTTTCAGTCCCCCCAACGCCCAGTTCGGGCAAGGGACTGATGATGATGATGATGATGAGCAAGCTGGGACGGTGGCATCGAGGTCCTCGGGTCGTAGGTTTTATATCAGACTGTCCTTGTCTTAGTCTCTGGCTCAACAGCCTTCCCCGGAGACACGGGGGCTTTGATGTCAGGGGTTTCCTCCCTTAGCCTTTCCGCAGCCAAGCGGCCATGCCTGCAAGGCAGCAGGGGACTCATGGGGGCCGGGGTCGTCTATGTCCCGTGCAGATGTGAACATCTGCCCACTGCCCAGACGGTGACACCAGAGGAGAAAAATCCAACGCCGGAACCCGGTATCGAACCTCGCACCTTTGGCATTGGAGGCAGACGCCTTAACCACTGCGCCACTTCCCCGCCTAAATAAAGAGGCCAAATAAAGAGGTGGTGTAATTCCACGCCGCATGACCAGTCTTTAGAAGGTCAATATTAAAATCGCCTAGAAGGTGTATGTCTTTGTTGTTACGTAGTTGCACCTTATTCATCATGGTGACAAAATCATCATACCATGAAAATGTGGCCGAAGGGGTGCGATAAATAAACCCGATAAGTGTGGGGGAAGATTTATCACATTTCAATTCGAGGAATAAACTTTCCACGTGACTAGACTCTAAATCCATGCGAGAGAGAGAGAGAGAGAGAGAGAGAGAGAGAGAGAGAGAGAGAGAGAGAGAGAGAGAGAGAGAGAGAGAGAGAGAGAGAGAGAGAGAGAGAGAATTACGTCATATTTAGAGTATGTCTGCGTGGTGACGGATTTGCTTATTTTACGTCACTGCCACTGTCTGACTTTCTCCAGATGTCAAACTTTTTAAAAAACTGCTTTAATTTTTTTTCTAAAAAGAATTAATTTTTACTTAAGAGGCAGAAGGGTACAAAGCTGACTAACAAACTCATCCAATGTCTTTCTTCAAACTAGCTATATCGGCTCACCTGAATGCTCTTCTGAAAGCGCGACGATGTGTGTGTGTGTGTGTGTGTGTGTGTGTGTGTGTGTGTGTGTGTGTGTGTGTGTGTGTGTGTGTGTGTGTGTGTGTGTGTGTGTGTGTGCGTGCGTGCGCGCGCGCCCGTGTTAGTGCATGCATGCGCGCGCGCTCCAAATATCTCCAATAGACATAGTTCCTCATGCGCGCTCCGGGCGCATGAGGATCTATGCCTCTTGGAGATGCGCGCATGTCTGAAGGATACAAAGCTGGCTAACGAACTCATCCAATGTCTTTATCCAAACTAGCTATATCCAAAATTTCAAGTAAAAATGACAAAAATTACGGACTCTAATCTGGGGCAACCGACTTCCTATAAACGATTGTTTATGTCTTAAATGCGACATTCATTTACAATATGCTCGGAGGCTCTCTTAAGTATTTCGCCAAGTTTCAAGCTTGTGTGTACAGAAATATCGGAGATTCTCTTGTTTACATACACACACACACAAACACACACACACACACACACACACACACACACACACACACACACACACACACACACACACGCACGCACGCACGCACGCGCACGCACGCACGCACGCACGCACACACACACACACACACACACACACACACACATACATGCATACATACATACATAAATACGCACATAGGGCTCGTTCTGCAGCGAGGTTAGCATAACTAGACATGACGTACTTTTTATCTTGTTACTTCAATTGTGAGAGGTTGAGGCCTGCCGGCCTTTGATATCATGGACAAGCTATTAAATTCGCCCCACCGCGACCCGTCCTAAAAAGTCCCTTCTATAAATAATAGGGACTTAAAATCAGTATCTGAGAAAACGCAGTTTGGCAACTGGGTAAAAATTGGGTAATTAAAAAAATTATTATGGATCCTCTAGGGCTTTCACAGGAAGGAAGAAACAATTGCAGTAGCAGCTAGTAGAACTTCAGAACGGAGTCAGCAAAGTAGTCACACGGTGGTTGGCTGCAGTGCTCACGCAAATAACCGTGCTCATGGGAATGGGAAATTGGAACTCTGAGCCGAAACAGCTGTTCATGGGCCTGCCACAGTGCTGTTCAACATATACACCAAGGCCCTCGTAAACCTGAACAGTGACGGTATGGCAAACGTCCTGGCACGCACTGACCAGCTGAAATATTTGGGCGTACACTTCGATAGAATGCTGACCTTCAAAGCACACGTGGAATCGATGGCTCTGAAATGTAGGAAAGGCTTGTCGGTCCTAAAAACCATGGCGGGAAAAGGCATTGAGCAGTGACATGTGTTTCTGCTGTACCAGACCATAGTACTCAGTCAAATCGACTATGGGCTTGGACTGACAACATTGTCACAGACCAATCTGCAAAAGCTGGAAAGAGTCCAAAATGAAGTAATGAGAGTGATCATGGGAACAAATAAAGTCACGCCAATCGAAGCAATGTGATACATGCTGGACGGGAGACCGATGCAGAAACAGAAGATTGAATAGGTCAAAGCTTACTTCAGAGCCTTAGAAACCCCAAGCAATCCATTCCATGAAGCAACCAAAGACAAAAAAGGCAGCAGACTCACATGGGACAAATCATGCATAGGTCAAGCGGAAGAATCAATACCAGAAATATGGGACGTGACAGAATTGAAGGAATCAAAAGAATGGGAACGAATTCCAACCCAGTTCCAACATCTGTACCAAACTATTATACCTGAAAGTTTGGGGAGACACTGTCCAGAATGGCCAGCGGGCAAGACAGAAGCAAAAGTCAGAATGCTATAAGAAGAGAATAGCAAACGACACCAACATAGTCAATAGTCACAGACAGCCAGTCAGGCCGCGACTTTACAGTCAAACAAAAAGGCAGCACAAGATACGAAGGCAGTGCATCTTACAAAGTTAAGAAATCAAGCTTAACGATGGAGGTTGAGGGGGTGAATCACGCTCTGAACTGGATTGCTACGCTGGATGACTGCCAAATCAGTCACGCCATCATTCTCACAGACTCAAAATGCCTGATGCAAAAAAACTTGACGCATAAATGGGAAGCCCAGACTGGCACTACAAAGACTTTTGTGGGTCTACTGTTCAGAACATGCTGGAGTCCAGGGCAATGATCGAGCGGACACCCGCGATGACAAGGCAGAGGTCACACAAGGGATACGGATGTGAAGATCAGACGTGATGAGAAACCTGAGAAAGCATTTTCAGGAACAGAGCCAATGGGCACCACACAGTCGATCGCCACTATGGCAGAGGTGTGGAGAAAGGCAGCAGGCAAATGGGCAGACTTGCAAGGACATGAGAGATCCATAGTCAGCCAAACCAATATTGGTACAATCTCGAAAGGAGTTAGTTAGTTATTGGGGTTTAACGCCGAGCAGGCCATCTCACGGCGGGATGGTAAAAATCTGACCTGCCAGACTAAACGAAAGGTCTTAAGACAGGATGTAAATATATTTTTAAAAATATTTCATACTAAACTGTCGCACAAGTCTTTAAAAGAAAAGCCTACATACTCTCGAAAAGGTCAAAATAATAAAATTCACACAGTCTATGAATGCTCAAATCTTGCTAAAAATATTCAAATCTCTCAGAAAACTGAAGATTTTGTCCGGGGGAACATTCTGGAACAAAACCTTCAAGAAGTCTGCTGTGCTTATGTCCAGTGTCAATTAGATCGGTACACAACAGCAAACAAGAAAGGCAAATGTCATTATGACCGATTTACCTATGTGTGACCTTTGTGACAAGGGCTGGCTTCTTCAGCAGCAAAATCCATGTTTTCTGAAATTGTAAGCATTTTTCACACATCTGTCAACCCCCCGTGACCCTTGACCTTTGTGATGAGGTGACTAAATTAGTATGCATAGGAAGGTCTTATCATCAGCTATCTTTGTACCAAATGTGGTTGCAAAATCTGCAAAAATTTGGGAATACCAACAATTTTATGAAAAAAATCAGCGTTTTACACACATTTACTAGCCTCTTGTGACCCTTGACCTTTCCAAGGGGTCATCCAAATTAGTACGCATACATAGGTCTTACCATCAGGTATCTCTGTACCAAATTTGGGTCTTACGTCGTGAATAGTATTTGAGAAAAACATCTTTTGTCAAAATATGGCTATTTTAGACCTATTTCCTGAGCTCTCGTGACCCTTGACCTTTCTGAGTGGTCATCCAAACTAGTATGCATGGATAGGTCTTACCATCAGGTATCTCTGTACCAAGTTTGGGGTTGAAGTTAGTATTTGAGAAAAGAACATCTTTTGTCAAAATATGGCTATTATTCACCTATTTCCTGAGCTAATGTGACCCTTGACCTTTCCGAGGGATCAACCAAATTATTACCTATAGAACGGTCTTACCATCAGGTATCTTTTACCAAGTTTGGGTTTGAAGTTGTGAATAGTATTTGAGAAAAAATAAATTATGTCAAAATACAGCTATTTGACCTATTTACTTATCCTCTGTGACCTTGACCTTTGTGAGAGGTTACTCAAATTGGCATGTTTAAATAGGTCTTACCACAAAGTATCCTTGGGCCAAGTTTGAAGAATGTGACTTGAATAGTTTCCGAGAAAATGCCAATGTTAAAGTTTACCATGGACGACGGCGGACGGACAACGGACGGACGACCACTGGCCCAAAACATAGACTAACTTTTGCTTTGCACGTGAGCCAAAAAGTGTTTAACTGAAAACTGCTCGTCACAGGCATAACACCATGGACGGTCCTCTTGTTTTAGTAAATAATAATGCGTAACATACGTGTGGCCGAAGCGTAGCCGAGAAAGGACAGGCTCCTCTCGGCGGCTGCCTCAGCGATAAGGCAGACTGTCGGACACTTCATGGAGCTTCTTAGCTTCCTTTTTGTCCCACTTGGACTGCCACTCGTGGGTTATGTAAGTTAGTTATTTATTGGGATTTAACGCCGAGCAGTCGACTAAAAAAATCTCACGGCGGGATGGGTAAAAGTCTGGTCAGCCAAACTATGAGAAAGGTCTTAAAACATGATGTAAATACAATTTACAAGTAATCTTAGCTAAACCGTCACACAGGTCAATCGTACAAATCTACAGACTTTGGACGTTCATAAGTGCAGTAACATTTATACAGACTATAGAGACTTAAATTTTGTAAAACAAATTGGTTTCCGTTAGAAAGATGAAGATTTTGTCCGGGGAAACGTGCCCAAACAAAACCTTTAAAGCGTCTGCTGTAAAAGGTTTCCGCCTTCTATCGATTAGGTCAGAACACGATGTCAGGAAGTGCTTCACCGAAAACGGCTCGTCGCAGGCGAAGCACCACATGCGTTCCTCCCCTTTCATTAAGGAGTGTGTGACATAAGTATGGCCAATGTGAAGACGAACAAGGCCAACCTCCTCGCGGCGGCTGCCGCAGCGATAATAATAATAATACTATTGGGTATTTATATAGCGCCTAGCCTCCTGACGGAGCTCTAGGCGCTTTACAATGTGTGTTTAAAAAAACATAATGCAAACATATAAATATACAAATAAATAAATATTAACAAAACAAACAAACAAGCAAAAAAAGTCACAAAAACACTGGTTATGTATGTGCACATAGTCGACCACACAGACACACACACACACACACACACACACACACACACACACACACACAGACACACACACACACATACACACACACACACACACAACACGCACGCACACACACACGAACAATTCATCAGTAGGCGGAGTTTAAAAGATACGTTTTGATTGAGCTTTCAAATGAATGACTGCACTGTGCGTAGCGTATTTCTTCTGGGAGGTTGTCCCATAGCAGAAGACTCTGATATGAAAAACAGCGCTGCTCACAGGATTTGGTTTTAGCGGAGAGAACACAAAGAGTGCCGGTGTCAGATGAAGATCGTAGCTGTCTGGATGGAGTGTAACTGTGCAACAGATCAGAGAGACAGACAGGGCCACAGTCAAAGAGAGCAGTGTATGTCAGTGAGATAATTTTATACTGCATCCTAGCAGGGACAGGCAACCAGTGGAGTTGGTGAAGAAGGGGCGTTACGCGGTCTGTCTTACGGGCTCTAAACACAAGACGAGCAGCAGCATTCTGGACTTTTTGTAGTTTGCCTATGAGGTACTGCGGACAACCGGCAAGCAAGACATTACCGTAGTCTAGCCTGGACAGAACAAACGAACACGCCAATGCTTTTGTGGCTTCTGTGGAAATAAACTGGCGAACATAGCTAATACGGCGCAGTTCAAAGTATGCAGCCCTACAGACATTAAGGACATGGTATTTCATTGACAGATCAGAATATAATGGTTATACCTAGGCTTTTGGCAGTGGATGTGAAAGTAATGTTAGTACTGTCAACTTGCAGAGAGGTCAGGAGTAGCTCAGTAACTGAACAACGTGGGGAGGTTAGAAGGACAGCCTCTGATTTACCGTCGTTCAGCTTGTTAACTGACAGCATGACTTCACATCAGATATACAGGCTTAAACGCTTAACTACAGTATGAGCTTCTATTGGCAGATTGTGATCATGCAACAGGGTGTCGTCAGCATAAGAGACGTGAGATACAGAGTGACTATAACATTTTATAATATCAGACAGTGGCTGTGTGTACATTACAAAATGTAGCGGTCCAAGGACCGAGCCGTGTGGTACACCGAAATACAATTTGCATGTGTTAGACTCACAGTCTGAATTCGGTCTTTTAAGTATGACTCTATCCATTAGACAGCACGACCAGTAATATCCAAAACTAACTGAAGACGCTGAATAAGGACTTTGTGATCAATCGTGTCAAACGCACTCGAAGATCAAGCAAGGAATTTACAGAAATATGACCCTGGTCAAGTGGAAATAGCAAGTCATCCATCAACATCAGGACAGCTGTCTCGGTGGAGTGCATGACTGCATGGGAGCAAGACGGTTATGAGTATAAGATGATCTAAAAATTGAGCAAGAACAATTCTTTCCAGAAGTTTGGACAAAAACGACAGTTTGGAAACTGGGCGGCAAAGTTTTAGTTCGTTTGGAACGAGGGACTGCTTTTTCAAAAGGGGTTTACAAGAGCTCGTTTGAAGATAGACGGAAAGACTACTGAAGACAGTGAATCATTACACACATGAGTGATATCAGGCAAAACAGTGTCAACACATTCAATGAACAGATGCGTCGGGATAGGATCAAGTTCACAGGACTTTAGAACTGACTGCATAATAACTTTTCGAACCTCTTAAACGGGTTCAAATGGGGAAAAGATGGTCCACTGAAAACATTCTCTACAGTGGAGGGTTTAACACGTGCCTGACAATCAATTTCTTCACGAATGAACTTGATTTTTTAAAAATGAAGTAGTCGGCAAACAGAGAGGGTTAAGGGGACATAGGAAACATAGTGGGGGAGAGGGGTAGACCTGTCCCGGGCCAACGGCGATGAGGTAGACTGTCGGAAACTTTAGGAAGTGGTTCACGTAGCCTGTTCGCCTCTTCCTTGTCCCACTCAGTCTGACACTCACGTGATATAGAGGCACCAATGGCGGGCTTAAAATCACGAATAACAGTCTCAGCCTCACAGGTACGATCACTGCGGGCACTGTTGGCTGCGGAAGCTGCGATTCTGTTACCTTCAGTGCCCACATGACCGGGAACCTTGATGAAAATGATATCATACTAATCTGCCATGAGGTCTGCACACATTTCCCTGATCTGGACTAGGAGCGGGTGCTCAGTTCCTGAAGGGCCGACAAGGAATCAGACAATATTAAAAAGTTCATCTCACTGCTCCGGTACGCATGTTTAAGAGCAAGCAGAATTGTCTGCAACTCTGCGGTAAAAACAGAAGAGTTGTCTAGGAGACGGCGTTTAAAAGGTCGTCGGGGATGGCGAGAGGAGACTGCAGCTGTTGCAACCCTCCCATCCTCTGACTTTTTAGAGAGGTCACTAAGATTGGTATGCTAACACAGGTCTCAAAGTTCATCTAGCTGCTAATTTAGCCTATGAAAACCCTTGACCACAAACAATATATGCTATTCCAATAGACAACATACCGCTTTCTCAGCCAGGATAACTCTGCCCAGCAGCTGATCCTCCAAGCCCTTCATGGTGACAGTGAAGTCTATGATGGCGCTTCGTGCAGAGATCTCTGGTGTGTAGGACGGGTTGGGCAACTTAGTAGTGATGTACAACATAAAGCCCTTCGTTATGTCACACTCTTTGTCTCCAACCTTCACTTTGAAAGAAGAGCCTATCTTAATGAAGTTCTTTTCAAGAACATTGTCTAAAGCTGGATCAAGTTCTTCTGAGATGTCCTCAATCATCAGGGGCTTGCCTTGACCAAGTGCATCTTCAAGATGTTGTCGGAAGTACTTGTGGTTCAGATTGGTCATCTGTAAAAGAAAACTGACTGGTTTTCTGTAGGCACTCACAATAACATGTTCCTGGCAACGTGGCAGCAATTAAACACAGTACGGTAGAATGATAAAGCCCAATCTTAATAATTTTGCATTGTTATCCTAAAGTTCAGTGCCAGCAATCGTCAATGTGATGTCGAAAGCACCTTGCTTCAGTTGCATTGTCGGTGTGGCACAAATTACACCACCCAGTGTGATGATTTTGCAAAATGAACTTTAATTGTAATGTACCGCATAACAGAAAGGGGGTTCATAGTAGACAAACTGCAGGTCCGACTGAAGCCAAAACCCCTGCAATCACGAAGCATGGATTTAGTGTTACTTCAACCCTTAATTTTTCAACAACCAACTCACAGCACGGTGTACTTATGAATGTTAACAATAAAAAAAAAATACATCCAGACATCTCACCATCATCTCATGTTTTGTTTCTCTATTTTTTATCCAGATTTTGCCTTGACCCTGAGGGTCAATCAACAGAGGGTAACGTGATGCCTGGGTGACAATTATGCCATTCTGGGTAGACAAATCATCATTAGGTAGACCCTCCAGGTTCCACTCAGCTACCTGTGAAATATATAGAAATATCATGATGGGCAAGCATCAATCTACAAATCACCAAAGTGCCTAATTATTCGGAGAGTAAGTAGACACCATGATAAAAAAAAAATTCATGATTTTATCATCCTAATGCATGCTGGTAACAATAGTAATGTAAACAGAGCTTCTCTTCTACCCATAAACTACTGCAGATGTGAAATAGCATGATCTTATTGTGGAAAATAATAATGGAGCATTGTACTATAGAATGTATCATTGGAAACTACCGGTAAACAAAATAAGTGGTGTATCCGTTCTGTCTTGCAAAAATAAGGTTTCAGTTGCAAGCTGCCATCTACAAGCTGATTTTGGTCTTAAATGATAGAACTGGTTGTTGGCCATATCATACTAACATATTCCAGAAAAATCATGTGGGGTTTCCGAGATATGACATCATGTGTTCTATTTTTAGCACATATGCCATATAGACGTATAACATATTTATGCTGTCTTTTTCTCTCAGAAACTGTAACAGGCACAACATTCTAATTTTACACAATGTTTGTTGGTAGTCAAGGCTTTCTAAAAATACAAAATTGTGCTACGTCACTTGACCTCCCAATAAGTTCAAGCTCACAAACCCTACAAAACAGACAAAAATCACTGAAGTCTCTGCAGTTGTTTGAAAGTATGACCAATTTGGAGCGATATAAAAGTGTTAAATAGTATGTTGGCCATCTCATAGTAAAAAATAAATACATAAAGATCCCCACTGATATGACATCATTTGTGATATTTTTAGATATGCACCCTATTAACACATAATTATGACATTTATGCTGGTATTTTCTGAGAAATTATATGCAATAAATAATTCTAACGGTGCTCGATGTTAATTTGCAGTACAAGCTTTTAAACAAAAAAGGCAAACCCCTTACGCCTCACTTGTATGACCAATTCACTAATAACTGTTACCTTTGTTTGTTCATGTGTCTAAACATACGTAAAGGGTTGGCTTTTGTACAGTACAGTGAAATCCGAATTTTTTTTTTCAAAAATGTATGCATTTTTCCCACATTTGTAGATGCTCCATGACCCTTGACCTTTGTGAGGGGGCGACTAAATTAGCATGCATAGAAAGGTGTTATAATCAGCTACATTTATGCCAACACTGACTGAAAAATCTGCAAACAACTTTGATAAAAACTTAAAACTACTGTCATTTTTCACCACAATTGCTTACCTCATATGAACCTATATGTTCTAAGGGGTCATCCAAATTTCTAAGGGGTCATCCAAATTAGTATGCACAGAAAGGCCATATCATCAGGTATCTCTATACTATGCACAGAAAGGCCATATCATCAGGTATCTCTATACCAAGACCGGGTCGTAGGCGGCAAAATCTTAAATCTATCCAGCAGGTCCAAGATCTGTTTGGGAATATTCATGCACTAGCCTCCTCTCTCGGGGGGAGGACTGGATATTCTCCAGCGGGTTGCGGGGCGCCTGGGGGTAGTCCCTATTACTTTATGTAGTAGGTGTTCAGTGGAAGGCTCAAAAGATCTAATAAGCGATGCAGTCACAAAAGGACAGCTGATGTCCTGATGACACAATGCAAGCTTACCAGCCTGGATTTCCATGGCATTAGCACAGCATTCTCAGAATTTATTGAAAAATTATATATATATATATATATATATATATATATATATATATATATATATATATATATATATATATATATATATATATATATATATATATATATATATATATATATATATATATATATCTCAACCCCAAACCCCCAGGGTGAAAACAACGGAAATCCTTTCCATTTTCAAAGCATCGCATCACACCGCATTGCAACGCACGGCAACGTATTATGTTTAACTATCGCTTCTTGCCCCACACTAACAGTGCATAGGGTGGAAGGGTATACATTGCTCCTTATAGAGCTTAGTTTAAGTCACTCACTTTCACTCAGGATTATCGTCAACTACGTGGCCTGAGTAAGAACATATAATAAATATAGGAGAAACAACTGTGCCCACCACAGCCCTGGTCTTTGGTGTCGTGAAATATATTTTGCACACAAATCTATTATATGATTATCAATCAACATACTAAATTTGAATCAAATCAGTCTAGTAGTTCTCACATAAACAGATCAGAAACATATAAAATATCGCCAACCATGACCTTGACCTTTGTGGTAGCAAACTGAATCTCATTTATAAGATACCACTTCAGAAAAATAAACACCACACTTAAGTTTGAGCACAGTCAAATGGTTTCAGAAATATGACCTTTATAAGAAAACACCGCAAAGCAAACATGACCTTCAAGGTACTGACGTAATTTTTACTCCAAAATCTTTCTTTAATATCTATCAACACACTTAATTTGAAGCAAATCCAGAAGATTGTTTAAGACATCTCACATATACAGACCCAAACAAATATGGCCACCTTGACCTTGAAGAGATGACCTAATTCTTAATAATGACACACTCTTACATTGTGAACTTTCATCCGTTCAGGTTTGAGGAAAGTCCGTTCGACTGTTTTAGTGAAGCGTGTTTGAAGAAAGAAAGTGAGAGGACACAGAAATGCACACAGAATAACCCCTCCCCCTCCCCACCCCCCCGGATTATAAAGGGGAAGGCTATATACACACATAGAATACCACCCCACCCCCCTCTCTCTCTCCTCTGGATTATAAAGGGGAAGGCTATATACTAAAGGGTATTTTATCCCTATAACACGCAAGATTACTTACAATACCAAACTGAGTTTTAATATATGTTGTACCGGACATAATTATTGTAACATAAACACAAACGTACAGTTGTTGGTGCAACAAGCATCTCCACAACATTTAGACCCTGTGTAAAAGGGATCCGACGGTCTCTCAACTCCTTTGTCCAGCGTCTGTTGAGCAATAGACGGAAGTCCTGGTTGAAGGGTCCCAAGTAGGACAAGAAGCCTGTGCACATTAAAACATCGCCAATCAACCTGCACAGACAAAATGCATGCAACTTTATGGTGGTTGAGCTTCATCCACGTTTACCTAACAAGTATTCATAAGCTCAACGTGCGTCATTAACCGACTTGTGCATGTAGCCAGTGGTACTGGCACTGCAGACTTTTAATTAACAGAAAATGTGCCATGTTTGCTGGACAAATTTTGACAGGGATAAAGCCCCAGGTCACTGGGATGGACCAAATTGGAAGTCCTTAAGGTTCACGTGCATGACCCATCCACATAATTAATCTGACCTTTGTGACCTTGACCTTTTCGATGTCACTAGAATAAACAAGCATTCTAGTGTGCTACTATAGGTAAAGGGTTGACTTTTGTACCTGTGAAATCCACGTTTCTTTCAAATTTCATGCATTTTTCTCAATTTTGTCTAACTCCGGTGACCCTTGACGAAAAGGTTTTATCGTCTGCTACCTTTCTGCAATTTGATTGAAATTTTTGCACAATTTCTGATTAAAAAAAAACCACAAAATTTCTACCCCAGCAAACTGATATTTTCACATCATTTGCTCATCTCTTATGACCCTTGACATTTCCGATGGGTCATCCAAATTAACGTGCATAGGAAGGTCTGAATACCATCAGGTATCTCTGAAGTTGTGAATAATGTTTTTGGAGAAAATAAATTGTCAACAAATGTCTTTTAAAAAAAGAATTTCCTGACCTCCTGTGACCTTTGACCTTTCCGAGTGGTCATCCAAATTCGCCTGCATAAGAGGGTCTTACCATCAGGTATCTCTGTAACAAGTTTAGATTTGAAACTGCCAACAGTATTTGAGAAAAACCTTTCGGCAAAATATAGTTATTTTGGACCTATTTACTGATCTGTTACCCTTGATCTTTCAGAGGGGTAAACCAAATTAGCATCCATAGAAAGGTCTCACCACAAGATATCTTTGTACCAAGGATTTCTTCTTTTTAAAAATGGGTTTGAAGTTGTGAATAGTATTTCAGAAGAAGAAAAATATTGGTCAAAATATGGCTATTTTTTTAAATATTGTTTTTAAAACCTATTTCAGAATCCCTTGAGACACTGACCTTTGAGAGAGCTCAGTGAAATTGGTATATACAGAAAGGTCTTGCCACAAAGTATCCTTGCGCCAAGTTTGAAGACTGTGGCTTGAATAGCCTCCGATAAAACGTTAAAGTGAGACTCTCTAGTAGGCAGCATGATTTCATGAAATCACGAAACAATGGCTTTTTACCACCAAATCTTGGTTCATTTGACTGATTTGACAACGTAGAATTCGAATACGATGATCTTTTCTCCGAAACCTTAGCGGTTTCTTTGATAAATGCTCCAAAAAAATACCCCTCTTGAAAAAAAAAATCTTACGCAAAAGGCAGAAACAGGCGAGCCTGACGTCCCAGGTAGCAAACAGTACACGATGTTGAGCGACACGCCACAGTAAACTTGCGGTGCGCTGTGCGGATTTCTCATCGGTTTTGATAAGTTTCTCGTGCTTTTTGTGCATGTTCAGTGACATATTTTTGACTCAGCTCAGGATATGAAGACAGGCCTACTGTATTTCATGCAGCGGAAGTAGGGACTAGGTCCCCCGAGACCAACTAGGCTACAATTTATGCGTTTATCTGACAAAATACAAGTCGACATTGTTCACGTTAACCATCTGCCGACTGCAAATAGATTGGCGCACCTGCATCTAGTTGCAAAATTTCGAAACTTGGCGGGAAATCGTCATAATTTGAAGAAATCGCTGACCTTTCAGTGTGCAAAATTTGATCGATAGCATGTCCGATTTGTTGGAACATATTCTGTTGCAAAACTAGCGTCCACAACACAATAAATGCACTTGTCTTGCGGGTTGTACAAGTGGAATTTTTTTTTTTTTTTAATTTAGGGTATTTTAGTCTCTTTCGATTTGAAAAGGAAGTCTGATGTTGGGACTACGATGTGCAGGAATGATAGCGGTTGCGCTGAGATGGCCTACGATGTGAAGAATGTGGGACTACACTGTGCTAAACTCGCTGCCCCCAAAATGAACGTCAGATCTTAACTTACATTGTTCTGAATTGTTGCACTTACTCTTTATGTAACTGTCTAATTGTACTGTAAAATACAGTCGATAAATTAGCTGAAATTCCATAAAAAAAAAGGGTGTAAGAAAGGAACATGCCAAAACATAAGTATGATAGAGGCCCAAAAGTGTCCAAATGCGTTTGGCTTTGCCAAAATACCACGCTGGAATGTTGACTAGTTCCTATAAGGTTGATCAACACGAACATTTGTGGGAACAGTTAGTAAGTTATTTGGGTTTAACGCCGAGCAGGCGACTAAGGCCATCTCACGGCGGGATGGGTAAAAATCTGGTCAGCCAGACTAAAAGCAAGGTCTTAAGACAAGATGTAAATATAGATTAAAAATCTCAGGCTAAAATGTCGCACATGTCTGGAAAAGAAACGTCTACAGACTCTCAAAAAGGGCAAATAAAAAAATTCACATTGTCTATGAATGCTCAGATCTTGTTTGCGCGAGTCGTGTCAGCTGCATGCAATAGCTTATGCTAATTATAGATGTTCTTTGACTAACCCTTGCAGTAACTAACTTCTATTTAGGTCCCCCTTAAATGATATTTGTGATCGAAGAAACCCCTGCAGTGTTTACGTGCGTTAATTTATGCCCATGCCATCTTTTACGTTGTTACGTTTGTGGTTGTTTTTTTTTTTTTTTTTTTCCCCGGAATCAGTCCTAAACCGGCCCAGCAATTGCCGTATAGGAAGGTTTTTTTGTGCCTGTTTTCCGTTCATTTTTTTTTTCCCCAATTCTTCTTTTATCCTTCCGACATCATCTTCCCGTTTATTCTTCACATTTTGTCTAGTCAACTTTATTTCAAAATTCTGATGATGCATGCCCAATGCAACAGTGAACACTACGTGAACTATTAATGGACATAAACCCGTTGTTTGCGGTGTCTTGATCAGGGACACATGTATACTATATATAGCAAATAAAGGTTATAAATTATTGAGATGGACAGAAAATAAAGTGGGTTTGCTGCCATGCACTCTCTGCTACTGTCTTTTGCTACTGTCTTTAAAAGATGCACGAGAGAGAGAGGGGAGAGAGAGAGAGAGAGAGAGAGAGAGAGGAGAGAGAGAGAGAGAGAGAGAGAGAGAGAGAGATGTGCGTGCGCTCTCACAGTTATAAATGTGGCATCAAATGGTTTCTTAGCATCAACTCCTTTTCAAATATCATGCAAATATTAGTAGCGTCGCCGTATCTAAATTTGCTGATACACATTTTTGCTACGATAATGAGATGATTTATTAGGTTCTTGTTTTGGTGGTCGACGTTTCGTTCGTGGATTCCCAGAAGGGCAATGTTTTCAGTTATTTTGAGATGCTGTTGGGTTCGCACGTTGATTTCTTTTTCGACCATTTGCCATAAGGGTTTGGTTTTGGGACAGGCAAAGAAAAAATGCTCTATAAAGTCTGTTTGGTCTAGACGGCATGCGTTACATTTGTCCGAGTTTGCAATCCCCATCTTTTTTAGGAGTATGTTTGTGGGGAAGATGTTGTGAAGGATCTTCCAATGAAGAACCCTTAGTCTGGTTTCTCGGGTGGCGTTGATTACAGCCTCCCAGTGATGCTTGTTGATAGATACATGTAACTTTATGTTCCAAAAGTTTACCGCGCATGGTTGTGTTTCTTCCATGAGCAATCTTCGAAAGTGTTTTGCGGTGAGAGTGTCTACTGTGATGCCATTTAGTGTCATACGTGAGGGGTTGTGTTCTGGGTGGTGAAAGAGTTAAATTCGGTTGCTTGCAAAGGCCTGCTGAATTGCAGAACGCATTGCGTTGTATTGTAATATTTTATGTGGGGCCGGGCCTACCAGCGCCTCTAGATCGCCAAATGTGATTATTTCGAATCTGTCGCTAAGGCTATCGTTGAGCTTGTGTAATCCTTTTGCAATCCAATCTTTCATGTACAGGCTTTTACGTTTAAATTGTAGATTGGAGTTATTCCATATAACGGAGTTTAGGTAAAGTTCTCTTGCCTCGTTCTCATCAAATTTAGATCTCAAGTTTAACCAGGCACGGAGGACGTTATTCCAAAAGTTTTCTATGTTTGGGGGGAGTCCATTTAAGTCCGTTGGGTTTGAGGGAGTTGCCAATATGTCCAGGTCGTTAGATAGTTTTGAGAAGACGTGAACTGGGTATGCCTTCCAAGCGCTGCTTGTGTCCCCTTTTACGAGTTTGGGGACCCATGTGAGATACAGAGCTTCTTGGAGTGCTTTCATATCTATCATCTTGAGACCTCCAAGCTCGGTACCTTGGGTAAGTACCTTACGTTTGACTTTTTCAAATGCTTTTTTATTATTATATTTCTTTTTCCAGATGAAAGTAAATAGTTCTCGATTAATTGCAGCCAAAATGTCCTCCGGGAGGCCGATGGCTTGCATGATGTACACACACTGAGAGATAAGACATGTTTTAGCTATAACAATTTTACCTTGTATACTTAAATTTCGTCTTGACCATTGCTTTATTGCCCTTTTCATGTTTTCGATTTGTTTCGACCAGTTGTCTTCAATTTCTTGTGCACTCACATTGCTGTTAAAGTAAGTGCCAAGAATTTTTATTTGTTTTACCCATTTAATGCCGTGGGGAGAATTTTCGTTATTTTTGTCTTTTCCTAGCCACATTGCTTCTGTCTTTTCCTTGTTTATGTTGAGGCCAGAAATCTTTGAGAAGTTATCAAATATATCGATTATCTTGTCCAGGTCAGTACCGTCTTTAAGAAAGAGTGTAGTGTCGTCTGCAAACTGTTGGATTTTTAGTATCAGCTCTACATTGTGGTTTCTCTTGATTGCTATCCCGTTTACATTACTATCCCTGATCTTTATTGCAAGCACTTCTACTGCTAAGATGAACAGCAGCGGGGACAGTGGACATCCTTGTCGTATACCTCGCTCGATTCTGAAGGGTTCGGAGATCCATCCGTAATGGTTTGTGGAGCTTTCTGTTTGCTCTATGAGAGTGCTTATCCACTGTTGAAAGTTGGGGCCGAAGCCATACAGTTTGAGGCTGTCCTCTATGATGGTTTTGGAGATTGTGTCAAAAGCTTTTGTAAAGTCAATTCCGACCAAGATTCCTGGGAGCTTTTCCTTATTCAGATAGCTGACTGTGTCGTCGATTGTTCTTAGGATTGTTGCAACGTTCCTACCTTTTACAAATCCGCACTGATCCTCAGCTATAAGCTTGTGTATAACTGTACCAAGCCTTCTGGCTAGCGTTTTTGCGAGTAGTTTATAGTCGGTGTTTAGGAGAGAGATTGGTCGCCAGTTTGACAGTTTATCCTGTTTGTGGTTGTGTTATTAATTTTAGGGCATGTTTGTGTTAATCATTGGAAAGATCCGGTGTTCATTTGAGTTGTTTAGCATAAGTGTCACGTACCTTTCGTTTTCTTTTGCATGGAGAATTCCGATCGATTTTTGTTGTGTAGTTAGAATGTTGTGTATTTTCGCAACAGTATTGAATCGTCTGACCTGCAGTAGACGGGAAGGTTCTAGTAGGGGCGTGATTATTCTAGTGACCTCAGATATGACAAAAGTTGTGCAGTACACATGTTGGTAACATTTTAAAACATTTTTATGGTATGTGCTAGATGTCAGTAAAAGGCTGTAGATAGATCTAGAGTGTTCTTCTCAATGAATATTAATGAGTTTTGGTTACGTTTTCTTTTCTGATTGGCCGAGTTGTGTAATTGGCTAAATAATTCTGGAAATCTGTAATAGTATAAAAGAACGCGTTAAGAAATATGTGTGTACATTGTATGAGAGACGCAGTGTGTCAAAAGAGTTGATGCACTGTAGAAGAGACAGTGTATCAGTGTTGGTGCATTGTATGGGCGACACAGTGTATCAGAATTGTGGATACATTGTACGAGACAGTGTACCAACGTGTGGATGCATGCACTTGTGGACGCATTGTGCTGAGAGTGCATCGTGAGAATAAAATACTGTTAGAACTGTTACTCAAGTGTGGTCTACAACCTTGTGCTACGTGTGACAAGTTGCAGCTGAGTGAAGTTTATTTACTACGACTACCACGTAACATTTGGCACCTCCGACGGGACATCATCAGCTGGCTTAGTGGAAAGAGTAACCGGAGACAACAGCCAGCAGTGAAACTGCAGGGAACTTAACTCCTGGAGTTTATAAAGAAGAGACAGGAGAGAGAAGAAAGGAGACTGAAGAGGGAAGAGACGGAAAGACTGGAGAGAGAAAAGGAGACATCAGAGGGAGAAAAAGAGAGATTTGAGAGAGAAATAAGAGCCAAAGAGCTTGAGATAGGGAAACTCGAAATTCAGGCAGCAGAGGCAGCGAAAGAGCGAGAACACGAGCTTCAGCTAAAGAGGATGAAGTTAGAGGCACAGGACCAGATGACAGCTAAAGCAGCAGCCTTGGCCAGCAGACAGACAGCCCGTGCACCAAAACTACCTACGTGTGCTGAAAATTCATATAAAATGGACGCTTACCTGGAGGATTCGAGCGCTTCAAAAGCAGCAACAACTGGAAACAAGAGTGCGCAGAACAAGGGAAAGAATTACTATGACCATAAAGCCAAACCTCGACGGTTCCAGCCAGGTGATCAGGTTTTGGTTCTTTTCCCCACCAATAACAGGAAGCTCCTGATGCAGTGGAAGGGACCGGCCGTACGTGACTGACACAGTGGTTGGTTTCAATGACTACAGAGTCAAAGTCAACAACAAAATGAAGACTTACCACGCGAATCTGCTGAAGAAGTACGTCGAGAGAGGTCGTCAAGAAAAACCACAACAAGCGGCGTATGTGCGTCTGGCTGCTGACGAGAGACTAGACGACGAAAACGAATATTAATGAGTTTTGGTTACAGTTTCTTTTCTGATTGGTTGAGTTGTGTAATTTGCTAGAGTGTTCTGGACATCTGTAATAGTATAAACCAGCGTGTTAGGAAATATGTATACATTGTATGACAGACGCATTGACAAACGTGTTGACGCATTGTAGAGGAGACAGTGTATCAGTGTTGGTGTATTGTATGGAGGACGCAATGTATCAGAATTGTGGATGCATTGTACAAGACAGGACAGTGTACCAACGTGTAGATGCATTTGTGGACGCATTGTGCTGAGAGTGTATCGTGAGAATAAAATATTGTTGGAACTGTTACTCCAGTGGGGTCTTCAACCTTGTGTCACGTGTGACGAGTTGCAGCCATGATGACTGCATGTCACACGATTAGTGTGTTACTTTGGGCTAAGTCACGTGTCCCAATAATCGAAAATGGAAACAATAATCAATTACATCGACCGTTTGTTTATTTCAAGTGAGGATCTGAAGATCACAGACATCTACTATGATCTTCTATCAAAGAACGTGAGGATGGTGATATTGTAATACAGAAAGAGAAAGAAATTTTCAGAAGTTGTTCTGACTTTTCTTTTCATAGCTCACAAACCAGATAGGTGAGGCTAGCGCTGGCGTGTGATTTTCATAGCTCGAATTCGAGAGATTTTAGAAAGGCTTTCTTTTAGAAAGTGCCGACAAAAGAAAAAACGGCAAAATATCGATCATTCTGAAATCGCTTGTGCAGATTGTACCATCAACTAGTAGTGGTCATTCGGTTCAGGTCGTAATCTGCCACCGTTTAGAACAGAGACCGTCACAGTGACTATACCTGATACAGTTAACTTCGGATATAACAAATCGTTTGTGAACATTTTTGCAGTTACATAGAAGCCATCTTATTTCCGCAGTATATTACATAGAGATTGTGTGGTCGGGACCTACGGAAAAGGTTCTATACATGTTGGCCTTTAGTTATATCCCACCTTGCTATAGGGGACGTTGACTGTATTATCTTTCATCAATTTGTCTAAGCACTGAATAAATGTATCATATGTTGACCAAGTCAGTTTACTTGAGTACTTGAGTATGTGTGTGTGTGTGTGTGTGTGTGTGTGTGTGTGTGTGTGTGTGTGTGTGTGTGAGAGAGAGAGAGAGAGAGAGAGAGAGAGAGAGAGAGAGAGAGAGAGAGAGAGAGAGAGAGAGAGTTAGTTATTTGGGTTTAACGCCGAGCAGGCGACTAAGGCGGGATGGGTAAAACTCTGGTCAGCCAGACTAAAAGCAAGGTCTTAAGACAAGATGTAAATATAGCTTAAAAATGTCAGGCTAAAATGTCGCACAAGTCTTTAAAAGAAGCGTATACAGACTCTCAAAAAGGGCAAATAAAAAAATATTTACATAGTCTATGAATGCTCAGATCTTATTAAAAATATTGCATTCTCTCACGAAATTGAAGATTTTGTCCGGGGGAACATCCCGGAACAAAACCTTCAAGGAGTCTGCTGTGAAGTGTTTATATCTCGTGTCAATTAGATCAGCACAATACAGAAAAAAAGTGTCGAACAGAAAACTGCTCATCACAGGCAAAACACCATGGACGCTCATCCTGTTTAAGTAAGTAAGAGTGCGTAACATACGTGTGCCCGATGTGGAGCCGAGCAAGGACAGTTTCCTCACGGCGTCTGCCGCAGCGGAAAGGAAGACTGTCGAACAACGTAGGAAGAGCTTCATGAAGCTTGTTCCCTTCCTCTTTGTCCCACTCGGACTGCCACTCGCGGGCTATGTACGCACTAATCACAGGTTGAAAATCACTATAAACAGTCTGTGTGTCAGGGACAGAGTCACTGCGGGCACTGTTGGCAGCAGAATCTGCGATTCTGTTGCCTTCGATGCCCCCATGGCCCGGGACCCAAATAAAAATGATGTCAAAATATTCCTTCATCAAGTCTGCGTAGAGCTCTCTAATCTGCACCAGCAATGGATGGAGGGTATGTTCCCGCGCCCTAAAGGGCCTGCAGGGCAGAAAGAGAGTCAGACAGAATCAGGAAGTTCCTTTCCCGAGACTGATAGGCATACTTGAGTGCCAGCAGAATTGCCTGCAGTTCTGCACTAAATACAGAGGAATGGTCAGGGAGACGGAGCTTAAAATGGCGAGAGGACGCCACCCTCCCATCCTCAGGCTTAGACCCATCCGTATAAAGACGACAATAGCCAGGAAAAATTGAAACGAGTTCATTGAGGCAGTGTTGGTATATGGCTGGTGGAGTACAATCCTTCTTGTGGGCGGTCAAGTCCAGCAAGATGTCAGGAACTGGTAGTAGCCAGGGTGGAGTGACGTGTTGCAGAGATTTCGAAACTTTGTCCAGGTCCACTCCGGCCGCCTGCAGATGAGGTCGGACACGAAAGGAAAGTGGACGGACAGCTCCCGGATGGGCATCGTAAATCTCTGCAAACGACGGGTTAAAAACACAATCATAGGCAGGATTGTCTGGATGGGCCTTCAGCTTCAGAATGTAGCTGACCATGAGGCGGATGCGGCGGAGCTTAAGAGAAGGCTCCCTTGCCTCAGCATACAGACTAGGAACTGGAGATGTCCTGAAGGCCCCCAGACATATGCGCAGACCTTGAATGGTGAATTGTGTTCAGACAATGTAGAACAGACTTGGAAGCCGAGCCATATACCACAGAGCTGTAATCCAGTTTGGACCGAACAAGGGCCCGGTACAGTCGAAGTAAGACAATGCGGTCTGCACCCCAGTCAGTACGACCAACGACACGAAGAATGTCGAGGGCCTTCTGACAAGAGGTTCTAAGGTAGTTAACATGGTTGCAGAAGGTCAATCTTTTGTCAAAGATGACCCCTCAAAACTTTGCCTCTTCGGCCAACTTAATTCGCACTCCAGCAATGCTCAGGCTAGGGTCTGGAAAAAATTTCGGCTGGTTAGTAAAATGCACACAGACTGTCTTGGAGGGCGAGAACCTGAATCCGTTGAGAGACACCCACCCCTGGATGCGATCAACGCACAGCTGCAAGCGCCTCTCAAGGGACGCAAGCCCTCGACCTCGTGCATAAAAAGCAAAGTCGTCCACAAACAGAGCATTCAGAATCATCCTTAACGGCCTTTAAAATGTTATTAATTTTAATACTAAATAAAACAGGAGATAAAATGCTGCCCTGCGGGACACTCATCTACTGTTCAAAGGAGTCGGAGAGGGTGGAGCCCACACGGACATGGAACGACCTCTTAAACAAAAATTTTTGAATAAAAACGGGCAGGTGCCCTTTAAAATCCATGTCCGACATATCAGACATTATACCATACTTCCAGGTAGTGTCATATGCCTTATCAAGGTCAAAGAAAAGTGCATAGACATGCTGCTTGTTGACAAAAGCATCTCGGATATAAGACTCAAAGCAGACTAGATGGTCAGCTGTACTACGGAAGCGCCGGAAACCGCACTGGAGGTCAGTGATGAGACCCTGTGACTCAAGATGCCACACCAGGCGGGCGTTGACCAAGCGTTCCATATTTTGCATAAACATGATGTCAAAGCGATTGGCCGATAGTTGCCCGGGTCGGAAGGATCTTTACCCGGCTTGGGGATTGGCACAACCACAGCCTGACACCAAGATGTCGCAAAATGACCAGTTATCCAGATATGGTTTAAAGGCCTTGAAAAGTACAAGGAGTGAATCCTCAGGCAGATGTGTTAGGAGCTGATAGTGGATGGTATCTAATCCAGCAGCAGAGTCAGTACATTTCTGCATGGCTTGCTGCAATTCTGAAAACCTAAAAGGGGCATTATAGTCTTCCGAGTTATCCGATATAAAATCAAAAGTACAAGACTCGCTTCTCCTTCTCTCTCTGGAAGAAAGGTGAATAATGTTCTGTTGAAGAATGATGGGCAATGGTGGAGGCAAGCAAATTGGCCACAGCCTTTTTATCCGTGACCAAACTGGCATCATCTCTAAGATGGCCGATAGAAGCCGAGCCACCCCTGCCTCTAATTCTTCGAACAGCCTTCCAGGCTTTTTGGGATGGAGTCCTAGAAGATAAAGATGAGACAAAGCTTCTCCAGGAAGCACGGCGTTCACGTTTAAAAATGTAACGGGCTTTCGCCCGCTGACTTTTAAATATTAAAATATTTGCTTGCGACGGATCGCGAAAAGCACGTCGCTGAGCAGATTTGCGCATTTTTGGGGCCTTGCGGCACTCTTCATTGAACTATGGTACTCTCGGCTTCCGAGGGAGTGATGTGAAAGTTCTAGGGATGGTTTCACCTGCTACGTCCAACAAAACAGAAGTAAAACAAGAAACAGGTTCTTCAGCTGACATGACCACCTCCTCTGTAATACCAGACTGACAGAGGGAGGCGAACAGAGGCCAGTTCGCTTTCGTGAGATTCCAAGCGTCCCACCGGCGAATCTTCCTCACAGCTGACCGATGACAGGACTACTGGGAAGTGGTCACTACCACACAGGTCGTCGTGAAACTTCCAGTCAAAGTCCAGCATGAGAGAAGGATCACACACAGTGAGGTCTAGAAGAGAACTAGAGCCTGAACCGGAGTTCGAGTACGTAGGTGAGCCATCGTTAAAGATACATAGGTTAAGTTGAGAAAAAACTTCTTCTAACATCTGACCTCTGCCATCATAGTGGTCACTACCCCAAAGGTGAGCGTGACCATTAAAATCCCCCATGAGAATAAAGGGAGGGGGCAGCTGATATACTAAGTGAAAAATATCAGTATTACAGACCCGCAGAGATGGTGGCAGGTAAACACTGCATAATGTTATTGTCTTTTTCAAGGTAACCCGAGCTGCGACAGCCTGAAGACAGGTGTCGATGCTAACGGGGGAAAATTTGGCTACTAATGAAAAGAGCCACTCCACCCGAGCGCCTCTTTGAATCAGAGCCTTTGTCTATAGCGTGAAAACCATTAAAGGACACAGGGTCAGAAGTCTTCAGGTATGTTTCCTGAAGAGATATTACTGAGGGGTTATAGAACTTGACTAAAAGACGTAATTCCTCAAAGTTAGCTTGAAAACCACAACAATTCCACTGAAGCAGAGAGTACATGATTATGTATTATCTTGGGGTGAAGAATTTTTTCCCCCTTTATCCTTTGATTTGGAAGGAGGTGAAGAAACAGAGGGAGGCCGGCTCCCGGGCCTCCTCTGGTTTTCGGAGATGAAGAGGGTGGAACTGCCACCGCATCAGCAACGACAACTTCCACTGCCTCCATCCGCACCTCCAATGCAGCATATTTGTTTTGAAGGGGGACATCAGTGTTCTCCTTCTGGGCCCTACGCACAGCGGTCCCATAGATGTTTTAGACTTCTGGACCTTGGCAGCGTTCCTGCCGCTAGAGTTAACGGCCTTAGAAGGCTGACCAGAGCCAGAAGCCTTTGGATTAGACAGACTAACAGGTTTGCGTGGGGGCTGAGGCTTAGGGGCAACAGAAGGCGGCACTACCGGACTGGCAGTGTCCGCCTTCTGCGTTCCCTGGCTCCTCGTCACCACCGGAGGAGGGTTACTCTCCAGGGGCGAGAGGAGCCGAGGCTCCGCCCCCAACCAAGAAGTTGGGGTTTGACATGCAAAGTCTTTAGTGGGGCGCTTGCCTGCCACAGCTGCACTGAATGTATACACAGATGTGTTAGACGATGGGGCAGCCGCAGCTGCACCGGGGCCTTCAACCAGCTTTTTGGCATCCAGAAAGGACAGCCCCTTCTCCACACGCACTTGCTGAATCTTGCACTCGGATATCCAACGAGGGCATTTCTTGTCCGAAGCCATATGCGCCCCCTGGCAATTCACACACAGGGGGGGTGGCTGTGCAGGACTCAGCAGAGTGTCCGAGCTTAGTGCAACGGGCGCATGAAGCCTCTGCCTGGCGGCATGTCTTTTGCCCATGGCCATACTGTTGGCACTTAAAGCACCGGAGGGGGTGAGGGACGTACCTTTTCACTTTCAAGGAGTAGTAACCTCCCCAGATTGTAGTAGGAGGGGTTGGGGTGCCAAACGTCAGGATGATGGTAGGGAGTCGGATCTCCCCACCACCTCCCTTGGAAGCGAAGCGCCTGACGTAAGTCACCCCCTGAGACTTAAGCATCCGTACAAGTTCATCTTCTGACAGTTCTGCCAAAGCTTGATCTTTGATTACGCCTCTTGACGAATTCATAGTTTTGTGGGATGTCACCTCCACTGGAGTGTCTCCAATGGAAGAGAGCCTCAGCAGCCCGTTGGAGTGTGCCCGGGTACGGCACTCCACCAGCAAGTCACCAGACCTGAGGCGCTGGGCCTCAGGCCTGCCAACACGGCTGCGGAGGGTCTCCCCCACCAGAAATGGATTCAGCTTGGAAACAGATGTGTCTGTCATCTTGCTATGAACAATGAGGAAGCGAGGCCATACAGCTGACGCCTGAGGCGTCGCCTCCTCACAGTCCGAGTCACTGTCGTGTTCAATGTCGGTGGCGATGTGCCGCTTCTGTGCAAGTTTTTTTTTTTTTTTCCATATTATAATAGTAGAGATATTCATCCCCCGGGGGTCCCCGCCCGCCACCGAGTCCAACAAGGGAAAGTGCAACTGTCGGCGGGTCTCCAGCCGACGCACAATGGAGACTGCCCGAAAGATATACTCAAGGGGGTAAGCCCGATTGAACCGTCTGAGCCACCGCCTTCTATCACACTGTTGAATGCAGGGGAATACTGGCGTAAAGCACCTAATCAGCAGCTGAGGCTATAGCATGGTGCTCCGCATATCAACCCGCATGTCAACAGTGAGATAGGGCTCAACGTGACAAGAGCCGATTGACTAGGCCGGTACGACTAGCCTCCCGTTTAGGTAGAAGTCAAGGCGAAAGTGGAGTGTTTCAGCCACCAGGATCCTCTTCTCCCCCGACACAGGTCTCCAAGCACGGCAAACACTTGGGATCCAAAGGACCAAAAGCTCACGTGTATTTTTAAGGGCCAATCCAACATGGTAAGACCTGGGTTAGCACAGCTCCTCAAAAACCGGACCAGTGAAAAAGACTGAACAACATAATTATCTGCTGACATCAAGTCCTAATCCTGGACAAAGATGGCACCCCTCTGCTAGCCCACTCAGTCAGTAACTGAGGAGACTACCCACCCACGCCACATGGAGGCCGGTGCCGAGTGGGCCCCATGTTTTATACATCGATTCGGTGATAATGGGCTGGGGGAGTGGGAGGAGGGGGGGGGGGGGGCGGTGGAGGGGGCTGGTCTGGGCCTGTCCTTTCCCCTCTCTTCGCAGTGACATGAAACTCAAAATGATATCACACTCACTGTGAAAGTCATAAATCAAAACTAAGGCTTCCCAAGACCTTCAACTCATGAATATTCCAGCGAATCTGAAAAAATGGTATTTTGTTAGAAAAAGATTTTCTCAATTATACCTGTTAGTCTGAGCTTTGAACTCTTTGATTTGTTCTGTCCATCTGACTCTTTCTCCTGAGAGACCATTGATGAGGGCAGTAGCAGCACACATTCTCTTGCGACATTTTTCTGCATCATCCATTAGAGCCTGTAAAAACATAGTACATTCTCACTGAAACTCGAGCAATGTTGTGACAGATTGAAACAGATCCACCCGATTTTGTTCAGCATCGTATGGCCTTGGCACATTGCGTTGGTTTTACTGTTCTAAACTAAAATTTACTATTGCTTTCAGTACCCAAACCAAACCCCTGATGTTCTGACGCTTTGATAGTGCATGTAGAATTTCATACTCTTTCATGATGCGGTGCAACATACCTGTTTCTCAGCCATGGCTATGTCAAACTCAGCCTGAACTTCAGCCAGCTCCGCTTCTTTCGCATCTAGTTGCGCCTGGGCACTTGCCAAATCTTCCATGGCTTTTTGAAGTCTGGCCTCTTGGATGGCAAGGTTTGCCTGGAGACCATATGATATAACAAGAATGGAAAAGCCCTTATGGTTCACATGCATGATCGATCCACATAATTATTCTGACCTTTTGTACCTTGACTTTTCCGACAGGTCAATAAAATAAGTTGAAGTGTTCTAACATAGGAACAGGGCTGGCTTTTGTGCCTGCAAAATCTATGCATTTTCACACTTTTGTCAACCTCTTGACCTTTGTGAGTAGTGAACAAAATTAGGCTACATGGAAGGGTCTTATTGTCAGATACCTTTCTCAAATTTGTTTGAAAAGTTTTGCAAAAATTCTGATAACAACAACAGACATTTTTCACATCTTTTGCCGATCACTTACAACCCTTGACCTTTCCAACCAGCATGCATATCGCACATGAGCCAAAAACTAAATAATGACTAAGACAGCAAGGCAAGGCCTCACGGCTCAAATAATTTTGCTGATTTTCTGTCAATCTGACCTTTCAGAGAGGTAAAGAAAATCGTCTGTAGAAACATAATTAACTCCCTTGTGCACGCAACTACCAGTGAACTCGAACTCACATGTAGTATTTATACAGTACTGTCAGCAACCAAAATTTGAAATCAGTTTACATGGTACAAGACTGCTGGATGAGGTAGCTGATGGTGAAAGGATCCCCCCCCCCCCCTCCACCAAGGTGATAATCTGTTCTTGAGGTATAGCACACTGACCAGCTTTCAAACATTGGATGAACTCCACTGCCCTTGATGATTTAGAAGGTCATCAAATCAAACATTGCATGTACAGAATAAGTATATGTAAACCATGAGAGGTGGTGATTTACAAGCCGAGAGACTTGTTTCATGTAACACTAGTTTGACAAGAGATATAAGATTGGAGATTTCTAAGACTGGCTTTCCATTGTCTTAAGCTGACCCTAATTAATGGTTAATTTGGCCATCACCCTCCCTCACCCCCACCCCCACCAACTCCCCACCTGTCTCGGTACATTAAGTACATTTTAAAACTGTTAAAGAAGCGTTCTTTTGATCGGCTGTCAACCAAGGGCAACACGTATTCCTGTCATTCAATTCCCATGAATTGAATCCATTTGCATGCATTAGAATGTTGCGTGCATATCACAGCAATGCTGCGTAAATGAGAGGTGTACCACTGTGCTTTTCAAACTGCACACAAGGTGGGACCTCCCATTAAGTAGTGCAGATAGGTAAGCGTTTAACCTAGCGTGACTTGACGCATCAATAGATCTGTACTGTTGACTTGACGACAAACAGACACCTAATAATAAATTGCATAAGTTACTTCAAAGTTACTTATAAGTGAGTTAAAATAAGTACTTGTAAGTGACTTAATCGGACAAATTTATCAAGTTACATGGTCAGCAAAATAACTTCTTTTCTCAATAATAGTCTGGAGGGGAGCCGATGGTGGTAAATTTCTAGGTGTGACATCTCTCTGTGAAATGTATGACAGAAACAAAGAATGATTGCCAAAACTTATCTTTATCTGAAGACCTTGTACTTTTTACATGGTCTCTTTCACTCCTTTTTTTTCCTTCTTCTAAAAAAGTTGTTTTCAGTTCTTCAACATTTACAGGGTGAGCACAGCAAAAACTTCCTCATACAGTATGAAGATTGCTGCATGCAACACCAGTAAGCAACTGTACTCAGTGGCTGATCAGCTGGTGGGCAAAGTCAAGTCTTCTCCTCTTCCTACAATATACTCCATGACAGAACTTCCATATTGTTTTCCACATATTTCATGGACAAAGTCCAAGCCATTTGGGACGATCTTGACTCACAGTCTTTTCAGATAAAAACAGTCTCTTCTAATAACTAATGCTTTCGTGGACAGACCATGTCTGTGTTTAGACCTGTCTGCTGTGACGATGTCCACAAGTTGTTAATGAAGATGACCCCTAAGTCATGTGAGCTCGATCCAGTGCCTACCACTTTGTTGTGTAACTGTTTGGATAGTTTACGGCTGTACATATCTCACATTGTCAATGCTTCGCTTGCATCTTGTGTTTTCCCTCCAATGTATAAAAGTGCTTTTGTGAAACCCCTACTAAAAAAAAAACCCTCATTAGATCATAATGACCTTAAGAGTTATAGACCTGTCTCAAAACTACCGTTTCTGTCAAAGGTGATGAAAAGATTGTGCTTTCGCAACATTTGGATCACCTGGCCTTGAATAATCATATGGATCCATTTCAGTCAGCCTACAGATGTTGCCACAGTACTGAAACAACACTTCTTAGAATCATGAATGACTTGTTACTTGCCCTGGATGATGGTAAGGTGTCAGTGCTCGCTTTACTAGATCTTTCTATCGTGTTAAACACAATCAACCACACTACCCTGATTAATCATCTCCAGCTTGTTTTTGGCATTGATGGCACTGCCCTGTCTTGGTTCCACTCTTAGATTACTGAGCGATCACAGACTGTGTCTGTCGATAGGCATGTCTCTGCATCTGCCAGCCTCTGTTTTTGGGGTCCCACAAGGCTAAGTATTAGGCCCAGTGCTTTTCCTACTGTATGTACAGCCTTTGTCCAGTATTATTGCTGGACACTCTGTTTCACATCACGCTTACAGTGATGATACACAGCTCTATAAGTCAGGTAGTGTGGGTCAGGTCAACGAGATCATCCAAAGCATGTCACATTGCATTCTTGATGTGAGGCTGTGGATGTCAGAAAACAAGCTCAAACTGAATGAAGGAAAAATGAAAGCCATGCTCATTGCATCACCCAGAATGTCTTCTTCTACCGCTTTGCCTCAGCATATCATGACTGAGAACACGACCATCAGCTTCTCTCAGTCAGTGAAGAACCTGGGTGTTGCAATTGAGCATGACTTGCCCATGAATAAACAGGTGATAAACATTTGCAGGGCAGCCTATTTGGAGATGCGTCGTATTAGATCTATTAAACAGTTCCTTACTTCAGAGCCTACAAAAACTATGGTTTGTTTATTTGTCCTGTCTCGCATTGACTATACCAACTCACTCTTATCTGGATGCCCACAGTATCTATTTGATCGGCTCCAGAGAGTCCAAAATTCAGCCGCACGTCTGGTCATGAAAGTGAAAAAGTCAAACCATGTGTCCCCCATCCTGCACGCTCTCCACTGGTTGCCAGTGAAGGAGAGAGTCAAGCACAAAGTCTTGTCCATTTGTCATGTTTCCCTTTCTGGCACTGGACCCACTTATCTCTCAGAGCTCCTTCACTGTTATATCCCTTCGAGGCAATTGCGCAGTTCGTCTGACAATTAAATGCTTTGTATTCCTACAGTAAGGACTAAAGGATTTGGGCAGAGATCTTTTTCTTACCAAGGTCCATTAGTCTGGAATGAACTACCTAAATCATTGAGACACAGTGAGTCTAGTGCCAGTTTTAAACACAGTCTTAAAACCCATCTATTATCCAAAACCCATCTTGATTATCAGTGTTTATGTATTTAGTCATTTTCAGGTTTTTTTTGTGTAATTGTACATGTGGCTTTGGTTTTGTCACCTTTTGTGTAATATTTTTCTTGTTCAAATGTGCAATGCCTAGTGCATCTTACCAAGTATAGGCACCTTATTAATCTTCCTTATTATTATTATTATTATTATTATTATTATTATTATTGACTACACATCTTATTCTGAATTTCAGACTTCTGTTGTTTATAATTGGCCAAATCATCTTGCACTCTCTTAAACTCACCCTCATCGATTTTATTGTCCTCTTAAGCTTTACTAACAATAAGTTTTATACTACATAACTTTGCTCCAGCAAGAGTACTCAATGCTTCATGCTTTTGCAACTTCTTATGAAATCTTTTGTTAAGGGCTTCTAAACCAAAGCATGTCAGGCATGTGAAAACACTGACACCTTCAAGAGCAATGCCAATGACACTCCAAACTCCAGTTGCAAAGCTACACCACCTACAGAGCAACCGGCGGAAACAGCACCAACTGTCATAGTTGCGTTTTGTACAGAATTGAAAACTTTCCTAAACCGTCTTTTACACCTGGAGTATTTTCCCTCTTCACCTTCCAAATACTTCAATGCTTCTGTAATATTTGTTAAACGAAACGAGTCAGCACTTTCAACATGTAATCATTTGTCAGGTATTTGTGGATACAAGGGCACCATTTTTTAAGATAATATTTTTATATTTCAAATAAACGTAATCAGTAATTACATTTTGTAACTCGGCTGTGGTATATAATTTGCTATTGTAATAAAACGAAAGAATATGTGTGTCAGTTTATTAAATTTAGTGAAATTAGACTTGTTTTATTGACTACTACTTCAACAGCCGGGTTACTACTCAATACTTCTACATCTGTGCCTTTCCTAATAATCATAAACACTATTGCTGACTCCGACACTAGGTTATCCCATGTAAGTTTGATTCCCTATGCAATTTTTGTCTGCTTCTTTAGCATCCTCCAAAGGTCTCAGTATGATTTCAACAAGATGGAATGAACCATAACCCACAAAGTCCCTTCTATATGAGAGCTGTCTTCGCTGTCAAGGGTCTCTACTTTTGTTTTTGACTTGATTCTGATGTTGAAATGTCTCCTTCTGAAAAAGCCTCGCAGATGTGCCAATGAGTCATAGTGAACTCTATAAGGGGGGCGCGCAGTGCACATGCATCATTGGTTTGTCAAAAGTCATTTGTCATGACGTTGTTTTTTTTTTTTTTGTTTTTACGTAATTTTATATTTTACTTGATATGAGATTTGCTTTTGCTTCAAGACTTGGGAAAATGGTGACAAAACTAGAATTTTATGGTACAATTTCAGTGTTGCTATAATTTGTGTGAAATCAGGTTGACTTTACCTAGCTACATGCTATACTAAGTACACCTGCATGCTCTTCTGAAAGAGCATTGATGTGTGTGTTTGCGCGTGCGTGTTTGCATGCGCCCACTGCAAACATCCTTAAGAGGCATAGATGTTCATGCACCCCCTGGGCACTGGAGGATCTATGCCTCTTGGAGATGCCTGCATATGTGTCAATGGTTTGTCAAAGTTCATTTGTCATGAAGTGGTTTTTTTTTAAAAAAGTAATTTTATATTTAACGTGATATGAGTTATGCTTTTGCTTCAAGACTTGCAAAAATGGTGACAAAACTAGAATTTCATGGTACAATTTCAGTCTTGCTATAATTTGTGTGAAATCAGGTTGACTTTAAATAGCTACATGCTATATTAATACACCTGCATCCTTTTCTGAAAGCGCGTTGATGTGTGTGTTTGCATGTGCGTGTGCATAAGTGCATGCGCGTACTCCAAACATCCTCAAGAGGTTGATTGATTGATTATTGGTGTTTAACACAGAGCAGGCGACTAAGGCCATCTCACAGTGGGATGGGCAAAAATCTGGTCAGCCAGACTAAAAGCAAGGTCTTAAGACAAGATGTAAATATACCTTAAAATATGGCAGGCCGCTAAAATGTCACACGAGTCTTTAAAAGAAACGTCTACAGACTCTCAAAAAGGGCAAAATAGTGAAATTCACATAGTCAATGAATGCTCAGATCTTGTTGAAAATATTGCATTCTCTCAAGAAATTGAAGATTTTGTCCGGGGGAACATCCCGGAACAAAATCTTCAAGGAGTCTGCTGTGAAGTGTTTATATCTGGTGTCAATGAGATCGGCACAATACAGCAAAAAGTGTCAAACAAAAAACTGCTCGTCACAGGCAAAACACCATGGATGCTCATACTGTTTTAGTAAGTAAAAGTGCGTAACATACGTGTGCCCGATGTGGAGCCGAGTAAGGACAGTCTCCTCACGGTGGCTGCCGCAGCGATGAGGTAGACTGTCGGACACCGTAGGAAGAACCTCATGCAGCTTGTTCCCTTCCTCTTTGTCCCACTCAAACTGCCACTCGCGGGCTATGTACGCACTAATCACAGGTTGTAAATCACTATGAACAGTCTGTGTGTCAGGGACAGGGTCATTGCGGGCACTGTTGGCAGCAGAATCTGCGATCCTGTTGCCTTCGATGCCCACATGCCCTGGGACCCAAATAAAAATGATGTCATAATATTCCTTCATCAAGTCCACGTAGAGCTCTCGAATCTGCACCAGCAGGGGGTGGTCTGTTTCCGCGCCCTGAAGGGCCTGCAGGGCAAAAAGAGAGTCAGACAGAATAAGGAAGTTCCTTTCCCGAAACTGACAGGCATGCTTGAGTGCCAGCAGAAATGCCTGCAGTTCTGCACTAAATACAGAGGAATGGTCAGGAAGGCAGAGCTTAAATGGGCGTCTAGAATGGCGAGAAGATACTGCAGCCACAGCCACTCTCCCATCCTCAGACTTGGACCCATCCGTATAAAGACGACAGTAGCCAGGAAAACTTGAAAGGAGTTCATTGAGGCTCTGTTGGTATATGGCTGGTGGAGTACAATCCTTCTTGTGGGCGGTCAAGTCCAACAAGATGTCAGGAACTGGTAATAGCCAGGGTGGAGTGATGTGTTGCAGAGATTCCGAAACTTTGTCCAGGTCCACTCCGGCCGCCTGCAGATGAGGTCGGACAAGGAAGGAAAGTGGATAGACAGCTCCCGGATGGGAATCGTAAATTTCTGCAAATGACGGGTTAAAAACACAATCATAGGCAGGATTGTCTGGATGGGCCTTCAGCTTCAGAATGTAGCTGAGCATGAGGCAGATGCGGCAGAGCTTGAGAGAAGGCTCCCTTGCCTCAGCATACAGACTAGGAGCTGGAGATGTCCTGAAGGTCCCCAGACATATGCGCAGACCTTGAATGGTGAATTGTGTTCAGACGCTGTAGAACAGACTTGGAAGCCGAGCCATATACCACAGAGCCGTAATCCAGTTTGGACCGAACAAGGATCCGGTACAGTCAAAGTAAGACAATGCGGTCTGCACCCCAGTCAGTACAACCAACGACACGAAGAATGTCGAGGGCCTTCCGACAAAAGGTTCTAAGGTAATTAGTATGTTTGCACAAGGTCAGTCTTTTGTCAAAGATGACCCCCAGAAACTTTGCCTCCTCGACCACCTTAATTGACACTCCAGCAATGCTCAGGCTAGGTTCTGAAAAAAAATTTCGTCTGGTTAGTAAAATGCACACTGACTGTCTTGGAGGGCGAGAACCTGAATCCGTTGAGAGACACCCACCCCTGGATACGATCAACGCACAGCTGCAAGCGCCTCTCAAGGGACGCAAGCCATCGACCTCGTGCACACAAAGCAAAGTCGTCCACAAACAAAGAGCATTCAGAATCATCCTTGCTGGCCTTTACAATGTTATTAATTTTAATGCTATATAAAATAGGAGATAAAATGCTGCCCTGCGGGACACCCATCTCCTGTTCAAAAGAAGTCGGAGAGGGTGAAGCCCACACGCACATAGAACGACCGGTTAGACAAAATTAATAATTGTGAATCAAAATGGGCAGGTGCCCTTTAAAACCCATGTCCGACAAATCAGACATTATACCATACTTACAGGTAGTGTCATATGCCTTCTCAAGATCGAAGAAAAGTGCATAGACATGCTGCTTGTTGACAAAAGCATCTCGGATAAACGACTCAAAGCGGACTAGATGGTCAGTTGTACTACGGAAGCGCCGGAAACCGCACTGGAGGTCTGTGATGAGACCCTGTGACTCAAAATGCCACACCAGGCGGGCGTTGACCAAGCGTTCCATAGCTTTGCATAAACATGATGTCAAAGCGATTGGCCGGTAGTTGCCCGGGTCGGAAGGATCCTTATCCGGCTTGGGGATTGGCACAACCACAACCTGACACCAAGATGGCGGAAAATAATCATTTATCCAGATATGGTTAAAGGCCTTGAGAAGTACAAGGAGTGAATCCTCGGGCAGATGTGTTAGGAGCTGATAGTGGATGGTATCTAATCCAGCAGTAGAGTCAGTACATTTCTGCATGGCTTGCTGCAATTCTGAAAACGTAAAAGGGGCATTATAGTGTTCCGAGTTATCCGATATAAAATCACAAGTACAAGACTCTCGCTTCTCCTTATCTCTCTGGAAAAAAGGTGAATAATCCTCTGCTGAAGAATTATGGCCAATGGTTGAGGAAAGCAAATTGGCCACAGCCTTTTAATCCGTGACCAAAATGGCACCATCTCTAAGATGGCCGACAGAAGCCGAGCCACCCCTGCCTGTAATTCTTCGAACAGCCTTCCAGACTTTGTGGGATGGAATCCTAGAAAATAAAGATGATATGAAGCGTCTCCAGGAAGCACGGCGTTTACGTTTAAAAATGTAACGGGCTTTCGCCCACTGTCTTTTAAATGTTAAAATATTTGCTTGCGACGGATTACGAAAAGCACGTCGCTGAGCAGATTTGCGCATTGTTCGGGCCTTGCGGCACTCTTCATTGAACCATGGTACTCTCGGCTTCCGAGGGAGTGATGCTACGTCCAACCAAATAGAAGTAAAAACAAGAAACAGGTTCTTCAGCTGACATGACCACCTCCTCTGTAAGACGAGGGAAGCGAACAGAGGCCAGTTAGCTTTCTTAAGATTCCAGATCCCCGCTGGCGTATCCTCCTCACAGCTGACCGATGACAGGACTACTGGGAAGTAGTCACTACCACACAGTTCGTCGTGAACCTTCCAGTCAAAGTCCAGCATGAGAGAAGGATCACACACAGTGAGGTTTAGAACAAAAGTAGATCATGAACCTGGGTTAGAGTACGTAGGTGACCCATCGTTAAAGACATATAGGTTAAGGTGAGAAAAAACATCTTCTAACATCTGACCTCTGCCATCATAGTGGCCACTACCCCAAAGGTGAGCGTGACCGTTAAAATCCCCCATGAGAATAAAGGGAGGGGGCAGTTGATCTACTAAGTTAAAAAATATCATTACTACAGATCCGCAGGGATGGTGGCAGGTAAACACTGTATATGGTTATGGTCTTCTTCAAGGTAGTTAGTTAGTTATTTGGGTTTAACGCCGAGCAGGCGACTAAGGCCATCTCACGGTGGGATGGGTAAAAATCTGGTCAGCCAGACTAAAATCAAGGTCTTAAGACAAGTAGTAAATATAGCTTAAAATGTCAGGCTAAAATGTCGCACAAGTCTTTAAAAGAAACGTAAACAGACTCTCAAAAATGGCAAATAAAAAATATTTACATAGTATATGAATGCTCAGATCTTATTAAAAATATTGCATTCTCTCAAGAAATTGAAGATTTTGTCCGGGGAAACATCCCGGTACAAAACCTTCAAGGAATCTGCTGTGAAGTGTTTATATCTCGTGTCAATTAGATCAGCACAATACAGCAAAAAGTGTCGAACAGAAAACTGCTCATCACAGGCAAAACACCATGGACGCTCATCCTGTTTAAGTAAGTAAGAGTGCGTAACATACGTGTGCCCCATGTGGAGCCGAGCAAGGACAGTCTCCTCACGGCGGCTGCCGCAGCGGAAAGGTAGACTGTCGGACAACGTAGGAAAAGCTTCATGAAGCTTGTTCACTTCCTGTTTGTCCCACTCGGACTGCCACTCGCAGGCTATGTACGCACTAATCACAGGTTGAAAATCACTATAAACAGTCTGTGTGTCAGGGACAGGATCACTGCGGGCACTGTTGGCAGCAGAATCTGCGATTCTGTTGCCTTCGATGCCCACCTGGCCCGGGACCCAAATAAAAATGATGTCATAATATTCCTTCATCAAGTCTGCGTAGAGCTCTCTAATCTGCACCAGCAATGGATGGTCTGTTCCCACGCCCTGAAGGGCCTGCAGGGCAGCAAGAGAGGCAGGCAGAATCAGGAAGTTCCTTTCCCGAGACTGATAGGCATGCTTGAGTGCCAGCAGAATTGCCTGCAGTTCTGCACTAAATACAGAGGAATGGTCAGGGAGACGGAGCTTAAATGGGCGTCTAGGATGGCGAGAGGACACTGCAGCCGCAGCCACCCTCCCATCCTCAGACTTGGACCCATCCGTATAAAGACGACAATAGCCAGGAAAAATTGAAACGAGTTCATTGAGGCTCTGTTGGTATATGGAGGAGTACGATCCATCTTGTGGGCAGTCAAGTCCAGCAAGATGTCAGGAACTGGTAGCAGCCAGGGTGGAGTGACGTGTTGCAGAGATTCCGAAACTTTGTCCAGGTCCACTCCGGCCGCCTGCAGATGAGGTCGATCACATTGTCTTACTTCGACAGTACCGGGCCCTTGTTCGATCCAAACTGGATTACGGCTCTTTGGTATATGGATCGGCTTCCAAGTCTGTTCTACAGCGTCTGAACACAATTCACCATCAAGGTCTGCGCATATGTCTGGGAGCGTTCAGGACATTTCTAGTTCCTAGTCTGTATGCAGAGGCAGGGGAGCCTTCTCTCAGGCTCCGCCGCATCCGCCTCATGCTCAGCTACGTTCTGCAGCTGAAGGCCCATCCAGAAAATCCTGCCTATGATTGTGTTTTTAACCCGTCATTTGCAGAGATTTACGATGCCCATCCGGGAGCTGTCCGTCCACTTTCCTTCCGTGTCCGTGATCTGCACCCCAGTCAGTACGACCAATGACACGAAGAATGTCGAGGGCCTTCTGACTAGAGGTTCTAAGGTAGTTAACATGGTTGCAGAAGGTCAATCTTTTGTCAAAGATGACTCCCAGAAACTTTGCCTCTTCGGCCACCTTAATTCGCACTCCAGCAATGCTCAGGCTACTTACTTGCTTACGCCTGTCACCCCTACCCGGGTATAGGCCGTCGACGAGAGACCTCCAGCAACTCCTGCCCTGTGCTTCTCCTTCGATTCTACTCCAGGTGGTTCCCAGTCTCTGATGTCAGCTTGGAGGTCTGGACGCCAGGAGTTTCTCGGCCTACCTCTTTTCCTCTTTCCCTGGGGGTTCCATGACAATGCCTGCCTAGTGATACTGGAAGCTGGCTTTCTCAGGCTGTGACCGATCCATCCCCATCTTCTTCGCCCAATTTCATTCTCTGCTGTTATCTGCTCTGTTCTGTCCCAGAGTCTGACGTTGCTGATCTTCTCTGGCCAGTGGATTTTCAAAATTCTTCTAAGGCAACTGTTCATGAAGGTCTGTACTCTGTTGACTGGTTTTTGTCAATCTCTAAGTCTCTGCTCCATATAGGAGAACTGCTTTTACATTGGAGTTGAAAATCCGGAGTTTGGTGTGTTGTGACAGCTCTCTGGAACTCCACACTTTTTTTAACTGGAGAAAGGCTGCTCTGGCTTTACCGATTCGTGCTCTGACATCTGCATCAGTGCCGCCTTTTTTGTCTATGATGCTCCCGAGATAGGTGAAGGACTCCACCTCCTCCAACGGGGTGCCAGCAAGCAAGATTGGTTCTTCCTTGGTTGTGTTCAGCCTCATTGTCTTTGTTTTCTGTTTGTGAATGGTGAGGCCCACTTGGGACGAGATGTCAGCAAGCCTCGTGGCCTTGTCCTGCATTTGTTGATGAGTGTGGGACAGTAATGCCAAGTCGTCTGCAAAATCGAGGTCGTCAAGCTGTGTCCACAGTGTCCACTGTATTCCACTTCGTCTGTGCTCTGTGGTCATCTTCATGACCCAGTCTATGGCCAGTAGGAAGAGGAACGGAGACAGCAGACACCCTTGCCTGACACCGGTTCTGACCTGGAGCTCTCTGGTGAACTGCCCTTCGTGGATCACGCGACATGTCATGCCATCATAGCTGCTCTTGATCAGGCGGACGAGCTTTGTGGGTACACAGTAGTGTCGTAGGAGTTTCCACAGAGTCTCTCGGTCCATGCTGTCAAATGCTTTCTCATAATCCACAAAGTTGACGTACAGCGGGGAGCTCCACTCCAGAAACTGTTCCACGATGATGCGGAGAGTGGCGATCTGGTCTGTACATGATCGGTTCTTCCTGAATCCTGATTGCTGGTCTCTCAGCTGGGGGTCAACGGAGCTCTTCATTCTCTCTAGGATGATCCTGTTGAAGACCTGTACTGACAGCAAGGTGATTCCTCTGTAGTTGGAACACTTGCTGAGGTCGCCTTTCTTGGGAAGCTTGATTAGGTACCCCTCCTTCCAGTCAGCCGGCATCACCTCATCTTCCCAGATCTTTCCAAACAGTGGGTACAGTATCTCCACTGTTGTCTCTAGGTCTGCTTTCAGAGACTCCGCTGGGATACCATCTGGCCCTGCTGCTTTGCCATTCTTCAAAAATGCCACTGCTTTTCTGATCTCTTCCCGGCTGGGTCTGTCACAGCTGATGGGTAGGTCGGTCTCTGCCGGCTGGATGTCGGGGGGGGGGGGGGGGGGGGGGTCGGGTGGGCTAGGTCTGTTCAGTAACTCTTCAAAATACTCGGCCCATCTGTCGAGTTGGCCTGCTCTGTCTGCAATAGGCTTGCCTTCTTTGTCTTTTACTGGTCATTCTGTATGGCCATACTTACCCGACTATCTTCTGGTAATGTCGTAGAGCTGTTTCATGTTGCCGCTGCCTGCTGCCTTTTCTGCCTCTGCTGCCAGGCTGTCTGTGTAGGCCCTCTTGTCTGCCCTGATACTCCTCTTCACCTCGCGGTTGGCTTCCGAGTATTCCTCCTGTGCCCTTACTTTGGCTGCTCTCGTGCGACTGTTGTTGACCGCTGCTTTCTTCTGCTTCCTCGCTTCAATCTTCTTCAAGGTCTGTGCCGACAGCCAGTCCTTGTGGTGGTGTTTCCTGAACCCTACAGTGTCTTTGCAGGTTGAGTTCAGCGCCTCTCTAACTGCCTTCCACTGCTGCTCTGTGGTGACCGCCTCCTCTTCATTTACTAGCTCCTGTAGCGCTTGAAACCGGTTGGACAGCACCAGTTTGAACTCTTCTCTAACTCCAGTTTCTCTCAGGAGGCCTACATTATAGCGCTGTCTTCTTGTTGTCTCTGTGCGGCTTTTCTTTAGCTTGAGCTTCATTCTTAAGTTAAGCAGATGGTTGTCTGAGGCGACATCTGCTCCCCTCCTCACTCGAACATCTTGAAGGGATCTTCTAAATTTCTTGCTAATGCAGATATTGTCTATTTGGTTCTCTGTTGTATGGTCAGGTGAGACCCAAGTTGCTTTGTGTATTCTTCTGTCTGGGAAGATGCGGCAAGTCGGTTTAGAGCACAAAAGTCCACAAACCTCTCCCCATTCTCACTCATCTCCGAGCCTAGTCCCTGTCTCCCCATCACCTCTTCGTATCCGGTGTTGTCCTCCCCTATTTTGGCATTAAAATCGCCCATGACGATGGTGATGTCTCGCTCCGCACATTTGTCCACGGCACTCTGGAGTCGGTCGTAGAACTCTTGTTTTTCTTCCTCGTCACTGTCATTGGTGGGCGCATAACACTGGATGACGTTCAGCTTGAGCTTTTTCTTGGTTCTAAAGGCTGCTGTGATAATTCTTGGCCCAAGAGGATCCCAGCCCATCAGCGCTCTCTGTGCCACTGGTGACAGCATGAATGCTACTCCTTCTGTATGGGGGGCATTCTCCTCTCCATGACCTGAATACAGAATCATCTCCCCACTTAACAGCCTTTTCTGGCCAGACTGCGTCCATCTGGCTTCACTGATACCTAGCAGGGAAAGGTTGTACTTTTGCATTTCCGCTGCTATCTGGGCGGCCTTGCCGCTCTGGTACATGGTCTTGACGTTCCATGTGCCCATGGTTGTGTCCCTGGATAGAGAGAGGCGGCTCGGTCCTGTGGCTTCCGAAGACTTCCGGCTTTCACCACAGGACGTCATAAGTCTTCTAGTAGAAGAACCTTCCTCCTCCAGGAAAGGAATTACTGTTAGTCTTTTCGTCGGCGTTTTTGTAGCTATTTCCTTTTTTGCAGGGTGGGGAAGCTACCCCCACGCCCAACCCCCTTACTAGGAGGACCAGGGGTTTTCTGTCGGGGTCACCTTCCCTTAGACCATGTTGGTTCACGGCACCTTATTTCATTCGGTGCACCCCTCTCACGAGGGACCCCCTATCCACCACCCAGGGGACGCGCCTCAACGCCATATGGTCCCAGCGCGAGGAATGCTCAGGCTAGGGTCTGGAAAAAATTTCGTCTGGTTAGTAAAATGCACACAGACTGTCCTGGAGGGCGAGAACCTGAATCTGTTGAGAGACACCCGCCCCTGGATGCGATCAAGGCACAGCTGCAAGCACCTCTCAAGGGACGCAAGCCCTCGACCTCATGCACACAAAGCAAAGTTGTCCACAAACAAAGAGCATTCAGAATCATCCTTATTGGCCTTTACAATGTTATTAATTTTAATACTAAATAAAACAGGAGACAAAATGCTGCCCTGCGGGACACCCATCTCCTGTTCAAAGGAGTCGGAGAGGGTGGAGCCCACACGGACATGGAACGACCTGTTAGACAAAAAAATTTTGAATAAAAACGGGCAGGTGCCCTTTAAAACCCATGTCCGACAAATCAGACATTATACCATACTTCCAGCTAGTGTCATATGCCTTATCAAGATCAAAGAAAAGTGCATAGACATGCGCTTGTTGACAAAAGCATCTCGGATATAAGACTCAAAGTGGACTAGATGGTCAGTTGTACTATGGAAGCTCCAGAAACCGCACTGGAGGTCAGTTATGAGACCCTGTGACTCAAGATGCCACACCAGGCGGGCGTTGACCAAGCGTTCCATAGTTTTGCATAAACATGATGTCAAAGCGATTGGCTGATAGTTGCCCGGGTCGGAAGGATCTTTACCCGGCTTGGGGATTGGCACAACCACAGCCTGACGCCAAGATGTCGGAAAATGACCAGTTATCCAGATATGGTTAAAGGCCTTCCAGACTTTTTGGGATGGAGTCCTAGAAGATAAAGATGAGACGAAGCTTCTCTAGGAAGCATGGCGTTCACGTTTAAAAATGTAATGGGCTTTCACCCGCTGTCTTTTAAATATTAAAATATTTGCTTGCGACGGATCGCGAAAAGCACGTCGCTGAGCAGATTTGCGCATTTTTTGGGCCTTGCGGCACTCTTCATTGAACTATGGTACTCTCGGCTTCCGAGGGAGTGATGAGGAAGTTCTAGGGATGGTTTCACTTGCTACGTCCAGCAAAATAGAAGTAAAACAAGAAACAGGTTCTTCAGCTGACATGACTACCTCCTCTGTAAGACGAGACTGACAGAGGGAGGCAAACAGAGGCCAGTTTGCTTTCTTAAGATTGCAGTGCCCTGCTGGCGAATTCGGTAATTTGGCTGATGTACTTGGTGGTATTTCAAAACAACAAAAGTTTAGTAATCCCCAAAATTTCATCTGTATTTAAAAGATAATCTTTCTGATGGATCATCAGCTAACTTTATTACAGTAGCCCAGTGTGACCTGTCCACAGTTACATTGGATACCTTGAAAACATATTTAGTAGACGGCTACAGGTTAATACAGGATATCGTAAGAAAAAAACATGTAGGCCTCTATCCATTATGGAGAGTGGCTAATCGAGGGAGCTCTAGTTCATAAAATTAAAAAAAAAATTGGAAGGAAACTAACTTAAACTGGAAACATTGGCTAAACTTCAACGTTAACATTTTGAAGTCTTATGCTCAATCATTTGAGTGATTTAGCCAAACTGTTATGTGGGTATCCTAAATTTCATTTTTTTGCATTGCCTTTTCGAAAGGTGTTTGGTTTCCGAAAACAAATTGAAGAAATGTTAAAAGAAAAGGTAATAGCAGATTTTGGGACAAACACCTAACAGTCTGTAGCCTTGTTTTTTTATTTATTTTTTTTTAAATTTTTATGTTTGTTTGGGTTTTTTAATGTTTTTTTTGTGTAAAGGCTCTGTCATGACCTAACGGTCCATAACCTTATTTTTATATTTGTTTTGTCAAAAGGCTCTGGCGTGACCTAATGGTCCGTAACCTTGTCTAAAGGCTCTGGCGTGACCTAACAGTCCGTAATCTTTATTTTACATTTGTCTTGTTTTGTCTTGTCTTAAATGTTGTGAACTAAGTGTAAGGCATTCCCATCACAGTTCATGTCAGTAGCTTGCATTGCAAGTGAAGCTAACTTTACACGCTAAAACATTTACCTTAGAAGTGGTGTTAGCAACGGGTGTGATGGCATGGGACCGGTTGCTAAAATAAACAATGACCGTAGCAGCAGGTCTGACATTGTCGGACCCGTTTTTAAGATAAACAATGACTGTAGCAACGGGCCTGACAGCGTCGGACCAGTTTCTAGGTAAACAATGGCCATAGCAACAGGGGGTGACAGTGTCGGACCGGTAGGCAATGCCGCTGACTAAGCGAAGCCATATCAAATTGTGTACTTAACTGTCAACAGTGGCCTTAGCATGGGTCTGATGGCATCAGACCAGTAGGCAATGCCGCAGACTAAGCGAAGCCATACTTCGCTGTCAACAGCAGTGTTGCGAAATATGGCGCGCATAGCAGGTGCGCAACATGGTGCGCTAGTCTCCTGACTCACGGTAGCGTGCGGGCATATTGATTTTTTAGAATACACTTATGCTGTTGGCAGTCAACTGCAAAGAAAGTGAAGTTAATTGATGTGTAGAGTGCATTGACCTGCCCCCTGCCAGGATAATACCAGCCTATTTAAAGCAAACACATTAATAGAAGCTTTCAAACGTCCTCCCGGTATTGAAAACCAAAGATGCGCGACACTGAATAGCAGAGCGGCTTAAAAAATATAATTGAGCTGCGAGCACTTTTGATCGCCTCTCTTTTTTGTGTCAATGATTTAATAGTGTACTTAGTACACTGAGAGCTGAGAGGGGTAGGGATTTTGTAATAGGTGATGGGGGGGGGGGGGGTTAGTCAAATGAACCTTGTTTCAGGGCATCTACTTACGACAATAAAAAAGCTGTCTTATAAATCTCTAATTCTCTATCTCTTTGGCAAGACCAACATTATTATCCATCATTCACTAAAATTAACTGACAAGTGACGTAAAGTATAAAACAACTACCACCACACTACTGTACAAGAACGGAAATGCACTTAAGGATCACATGCATGACTGATCACACAATTAATCTTAACTTTGTGCCCTTGACTTCTCTGACTGGTCAAGAGATATAAATACTGAGCGGATTGAAGCTTCATTATCATAATGACTGAGTTAACCCCTTAATTATAACCTTTTGACTCTCCATTTTCCATGTCTCCCGCACAGAGTAAATACCATTGGAAGTTACCCCTAAATCATTATTATTTAAACAACCACAATTTTATGAAAATCAAAAATAATACTTAAGGGGTTAACTCAGTCATTGTGTTAATAATACTTCAATCCGCTCAGTATTTATATTTCTCTTAATTAGCTCATATGTCTACTGTCGCAATGTTACTATGTACGTAAACACAGCCCGTCGCCAGCTGACTCTAGGTACGACGCGTCAGAATAAAATATGCACAACAGTTACAAAATATGATCACGTCGCAATGTTTTTTGACAACGTTGCTCAAAACCTTTTCAAATCCTTTAGCTGCTAGATCGATATGTACCACACCTGAGTCGATATTCACACAATTTATTTTTGACCTTAAGAAAATGCACATCAAAAATCATGACCCCCCACAAATGTAAATTGGTTTTAAGATTGAATGGGAATAAAGCCCACATTAGCTACCGCACACAGAGAGAGAGTGAGACCCACTCTGTCAACACAGACATAAACTAGTGACTGTGTCAAGGCTCCACTCATGTGAAACTTACACGTTTTAAATCAGCCTCTTTCAATGAGTAAGTAACAAGGGTCTTACTCTGTTGCAAGCCAGCTCACCTGTTTACCTTTGTGGTGTCTAATGTTGCCACGCGCCGCACAGGCAAGCCGCTATTCAAGCTGTCAAAGTGGTGTCACGGTTGATCGCCTTTTGTGTTGCCTCACGCCGCGCTATTGAATAGCGGTGGCATTCCATTCCTATTCAAAGGGCAAGCTTTGAAAAGCACTCAGCCGTCACAGCTTTTAAATCGCTAAGTTGTGTCAAAGTTCAAGAAGGTGACATATTACTTTTCAAAAGAGGGGGATCATTTACAAAACGGTTCTACATGTGAGGGCTTAATGTACTCATATCTGGTTTACTGACAAAGAAACAAATGTGTTTATAAATTATTTTTTTTAATTGCATTATAAAATGAACACAGATGAACTGCTATTATTAAATGATATTGGCACTGTAGAAAACATAGACTTAGATTCGAAAAGGGAAAGACTTTTATCTGTAGTGGTTTCTGGTCATTCCAAAACTTATCTCGGAAAGCAATATTCAACCGAAGATATACAATCCCTCACGGCTGCTGATTTATTTAAAACTTCATTTTAAATACGAACAACACATGGCTTCACTAATGACCCGTGATTTGAGCAAATCAATTGTCTGCTTGTATTCAAAAGTTGTGAGTTATGCCCTTCCTGTAGACATTGAAAATCTCACAAATGACCTCGAGAGTAACCCCATTGTAACGAGTGCAATTGGTAAATTAGCTTGCCTTTTATTCTACAGGTTTGGTAATTTGCTTGCTCCACTGGTAACATTAATTGTAACGAGCAGCCATATCGATTTTACGAAATTAAATTTTTTTGTTGATAAAAATGGACGACCAACAGACGACCCCCCAAACGACCCCACAGATGAACACTGTACCGGACCCTGCCCAGACCCCGATTTACACAGTGACAAAAACAGCTAAAAATGCAGGAAGGGTTCAAGCAGGGAAAAGATTAGCCGAATGGAACAAGCAGAAAAAGTTACAGCTACAGGCGCAAACAGAAAAGGCTCATGTAAGTGACCTGCCGTCAACACCGCCGGTAGGACCGGTATGACCGGTAGGACCGTCAGAACTGGCACCCCTGTCACACACACATCAAAGTGAAAGACCTTCAACCCAGTCTAATTCTGAAACAGCAAAATATGTAGTTGCCGCATTTGTTGTCGGATCTGGTCTTGTAGCTTACCAATTATACAAAAAATACAAGCCGCACACTCGAACAGTGTCCAAAAAATTAAACACTCCATCATCAAAAACAGAAGTCTCCACATTACCAACAATACCCAAAGTTGTCGACCCATTTATCATGCACTAATAAATTTATTTATTTTAATTTTTATTGCCTAAGAAATGATTGATTGATTGATTGTACATTGCTTAACGTCCCGACAGCAACAAGGCTTTCTCAGGACGTGCCTGCACTGCTTGTGAAAAAATAAAAAAGAAACAGAACATTGAATGTATGTCGCCAGCCGGTCAAATACGTTAAATAAACCTAACACATAGGGCCTAAATAAAGCTAAGACCATTTAGCAACACACATCCAATATCAAGAGCTACAGGCAATGCAGACAGTAGGGAGAGTTTTAAAAAGGCAAATACAGGTGAATGGACAAAGGGTAGACAGAAACACATGCCCCAGAATAGAGAGAAAAACCCACCCTGTGGGGCTGACCAGGGTGACCCTGGGAACTAAAAAATACCTAACCCCACCCAAGTCCCCCAGGGCAGACCCGGGTGGGGTGCCTAAGAAATGAATGACTCAAAAAACATAATGAATCTTGTGTATCACTCTGCAGTAATCAGTGGACTAGCAGTAGCGTTTTCTATGCTGGGAAAAAGTCTACTCAAAATGAAATCAGCAGACCTCAGTAGATTGGATCTGGAAGATTCAGTTAAGCTAATTGCAGTTGTTACAGCGTCAATTGCAACAAAAAAGTTTCTTGTCAAGCAGGGAATTATTCCCGAAAATGTTTCTATGTAAATAAAAATAATATGGCGACGATAGCTATTATGATAGGAGGTGCGATGGTTAACGCCCTCGCATTTAGTGGCTCTAATTATCTCTTTTCTAAAATGGGTAGAGAAGAGAGTGCAGAAGAAATGAAACGTCACAATGAAGCATCAGAAAAATTAGCACAGGCAGAACAGGCGTATGAAAAACAAAGAATAGAAAAACTTGATTTCATCAATGACAGACTTAGATTAGAGGGTCACGCACAACATACATTTTCAAATGTCAATGACGCGATCAAAGAATACTATCTTGTCACGGGTGAAGACATGTCTAGCCCAAAACCAAAACTAAGTGACTACTATCAACCAAGCCCAGAACAAAGAAACGGGGAGATAATCTTTGTTCTAGTGGGAATGATATTTGTTTATTTTACTGGAGTTTTCATTGCTAGAAAAAATGGCAGCCGAAAATAAACTATCGAAAATATATTACTCACCATCAGGGTATTATAAAGGAGCAACCGCTATTCAGAAATTACATGCCGCTGTGGGCGGAGATATATCACTCAATCAAGCCAAGCAATGGTTACAGAGACAAGCAATTTGGCAGATATATCTCCCTGCTCCAAGAAAAATATCTAGACGCCATTTTGAGAACACATCACCTAATGACACACACCAAATGGATCTTTTGTTCTTACCACATGACACAATAAGAAAGAAACGATACAAGTATGCATTAACTGTTGTAGACATTGCTTCAAGGTACAAAGACGCTGAACCCATATCTGACAAAACTGCTACCACAGTTGCGACTGCTTTATCAAGTATCTACAAAAGAGGCCCCCTGAAATACCCCAGACTAGTGCAAGTTGATGATGGATCTGAATTTAAGGGCGCAGTTAATCAATTATTTGCTAAGCATGGCGTACTGGTCAGACGAGGCATTCCAGGCGTACACAGATCACAGGCAATTGTAGAGAACTTTAACAAACAGTTATCAGAGAGACTTTTCAGTTATCAGTATTCTAAGGAACTCATGCATGACACCCGTAACACGGAGTGGGTTAAGAGATTACCACATGTGATAAAAGCAATGAACAATGAAGGCCACCCAAAGCCTGCTGATGCTATTAAATTGAAAACAATTACAGAACCAAAAACAGGATCAACCCCAGCACCAGACACAAGTTTATTTACCAAACAGGTGAGATATCTATATCAACCTGGGGAATCAGAAAATGACATAAAGCGCAGGGCGACAGACCCCATCTGGTCAACATCCGTTCATAATATAAAAAAAATAATCCCCGGTCCAGACGCAACAATATATTACCTGTTTGACCCTGCGCCCCAGAGGGCATTTGTCAGAGAAGAATTACAGATTATTCCCCCAGACACCGTTACTCATTTCAGTAACTAAGTCATCGATTAATTCATCAACCAGTTCATCAGCTATTTCTTCAGATAACTTGAGCCTGTAAAGTCCAGGTGCATAAGCTTTTTCCTTGGTGTGAAAAACACGTTTCGTGTCTCCAACTGCAAGTGATTTCTTATGTGTTTGAATTATTTCAAGATTATGTTTGTTTGATCTCAGTGACTTGTTTGGATAGTCAGGCATTAATGCACCATCTAACATTTGCTTGTAATGTTCATGACGTATGTCTTTATTTTTTATTGCTGTTTTTTTAATTCCTTTGGCTTTGGACTGACTTCCCTTTTGGTGCAGTATAGAATACATTTTTGATCTCAGTCCAACGTACTCAACTATTGGCACACCATTTAGTTCATCCTTAAACTTTCCATTGATTGATTGTACATTGCTTAACGTCCCGACAGCAACAAGGCTTTCTCAGGACGTGCCTGCACTGCTTGTGAAAAAAAAACCGAAACAGAACATTGAATGTATGTCGCCAGCCGGTCAAATACGTTAAATAAACCTAACACATGGGGCCTAAATAAAGCTAAGACCATTTAGCAACACACATCCAATATCAAGAGCTACAGGCAGTGCAGACAGTAGGGAGAGTTTTAAAAAGGCAAATACAGGTGAATGGACAAAGGGTAGACAGAAACACATGCCCCAGAATAGAGAGAAAAACTCACCCTGTGGGGCTGACCAGGGTGACCCTGGGAACTAAAAAGTACCTAACCCCACCCAAGTCCCCCAGGGCAGACCCGGGTGGGGGCCTTAAACTTTCCAGGTACTTTTTTGTTTTGTGTGCTGAACAGTGGATGATCTTTAGGGTAGTCAGACATGTCATACATGTGTAACTCTGTTTTCATGTCTTCATAAAAGTCTTCAGTACACACATCAATGATCATAGAGTCAGTGTCAGTGTATAACAATCGACACTCAGGATACTTTGGTTTGAAGAAATCATAATAAAATTCAAGCATCAATAATTTTGACAACTCAAGAATTGCCATACCAATGAATACTGGCTTGTCCAGTTTGACAATCTTTTTTTTGAGTGACACTGCATACAATGATGAATGAAACTCTTTGTACCCTGTGTACTGTGGCTTGCCTGTAAGTTTAATAGCACCCAATTCAGTTGTGACCAGTCTCACATCTTTTCTGTGATGAGGATTTTCCATTGTCTTGCCAAAACAGGCATTGTTCATAAGCTTAAAGAAGTCTTTGTCAAATGCAGTGTTGCCGTCTCTGGCACGGAGGGTTGTGTTCTTCATTATGTAATCTTTCATGAAAGCACTCTGATCAAATTGAATTCCTCTGTGAACTTTCTTTAGTACTAACCCGTGTCTGATGTAAAACTGTAACAAGCGGTAGTGACAAACGTAATTGAATTTGTCATTCAGATTCCGTACAAGTTTAGTGTCTTCTTTTTTCCCCGTCATACTCATTTTCTCAACAGCTAACGGATAATCATTGTGGTAATCATGTAGATGGTGTGGGTACTCCAGGTCGACTTGAAAGATCCAACCCTTCGCGTCGTTTCGGTCAAGATTCATAATATTGTTTGTTAACCCTGTTACATCATACTGTGACAAATCATACAGACAAAAGTTTTTCAAGGGCAATAATTCACACATTGCGAACCCATACAAGTTACATGCATCCAAGTACGTAATGAATGAGCTTGACCTTGAGGGGTCAAAGTTGTCCAGATATTTGTTGTTGGCTTTGGCGTAATTGTTCGCTGCAATACTAATACCACCTCTCAATCCACGTTCCACCATTTCACCCATCGTACGATCAGACAACAGGTCTATAGATATCTTACTGGATTTCAAAAATGCATCCCATGTCATGCCAGGACTAGTTATGTAACAGGCTGGGTCAAGTTTGTAGTGTAACAAACCCTTCTCACGGTAACTTTCAAATACGTCTGCTAGCAAACAAACGTCTGCTTTCAAGTACTGGTCATGGTAGTCACCAATTGTCTGACATCCTAATTTACCCCACGCATCAAGTGCGTGTTTGTATTCAGAGTCAGAAATACCTTTTCCAGTTAGTGTGGAATAAAATTTCTCTTTTGGTGGCAGTCTTGTTTCCTCAAACACAACCCAGTGATCAATGTACTCATACGGATAGACACCTTTCTTAATCAAGTCTGGTTCAAAATATTTACTCGTTATTGGATACTCAGTCAGTCCTTCTGCCAGACTAGCAAGACCTAAAGATAAATGTTGCATGGAGTCATAAAATGCTAATTTATCTAACCTAAAAGTCAAGTATTTCTCAGTTGTCTGGGCAATACAACTTATGTTTTTGTACGACTCATCTACAGCCTGCATGATAATGTGTGAATCATATCCTTTGAGATTGTGGAAAAAGATTGGCAGTTTGTATGTCTTGGGATCTATTTTTAATAACAAGTTACAATTATTATGTGCAGCTCCTCTGTAATGCCCAGTTATGTGATCGTGGTCACGAACTTTATCACCACCTAAAGGTTGTTCACAAATCCAACACGTCTCAGCTGTATCAAATTTCAGTTTGTCTTCTTCTGTCATCACCAGAGGCATCTGACATGTTGTGAGATATTGTACTACCTGACTATACAGATGTCTCATTTCTGTTAAAAACAAACATGCTGCATTTTCACCCCTGTAGATAACAGGTTCTGAATGAAGACCGTCTGACCTAACAAGAATGTATCCAAAAGAACACACCACTTGGTCACTCAACTTTATAGTCTTTGGTAATGATTCTGGAACAGGACCTTCATATTGAACAACTAATGATTCAAAATCTGCATACACTACAAACGGCAGCTTTTGTTGATTTTCATAGTTCTTAAAATACACTTGACTACCAGGATCTGGATACTTAAGTACAGTTTGTATGTCATCAGCTGATCTGCAGTGTAAAACATGTTTGTGCGCTAGTAAAATAGAGGAGAATCATTGTAAACATTTTTTACAAACTTCCTGTTTGCCATTGTGTTTTGTTGTATGTGCATGAATTAGACACGACATATTCCTGATAATTGTGTAGTGAAAGTTATTGTCATCGCCGATAAGCAACATGTCAACATGCTTATCTTCTGACTGCCCATATGTTGGAGCAATTGGGGACACTCTAATTGGTTGTAACTTGTTCTCAGATTCATTATTCCATACAAACACATTCACAGATATACCAGGATTTAATTTTTCAAACAAGTCTATGTCCTCTATTTTAACAGGGAACTCAATGCCACTAAAGTTGAGTTCATTTACAAATTTGATGTAGTTAGATACGCGATCAGGTCTTGACCTCACAAAGTGTAGTTTAGCAAGCACACACTACATGAAACAGAAATTGTCTTTGTTCTGTATGTTAACAACTGCCTTTTTGTTTGCAACCTCTGTTGGCAGTGGTAACCATGCTTTACCTAATATAGGATGATACCTAGACTGCTTTAGTTGCAGTTCATGCACATGTCCTTCATGCCAACCAGACCCCTTCATTTTTGCACTGTCAATCGCCTGGAGGAAGTCTGGTAATAGTCTGTCTCTAAACACGTTCTCTAATTCCCTTCTTGTGTTAACTGTGTGTTGTCTTGTTGATATATACGATACAATTAATTCACCGTCCAATCTAGTGAATTCGATTTTGGCAACAATCTGAATCTTAACACTGCCTGTAGGAAGATTTTGCTGTATGACAGAAAAAGAGTTTTCTATTGATTCATAGACGTTATTAGTATTGGATATAGGCAAGTCTGTTGTGTGAAACACGTTTCTTAAACCAGATGAGCCAGGGTGTGATGGGCCAGGGCTTTGTGAATTGTCCGTCATTTTTATTTGACCGACAAAATAATAAAATAAAAAATATTACCGCTGACTCTGCTTGCTCACCTTGTGTAATACCACTTTATTAACTGTAACACTGTCAATATAAACATTTAGTTTGCGCAGTTGTTTAAATATGCTATAACAAACTTCTCCTAACCAACCATAGTTGGTATCATTAACTTTAAAAGTAGGTCTCTTTAAATCAACTGTCATGCGCTCCACATCTGGATGCTCATCGACATAATCCAAAGTCACACTATATGTAGCATATATTTCTGATGGTGCTGAAAGGCTTATGTAAGTCTGTTTGGGTGATATTAAGTCAGTAAAGTGCATAACATCTTTGAAAAGGTGTGTGAGATCAAGCACCTGTATGATTTGTCCGTCTGTCATTTTTATTGGACAAACAAATGTATAAATTAATTTACATCAATTTACTAACCCATACCCTGTGGGTTGATCTGTCTTTAAAATGAGCTTTAGATGCTTAGTTGATTTCAGTTTATTTTTTACATCATCACGTTCATGCTTATTTGGGATGACATCGTTTTCTCTGAGACAGTCTTCAAAGCTGTCACGATCTTTACAGTAAAACAAACAGATAAACTTTAACTGTTCTCGAAAATCTTTCAGTACAGCATTATATTTCTGAGTGAAAATCCATACACTGACGTTTGCGTGTCTGCCACTGAAGGCAAGTTCTGCTAGAGTGTTTCTCTTTTTGACAATGTCTTTCTCTGCTGAGCAGTCATCAACAATAAACAATGTTGACTGTCCTTCAAATTGCTTGTAAAAATATTGTAGGTAGTCATTCAGTTTCTTTTCAGGGTCAACTAAGTATATGTTGCTGTCAGTCCAAATGAATAAACGGTTGTGATAAGCTTTGTTGTGTTTGATTGTAGGACAGAATATTACAATGTTTTCAAAATGGTGGATGTATCTTGTTTGTAATAAGTCAAGTACGAATTGAGTCTTTCCACACCCTGTGGCACCAACAAATAAGCCACAGCGTGGATCGAGTGTCATTAAGCTTCGGTTCATTTTAATACACAATATAATTTTAATATATGTGTCCACTCAGTCTGCTTTCTGCAATATTGAGTTGTGCGTCATATATCAGGTACAAATATATGTTAATGGCTGCAGCAGTTTCAACCTTCTTTTGTATCTGAATTGTTATTCCATCACTACCATTCTCGACAGTTCGTCCTGACCCATGAAGATAATCGTCGTCTGTACTGCGAAGGTCTAACCACAGTGCATACTTGTTTGTAAGGTATTGACCAATCCTTACATCATACAGATGTAGATCTTTGCACACTATGTTTGCGGGTTTATCTCTAATCCTTCCACCCGCAAAATACTTTGTGATCTCATCGTAGTGTTGATAAAGTAACATTCCAGACGCGTACACTTGATTAGGATGGCCTTCAATTGTACAGGACAAATGTGTAATCTTAGGATTGTAGAATTTTTCTGAATCCCGTTTATATGGATCTGCTGGTTCAACAAACAACATAAGAATACCTTTCAGTGACCTAGCTGGTGTGTTCAAGTTTATGTTCCACATTGGGTCGCTCTTGTCTTTGGGTATTAAACTATGTCTAATCACCCTGTCATAATAAATTGGAAGTCTTGACTGGTATTGATTTTGAATGAGTCTGGCTAGTTCAGTGTGTGTGACAATTTCATATTCCAAGGAAATGTTAGAGATCTTATATGTTGCATCTGTGGCAGATGATTTTATAACTTTGGAGTAGTCATTGAAGGTTAGTTCAAAACTCAGACGGTCATTCAGTGCCCCTTGATAATAAGGCAAATGAGCTGTGAGGATTTCAAACTCAAGTGGAATGTAAAATCTGGTTCCATATGTTTCGGCCATTATAACTTCCTTTGGTACCCCAGTAGTTGTTTTGTCTCCAGCATTGATTCGAAGTTTACCAACATTATCTGGCTGTATGCCTTGATAAATACGGTCTTCTCGTTCTTCTCTTGTGAGCCAAAGATCTTTGTAACAGTAGAACACATCAGAGTCGTCAAGACTAAACACTTCCTGTCCTTCAAGTTTTACTTTAATAGTTCTAACAATTGCTCTGCCAAGATTGTCAACTAGTGTTCTGTTCACATCTGCGTCTGATGATATTTCAATATTAAATGCTAGGCGTGCAGTGCCAGGAACAATAACGTCACTGGGGCCTACGTTTGGAAACTTGACTGTAAGTGTTTGGTTCTGGTCTATGGTACTTGGATTGTTTGTGATGACGATTGATTGTCTAATGGCCTTAACACCGAGAGGCTCACGTAGTTTTCTGTATGGGTCTAACTTTGATCTGTAAGACTGTGTCATTTTTATTATGCACAATAAAAAATAATAAATTAATAAAACAATGGCCACGGGAGGATTTAATCATGAAGATTTTGAAATGGATGACACGTATGATTTTGGTAATACAACAGATATGACAGATATGACAGATATGACTGGTACAAGAAATATTTACAGTTTACGTCATGAACTTTTAGAAACCAAAGTGAACTCATTTTATGATCATGTTGGTGGCCGCCCAGACAACATAGACCCTAACCAGTTTGAACTTGATGGCAAGGGTCATTTATATTTAAATACTGTTGACAAAGGAAAAGTACTATTGACTAACAAAAAAGACCCTAGTAGGTTTAGGGCTTTAAGTACAATAAAAAATGAAGGTGGTGTTAGTGCCTTGCGTCAACTTGGAATTGGAGGGTCTCCTGTCACGCCAAGACTGGCTAGTGTGCTTCATGACACGCAAACAAAGTTGCCAACAGGGCAAGAAATTGAAATGGCACCAGTAACAAGCCTACCAGAAATAGCAAACACAGTGATACAAGAAACCTCATTTACTGAAGGACAAATAAATGACGCTATGAAAACAATAGATGATCCACCTTTGTCAATGCGGGAGATTATAGGGTTAGATAAATCACTGCAGTCAATAAGAGGTGAGATGGTAAACAATATTGCCAAACTGGGTGAGCTTGATAAACACATTGAACGTGAAAAAGAGAAACTGGCTACTGCAGACAATGGGAATCTTGACACAGAAATGAAAGAGAGAATCCAACATAGATTAAATGATTTGCAGATAGAAAGATCAGGACGGTTAGAAATGATTAGTATTGGGAGACAAAAACTAAAATCACAGGTCAACAGAATTAGAGAAACTATTCAGAAAATACTTCACGAAGACACTACTCTGGCTGAGAGACTTAAAACACTTTTCAGAGAACAGGGTATTACAATTGCTAGTTTAATTACAGCTCTTGGGTTTATTATCAGTACTGCTGTGTTGGCTGTCTCCGGTGCTGGCAGTGCTGGGGGTGGTCCAGCACCACCAGGTCCACCAACCCCGGGCCCACCGGCTCCCACAGATCCAAAAGATTTACAGTCATGGGTAAAGAAACAGTTGTCTCACATATCAGACTTGCTTAAGAAATTGGCTGTGAAAGCAATAGACGCGTTACCGAATTTAATTGGCACGGTTGTCAGCTGGTTGATTAGTACAGCGGCAAAGGCAGTAGGGTTTATGGCAGAAAATGTTTGGATCTTTCTGGTGACAGTAGGAGGGTTAATGGTGGGTTATTTAATGAAACAGGTAAAGAAGTAATATACCTAACCCTGTTAATCCTATTGTCGATGCGGTTCTTTCTGATTCATGTGTGTTAGGGGTTGGTAGCAATGTTTGGGGCATTACTGACTGTATGGGTGTCAGTGGTGGGGCAGGGGAAGTAACCACCTGTAATGATTTTAATGACAGTACAGGCGCAGTGGTTCCTCCTAAGTTTACAGATTGATTGAGACTGAGTTTTTGACCAACACCTGCAACAATGATTTCATTATTATAATTTGTTATTGTACCCATTTGGAGTTGAAGGTCAGATGGTAACATGTATAACCCGACGCCAACTACAAAGTCAACTTTTGATCTAGCATATCTGAGTACATCTTGGTAGCGCTGTATGCTAGATGGGAGATCAACTGATGAATTTACTGAATCTTCAAGATTAGCGAGAAATTGTTTTTGAGATTCAAATATTCCACTTCCATTCAAAATATTTGATTTTGTTAGTGATTGAGCACCTAGTATACACCAGACATATGTTCTGATTGACTCATTTACGCGCTCAACTCCCGCTTGAGTAAACCCGTCAGATTTATCTAAAATAAATGTGGTCCAGGCGTTAGACTGTCTCTGTTCAATTGATCCTATCCAGACTTGTGATTTTGATGAGAATGAAGTGTAACCAGGGTAATAATCTTGAGGGTATTGTCTGTGACTCAAAGCATAATACAGTGTGCCCATACCATTGTGATCATCAAGTTTTTGTGTGAAGTCATACTTAGTGCTTATGTTAAATTCATTACAAATGCGTTCAAACGCTTTCATATCCATGGGGTTGTTATACCTGTTGAAACTGGATTCAGTGGGCAGTGGTGTATGAAGTTCTGACAGTATACGTCTAAGCTGGTAATAAACATGGAAACGATACACAGACCTAATCAGTTTGTTTGAGTGATTCAAGTGGTCTGTAAATGAAACACCACAGCCTGTAGTTGAGCATAGTATGGCAAAGTTAAGCTGGTTTTGAAACATCTGTAGTGGACTTGAAGACCACTTTCTTGCAGTAGAGTCATCTGTTATTGGAGGGTTTAGGTAATGGTCGAACGGATTTGGTACTTTGACTTGGAATAGATCTTGTTCGCTTACAGCTATGTCTAGTTGATTTAATTGAATTATTTTCTGTTCATAAGTAGGTGCAACATTATATTTGGCATCCACATTAAATTGAAATGCGTTTGTAGTGGTAATGGTTGGTGATTTAAATTCCATCCTTTTTATATGAGATAATAAAAATGTTTATTACCTTAACAAATCTTGACACAAGCAAACCAGTGTGGTTAACTAATGGGATTGATAATCGTGATGGTAGTAAGGCTGTAGCTATCCATGAAATGTTCTACACAGTAAAATGGTTTAATGTAGAAGATGATATATATAATAAAGTAAATTTAGATGGTAAGACTGAAGCTTTACCACCCGGGTATTATGACTTTTGTACTATAGCTGAATGGTTTCAAAGTAATTTTAAAATTAAAGCAACTTTAAATCCAGCTAACCTACTTGTTACATTAGAATTTCCGACACAAAATTGGTTAAAGATCTCAGATAGATTTGCATATTTACTTGGATTTTATATTGACGAAGATTGGTGGAGATCAGATGATTTAGGTGAAGCTATGACCGGTATTATAACAATGAAGACCAAAAAACTTAAAATAACTGGGAAACGCCCTGTCAATTTGTCAGTACACACAGTATTTAATGTTTATTTAAAAGAACTAAACACATCTGAGAATGTTCACAATGGAAAGCCTTCAACTTTGTTGAGATGCTTACCAACTGGAACTGCACCCTATTGTGAAAGTGTGGTTGTTAGATTTCCTAATTTGCAGTTTAAGAAATTAGGTTCTAGTTTCTTTGAGTCACTGAGTATATCTGTAACTAATCAGGATGACAAACCAGTTCTTATGCATGATTTTAGTGTTGTGTTGGAAATTAAATAATTTTATTTTTGTTTATAAAAAATGAGTGGTCTTGGTCCAAAGCGAACAATCATACCAGTTGCATGTCCAGTAACAGAATTGAAAGATTTGGCAGACGTACAGGATTTTGAGAAGGAGGGGGATGTTGGAGAAATATATGGTTTTGAACTTGATTCAAATGGCATGTACAAGAGGAAAGTAATTGTTGACATGAAAGACGGTGAAAAACAGATTCCTAAACTTGGTCAGCTACCTGATGTTACTGTACCTACTCCACCTGTAAATAATGTGCCCTACAACTTAATACATGTAGGTAGTAAGTGGGTTGTTTCACCTGTGCCTGCACCACCTCCAACAATTGACTAGGACATAAAGATTGAATTTATTAGTCCTTATGTATACACTGATGATGAAGGCGCCTTAGTGTTTAGGAAGGTTGTTAACTCGGGGCCGCTTATTGTAAGTCTTGTTCCAAGCTTTGCCCCAGACGACAATAGCAGAGAAAAACTGAAAGTTGAAAATTATGAGAGACGGAGATATCTTCTTACACATAGGAAGGGTAGGTCTGATGCGAAGGTCGTGTTTGCACCAATAAACTTTCCCATCGCAAGAGAAGCGACAATAGTATTTGAAATTATCATGAGATCAGTAACTACTGCTAAAGAGGCTCAAATTGCACAAGGAATTAAACTTACATGGAATGAAACAGTAACAGAATCATCAAAGGTCTTTATTGCCATTACAAAAAATAATGATGTTATTAATGTTTCAAGCAGTATTCCCGCTGTCAAGGTGGTGGTTGACAAAACAACTTTTGTTCGTCTAACTTACATAAACCTTGAAGTTGATCTTGTTGCATTTTATTATGCCAGCAAATTGTATACTTTTGAAGAGTTGCAAAATGTAATTGCTGATTAAATAAAAAAAAATATTTGTGAATAAAAAAAATGGTAATAAACTTCTATCCGCAACTACCGACGCTTGAGCCGACTGAAACAAATGTGATGACTAAAACAACGCTTGCGCCTGATCCACAGGTGACAGCTGTGCCAATTGCATCAGATAAAACATTACAGGCAGATGCATTCAGATTAAATAATATTACAGAAGCTTTGAAATATTTGGAAGGAGAAGAGGCTAAGTACTCACGGTGCAAAAGGAGGTATAAGTCAGTATTTAATTCTGTTCAAAACACTTCTATGGCTATTGGTGCAGTTTCAGCTTCATGTTCTGTAGGGGGTATAGTTCTGTTCGCCACAGGAATTGGGAGTTTGGCTGGAATAGCAGTTGAGGCTGTTAGCGTTGCTACATGCCTGGCTTGCTTTGGTTTGGAGGCCTTGAACAAGAGGTTTCACACGAAATTACAGAAACATGAAGCATTGTACTTTGGCTGGTGCAAAGCTGAGCAGTCTTAAACTTATTATCAGTAAGGCATTGAATGATAATTTTGTTGATGACGAAGAATTTAAGCGCGTCCAAGATGATTTGAATAATTACAAAAAACAGAAATCCGAAATCCAGAATAAAATGCGTAGTCAATCTCCCGTGAATGTTGAAGAACTGAAGGCTAGTTTTTTAGCAGAGGGAAAAAGGATAGGGGTACAGGAAACCACAGAAAAACTACACATTCTTTTAAACAAATAAAAATCAGATTTGGTAATCGTTTATTTTTTCATTACACTTCACAGAGAGATGCCATGCCACTTACACAGTTTAGGCATAATTATTTAGTCCCATCAGCACCACCACCCGAGTATTATTGAGAAAAAAAAGTTTTCCGTTGCCCTTGTGTCTTGGTAAAAAAGACTTAGTATACGTGACTAGAGTCAAGTTGTTATTAAGTACTTGCAAGTAATTAGGATAAGTAATTAATAATTTCTTAATGATAAGTAGTTAATAAGTTCCTATTGTAACTCACTTTAAGGTAACCTTAAGTTAGTTGTGACTTATTGTTTTTACTTGGTAGTTTCTTATCCAGCTGTTTTTTCAGTGCCTGTATAGTGTAATAACCACCAGTTGATTTTCTAATTCCTCAGAAACCACATGAGTACATTAAGCCCACTTGTACAAATCCCCCTCTTTTGAAAAGTAATATGTCCCCTGTGGAACTTTGACACAACTTAGCGATTTAAAAGCTGTGACGGCTGAGAGCTTTTCAAAGCTTGCCCTTTGAATAGGAATGGAATGCCACCGCTATTCAATAGCGCGGCGTGAGGCAACACAAAAGGCGATCAACCGTGACACCAATTTGACAGCTTGAATAGCGGCTTGCCTGTGCGGCGCGTGGCAACATTAGACACCACAAAGGTAAACAGGTGAGCTGGCTTGCAACAGAGTAAGACCCTTGTTACTTACTCATTGAAAGAGGCTGATTTAAAACGTGTAAGTTTCACATGAGTGGAGCCTTGACACAGTCACTAGTTTATGTCTGTGTTGACAGAGTGGGTCTCACTCTCTCTCTGTGTGCGGTAGCTAATGTGGGCTTTATTCCAATTCAATCTTAAAACCAATTTACATTTGTGGGGGGTCATGATTTTTGATGTGCATTTTCTTAAGGTCAAAAATAAATTGTGTGAATATCGACTCAGGTGTGGTACATATCGATCTAGCAGCTAAAGGATTTGAAAAGGTTTTGAGCAACGTTGTCAAAAAACATTGCGACGTGATCATATTTTGTAACTGTTGTGCATATTTTATTCTGACGCGTCGTACCTAAAGTCAGCTGGCGATGGGCTGTGTTTACGTACATAGTAACATTGCGACAGTAGACATATGAGCTAATTAAGAGAGATATAAATACTGAGCGGATTGAAGTATTATTAACACAATGACTGAGTTAACCCCTTAAGTATTATTTTTGATTCTCATAAAATTGTGGTTGTTTAAATAATAATGATTTAGGGGTAACTTCCAATGGTATTTACTCTGTGCGGGAGGCATGGAAAATGGAGAGTCAAAAGGTTATAATTAAGGGGTTAACTCAGTCATTATGATAATGAAGCTTCAATCCGCTCAGTATTTATATCTCTGGTCACTGGCATGAGCAAATGCTCGTGTCCTAACACATGTATTAGGTTGATTTGTGTACCTGTGTAATCCACGTTTTCTCAAAATGTATGCATTTTTCACACTCTATTGACCCATGACTTTTCTGAGGAGTCATCCAAAGTAGTATACATAGAAAGGACTTACCATCAGGTATTCCCTACCAAGTTTGGGTTGAAGTTGAAAACAGTATTTTAGAACAAACAAAAATGTGAAAATATGGCTATTTTCGACCTATTTCTGGATCTTGTGACCTTTGACCTTTCCCAGAGGTCATCCAAATTAGTATATGCAGAAAGGACTTACCATCAGGAATCTCTGTACCAAGACTGAAAATAGTATTTGAGAAATTTTGTTGTGTGGAATTATCGCAACATTAGCTGCTACCAACAGCTGTATTTCACATTGCAGGTGTCATCTAACAACTGTATACCACTTGCAGGAGATGGATGGACCATGATAATTGAAGGGTATGCCAGATTAGCTTGGCGCCTAACGGCGCCAAGCTAATCTGGCACTATCCTTGAATTATCATGGTTCATTCATCTCATGCGGAAGGGTATTTACGTTAAAAGGGTTAAACAGTCTATGGGCAATCATTACCTTCAGAGGCAAGACTTCCTTGTTGATGGCAAAGAATCCTGCCATGGCTTTGGTCCAGGACAGCAGACCAGCAACATTACCACAGACTTTCTTGGCCATTTCCAGTACATAGTCCTCAGCAGAAAAGTACGGCTCCAGCAACTCTACTGTCTCGTCATTGATGGTATCTTTGGGAAAGGCCATAAGGTTCTGTAGGAAGTTGGACTGAGACATCAACTGAAAGCAGAAAGTGTGTTAGCTAAGATCAAGGGTTGTACAGTGTAACATCCTTAGTGTGATCACTCCTGTTGCAAATAAAACAACAACAACAAACAATCAAATCCAAGAATGGCAAAGCCCTTAAGATTCACGTGCATGACTGATCAACATACGTATCTAACCTAGTGACCCTGACCTTTTTGACAGGTCACTGAAATAAGCAAGTGTTCTAACATAAGGAAAGTGTCGGCTTTTGTACCTGCAAAATCCAAAGTAGTATGCTTAGAATGGTCTTATCACCAGCTACCTTTCTGCTACATTTGGTTAAAAAATTTAGCAAAAATGCTGAAAAAAAAACACCCTATGATTCTACCCCCCAAAATAGACACAATTTGCTGACCTCTTTTGACCATTGACCTTTCCGAGATGGACAGCACAACCAAAATATGTCTGACCCATGCACTCTACATTCCTTAACTTAGTTAAAACACAGCCGGGATTAGTAACTGGACGCTCCTTTTCTCTCTAAAGATCTGTCTGTCCCAGTGACCAACAATTTTCATTGTTATCCTCCATGTCCAAAAATTTCCGTCAAATACAGAGAATCTTCCATTAACAGAAAGCCTGAAAATGTATGTAGATCTATGCAAGTGCTAAATCTATCAGTATGCAAAGAAAGCCACTTTCATAAAAAGCATATATTAAGCTTTATCTGACCACAGAGCCTTTCAGAAATGCAGTCACAGACAAACTATAACTGCTTTTCTCATATTACATGACCTTTGTGACCTTGAGTTGCTAGATGTCAACCAATTGGAACATACAGATATGCTTTTCAAGTCCAAGCTCAATTAATATGCATGTCAGGAGATGCAGATATGTAATCTCAAACTTTGACACACATTGACCACATTTCAATTATTGGATGACTTCCAGTGACATTGATCATTGTAAAATGTTATCAAATGTTGCCTTAAAAGCACAATGTTGTGTTTTATTATAAAACATTTATGTTAGTCTTCCAAATTAGTGTTAAAATCTTGAGGAAAACGTACATTTTTTAAAATATATTTTGACCTTGAGTGACCTTGACCTTCAGATAAGTCACACAAACACTCATGTGCATAGAGCTCTTTTCATATATACTTTAGTAGGGCCAATTTGGAGTTATAGGCGTGATGAAACTCTATGCTCATGCATAGTGTTCACACAGTAGGGTAAATACGGTACAGTAGTTGTCAACGGTTTGTTTTGTGCCGATAGTCCGTGTGGCACGAGATCCACGTGAAATCTTTAAGACATGGTTAATACGGGGAGTTTTAGTGAGTGGTAAGCGAGAGCTCTGTCTGGCAGAGCTGTAGAAACATTAGTGCGGACTTTATTGTCAGAGGGTATAGACGTGTGTGAGATACCTTAGCCCGTATTCCAAGAGTCTGAAACCTAGAATTCAGGTATGTTTCTATATATGTATTATTGATGATCACTTCGTTAAGGATAGTATGCATTAGTAGGAGTTAATTTGGTTGTATAGCGTTGTCTGGGTTGGTTCAGTTATGTTGGTTTGGAATTCAGTGAGGTAACCAGTGTTTGTCGTATACAGTTATTTACCGAGATGGATAACTAAAGGAATGTGAGGTGTGTATGCCTAAGTCGCTATGAAGGTAGTACGTGGTTGGTTAAGCATAGTCTTTTTTCAGTGTATAGAATAACGTATAGCGAGAGTGTTAGGTTATAGTCTGTTTCAAGGTAGTGGCAGAATTATGGGGGTGTTACGAAAGTAGTTCGGGTTGTGAAGCACGTGTGTGTGTGTGAATGAACGTGTGAGTTATTTTATCAGCCAGGTTACGTAATGTTTCTCATATGATCCAATATGTTGTGTGTTTAGCAAGTGTTACGTTTTGGAACTTTGTTACTGTTCAGAGTGCTTGTCAAGAGTGGAGCGACGGACGCCGAGACGTCAGTCAATAGGGACCTAATGCGAGGTCATCTCTCCATCTCTTCACTCGGGGAGTGAGCGGCCGGTGCCAAGACACTTGGGTCACAGCGAAGATACAGTACGTGTAACGAGGACGTCCACGATACGAGAGACAGGACGACTCGAGGAGCGTACGAGAAGGGACTTGCACGCCTAGACGTGAAAGGACTGAACGTTACCAGGCGAGAACACCAAACAGGTTGGAGAGTGAGACTAATACCTAGCCTGGCAGTGATATTGTGTGTATGTGGATGTGGTGTTAAGATGCTGGTAGTGGGAAAGAGGTGGTGTATATAGTTGTGATAGTTTGTGAGCATTCTTCTTATATTGTCTAGCTTGTATGAAAGTTACGTTAGGAAGGGTCCCTGTGTGTTGAGTTTTTACCGCATGAATGCGCCCGTCTGAGTCAGTGGCAGTGTATGCGTCTGTTGTGCGAGAGTCTGTACGTACTGGGGGCAAGTCTGCGTGCTTTACAATAGGGTTAAGTAGTATAGGAGATATTAGCTTTTGAAAATTGAAACCCAACACTTAAGCTAAAAGGACGATGGTAGATTTTCAAAATTCGGCCATTTTAACAGCCAGCCACAGGATGAGGGTTTGTTGTACAAGCCCAGAAAATTAGGCACAATCTACGCAGTGGTCCGAGTGTGTGTGCCTATTTTTTTTTTAACTCTGTGCGGCTTATAGTCTGAGTCATACAGGTGCCTAAAGTTGCCATTTTCCATTATGTAGCCATGTCTGGTTTATTCTGCAGCATTCCTTTTGCTTGCCGTTGTGGGTTTCTCGATCGTAATTTGATTTTCAAAATTGAACATCCCGTGCACAACAGGTGTGACAAATTAAAGAAAAATTTGATTAAAACGGCAGTGGAATGATGTAGCCTTTGTGAATATATTGACATTTGTAATCTCTTCTTGCTATTACATACTTTAGATCTGTGCTCGCTGAAATTGTACATTAGGTAAGAGTTTCCCGAAAGTGCGTCAGAAACGTGACATCGGTTGTAAGCACGGGACGGGTATTTTTACAGACACAGAGTGATGCAGCAAGACAACAAAAACACATTTAGTCCATTGCAATACCTTTATTGGCATCATTTCAACAAAAAGAAAGCAAATTAAAGGACACGTCTACTGTATGGATTTGATAACATGAAACTTCCGCGAGTAGGTGATCAGTGGAAACTTTCAAAATGCCATTTTGCTACCTAATTGAACTTTTTTTCAAATGTTCTCATTTTTTAGATGACTCATGTACTTACTTACTTACGCCTGTCACCCCTACCCGGGTATAGGCCGTCGACGAGAGACCTCCAGCGACTCCTGTCCTGTGCTTCTCCTTCGATTCTACTCCAGGTGGTTCCCAGTCTCTTGATGTCTGCTTGGAGGTCTCGACGCCAGGAGTTTCTCGGCCTACCTCTTTTCCTCTTTCCCTGGGGGTTCCATGACAATGCCTGCCTAGTGATACTGGAAGCTGGCTTTCTCAGACCGATCCATCCCCATCTTCTTCGCCCAATTTCATTCTCTGCTGTTATCTGCTCTGTTCTCTCCCAGAGTCTGACGTTGCTGATCTTCTCTGGCCAGTGGATTTTCAAAATTCTTCTAAGGCAACTGTTCATGAAGGTCTGTACTCTGTTGACTGTGGTTTTTGTCAATCTCCAAGTCTCTGCTCCATATAGGAGAACTGCTTTTACATTGGAGTTGAAAATCCGGACTTTGGTGTGTTGTGACAGCTCTCTGGAACTCCACACTTTTTTCAACTGGAGAAAGGCTGCTCTGGCTTTACCGATTCGTGCTCTGACATCTGCATCAGTGCCGCCTTTTTTGTCTATGATGCTCCCGAGATAGGTGAAGGACTCCACCTCCTCCAACGGGGTGCCAGCAAGCAAGACTGGTTCTTCCCTGGTTGCGTTCAGCCTCATTGTCTTTGTTTTCTGTTTGTGAATGGTGAGGCCCACTTGGGACGAGGTGTCAGCAAGCCTCGTGGTCTTGTCCTGCATTTGGTGATGAGTGTGGGACAGTAATGCCAAGTCGTCTTGTAGGATGCCATGCTGACAGTAATGCCAAATCACCTTGCTGTCAGTACCAGGAAAGGTCTTCAACAGGATCATCCTGGAGAGAATGAAGAGCTCCGTTGACCCCCAGCTGAGAGACCAGCAAGCAGGATTTAGGAAGAACCGATCATGTACAGACCAGATCGCCACTCTCCGCATCATCGTGGAACAGTCTCTGGAGTGGAGCTCCCCGCTGTACGTCAACTTTGTGGATTATGAGAAAGCATTTGACAGTGTGGACCGAGAGACTCTGTGGAAACTCCTACGACACTACGGTGTACCCACAAAGCTCGTCCGCCTGATCAAGAGCAGCTACGATGGCATGACATGTCGCGTGATCCACGAAGGGCAGTTCACCAGGGAGCTCCAGGTCAGAACTGGTGTCAGGCAGGGGTGTCTGCTGTCTCCGTTCCTCTTCTTACTGGCCATAGACTGGGTCATGAAGATGACCACAGAGCACAGACGAAGTGGAATACAGTGGACACTGTGGACACAGCTTGACGACCACCCTCGATGACTCATGTGCTCGACTCTAATTCAGCACGGGTGGCCTCCCCTGGTGGCCGGTAGACATGTTGTTTTTTTTTCTCCGGCTACGTCCCCAGGACGAAGATTTGGACAATACAGCAGCTAGAGTGAGTGATTTACTAAACATTTTGGCAAGTGAGTCTGTGGATTGCTGTTCTTTCTGGAAAAGCTCTCATATACAGGATATGCGCCGTATTAGTGACTGTTTTTACAGTGTGTGGCTGCCGGGTGACTGTTTTCCTCAAACCGGTTGTGGCAGGACCCATCACAGCCGTGTGTTCAGCATGTGAGGCATGCAACGTGTAACTGCTTACAGTGATCGAATTTTCAATGGATGGGTACTGTCAGCATGGCATCCTACAAATCCGACAGACCTGATGTTGGTAAGATTCTACATGACTTGTTGTGCAGAGTTTCCAGCCTAGAAAATGAAGTTGAAAAGTTGGAAAATTATTCCCGAATGAACAATTTAAGGATCTTTGGGCTGCAGGAGTATAGAGGTGAGGACTGTGCTGAACATGTGCTACGTTTCCTGAACTAGTATGCTTCCTACAGAGAGTGGGTTTATGACGATTTTGAGAGGGCCCATCGTGTGGGCAGACCGCAGGAAAACAGTAGACGTACGCGCCCTATGATTGTGAGACTGTACAGGTGTACGGACAAGCTCCAGTTACTTCGCAGTCGTGAAGCACGCGACGCGATGCGAGAGGATGGGTATCGTATTGCCTCTGACCTTACCAGGCGGCAAGCAGCTGAACTTCGAGTCCTGCGCGACGAGGGGAGGAGGGGGTTCTACCGTAACGGCCGACTCCACGTGGATGACGGTGGACAGCCCGGGGGTCGGGCTGCTGATCAGTACCGCCCCAGGAACGCCAGCCCTCGCAGGTCCCGCCGCAGAGACTCTAGCCACTTCCGCGACGACCACTACAACGACCAGCGCGACCGTCAGTACCCATCCCCCCGGGGGTATGATGGTCGATTGCCCCAGCGAGGCGGCAGTCAGCAGCACGGCGATTACGAGGATAATGCATGTGACGAGTACGAATACAGCATTTGGCATACTGATCACCAAGACTATTACCAGGATTATCCGGGACTGCCGCACCGTGCCACAGGTCCCGCCCCCCTGGCGTTCGGGGACCCTGCGGTGCGAGAATCAGAATGGCGAGATACTCGGGCCACTGACTGGATAGACTTGGATCCTCACTTGGCGCAGCGTTGCCGGAGTGTAGTGTCGTCCACGTCCTCTCACCGACCCTCCCCGTCACCTGCTCCTAACCCCCACCCCCGGAACCGGCCCCCGTCCCCGCACCCGCGGTCATCCTCTCTGGACTGCACTGCCCGTGACAGCAGAGACGTGGCTGGTGTCGATCTCGGCACTGGCGATGTTGCTGGCACTCACCTGCGTGGGGTCGATGACCGGGACCCCCAGGCTTCAGTTGTCAGTGTCACAGTGACCCAGCAGCAGTCTGGCATTACCACGGACGGCCAGACAGAGGATCGCTCATCGGCATCTGACAGCGATCTCCATCCTCCCCCGGCTGCTTGTGACAGTGAGGCAGCATGTCGCAGCGCCGCTCAGCAACCTGTCACCCAGCTGGCTGTCAGACGGTGACCTCCACTCCAGCTGGTATTCAGACAGTGGCACCTCCATCTCCGATTAGTGGCGTTGTCATTGGCTCTGCTACATCTCCTGTGACTGTTGTGTCCAGCTGTATGCAGCCACAGGTCACAATTGACGGCCAAGGAGAACCCGTCGTTAGTTCTCCTGGTAGTGGCATTGTGATTGTGTCACAACCAGTGTCCCAGACTCCACGAGGCAGGCGGGCAGCGGACCCCCGGTCACCAGCAGCCAGTGTGGATAGCAGCGCACAGTCCCTGGATACAGCCGTCAGTCAACAAGTGGTTTCCCCAGCTACGGTCACTGGAGGTGCAGGCAGAGTGACACCCGTGCACCCGCCACTGATAAACGGTACAGGTAATGACACTGACAGTCAACAAACTGCAAAACCAGCCCGTTCACAGGTTAATGTGGGTCAGCAGAACAGTAGGCAAGCACGGCTGACCGATTCCTGGGTTCCTGCAGCCACGCGCATGACAACGCGACATCGTAAACTGAATAGATAGGACACAGGCCACGGCCCATATGTTTCCACTTTTTGTGAACTGAAGTTCATAACGTGGAACATTGAAGGTCTGGCACCAAAACTATATGATAACGATTTCGTCTCTTTTGTCTCATCTTTTGATTTTGTTTGTTTGGTCGAAACATTTTTGATTGATTTGACCACTACCAGTTTTGCCTCTCATATTAGCTTTGTTGCTCCGGCCATGAAATTGAGCAGCCAGGGACGAGCGGCTGGTGGTGTGTGTTGCTTGTGAGAAAATGCCTAGCTTCTTTTGTAAAGCGTGTTGATGTTTTTTATGACAACATCGTCTGTGTTGAAATTACACGCAAGCTTTTTAACGTAGGGAAGGATATTGTGCTCATTTGTGCGTATCTTCCCCCGTGTGACTCTCCTGCTTATCATACCAGCGATTTTGATGATGGCATTTCTCTACTAGAGCAGTGCATGCTGGATCTAATACAGAAACTGCCGGAAGCTCAGTTTATAATTTGTGGGGATCTTAACGCTAGAACAGCTGCTGACAGTCCTGCCAGTATTGACCTGGCATCTCCTGGTTGTCAGGTAAATACTGGTATGATAACTGATTACACCTGTGATGTTTACCATAGACAGTCAAAGGACAACGTTGTAAATGCCTATGGTACTTCCTTGCTACAGTTGTGTGCAGGGTTCGATCTCCACATACTGAATGGGGCACGTGACGGGGATATACCTGGCCACTATACTTTCATTTCCCAGCAAGGCTGTAGTGTAATCGATTATTTCATCATGTCCAGTTCAGTAGCGTTTTTGTGCAAAAAGTTAAATGTAGAAGAAAAGATTGATTCTTGTCATATGCCTGTCACATGCCACATGCAGTGTATTGTTGACACGCCCACTCTCCGGCGTCCTGACCCCGTTTTTGTGCACAAACTGAAATGGTCGGATGACTTGCTCGGCCAATTTCGTGAAGCACTGCACTCTGCAGAAGTAGGTCAACTCATGCAGGATGCAGAAACCATGATCACTACAAATATTGATTCTTCTGTTGACATGTTTTATTCAGGTCTTAGCCGTGCTGCTGCCTGTATGCAGAAAAAAATCCGTGTTGACAAGACAGGGCATAGTCGTGACTGGTTTGATAAAGATTGTAAAAACAAACGTGCAGAGGTTAGAAAAAGCTTGAGAGATTTTAAGCATTTTGGCCTTTCTGCTGACCGAACGGATTTTGTGGAAAAAAGAAGAGATTATAAAAAGCTGTTAAAAAATAAACAAAAATGTCATAAAATACAGATGAGGAAGGAGTTAGAGAATAACATAACCGATTCGCGTACTTTTTGGGGAACAATTAAGAAATTATCTTCAAACAGGGCTTTTTGCGGAGCAATTTCCGAAGAGCAATGGTTTGTGCACTTCAAGAAAGTTTTTGGTGCTGATCAAATTGACGACTCAAATGGGGATGATAATTTATTCAGTAGTTCTGACATGTCAACAGATGAAAACTTAGACGCAGATATTTCAGTAGAGGAAGTGAATGAGGCCATTAAGCACCTAAAAATAATAAAGCTGCTGGTCCTGATGGTCTCATTCCTGAAGTCTTTAACGGCATGCCTCTGATGTGATTGTTCCATTTCTTGTGAAGCTGTTTAATCACATTTTCTCCACAGGCCTGTACCCTGAGTCTTGGTCAGAAGCGATTATCCAGCCTATCCATAAAAAGGGCAATATGGATGTACCTGATAATTACCGTGGCATTTCACTACTCGTTGTTTGTAGTAAACTTTATAGTTTCATTTTAAATAAGCGTTTGACCAATTGGTCCGAAAGTCATGATGTGCTAGGAGAAGTGCGGGCTGGGTTCAGAAGAGATCACTCTACTATTGATCACACCTTCACTCTATTTTCTATGATTCAACGATATTTTACCCGCAATAAAAAAATTGTACGTTGCTTTTATAGATTTTCAGAAAGCTTTCGACTATATATCACGTTCTAAATTATGGACAGTTCTTAAGAAAAGGGCGTTAATGGCAGGATGCTGCAAGCATTTCAATGTATGTACAAGGTGGTCAAAGCTCGCGTAAGGTGCGGCCAAAGTGTGACTGATCTCTTCCTCTGCCCTAGAGGCTTGAAGCAGGGGGAGATAACCTCGCCCGCACTTTTCTCCTTGTTTATTAATGAAATTGCCACTGAAATTATGAATAATGGAAAACATGGTGTTCAGCTTCTTCCAGACTTAGTTGAAGTTTTTATTTTATTGTTTGCAGATGACGTAGTACTTGTGTCAGACACACCACGTGGTCTGCAAAATCAGCTTGATATTTTGATTAAAAATGCTGATGCTATGGACTTGTCTATTAACCTGGCCAAATCAAATATTGTTGTCTTTCGTAAAGGAGGGTACTTAGCACGCAGAGAGAAGTGGTTTATTAAAGGTACACAAGTGTCAGTAGTTAATGCTTATAAATATTTAGGACTGTATTTTTCTACCCGACTATCATTTTCCAGAGCTTTTGGTGATATTTGTACTAGAGCACAGAGGGGCACTATAGAAATATTTAAGATCTTGTGGAAGACTGGGGACTTTTCCCCAACCATATTTTTCAAGCTGTTTGATTGCCAGATTAAGCCCATATTGTTGTACGCTTCAGAGGTATGGGGTCTGTACAGGCACGAAGAGATTGAGAAATTACATCTCTTTGCACTCAAAAAGCTGCTCAATGTATGTCCACGTACACCAAATGACCTTGTTTATGGCGAAACCGGCCGATATCCACTATACATCTATGCAAGGGTTAGCTGCCTAAGGTATTGGTTTCGTCTTTTACAAATGGCGCCCCACAGACTTCCTTCTAAAGCGTACAAAATGTTGCTAGCTTTACAAAATAGTGGAAAAGACTGTTGGGTCACTCGTGTTCATGATGAACTGTACCGGTATGGTTTTGGTTTTGTATGGGAGAACCAAGGTGTTGGCAATGTTGACAGGTTTTTGCTAGAATACAAACAAAGATTGATTGATTCGTTTGGGCAGGCCTGGCATAGTCACTTGGCAGACAGTCCACGGTTCAATGTTTATAAGCATTTTAACGCATCTTTATATTTAGAAACCTACTTCTTTGATATTCACAATAAACATTTACGGGACCTTCTTATACGGTTTAGAATTGGGGCTTCAGAAATTAATACGCACAAATTCAGATATACCAACGATACCAATTTCGCCTTTATTTGTCCATTATGCAACTGCCGACTTGAGGACGAAATGCATTTTTTGTTTCATTGCAGATCACTTGAAGACCTTAGACAAAAGTTTATTCCTATTAAATACACCCTTTATGCCAATTATGGGTCCCTTAGTAGTCTTCTTAATGACAGAGAGTCGGTGCAGAATGTTGCCCGATTCATTTATTTCAGTTTAAAACGCCGCCGTGATGTCCGCTGATATTTGTGTGGCTCGCGGGCTTGCCACCACTGCGGCCATATTTTGAAAAACGCAGCTGGTCCATTCTTGGCAAGAATAAACTTACTTCGTTTTTCATGACGCGGCATGAAATACGCATGGAGTGTGTAAATAACTTATTCGCATTTTGTAATTTGTGTTGTTGTTGTTGTTGATGTACGTTTTTCCAGAGTTTTCATATGATGGGCCGATGGCCTTAACAATAAAATGATTGAGTCTTGAGACACTAATTCAGCTGATTCTTTGGCACATATTTTATGGATTTGTGACATAGTCATCCACCTACAAGCTGCTAACAATTTAAGCAAGGGAAACAAGATGAGGATTTTATCCCAAAGTCAACCGTATAGTTTGGAGTTCACATGCGTTTATTTTTTTTGGAACATTCAGAGTTGTTCATATTTTTAGGCTTATTATGCTGATCCATTTCCCTCCTCTTTAAGCCAACCTCTGATCAACACACGTCAGCGCACACAAATAAAGACGGACACAAAGCGCTTCTCGCCATTAGTACGCTCTGTGGGCTCGTGTAGCGACAGGAATCCAACTCCTTCTACTCTAACCCACCGTCCGATCCACACATAATAAGCCTAAAAATATGAACAACACAGAATGTTCCTAAACAATAAACGCATGTGAGCTCCAAACAATACGGTAGACTTTAGAGATATACAAGCACCAATGGCGGGCTTAAAGTCACGAAAAACAGTCTCAGCCTCACAGGTACGATAACTGCGGGCACTGTTGGCCGCAGAATCCGCGATTCTGTTGCCTTCAATGCCCACATGACCAGGAACCCATATGAAAATGATATCATAGTAATCTGCCATGAGGTCGCCATACAGTTCCTTAATCTGGACTAGGAGCGGGTGCTCAGTTCCGGTACCCTTCAGAGCCTTAAGGGCTGACAAGGAATCTGACAATATTAAAAAGTTCTTCTCGCTGCTCTGGTACGCGTGTTTAAGAGCAAGCAGAATTGCCTGCAACTCTGTAAAAACAGAAGAGTGGTCTAGGAGACGGCGTTTAACGGTCGTCGGGGATGGCAAGAGGAGACTGCAGCTGCAGCTATCCTCCCATCCTCTGATCTGTAAAAATGCGGCAGTAGCCGGGAAAGATAGACAGTAGTTGATTAAGGCTCTGTTGTTACACAACGGGTGGGGTAGAGTCCTTCTTGTGGGCAGTTAAATCAAATAGTACATCTGGGACAGGAAGAGTCCAGAGGGGGTTGGAATACTGTAAAGATTCAGAAATGTAGCCCAGATCAATTCCAGCTGCCTGTAAATGAGGTTGAACACCGAGGAACAATGGACGGACAGCCTTGGGCTGGGCTTCATATGCCTCAAGATACTAAGGACTGAAAACAGTTATATGCAGGATTGTCTGGGTGGGCCTTCCGCTTCAGGACATAGCTAAGCATGAGGCGGATACGGCGCAACTTCAGAGAAAGCTCTCCAGCCTCAACGTACAGACTAGCAATTGGTGACGTCCTGAAGGCTCCCAGACAGATCCGCAGACCCTGGTGATGGACGGTGTAAGTCGTTGTAATTTAGATTTAGAAGCGAAGCCATATACAACAGAGCCATAATCAAGTTTAGAGCGGACAAGAGCTCAATATAAGCGGAGTAAAACAATACGATCAGATCCCCAATCAGTACAACCGACGACGCGAAGAACATCGAGGGCTTTCTGACATGAGGCTCTGCGGCAATTGATGTGGCTCCGAAAGGTCAATCTTCTGTCGAAGATCACCCCTAGAAACTTGGCCTCATCGGCAACTTTGATAGGAGTACCAGCAATATGTAAATTAGGTTCAGGGGAAAACTTGGTCTGATTAGTAAATTGTACGCAGACCGTTTTGGGCTGTGAGAACATGAATCCATTGAGAGACGCCCACCCCTGAATGCGGTCAACACGCAGCTGCATGCGCCTCTCGAGGGATGCAAGACCTCGGCCTCTGGCACACAACGCAAAATCGTCAACAAACAGAGAACATTCAGAGTCATCTTTGACGGCATTTACTATGTTATTTATCTTGATATTAAACAAAACAGATGATAGGATACTGCCTTCTGGGACACCCGTTTCCTGCTGATAGGAGTCGGACAGGGTGGAACCCACGCGGACTCTAAAAGTACGGTTCCATAGAAAATTTTCAATAAAAATGGGCAAATGCCCCTTAAAACCCATGTCCTTCAAGTCAGCCATGATACCATATTTCCATGTTGTATCATAAGCCTTCTCTAAATCAAAGAAAATGGAAGCGACGTGTTGTTTATTGATAAAAGCATCACGAATAAAGCTTTCCTAGGTGGTCAGTTGTGCAGCGGGATTGCCTGAAACCACACTGGAGGTCTATAATGAGACCCTGTGACTAACTGCCACACCAGGCGGGCGTTAACCAGGCGCTCCATTGATTTGCACATACAACACGTTAAAGCGATCGGCCGGTAGTTGCCTGGGTTGGAATGGTCCTTACCCGGCTTAGTAATAAGTACTATCACCGCCTCACGCCAAGAGGACGGAAAAAAACCTTGAAGCCCAATACGGTTTAAAACTTCTAAAACGACTCTGGAAGGTGAGTTAGTAGCTGGTAATGAATGGAATCAATACCAGCCGCTGAGTCGTTACTTTTTGTAAAGCTAGTTTACGCTCGGTTAGACTAAAAGGTTGATTATACTTTTCAGTATTATCCGAAGAAAAGTCACGGGGACTGGCATCTCTCTTTCTTTTAATCGTTGAAAGACAAAGGAGTAATGTTCTGTTTAAGAATTATGGGCACTGGTGGAGGCAAGCAAGCTGGACACAGACCTCTTATCTGTGACCAAGCTGTCCCCATCTTTCAGATGGCCGACAGAAGCCGAGCCTCCCCTGACCCTAATTCTTCGAATTGCCGTCCAGACTTTTTGAGATGGTGTCTTAGAAGTGAGAGATGTGACAAACCGATGCCATGATAAACGGCGCTCTTGCTTATAAATATAGCGATCTTTCGCCCTCATTCTTTTAAAAGTTAAAATATTAACCTGCGACGGATGCCGGAATGCCCAGCGCTGAGCAGGCTTGCGTGCTTTCTCAGCCTTCCGATATTCATCGTTAAACCATGGTACTCTCGGCTTCAGTGGGACATTTATTGAAATTCTAGGCATGGATTCATCGGCGATATCTAATAAGGTTGAAGAAAAGCATGATACGGGTCTTCAGTTGACGTAATCACCTCCCCTGCAATACGAGATTGGCAGACAGTTGTGAAAAGAGGCCAGTTTGCTTTCTTAAGATTCCAGCGCCCCACCAGTGGATCCTCCTCACAGCTGACCGATGACAGGACTACCAGGAAGTGGTCACTACCACACAGGTCGTCGTGAACCTTCCAGTCAAAGTCCAGCATGAGAGAGGGGTCACACACAGTGAGGTCTAGAATTGAAATAGAACCTGAACCAAGATTAGAGAACGTGGGGGAACCATTATTAAAAAGTGGGCGTGACCATTAAAATCCCCCATAAAAATAAAGGGAAGGGGCAGCTGATCTATAATTTTAAAAATGTCATTACTAAAGACACGATGTGAAGGTGGCAGATAGATACTGCACACCGGTATGGTCTTCTCTAAAGCAATGCTAGCGGAAGACAGGTGTGAACCTTAACAGGACTAAACAGAATTTGGTTACTAATTAATAGTCAGAACCTCTATAAATAACCTTAAATCCATTAAAGGAAAGTGGGCCAGATGACTTCAGGTAAGTCTCCTGAAGAGATATCACAGAGAGGTTATAAGACTTAACTAAAACAAAACGTAATTCCTCAAAGTTAGCGTGAAAATCACGACAATTCCACTTTGGTAAAGAGTACATAGTTACGTTTTCGTGGGGAGGAATAGTGGCTTCCCCTCAGCAGAGGACGGCGCTAGCGGATCGGGAGTGTCCGCCCCTCTGCGTTTCCTGGATCCTCGTCTCCACTGGAGGAGGATTACTCTCCAGAGGCGAGAGGATCCGAGGCTCCGCCCCAACCAAGAGGTTGGGGTTTGACAACTAAAGTCTTTAGTGGGGCGTTTGCCAGCCACCACCTCACTAAATTTAAACGCAGTGTTTTACTTTGAGCTGCTGGGAGCAGCTGTAGTTACACTGGTGCTGTCGACAAGCTTTTTGGCCTCCGCAAAGGAGTTAGTTAATTAGTTATTTGGGTTTAACGCCGAGCAGGCGACTACGGCCATCTCACGGCGGGATGGGTAAAAATCTGGTCAGCCAGACTAAAAGCAAGGTCTTAAGACAAGATGTAAATATAGCTTAAAAATGGAAGGCTAAAATGTCGCACAAGTCTGTAAAAGAAGCGTATACAGACTCTCTGAAAAAGGGCGAATAAAAAATATTTACATAGGCTATGAATGCTCAGATCTTATTAAAATATTGCATTCTCTCAAGAAATTGAAGATTTTGTCCGGGGGAACATCCCGGAACAAAACCTTCAAAGAGTCCGCTGTGAAGTGTTTATATCTCGTGTCAATTAAATCAGCACAATACAGCAAAAAGTGTCGAACAGAAAACTGCTCTTCACAGGCAAAACACCATGGACGCTCATCCTGTTTAAGTAAGTAAGAGTGCGTAACATACGTGTGCCCGATGTGGAGCCGAGCAAGGACAGTCTCCTCACGGCGGCTGCCGCAGCGGAAAGGTAGACTGTCGGACAACGTAGGAAGAGCTTCATGAAGCTTGTTCCCTTCCTCTTTGTCCCAATCGGACTGCCACTCGCGGGCTATGTACGCACTAATCACAGGTTGAAAATCACTATAAACAGTCTGTGTGTCAGGGACAGGGTCACTGCGGGCACTGTTGGCAGCAGAATCTGCGATTCTGTTGCCTTCGATGCCCACATGGCCCGGGACCCAAATAAAAATGATGTCATAATATTCCTTCATCAAGTCTGCGTAGAGCTCTCTAATCTGCACCAGCAGTGGATGGTCTGTTCCCGCGCCCTTCTGTGAGAGTCCTCAAAGGAGACAGCTGCCTTGTAAATGGTGGAGCGCCAGGTGTCACGGTCCGCAGCAAGCGAAGACCACTGGTGGTGGTCGATTTGGCAGGCACTAAGTGACTTCTTGAGACAGTCTTTGTATCTCTTCTTTGGTGCCCCTCTGTCACGGTGTCCAGTCGCAAGCTCGCCGAACAGGGTGATCTTTGGTAGGCGATGATCCTCCATCCTGGAGACATGCCCCGCCCAGCGGAGCTGTGTCCGCAGCAGCAAAGCCTCGATGCTCACAGTTTCAGCCTGTTCAAGGACCTCGACGTTGGTGACATAGTCACTCCAGTGAATGCCCAGGATGGTACGCAGGCAGCGCTGGTGGAAGCGTTCGAGGAGTCGTAGTTGGCTGCGGTAGAGGGCCCAAGACTCGGAACCATACAGCAGGGTGGTGAGGACCACAGCTCTGTACACGCTGATCTTGGTGAATTGCCTGCAGTTCTGCACTAAATACAGAGGAATGGTCAGGGAGACGGAGCTTAAATGGGCGTCTAGGATGGCGAGAGGACACTGCAGCCGCAGCCACCCTGCCATCCTCAGACTTGGACCCATCCGTATAAAGACGACAATAGCCAGGAAAAATTGAAACGAGTTCATTGAGGCTCTGTTGGTATATGGCTGGTGGAGTACAATCCTTCTTGTGGGCGGTCAAGTCCAGCAAGATGGCAGGAACTGGTAGCAGCCAGGGTGGAGTGACGTGTTGCAGAGATTCCGAAACTTTGTCAAACTCTGCAAAGGACAGCCCCTAGTAATATTATATTAGTAACTGGATACCCTTCTCTCTGCTTAACGTCGTCTATAGGATTGGGTCAGCCTGTATAGCATCGAGAATAAAAAATGTATTACCAAGCATAATAAATGAAGACCAAACCGGATTCATGGCAAACAGATTTATCGGGGACAATATCAGGTTAGTCTATGACATTATAAACTATCTAAACGAAACAAACAAGCAGGGTTTGCTCCTCAGCCTTGATTTTGAAAAAGCATTTGATTCAATTGACTGGAAATTCATGCATCAAGTATTAAAGGCCTTTGGCTTTGGACGATACATTTTGAAATGGATTAACCTCTTTTACACTAAAATTAAATCCGCTGTGTTAGTCAATGGTAATATATCTCAATGGTTTAACATCGAGCGCGGCTGCAGACATGGAGACCCGGTCTCACCTTATATCTTCATAATGTGTGTAGAAATATTAGCGCTAATGATAAAACAGAATACAAATATTAAAGGTATTTATACAGGAGACAAAAAACATAAAATAACACAGTTTGTGGACGACACACACATTTTTCTTGACGAAGGTACACAATCCTTCGAGGCAGTTATTGAAAAACTTTAAACAAATTTAGCATCTGTTCGGGTTTGCGTATAAAGTTTTGGAAAATTAATGCTATTTGCCTGGGTAGTAAGAAAAACTATACAATCAGATAGTTGCCATATCTTAAATTAAACTGGAACCCACTAGAGTTTAAAGTCTTAGGCATTTGGCTGACAAATGATTTAAAGAGCTGTCATCTTCGAAACTTTAAAGACAAGTATATTGAGATAAAAATGCTTATGAAATGTGGCTAAAGAGGCTAATTACACCCTTAGGTCGCTGTGTTAAAATCATTGACTTATCAAAACTGGTCTACCTATGAATTTTGCTCTCTAAGGCACCGGATAAACATGTTGAAGAGTTGCAAACACTGTGCTTCAGATTTGTATGGGATAAAAAAAACCGGACAAAATAAACAGAAAAGTTGCAACAAGAACTTTACGAAACAGAGGATTCGGTATTCCAAATTTAAAGCAGTATATGAGAGCGCTGAAAATTAGCTGGATTAGAAAATTAAACAGCACAAGTCACAGATAGAAACATGTTATCCATAATACATATCCAGATCCTTAAGCACCTGGACAAATGTGGTCCAGAATTATACAACAAAATAAAGCACACAAATTTGTTCTGGAAAGATGTTATGTGCGCTTATAAGGAGTTTAGGTGCAAAGTCTACCCATTTACGCCAGAAGAAGAGTTGGTGGAGCCCGTCTTTTGAATGATAATATTAAGATTGGAAACAAATGTATTTTATATAAACAATGGGCAAAAAAGGGATATACTGCATTGGACAGTTCTATAATGAAGTAGGGCAGCCAAGGAAATATACTGAATTTAAAACAAATAATGGTGTAAACATCGACATTCTTATTATGCAGGGTGCATTCAAGCCGTGCAAAAATATATTCGCAACACTAACATCCACATTTAAAATAATGATATGAATGATAACGCAAAATCCTTGCAACTCCTTTATTCCGTGCAAAAGGGCTCATAACGTTATTATGAAATCTTCACAATAAATAACAAAAATCCACAAAGTTTAGATAAATGGGATAAAGAACTTAACTTTCATATGCACTGGAAGAAAACTTTGCAGAAACTGCAACAGGTAAAAGACGTTAAACTTAAGTGGTTTCAGACCAGAATTTTTCATAGAAATATTGGCACAAATATAATTATGCAAAAAATTGGTATTCAAAGTTCAAACAAGTGTACTTTCTGCACGAACAAAAGAGAAAGTATTGAGCATATATTTTGGAAATGCGGTTATGTACAATCTTTTTGGGTAAACTTAGCAAGTGTTATGGGTGAAAAATGTGATAATTTAGGTTGTTTCAGTTTCAGTAAAAGACTTATACTTTTTGGAAATGATACTAACTTTAAAAAAGGCAAAGTTTTTGATTTGATAATACTGTTGGCAAGTTAGTTAGTTATTTGGGTTTAACGCCGAGCAGGGGACCAAGGCCATCTCATGGCGGGATGGGTAAAAATCTGATGAGCCAGACTAAAAGCAAGGTCTTAAGACAAGATGTAAATATATCTTTAAAATATGTCGGGCTACAATGTCGCATGATTCTTTACAAGAAATGTCTACAGACTCTCAAAAAGGGCAAAATAAAGAAATTCACAGTCTATGAATGCTCAGATCTTGTAAAACATATTGCATTCTTTCAAGAAATTGAAGATTTTGTCTGCGGGAACATCCTGGAACAAAACCTTCAAGGAGTCTGCTGTTAAGAGTTTATATCTCGTGTCAAGTGTCGAATAGAAAACTGCTTATCACAGGCAAAACACCATGGACGCTCATCCTGTTTAAGTAAGTAAGAGTGCGTAACATACGTGCCCGGTGTGGAGCCGAGTAAGGACAGTCTCCTCATGGCGGCTGCCGCAGCGATGAGGTAGACTGTTGGACACTGTAGGAAGAGCTTCATGCAGCTTGTTCCCTTTCTCCTTGTCCCACTCGGACTGCCACTCGCGGGCTATGTACGCATTAATCACAGGTTTAAAATCACTATAAACAGTCTGTGTGTCAGGGACAGGGTCACTGCGGGCACTGTTGACAGCAGAATCTGCGATTCTGTTGCCTTCGATGCCCACATGGCCGGGGACCCCCCCCCCCCCCCAAAAAAAAAAAAAAAAAAAAAAAAAAAAAAAAAAAAAAAAGTCATAATATTTCTTCATCAAGTCTGCGTAGAGCTCTCTAATCTGCACCAGCAGAGGGTGGTCTGTTCCCGCGCCCCGAAGGGCCTGCAGGGCAGAAAGAGACTCAGTTAGTTAGTTAGTTAGTTAGTTATTTGGGTTTAACACCGAGCAGGCGACCAAGGCCATCTCACGGCGGGATGGGTAACAATCTGGTGAGACAGACTAAAAGCAAGGTCTTAAGACAAGATGTAAATGTATCTTAAAAATATGTCAGGCTAAAATGTCGCACGAGTCTTTAAAAGAAATGTCTACGGACTCTCCAAAAGGGCAAAATAAAGAAATTCACAGTCTATGAATGCTCAGATCTTGTAAAAAAAATATTGCATTCTCTCAAGAAATTGAAGATTTTGTCCAGGGGAACATCCCGGAACAAAACCTTCAAGGAGTCTGCTGTTAAGAGTTTATATCTCGTGTCAAGTGTCGAATAGAAAACTGCTCATCACAGGCAAAACAACCATGGACGCTCATCCTGTTTAAGTAAGTAAGAGTGCGTAACATACGTGTGCCGGATGTGGAGCCGAGTAAGGACAGTCTCCTCACGGTGGCTGCCGCAGCGGAAAGGTAGACGCCGTAGGAAGAGCTTCATGCAGCTTGTTCCCTTCCTCTTTGTCCCACTCGGACTGCCACTCGCGGGCTATGTACGCATTAATTACAGGTTTAGAATCACTATAAACAGTCTATGTGTCAGGGACAGGGTCACTGCGGGCACTGTTGGCAGCAGAATCTGCGATTCTGTTGCCTTCGATGCCCACATGGCCCGGGACCCAAATAAAAATGATGTCATAATATTCCTTCATCAAGTCTGCGTAGAACTCTCTAATCTGCACCAGCAGAGGGTGGTCTGTTCCCGCGCCCTGAAGGGCCTGCAGGGTACAAAGAGAGTCAGACAGAATCAGGAAGTTCCTTTCCCGAGACTGATAGGCATGCATGCTTGAGTGCCAGCAGAATTGCCTGCAGTTCTGCACTAAATACAGAAGAATGGTCAGGGATGCGGAGCTTTAATGGGCGTCTAGGATGGCGAGAGGACACTGCAGCCGCAGCCACTCTCCCATTCTCAGACTTGGACCCATCCGTATAATGACGACAATAGCCAGGAAAACTTGAAAGGAGTTCATTGAGGCTCTGTTGGTATATGGCTGGTGGAGTACAATCCTTTTTGTGGGCGGTCACGTCCAGCAAGATGTCAGGAACTGGTAGTAGCCAGGGTGGAGTGATGTGTTGAAGAAGATTCCGAAATTTTGTCCAGGTCCACTCCGGCCGCCTACAGATGAGGTCGCACACGAAAGGAAAGTGGACGGACAGCTCCCGGATGGGCATCGTAAATCTCTGCAAACGACGGGTTAAAAACACAATCATAGGCAGGATTGTCTGGATGGGCCTTCAGCTTCAGAACGTAGCTGAGCATGAGGCAGATCCGGCGGAGCCTGAGAGAAGGCTCCAGCAGCATACAGACTAGGAACTGGAGATGTCCTGAAGGCTCCCAGACATATTCGCAGACCTTGATGGTGAATTGTGTTCAGACGCTGTAGAACAGACTTGGAAGCCGAGTCATATACCACAGAGCCGTAATCTAATTTGGACCAAACAAGGGCTCGGTACAGTCGAAGTAAGACAATGCGGTCTGCACCCCAGTCAGTACGACCAACGGCACGAAGAATGTCGAGGGCCTTCCGACAAGAGGTTCTAAGGTAGTTAACATGGTTGCAGAAGGTCAATCTTTTGTCAAAGATGACCCCCAAAAACTTTGCTTCTTCGGTCACCTTAATTTGTACTCCAGCAATGCTCAGGCTAGGTTCTTGAAAAAAAATCGTCTGGTTAGTAAAATGCACACAGACTGTCCTGGAGGGCGAGAACCTGAATCCGTTGAGAGACACCACCCCTGGATGCGATCAACGCACAGCTGCAAGCGCCTCTCAAGAGACGCAAGCCCTCGACCTCGTGCACACAAAGCAAAGTCGTCCATAATCAAAGAGCATTCAGAATCATCCTTGACTGCCTTTACAATGTTATTAATTTTAATGTTAAATAAAACAGGAGATAAAATGCTGCCCTGCGCAACACCCATCTCCTGTTCAAAGGGGTCGGAGAGGGTGGAGCCCACACGGACATGGAACGACCGATTAGACAAAAAATTGTGAATAAAAACGGGCAGGTGCCCTTTAAAACACATGTCCGACAAATCAGACATTATACCATACTTCCAGGTAGGTTCATATGCCTTCTCAAGATCGAAGAAAATTGCATAGACATGCTGCTTGTTGACAAAAGCATCTCGGATAAACGACTCAAAGCGTACTAGATGGTCATTTGTACTACGGAAGCGCAGGAAACCGCACTGGAGGTCTGTGATGAGACTGCGTGACTCAAGATGCCACACCAGTCAGGCGTTGACCAAGCGTTCCATAGTTTTACATGTGCATGTTGTCAAAGCGATTGGCCGGTAGTTGCCTGGATGGGAAGGGTCCTTACCCGGCTTGGGGTTAGGCACAACTACAGCCTGGCGCCAAGATGGCGGAAAATGACCAGTTATCCAGATATGGTTAAAGGCCTTGAGAAGTACAAGGAGTGAATACTCAGGCAGATGTGTTAGGAGCTGATAGTGGATGGTATCTAATCCAGCAGTAGAGTCAGTACATTTCTGCGTGGCTTGCTGCAATTCTGAAAACGTAAAAGGGGCATTATAGTCTTCCGAGTTATCCGATATAAAATCACAAGTACAAGACTCTTGGGCATTTCTTGTCCGAAGCCATATGCGCCCCATGGCAATTCACACACAGGGGGGGGGGGGGGGGGGGGTGGTTGTGCAGGACTCAGCAGAGTGTCCGGGCTTGGTGCAACGGGTGCATGAAGCCTCTGCCTGGCGGCAGGTCTTCTGCCCATGGCCATACTTTTGGCACTTAAAGCACCGGAGGGGAAGAGGGACGTACTTTTTCACTTTCAAGGAGTAGTAACCTCCCCAGATGGTAGTAGGAGGTGTTGGGGTGCCAAACGTCAGGATGATGGTAGGGAGACGGATCTCCCTACCACCTCGCTTGGCCACAATTGGAAGCGAAGCGCCTGACGTAAATCACTCCCTGAGACTTAAGCTTCCGTACAAGTTCATCTTCTGAAAGTTCTGCCAAAGCTTGATCTTTGATTACGCCTCTTGACGAATAGTTTTGTGGGGGGTCACCTCCACTGGAGTGCCTCCTCACAGTCTGAGTCACTGTCATGTTCAATGTCGGTGGCGATGTGCCGCTTCTGTGCAAGTGTTTTTTTTTTGTTTGTTTTTTTCCATATTATAATAGTAGAGATATTCATCCCCCGGGGGTCCCTGCCCGCCACCGAGCCCAACAAGGGAAAGTGCTCTTGTCTTATTTTTATGTTTTGTGCCTTAACTAATATCATGAAGAAATTTATCCCCCGGGGGTTCCTGACCGCCACCGAGCACAACAAGGGAACGTGCATCTGTCGGCTGGTCTCCAGCGGACGCACGATGGAGAATGCCCGAAAGATATACTCAGGGTGTTATGCCCGATTGTACCATCTGAGCCACTGCCTTCTATCACGCTGTTGAATGCAAGGGAATACTGGCGTAAAACACCTAATCAGCAACAGAGGCTACAGCGTGGTGCTCCGTATATCAACCCGCATATTAACAGTGGGAAAGGGCTTGACGTGACAAGAGTCGATTGTCTACGCCGGTACTCCTAGCCTCCCGTTTAATTACAAGTTAAGGCCAAAGTGGAGTGTTGGCACCAGTGAGCCGCAACCCAAATGGAACCTAAGCCACTAGGATCCTCTTCTCCCTCGACACGAGTCTCCAAGCACGGCAAACACTTGGGATCCAAAGGACCAACAACTAATGCGTATTTTTAAGGACCGATCCAACATGGTAAGAGCTCGGTTAACACAGCTCCTTAAAAAACCAAACCCATGAAAAAGACTGAATAACATATCTGCTGACATCAAGTCCTAATCCTAGATAAAGATGGCACCCCTTCGCTAGTCCACTCAATCAGTGACTGAGGAGACTACGCAACCTTTCGTTAGTCCACTCAGTCAGTGACTGAGGAGACTACGCACCCCTTCGCTAGTCCACTCAGTCAGTGACTGAGGAGACTACGCACCCACGCTACGCGGAGGCCGATGCCGTAGTGGGCATGTAGCATGTTCGGCTTTGAAGTTGTGAATAATAATTGGGGAAAAACATCTTTTGTCAAAATATGGCTATTTTGGACCTATTTCTTGAGCACTTGTGACCCTTGACCTTTCCGAGGAATCAACCAAATTAGTGTGCGTATAAAGGTCCCACCATCAGATAATTATCTTTGTACCAAGTTTGGGTTTGAAGTTGTGAACAGTATTGTAGAAAAAATAAATTATGTCCCAAAATAGCTATTTTTGATATATTTCCTGATCCCCTGTGACCTTGACCTTGTAAGAGGTCACTGAAATTGGCATGTTTAGAAAGGTCTTGCCACAAAGTATCATTGGGCCAAGTTTTTAGACTGTAGCTTGAATAGTCTCAAACAAAAATGCCAACTTTAAAGTTTATCACGGACAACGGACGACGGCGGACGGACGGACAACTGGCCCAAACCATACTCACTTTTGCTTCGCACGTGAGCCAAAAATGTACGATCGTAACCAACTCTGTCCCCTGCAGGCACTCGGATGTAATTGAGAGTGCATCACTTCTGTGCATTTTGTGTGCAGTCTGTAATGCAGTCTGGAAGTCGGCTGATCAATGTTGGGGATATTGTGATTCATCCGCGTGCAAAACATCAGAGAACTGCAAAACCGTTTATGGATGAGACTGTTTCAAAACTGACGTAGGTCTGACTTTGACTATTTGGGTACTTAGAACTTAAGTTTGCATCTGCATGCATGTCCGAAATGGGAGTATAAATGGCTATGAAAAAGAAAGTTTAAAATAATCTCAGGTGAATGTTATATCATCAATGTGTCTCACAAATGGCGCTTCCAAGGGGAGATAAACTTGTTTACTCATACTGCTCTTTAATATTGTCTCATGTCAGGATCGTGACATTCTCACAGTCAAAACATATTATTGCATAAACCGACAAGTAATTAATTAGAGAGCTGTCTTTTGGTATGCATATTAGCTTAGTTGACAACCTGCATAGAGCTGACTCTGATTTCTCGAGCTGTTACAAAGCTTAGAGTACATTCAAAAAGTGTTTTGGTCCATGTCATGGTCGATCACTGAACAGGTTTTTCCACACGTGTCTTGTATCAAAAATGCTGCATACTTTACAAGATACTTATTTATGATCAGAATAATCACCATCTGCAAGGAAAACGCTTTTATTAGATCTCCATGCTTTCAGGGTACAGAAAAATTGCATACGATTGTGACATGAACTGATGAAAATGATCAGAACAAATTTGAAAGAAGCGTTTCTGTCAGTCAATAACTATTACTTCATTCATAATGACATCATAGCCACTTGTAATATTATAAACTCTGAAACGGCCGATCGCTCCATGGCCACATCGTACTTTGAAGGGCACTCAACAACTTGACAGTGCGCGAGACCGAAGAAGAAATACTCTGTAACTTCGGACAAGGGCACTGTCCTGTTTCCCTCCTCCACGCCTAATTGGAGAACCAAGCTGTGAACATTCTGGCTCAGTGGATGATTGAAAGACTGACCAGTTGAGACTGAAAGCTGCACAGCCTGCAACAGCATCCAATTATGTACCACAGTCAGCAGCATCGCCATCCCCATCGCAGCAGCATCGCCATTGGGGCGGTCCGTGGCGCAGTGGTTAAGGCGCCTGCCACCAATGCCAAAGGTGCGTGGTTCGATACCGGGTTCCGGCGTTGGACTTTTCTCCTCTGGTAAGTGTCACCGTTAATTCGGGCGGACCGTCGGGGGTTCTTTCTCCGGGTACTCCGGTTCTTCCAACCCCCCCCCCCACCCCCCACACTTTGGTACCGGTCTCAGGTCACTTTACAAATTTCAAATACAAGCGATCAAAAATCTCTGTAACTTCAGTAGCTGACTGGCCCTTCGTTTGTCTTGTACTGTGTTTGTCTTAAATGGCGTAAATCCGTTTCTGTTTCGTGAGTGTGTGTGTTGGGTTTCAGGCGCGGCGCTTTGAGTCGATTTCCCCAAAATTGAGAAAAAGCGCCTATATAATAACGGTATTATTATTATTATTATTATTATCCCTATTGACATTGGTGCTACAACAGTCGCTATCAGGACCACCCTCTCCATCAGCTGCTGACGCTTCAGCATCACCTCCACGCCCATTTCCAGCATCGCCAGATCCATCAACACTGCCATCAGATCCGCTACCCTCGTCTCCACCACCTCCTTCACCACCACCATCTCCACATCCCCACCTTTATCACCCCCACCTCCACCTGGATCTCAAATACCAAGAACTGTTTTCATTAGACGCCTACATGGAGAACCTCATCGCTGCAAAACGTTTCCAGAGTTGCATGATATTGTGGCCAGCAATCTTTCTGAGGTTGAAAGCTGTTCCATTCCTCTTATTTTCCTCCGCACTGTGGTTGATCTTCAGGGATGTGCTGACAGATATGATTTGAGTGCCATCAAATATTTTCCCGCTGGGTAGCAGAATTAGATGATAATTGCTTACGGAGACACCTGAGTATTAGGCGAATGACACGGAATCATGTCGCCAGGAAATGCGCTGCAGACTTGTATTGGAACCTGTCAATCATTTCGAGAGGTAAGCTAAAGGAGAAGTATGGTGAAGGACGGCGAAATACCAATTTCGTCTTCTGGCTGTCGTCGCAGACAATTCTGGCTTCACTCTTGAGACTGTTACCCTTTGAGCACACATGCGTCACTCTGCAGAGATCATGCAGGTTTGACTGTTGACTGCGTTCTGTGGACTGTGGCAGATTGCAGTAGCTGCATATGTGCTTAGGGTCCCTATCTGCTCAGTGTATCCGCGCAGACGCTTGGAGGCCTATGTGGATCGAAACAACCAAACGCTTACTTGTGTACATTCTGCTGCCGCAGTCACCTGTCACATCATGAGGAGCTCCAACAAAGTGAAACTGGAGGACAACTAGACGTCCAGCCATTTTCTTCCCCTTCTCCCACTGCTTTACCCTGACATTTGATTACTGAATATTTGTCATGTATTTGTAATCAGTTTGTTTGCAGTTTAACCTTTCACCAAACACTTCCGCTTCAGGTGTGTCACACCCATCACACATTCCTCGAACAGAGGTACCGTAAAACTACATCTTACTCTAAATTGTCACACACTTCTGATGCTTTCAAAGTTTGTGCTTTTTATTGAGTCTCTAATGATTTAAAGCAAAACAACCCATGTTTAAACAGTTTTAACTAATTACGAACTTTGTCCGCAATGTTATGTCACATCCAAAACGTGACGTTCATACAAAATAAAATGAAAACAATGATGTTGCATGGCGTTGCTGTGTCTGAAAACTTGTGCTGTGGTGTTACTTAAATTTAATGACTGATGGTTTTCACATAATTTGCATTTGATTCTTTGAGTCCAGTGTGTTCATGTGACGGTTTTTCACGGATGTGACGCTGGACCACAGTAACCAATGCGCCCGTCTGAATTTCTGGCATAAAATTCACAAAAAGAAAACATTTCCCTTGTGTTGTTTGACGAAAGTGACAAAAGAATAACAGATAAAATATTTTTATTTTAATTTAACCCGGATCATTTTGTCCATTGTCACATGCGCGGGAAGCCAGCTGACCCGTATTAAGTTCAGATCTGGCATTCAGTATTCAACTAACTAGCTTTTCACTTATTCTGCAGTATGCTAGGGGTGTCTAAGATCACTGTTAAGAGTAAAGTGATCCGTTACTTCATTTTTAAATTTCCAGCTGCGTTGTCCCATTCTTGTCTTCACCTGATGAGACAGGCTCATTTGCATTTCTCTCAGATTTGTTGACCCTCCGTGACCCTCAATCTCTGTGAGTGATCAACTAAATTAGTATGCATAGAAAGGTGTTATCATCAGCTACCTTTCTGCTACATTTTATCGAAAAGTTTGCAAAAACTTTGATTAAAAGCTACAATTCTATCAACTGGAATTTTTCACACTTGCCATCCTGTGACCCTTGACCTTTCTGAGGGGACATCCAAATTTGAATGCATAGATGGGCCTTGCCATCATGTATCTTTATACCAAGTTTGGGCTTTAAGTTGAAAATGGTATTTGAGAATAAACCGTTTTGTCAAAATAGGGCTATTTTTTTTAACTATTTCTGGACCCCTCCCCCCATGACCCTTGACCTTTGCAAGGAGACAACAAAATTAGTATGCATAGAAAGGTCTTATCATCAGCTATCTTTGTGATAAATTTTGACTTAAAGTTGGCAAAAACCTTGATAAAAGTTACTATTCAATCAAACACTCGCATTTTTCACACATTTGCCGACCTCCTGTGACCCTTGATCTTTCTGAGGGGTCAACCAAAATAGTATGCATAGAAAGGTCTCACCATCAGGTATCTCTGTACCAAGGTTGGGTTTCAAATTAAAAATAGTACTTAAGGAGAAACAATTTGTGTCAAATATGGCTATTTTTAATACTCTTCAGCGCCCCCTGTGACCTTGACCTCTCTAGAGGTCACTGAATGTGGTATGTTTAGAAGGGTTTTACCAAGTTTGAAGTCTGAGGCTTGAACAGTCTCCGAGAAAACGCCAACGTTAAAGTTTACCACGGACGACAGACGACACGGACAATGATGGCCCATTACATACTTACTTTTGCTATCGCACGTGAACCAAAAACTGTCCACACATGTTAGGAACACAGTGACCAGTTTTTTGTTTGTTTTGTTTTTTCCCTGCAGCATCAGATATGCAGATGTGCATGTTTACACTGTTTTGATTCTTGCAAGATTACAGAGAGGCTCATGCGTACAGGTTATCATATTAAATAAAGACGAGTTTTTAAGAACACATGGTCGGCAAAGAATGTAAGATACCAGAGAATGTATTTGTAAATGTGCTCCATATAAGTAGCACTACTTTCCTGCCCCAAAATCAAGCAGTTTGTGCTTTGTTCAAGGGGTGCCTAAGAGACTCGGAGCATATTAAAGTTGGAGATCTCATTTAAAGGTTAAAAGACCGTTTATTGAAAGTCGGTTGTACCACATTTTAGCTAGATTGGAGAAAGACATTGGTTGACTTCGTTAGCCAGCTTTGTATTTTTTAAAACTTTTTTAATAACAACAATGGCAAAGCCCTTAAGGCTCACGTACACGACTGATCAACATACATAATCTAACCTTTTGTGAGCGTCAGGTCACTGTAATAAGCACGTGTTCTAACATAACGAAAGTGTTGGCTTTCGTGCCTGTGAAACCCACGCAAACGTTATGTATTTTTCACTTGTAATCAACCTCCCATGAACCTCGACATATGAGTAGTGAACCAAATTAGTATGCATAGAAAGGTCTATCATCAGCTACCTTTCTGCTACATTTGTTTGAAAGTCTGCAAAAATCGTGAGAGCGAGAGAAAAAACAAATTCTACCAAAAAATAAACATCATTTGCTGATCTCTTGTGACCCCTGACCATAGATGAAAGGTCTTACCATCAGGTATCTGTGTACCAGGTTTGGGATGGAAGTTGTGAATAGTATTTAGTATTTTAGAATTTTGCTGTTGTTGTGAAAAATGGCTATTTGCGACCTATTTCCTTATCTCTTGTTACCCTTGACCTTTCCAAGGGGGTCAACCAAATTAGTATGCATGGAAAGGTCGTACCACCAGGTATTTTTGTACCAAGTTTGGGTTTGAAGTTATCAATAGTATCTGAGGAAAACACACATTTTGTCAAAATATGGCTATTTTTTAATCTATTTCCTGATCCCCTTTGACCTTGACCTTTGAAAGAGGTCACTCAAATCGGTATGTTTAGAAAGGTATTGCCACAAAGTATCCTTGGGCCAAGTTGAAGACTGTGGCTTGCATAGTTTCCGAGAAAATGTCAAATTTAACGTTTTCCACGGACGGCGGACGGACGACAGATGGACGACCACTGGCCCAGAACACAGACACACTTTTGCTTCTCATGTGAACCAAAAATTAATTATATGCAGAAGAAAAAAAAAAAAAAAGTAAAAAGCCTCGACCTCGGGAGAAAATCAGTGACAGTGACGTAAAACCAGAAATGCCATCACCACGCAGACACTGACGCAATACTCTAGATATGATATATTTCTCTCTCTCTCTCTCTCTCTCTCTCTCTCTCTCTCTCTCTCTCTCTCTCTCTCTCTCTCTCACGCACACACACACATCGACGCGCTGTCAGCAGATCATGCGCGTGTACAGCAGAAAATCATGTATCTGGGAAAAAAGAACCTCACTTTACACAAATTATAGCAACACTGAAATTGTACCTTGAAATTTTAGTTTTATCACCATTTTTCTCAAGTCTAGAAGGCTAAGTTGAACACATATCAAGTAAAATATAAAATTACGTAAAAATGAAAATTATGTCATGACAAATGACGTTTTTCAAACCAATGAAGCGTATGCACTGTGCCCCTTACAAAGCCTACTGACGCATTGGTAAATCTGCGAGGCTTTTTCAAAAGGAGATATTTCAAAATCAAAATCAGGTCTATGACAACAGGGACACTTGACAGCAAGGACAGCTCGCATATAAAAGAGACTTGTGGTTTATCCGTTCTTGTTATATATAACAAGAACGGCAAAGCCCTCAAGGTTCATGTGCATGACCGATCCATATTTTTGATGGCCTTGTGACCTTGACCTTCCAACAGGTCACTAAAATAACCTTTTCGATAGGTCAATAAAATTAATATGCATAGAAAGGTCTTACCAGCAGGTATCTTTATACCAAGTTTGCGTTTGAAGTTGCAAACAGTATTTGAGAAAAAAAAATCAATTCTGTCAAAATATGGCAATTTTTAAACTATTTCCTGATCCCGTGACACTGACCTTTACGGGAGGCCACTCACATTGGTATGTTTAGAATGGTCTTGCCATAAAGTATCGTTGGGTCAAGTTTGAAGGCTGTGGTTTGAATAGTCTCCGAGAAAATGCCAATGACTGCAGATGGTGGAAGGTAGACGGGTGACCACTGGCCCAGAACACAGGCTCACGTTTGCTTCACATGTGAGCCCAGAAGTTTTTTTTTCTTCCGGCATTGTTGTTACCCTTGACCTTTGAATGGCGGCGCCCAATTTAGGATGCGCAGGAAGGTCTTATGATCAGGCATCTGTACACCAAGTTTGGCTTTAAAATTAAAAATAATATTTGAAGACAAGTTTGTTTGTTTTTTTAAGATATTTTTTGATTACCTATTTCTTTATGCACTGTGACCTTGACCTTTGAGAAAGATCACGCACATTGGTATGTTTAGAAGCGTTTTGCCACAAAGTATCCTGCATCTTGAGCAGTATCCGAGAATATGTCAACATTTACCACAGACAACAGACACATGACGAATGCCTAATACACACTCGTTTTTGCTATTACAAATGAGTCAAAAATTTCGAACACGCCACCTCAGCAGTTGACCACCTTTTCCAAAACTCCTGAATATTTGATCTAAGCTGAAAGATTTGCATGTAAAAAGAAGTCAAATATTTGAGTAATTATGGCAGCTTAAAAAGTCCCATGAACAAAACATACTGACCTTCAATGAGTTAGCCCATGATGGCTTGAAGAATTCAGGCTTGTCTGGATCTATCATGACTTTGACCAAGGGTGACTGGAAGAGAAGCAGCACACAGTCCATAATGCGCATAATCAGGTGAGGAGGCTTGCCTAGCTTTCTTACAGTGGCAATGTCTGTTGGTTTGATAGTATTCAGGGCTGCCTCTGCCTCCTCCAAAGCTGGTCTTGCTGCCTCTAGCTTAGCCTCAGCAATAACCTTGTCTGCATTGATAGCATTCACAATCTCCTGGGCCGCATCCTTCACTTTCTGAACCTGGGTCTTGACCTTTTCTGCTGCAGCAGCCTTGGAAGCCACAATTTTCAGCACAGCTTCTGCTTTCTCTGAGGCAATAGCCAGGTCCTTCTCTTTTACCACCAGCTCCTCACTAAGCTCAGCAACAGACTGGGATGCTTCAATCAGCTTCTCAAGGCCTGGAACAGGATGCTGTAATTACCATAAATACTGGACAGTATTTACAATCAGTATTTTTCTCAACCGCACTGTCCATGCATCGATCGATCTGGGGGTTAACCATGCTTTCCATTTACACAAACTTTTCCGTATCTGATGGATATATTCTGCTAAAGATGAACAAAATGGAAGACCACCCATCACCAGGACCAACGAATTTTCAAACAAGAAAGGCAAAACCCTTATGGCACACATGTATGACCGATCCACACAATAAGTGAAATCTTTGTGACCTTGACCTTTCCAACAGGTCACTGAAATGAGCAAGTGTTCAAGTGTCTAAAAATTAAAGGTTAGCGTTTGTACCAGTAAAATCTTAATTTTCCAAAATGTATGCATTTTCACAAATTATTTTGTCAACCCTCCATGATCCTTTGTGAGGGGGCGACTAAATTAGCATGCACAGAAAGGAATTATCATCAGCCACCTCTTGACAGTTTGATTTAAAATTTTGCAAAAGCATTGATAACAAGAAAGGCAACGCCCTTATGGCTCACATGTATGTCCAATCTATATGTCTGACCTTTGTGACAGTAAGTAAAGGGATGGCTTCTGCACCAGTAAATATATGTTTTCACCAAATTTAATCAGTTTTCACACATCTGTCAAACACCCGTGACACTTGACCTTTGCAATGAGTCGACTAAATTAGTATACATAGGAAGGTATTATCATCATCAGTTTGGGCCAAATTTGATTGAAAAGCTTGTAAAATGGTTGATAATAACTTCGGTTTTATCAAAAATTGGCATTTTACACACATTTGCCGACCTCTTGTGACCCTTCACCTTTTCGAGGGCTCATCCAAATTAGTATGCATAGTTAGATCTTAACATCAGGTATCTCTGTAGCAAGTTTGGATTTGAAGTTGTGAATAGTATTTGAGAAAAAACATCTTTTGTCAAAATATGGCTATTTTTACCTATTACCTATTTCCTGAGTTTTTATCTCAGAAAACAATACACAACAGAAGAAATAGAATCAATCACCGCTGAGGAGGTAATTAAGCTACATGTTAAATATGAAAATTACATTGGTTCACTAATGACCCGTGACTTAACTAAGTCGATCTCTCGTGTGTCGGTATACAAAAGCAGTTAGCCACGTCTTACCTGTGGACACCTACAGTCTATCACAGGATCTTGAAAGCAACCCTATTGTTTCAAGTTCAATCGGCAAATTAGCATGCCTTATGTTTTACAAGCTTGGAAATTACCTTGCCCCTGTGGTCACCTTACTCATTACCGGGATCCATGTAGATTTTCTAAAATAAATTTTAAAGCAGAAGAATATGGAGGACGTTCAGACGACTCCAAAACCCTGCTCAACTCAAATTCAAACGGTAACTAAGGCTAAAAGCCCCAGGAGAATTGAAGCAGGAAAAATTAGCCAAATGAAATAGACCACACAACCAAAAAAAAAAAAAAAAAAATACAGCTACAAGAAAAGACTCATGTAACTGACCTACCACCACCACAGTCAACAGCGTCATCACAACCACCACCTCCACTGCCACTACCACCACCGCCGCAACAAAGCAAGAGACTAATAACTGAGCCTGTCACACATCAGCCTAAACCTGGAATAACAAAAATACTTAATCGGTGGATATGTTGTAGGATTTGGTTACATAGGTTACTTAGGATGTTTGCAGCATGCGCATGCAAACATGCACACGCATACACACACATCGACGCGCTTTCAGAAGAGTATGCAGGTGTACTTAGTATAGCATGAAGCTAGGTAAAGTCAACCTGATTTCACACAAGTTATAGCAAGACTGAACTTGTACTGTGAAATTCTAGTTTTGTCACCATTTTCCCAAGTCTTGAAGCGAAAGCGAATCTCATATCACGTTAAATATAAAATTATGTAAAAACAGCAAAATACGTCATGACAAATGACGCTTGACAAACCAATGACGCGTGTGCACTGCGCGCGCCCCTTCTAGAGTTCAGAATGATGCATTGGCACATCTGCGAGACTTTTTCAGAAGTAGATATTTGAACATCAGAATCAAGTCAAAGACAAAAGGTAGAGACCCTTGACAGCGAGGACAGCTATCATATAGAAGGGACTTTGTGGGTTATGATTCATCCCATCTTGTTCATTCTTGTCCTTGCTACAAACTACAGGGGGGAACAAATAAAATAAAATCCACACACACACACATGCACGTACACACACACACACACACACACACACACACACACACACACACACATGGACACAAAACCCTAAGAGTGGGTTACCTACCATTTTATGTGAAAATGGGTTCCCATATTTCTATTTATTCTAGGGCTCTGGAGTTGATGCGAATGTTTAGAACTCACCTTATAACTAAGCTCTACAACTTAAAATAAAATAGACATTTTCTAGAAACAGAGCCACTGGATGGAGAAAAAATGGGTTTCTACCCAAAAAGTGGGTGCCTCTCACACAAAACTGGCATTACAGTGAAAATACCTCACTAAAGATACCTTTGGTTGATTTTATTATTATGATTGTTTGGGTGGGGTTGTGAGGGGGTTGGGGGGGGAGGGGGAGGCGGGGGAGAGGTGGTGGGGGGGGAGAGGGGGGGTCATCACTTTTGGTTTATAGAGCTGCTCAATGCGCTCTTATGAATGAAAGATTTTCATTATCAGTGGAATCAGTAGGTCATTTCAGAGGCGCGCACTGAGTTGCACGTCGAACCACTCACAAATACTCATTTGGAGTGCACCAGATGGATCCAGTTGGCCAAGTCCCACATTCCACACTATAGGACAGCTAAGACTGAAAAGCAATCGCGGCGTTTATGGCGTGGTACAAGGTTTAAAACTAAGAAAATGTTGTTTTTAGAAGCGAGTCGGGCAAAAGTTTTTATCAAAACTGTTTTAAAACCTCTTTTAACTCAACTTTTCTTAATGTTAAAAGTGTTTTATTGTACATTGCTTAACGTCCCGACAGCAACAAGGCTTTCTCAGGACGTGCCTGCACTGCTTGTGAAAAAAAAAAAAAAACTAAACAGAACATTGAAAGTATGTCGCCAGCCGGTCAAATACATTAAATAAACCTAACACATGGGGCCTAAATAAAGCTAAGACCATTTAGCAACACACATCCAATATCATGAGCTACAGGCAGTGCAGACAGTAGGGAGAGTTTTAAAAAGGCAAATACAGGTGAATGGACAAAGGGCCGACAGAGACACATGCCCCAGAATAGAGAGAAAAACCCACCCTGTGGGGCTGACCAGGGTGCCCCTGGGAAATAAAAAGTAGTTAACCCCACCCAAGTCCCCCAGGGCAGACCCGGGTGGGGTTAAAAGTGTTTTAATTTACAAGCGTGTCATAACTGTTATGCATCTATTCCAACGTATAGTGCTGGATATTTTTCCCATCCTCGCCTTCTCTCTTCGCTCAACACTCGACTTTCCAGTCCTTCCCTCAAACACCCCCAACCGGGTCTGCCCTGGGGGACTTGGGTGTGGTTGGCTACTTTTTAGTTCCCAGGGTCACCCTGGTCAGCCCCACAGGGTGTGTTTTTTTTCTATATTCCGGGGGCATGTGTTTCTGTCTACCCTTGGTCCATTCACCTGCATTTTCCTTTTTTAAACTCTCCCTACTGTCTGCGCTGCCTGTGGCTCTTGATATTGGATGTGTGTTGCTAAATGGTCTTAGCTTTATTTAGGCCCCATGTCGTAGGTTTTATTTAACGTATTGGACTGGCTGGCGACATACATTCAATATTCTGTTTAGGTTTTGTCACTAGCAGTGCAGGCACGTCCTGAGAAAGTCTTGTTGCTGTCGGGACGTTAAGCAATGTACAATCAATCAACCTTCCTTCAAACGGACAGAATTCACACAAATTAATAATACTTTACTATTACATCCGAAAATGGCCCATCCAAGCCTGCACTCTTTTAACTGCACTAAACGACTGACTGCCCCGCCCCACTACCTTTCGTATCTCTCCGTGGTTCACTTCGGCTCACCGAAGCAGTCAACCACCGATTCAGGTATTAAGTTATTTATAGCTGAGAAGGGTGATGTCACACATACTCGCCCATTTTACCGGTTTGTGCAAACACACACACTGCTGGGCAAGTTCAAACACACTACCACAGTGTATTTTAAGCACAGAAGTGTGTGTCATAACCTCAAAGTGGGAAAAAACTGATTTTTTAAAAATCTGTTATAACTTTTTAAAGCATGACAATGCAGAAACAACCCTCAGAAAAAATGGGTGTCTGACTTGGTCACCCAGAATTTTACACACACCCATTGTCCATAAGGATGGTAAAGACAGTTACCCATTTGAGGCGTTTTGTGCCACCACACACACACACACACACACACACACACACACACACACACACACACACACACACACACACACACACACACATGTTAATGAATAGTCAAAACGCAGAGGCTAAGTACGCTTTGTTAAGCGGCTCATTTAAGTGCCGGAAAAGCCTTTACTTGAAAGTAGACATGGAGGAAGCTTCGGTAATATTAGCTGGAAGAGAATTCCAAAGTTTAGCTCCTGAATAGGACAGGTTAGATTTTAATATATCAAGTCATGGCCTAGGTACTGACAGATTGTTCCTTGCCGTCTTGTACGGTGTGTTAGCATACCTACACAAATCTGAAATGTACAGTGGTGTTCTAGAGATGCTGACTTTAAACATTAACACGCCCTTGTTGTACATAAAGAGGTTACGTAACGAAAGCATGTCCAGAGAGAGAGAGAGAGAGAGAGAGAGGAGAGAGAGAGAGAGAGAGAGAGTACCTGACACAAAAAAACAATTAAAAAAAAAAAGGGGGAGGGAGGGGGGCGGGGGACTGGAGGAGGTGGAGCTTCCGAACTCCCCGAAAGGAAACATTATTTTAGTATATTCGGGTCACGTGGGTGGTGTGTGGGGGGAGGGTTGGAGAAGGGGGGGTGGGAGCGTGGGCGGGGGTGTACTGGGATCCAATACCCTCCCCCCCCCCCCCCCAATACTCACCCGCAATATTACGTTACGTTTTTATGTTAAATATTTGAAACAATTTGTAATTTGTTGGTCGCTACAATGTATCGCAGGTATTACTTCGTTATGAATAATTATTTATTTAAAAAAGAAAGAAAGAAAGAACGGAAGCCGATTTACCGTTAAGTAATTGACAATGTGGTAAACGCATTACATAGACCCGCTTTTTAAGCTCATGAGTCAGACGACATAAAGTCAGGGATTTTAGAACTCTGTCCGTACAACTTGCATAGATGTCGATCTAGATCTGGAAAATGGAATGATGTTTTAATATAAGAATAAGAATGGATAAGGATTACGTACCTTTTTAGTAGGATTCATTTTATTTTGCTTGGAGAATTGCGATCGATTTCTGTTGTCTAGCTAGAATGACGCATATTTTAGATACAATGTTGTAAAGTTTAACCTACATTAGACAGAAAGGTTCGGGCAGGGTCGCGACCTTTCTAGTGACTTCAAATATGACGCCAAAACGTTATAGTACACGTTGGCTACAGTTAGCAACTTTATGGTATGCGCCTAGATGTTAGTGGAAGGCTGTATACAGATCTAGAGCGTTCTTGTTAATGAATATTAGTGAGTTTTGGTTACGTTTTATTTTCTGATTGGTTGAGTTGTGTAACTTGTGGATTGTTCTGGAAATCTGTAATAGTGTAAAAGAGCGTGTTAAGAAATATGTATGTACATTGTATGGAAGACGCAGTGTATCTGAATTGTGGATGCATTGTACGAGACAGTGTACCAACGTGTGGATGCATTTGTGGAAGCATTGTGCTGAGAGTACATCGTGATAATAAAGTACTGTTGAAAACTGTTACTCTAGTTTGGTCTACACCCTTGTGCCATATGTGACGAGTTGCAACTGAGTGTAGTTTCTTTACAAGAACCCTAGTCTCTGGCATCATTTTCGATCTCCAACAGGAAAATGCCAACGTGAGTAAAACACTGGATCAAACGCTTAGGCAAACCCAGGAACTGAGAGAAGAGGTTAAGAGTCTGCTATCTATAGTAACTTGGATCAACGTCAACATTTAAATAACCTCGAGCAGTATTCCCGGAGGGAGTCAATCAGAGTCCATGGAAGGGGGGGGGGGGGTGTTCGTGGAGAGACAAACAAGCAGTGCAAAGAAAAGGTGCTCAAGATCATTCAAGAGAAACTGAGATTGAGAGACATTGACAGCACGCAAATATCTGCACTACACAGACTGGGAAAAGTCGAGAAGGGAAAAGACAGACCAGTGATTGTCAGATTTGTCTCACGAAAGGACCATGCTGCCGTGCTGAGAGAGTGGAGAAATCTGAAAAATACTGGTGTGGGAATCTCCGAGGACCTGACAAAACTGAACATCCAGCGCCTAAGCAGACTGAAGCAACACGAAGGTGTGCTTGAGGCCTGGTCGGCAGCTGGCGGCAGACTTTTTGCAAAATTGCTAGAATCGTCTATCCTGGAGATCGTCGGTGGAGACACAAAAGTGATCGACCACAAAATTATCGGACACATTACCGATCCCTCTCGACCTCAGCAGCATCAACAACTACAACAACGCCAACGGCAGCTCGATCGGCCTCAGCCTAGGAGAGAGGACGCGGCTCTTCAGTCCGAAAGACCACTCCACTCCGCAGACCGCAGCACGTCACAATTGGAGCCTACCCCGCCCCTTACAGTCTACAACCTCCACTGGGGCTGATCTACGTTTGCCTCCTGCAGCCTCTGCCTCTGATCACCAGTGCTCTCGACTTTAGGGTGGGGCGGTAAACGACATACAGAGCCGACTGCAGGCTCTGGCCGACAGAAGCCTCGGTGGCATCGCCAGTACTCAGGAGGGTGTAGGAGTCACTAACTCTGATTCCTCCCAAGGGCTTAACAAGGCTGACAATTCAACACAAACACAGTGGCGCCTGCCACCAATGCCAAAGGTGCGTGGTTCGATACCGGGTTCCGGCGTTGGACTTTTCTCCTCTGGTAAGTGTCACCGTTAATTCGGGCGGACCGTCGGGGGTTCTTTCTCCGGGTACTCCGGTTCTTCCACCCCCCCCCCCCACACACACACACACTTTGGTACCGGTCTCAGGCCACTTTACAAATTTTAAATACAAGCGATCAAAAATCTCTGTAACTTCAGTAGCTGACTGGCCCTTCGTTTGTCTTGTACTGTGTTTGTCTTAAATGGCGTAAATCCGTTTCTGTTTCGTGAGTGTGTGTGTTGGGTTTCAGGCGCGGCGCTTTGAGTCGATTTCCCCAAAATTGAGAAAAAGCGCCTATATAATAACGGTATTATTATTATTATTATAATCACAACACTGGAGGCCGTGGGAACTTGGAGGGAGAGGCGGCCATCAACAAACCGATAAAGAAGTGACCGAGGTAGGGGATGGTTCAGTATAGTGACAACACGTTTTATTGACAGTGCGAACTAGACATGCCAACACACTACCCTTTTACTAATGATAGGTGATTCTAACAAGTGCCTTTGTGCATGAGATACGGGGGTTGGGACTGAGAAGAGGAGAAGTGAATTTACAGAGAAGTGAATTTATGTTTCCCTTGTTTTTCCCTTGAATTGATTTCTCCTATTCTCTCTTCCGGTCGCCCCACACTTTGAGGCGCGTCATGCACGCAAGCGCTTTTTGGCACTATCACCTGCTAGCACACTAGTCCATTATCTGTGACAAAAACAACAGTATTTTTCATTGATAGAACTTATACATAGAATACATTGAACATTTTGAGACAACCCCTCAACTCACTTCAACCAGAAAATCCGATGTTTTCTGGACATGCACATGCGCTGTCGCCTACCGGGAAGCGCATGGTTGTTATGTGACAAAAAATATAAAAAGATTCATAGTCTATCAGATTACGCAATTTCTGCAGAAGTGAGTAGTTCGTCAAAAGAGTAACATTGGTTTGCAGGTACGAAACGAAAGTACTAATGCCATAAGGTTTATGCATAACAACAATATTTGTCCTTAGGATGGAGACAATTTCTGAAGTGTTTTTCGAGCGTTATTTGTTCGCTGTGGGGGAACCAGTCTTCGAACATGGCCCAGATAAAGGCTTCCTCACACGGAGAAACGAAACGAAACATTTTGTCGAAATGTTTGCATTTCAGATATTTCTCCAACATTTCACCGTTTCACGAAATGCGAAACGACACATTTCGAGAATAGAACCTGTCTCTATTCACGAAACATTTCGCCGAAACATTTCTACCCGTCGCCCAATCAGCGTCGTCCGCTCAGTCACATGCTAATCTGACGTCATTCAAGCCCTAACACTGAAGATAGCAACGGTAAAGCGATGCCGTGGAGTCAGGTCTGTTATGGCTAAAATCGCGCGATGTGACGCACGATTCTGTAAGATTTAAGCGGGGGGGTGGGGGGGGGGATCATTTTCAAAATGGAATCTATAAAGTATCATCACTGAAGTACCACCAAAATATGATTTTAGGTCAGTTTTCTGAACCCCACTTTCATAGGCTGCTCTGCGAAGCCTACAAGATGGCGGCTATCGCTTCGAGACGGCGGCATCCTCGATTCACTTGAACCATCCCTGTTTACGCATTCAAAGGCTCTTAAGTTTTTTCGAAATGCTCGGGAATTCACTTTAATTGTGTACGCGAAGGCACACATGTCTTATATGTTTAGTTTTTAAGCGTCAGTAGTCAGAAATATGACCCGATATCCACCGATACAAACCAGAGCATGTCAGTGAAGAGTTACCTCCCTTGTACCAATCGAAATGAATTTTCACGGCGTTTCTGCGTGTGCGGAGGAGGCATTTTGATGCAATGGAAATGTTTTGTTTCTTGTGTATTTCGTTTCTCCGTGTACGGAATCCTTAAGGCGCAAGACATTTTTTGAGCATAACATTGAAAATCACAATCATGAAAGTTACAAGTTTATTGAAGTGATCAAATTAAAAATCATGAGCAAGTAAACAGGTATACATATTTACGATGAAATAATTTAAAAAGTAATTTTTTAATGCTGTAAGCATACTCGCGTCGCTAGTTTCAAAATGGCGGTCAGCGAAATGCCTTCAAAAGAAGTCAATCAGACGCGCACGGCTGATGCAGGTTTACTTTGCTCCTGAAGTGAAACAGAGATTATTTTGGATTTGAACTTTGAAGTAGACTATATACGTTATTTTTCCTGGTATTGAAAGCAGCTTTTACCATAGAACTCGGTTATTTTGTGGGAGGAACTTCACATCGAAAGTAAACTCGCTTCGTGCAGGTTTTGCATTGTGTCTGCCAACCATCTTCAACATTTTAAAGACTTTTTGTCCAGATACAACATGCATGTTCGTCTGTTTTCCAGCCTAACGGCTCTATGTGTAGGCCTGCTCATTTTTTATTAGTGGAGATGGGATTAACTGGTCAAACTGACACGGTCTTATCCGTCTGGTCTTAGGCACAAGCCAGGCAGACTGAAATCCATCTCCGAAACGGTTCCATCTAAATTACATGTTAAGCCGAACACCTAAATATAGGAAATTTTTGTTTTTGCAACCCATCCAACCAATTCGCTCTCAAGTAATCACAAGAACTCTTATGATCAAGCTCTATCAGGACTGCATGAGACACAATACAGATAGTAGACCTCTACATTATATTACATATTTATTTATTTATTTATTTATTATTGATTTATTTATGTATTCACTTACAAATTTATTTAATATTTATCCTTTTAATTATGGATGGAAGGAATTCCTTGATGCACATGGTTAATAGTGGTATGGTGGTGGCCACCAAGGAGAGAAAAGGAACAATTTTTTTCAATATGCATACATCTGTGCATGGTCATAATCCATCCTTTACATAGCATGCATATTCATATGTCACAGGTATCTTTGACTTATTTTATTTATTTATTATTTAAATTTATTATTAATTTATTTATTTATTTTTGTTTGTTTGTGTTGTAGGTTTGCACATACACATCAGCATACAAGATGAGAACATACATGTACACATATATTGTAATAGGTGCCATACCACCCGCTCCCCACTGCACTGAGCTTGAGAACATTTTCCTCTAAATAAATCAGAATTCATTCCAGAAGCCCAAATCAGGCACTATTATGTTAAGGCACACCTTTTGCAAATAACAGAATATAAAAATATTGAATCTTTGGCTCACAGTGAAGGTATTTCTGTATCAAATAAACAGACAATTCTGCGAAATCGCATAAAAAAAGACAAAAATAATGTGTCAGATGCCTTCAAACATTTTCTATAGCACTGGCAGTCCATTTTCAGGCTTACATCATTAAAACAGGATGTCACAATTATTATAAACTTGACTAAGTTATGCTGTGATTACTGTGAGTGCCACAGTAGTTGATTTTGTATCTCTACCCCCAAGTTGTAAAATACACAAAATTAATTAGAAACAATAAAGGCAAAGCCATTATGGCTCACGTGTATGACCGATTTACATATTTGTGAGCTTTGTGACAAGGGCTGGCTTCTGCAGCAGCAAAATCCATGTTTTCTGAAAATGTAAGCATTTTTCACACATCTGTCAACACCCCGTGACCCTCGACCTTTGTGATGAGTCAAATAAATTAGTATGCATAGGAAAGTCTTATCATCAGCTATCTTTGTACCACATTTGGCTGAAAAATTTGCAAACATTTGGGAATACCTACAATTTCATCAAAAATCAGCATTTTACACACATTTGCCAGCCTCTTGAGACCCTTGACATTTTCAAGGGGTCATCCAAATTAGTACTCATAGATAGGTCTTACCATCAGGTATCTCTGTAGCAAGTTTGGGTTTAAAGTTGTGAATAGTATTTGAGAAAAAACATAATTTTGTCAAAATTTGGCTATTTGGGACCTATTTCCTGAGCCCTTGTGACCTTGACCTTTGTGAGAGGTCACTCAAATTGGTATGTTTATAAAGGCCTTACCACGAAGTATCATTGGGCCAAGTTTGAAGAATGTGGCTTGAATAGTCTCCGAGAAAATGCCAACGTTAAAGTTTACCATGGACGACGGCGGACGGACGACAGACGACGGACGACGGACGGACGACCACTGGCCCAAAACATAGACTCACTTTTGCTCCGCACGTGAGCCAAAATGCATTTGACACTTATCTGTCTCTCATTCATGTATTCATAAAGCTAAAAAAAATGTTTAAATTTGGCAGTGGTGTTTCAAAATGGGTGGTTACTTTTTACAAAAACAGTGAATCTTGTCTGACTGAACTGTCAACTGTCTGGTCGTTTCTCTGTTGAGGGAGGTTGTAGACAAGGGGATCCCCTCTCACCTTATATCTTCCTAATACTTGTTGAGTTGTTGGCCATAAAGTTGAGGAATTAAAAAAAAATTTCAGTTACAAAAATGCAAAAAACAGGAATTCTTAGTCTCATTTTTTGCTGCTGATATCATTGTTTTTAGATGGGTCCAAAAAATCATTTGATTGTGTCATCTTAGAAATAGAACATTTAGCAGTTATTTCTGGGCTAAAAATTAATTTTGAAGAGACTGTATGGATAGTCATCAACAGGTTTTACACGCTATGCCCCACATCTCAACATCTCTTCGAATCCAGCTACCTTCACAGCGCTTTGAGTTACTTTTTTCTACAGAACTGTCTGATAGCATACTCCTGAATTATAAACTAAAACTTAAAACTTACAAAAATGGAAAGAAAAAGTAAAGTAATGAAAATTGCGAGATTTAACACCTATCGGAAGAAGTGTTGTTTTCAAGTCCTTAATTATTTAAATTTTTACGCATCTCTTTATCTCTTTGCCTTCCCCAGGGAGTGTAATTATTAAAGAAATTAACACGGTGATGTTTCACTTCATCTGGGGAGGGAAGAGAGATAAAGTGAAAAGAACTACAGTTTCTAGACAATATGTAGCAGGAGGGCTCAAGGTAATGGATACTGAAGCATTTTACAAAGCACATAGGGTCACCTAGATTGGAAGAGTGTTGTCTTCGGGCACGAACTGGAATCTTTTACTCGCATCTCTGTATGATAGTAGTAAGCAGTGTGCAGTTTTTGGTGTCTATTTTCTAGAAATTTTAGAGATGAAAAACCCTTTCTGGAAAGAAGTGGCTGTTATTTTTAAAGACCGCCGTAAGATGGCCTTAGTTACCTGCTCGGCGTTAAACTAACTAACCAAATTATTTTTAAAGAATATTATAATATTTTTTTGCCTCCCAGGTATCGGTGCTTCTAAAAGCGAACCATTTTTTTTTCAATCCACAGCTGCTGCAAAAAGATTCGTTGAAGTTTGTTGACAATTGGGTTTCAACCAACATTTTACCATTGGGGATGTAATGAACGACAATGGTGACATTGTCAGTTTTGAAGTTTTTTTTTGGTGAACTTTTTGGTGCAGATGTTCCTTTTCTTGATTACTATAGCAGAATAAGTGCTGTACGAAAGTACAAAAGATACATGTTACGGATGCAGTTGATGTAACCGATATGGGTACACCCTTGGATGTTGTCTTAAAACACAAAAAGGGTACAAGAGGTATATAACTTTAGTGTGTTCTTAAATAAAACGACGCGACCTACAAAGGAAAAACAAATATAATGATCTAAAGTGAAAAGCTATTTTTGCACCCTATAACAGTCACACGAGACACCAAATTACGCTGGTTTCAGTACCGAATTGTCCATAGAATACTGACAACCAATGTTTACTTACGCTATAGACAGCTAATTTTCAAACCTGTGTACCTTTTGTTCACTCTCTAAGGAATCTATTGAGCACATGTTTTTTTGAGTGCAGAGTTGTGCACGCTTATTGGGACAAATTACTGAACAGGTTGAAGGAAAAAGTGTTCATTGTGAAAATGTTGAACTTAGTACAGAATTAATTGTTTCGGGGTGAAAGAGGGGCTGTGGACGGACCCAGTGCGCGATTTGCTCTTATTAATGGCAAAACATTTCATTTACCGTTGCCGTTGGTTGAATCGAAAGTTAACCTTTCCAGTCTTTTTGGCAGAATTCAGAAACAGGTACTGTACAGAGAAATATGTATGTACTATGAAAAACAAAATTAGCCATTTTACACGCTGTGGTTGCCATATTTGGATTTTTTGTAAGATAATTAACATTTGTTACCTTTTCTGTTAACTTCTGGTAATTTGTGTAGACTGCAGTTGGACCCCTATTGTCCTGATATTGTCTCCAAGATTTCCCTACTTCTTTTACTAAAACGGTCTGTTACAGATACATGCATGCAGACATGCATTCACAATACACGCTAGAAGAACTCTCTCTCTCATTGTCTCTCTCTCTCTCTCTCTCTCTCTCTCTCTCTCTCTCTCTCTCTCTCTCTCTCTCTCTCTCTCTCTCCACAACACACGTCACTTTAGTTTAATCGTGATGAAAGAGTTTATTATCAGTTTGTGTGTGTATTATGTGTGTACATGTTGTATTTGTACGGTATGCACTGTTTATGTATTTTTATTACTATTTTGAAATAAAAGTAAAATATTAATAATAATTTTTTAAAAAATTAAAAAATAATGAAAAAAATAAACCTACTTCAGTCTGTCTGGTGTGATTGTACCATACTATGACTAGGGCCACGCATGACGACTTTGTCATGGACAAATACGCTGACGACACGGCACTGACAGGACAGATTACGAATGAAGACGACAGACACTATCGACAAGAGATCGACGACTTGGTAGAGTGGTGCAATAGAAACTAGCTTGAATTACATGTTGGCAAAACAAGAGAGACGATCATGGATTTCAGAAAAAGCAAACATCATCCCGATCCTGTTGTCATCAAGGGAACAGAAGTTGAGCGTGTAGAGTCCTACAAGTATTTAGGTGTTCTTTTTGACAACGTGCTCAACTGGAAACAAAACACTGAGGCTATTAAAGTATTATAAAAAAAAGAGCGCATACCCGTCTTTACTGTTTGGGAAAACTCAGATCATTTAACTCATTCTACCCCGGACACACCACAGCAAGATAAAGATCGACCATGATAGTTCAAGGGTGATGCCAGAATAGCTTGGCGCCTATGGGCGCCAAGCTATTCTGGCATCACCCTTGAACTATCATGGTCGATCTGTGTCCTGCGCCACGCTAGAGTCTTCAGAAGACAATGGCAAAATGTGGGGATTTCGGTGTTGGGGTAGAATGAGTTAAAGTAAGCACTCAGCTTTTACAGATGTTTTACTGCTCCAGTATTGTTAGCGTTCTAACTTTTGGACTGACGTGCTGGGGTAGAAATTATGTAAAAGAGATCAAGATCGTCTTAACAAAGTAATCAGGAAAGCGGGCGGGGTGATTGGTAGAGCACAAGATACTTTGGACACACTGTACATTAGACGGATTACGAATAAACTGGCTGACATTCTTGATGACCAAAACACATATACTTAGATATGTATTGGACAGCCGACGTATCGAACAAAGTGGCAGACTTCGAGTACCCAAAAGTAGTACATCACGTTATGCCAACTCTTTTGTCTCTCAAGCCGTTACCCTTTTCAACAGTAATATCAGTATATAGTGTCTGTCAATATTCCTTAGTTGTTTAGTACTAGCTCATTCAGTTGTTCACTGCAACATTGCTGACACCAGAAGCATAGGGGGCATAAACCGTAAGTGTTTCTGATGCCAAGAGTGTTATAAAGGTAACAGTACGTCTGTTACAGTTCATCTCTTTAACTGAGAGTTATAGGCTATTTAATTAATTGAATGAGCGAATCATGATGCCATGTGTTGTATGGGCAGACAGTGAATTTCCCCACGAGGGATTAATAAAGTATTATTGTATTGTATTGTATTGTATTGTATTGTATTGTATTGTATTGTATTGTATTGTATTGTATTGACTATGACTATCACGTAACACGCTGTGAGAAGATGTGCACAGTGTCAGGTTGCCGAAATATTTCTGGCGCGGTAGTGTCTGTCTTCAGACTCGTGCCGCTACAATTTTGAAGTAATCACTTACACATTTAGTGACTTTAAAAGCTGAGACGTCCCTTTCAAATCCCCTCTTGATTTTTGCTTAGCAGAATTTGGTGCCCAATCGAAAACACTGCACTATCAACAGTGTATGTTTTCTTTCGAAATTCGGAGTGGGGTTTGTCCTAGAAATACTAAGGTGCTCACGCTGTTTTCAAAACTGTTTTCGGTTTGGCTGTAGGTGCAAAACTCGGACGGCGCGAGTAAATTGAAAATGCCATGAAAAAAAGTTTCACGTCTGGGACACACTGAGCACTCACGAAGTAAAAACGCGGCCACGGCTTTTTGCGGTGAATCCGTAACGTCGCGATCACGTAATCGGCCGATTTCCACACGTAAAATAAAGAAACCTACTCAACATATCCGCAAAATTATTTTAGACGGTCAGACAGTATGTACTTGTTTACCAATATCTATCTCTTTGAGTGGATTGAACCAACAGTTTTTTTTTGTTATTTTTTTACAAGTGCGTGAAACGGGCACGTTGTGAAGCGCACAGCGCTAGTAAGCGTCAGCCTCTATACTCTTGTAGTTGTACTATTGTTGGTGTACACACGTTGCTTTGGAACTGCCATTGATGTACTTACCCGAAGCAGCGGGCAGTAGACTATCTGGGACAGATTTTTAAAATATGCTGTCTGTCTGTCCTGATGATGAACAATTGTAACTGTTTGCCTACTAAGTAACTTTTTCTGTAACGTCCTCTGCCATAAGTAATTATGTTAAGAGTTCATTTCTGGTTCCGGTGCGATTGCCAAGTAAGGGTTGTATTGACACATTCAGCACTAAAAATTGCCAAGCACGCACTGCACACGAACCTTGGTGGGACGGATCTCGCTGCTCCACAATATCTGGACGGCTGGAGCTGCCAGCCATAAGCACAAGGTGGAAAGCCTGCCAAACTTAATACATACTTGCCCAAAATACTGTTCAGCTTGCCAAATGGTCAAACTACCAGTACACACGAATGAAACCAGGGGTGGGTTGGGAATGGTGGTGCATACCATATTGCTTTTATTTTTCATAATGCTAAGAAAAGTTCTAAGTTACATTATTTTTTTCAATTTTTCTACGTAACCACCCTTTTTTGCTCTTTACGCAATTTTTAATCCTGAACCGAAACATAGTACTTTAAACAGTCTCCATGATATGCCTGTATAATGTATTGGTTGAAAATTCATGTGAACAATTCAAACCTGTATTCATGCGTTCAAACATCTTCTGAATGTCGGTCTTCTTCTCTTGATACACAGTTTTATAGCCATTGAGGAATGAAAGATAAGACTTGGGTGTCACATGGGTTGAACGCCGATATCTGCAAGAAAACAAGAATGGCAAAACCCTTATGGCTCATGTGTACAACTGATCTAAAACTTTGATAAAACTAAAATTCAATCAAAACTTGACATTTTCACACATTCGTCGACCTCTTGTGAACCTTGGCCTTTCCATGGGGGTCAACCAAATTAGTATGGGTGCGCATGCCACGTAACAGCTTACAAGGACACATTCAGCGATAAAAAAATATCCAAGCACACACACGGCAAGCGAACCTTGGCTGGGTAATCTCATCGTCGATAGTGTTCTAGGGTAGTACTCTCAAAGGGGCTTAAGGTCGACATCCGTAGGCAAAATGTATGTGACGGAATGTACAGTACAGCACCTTGAACAGTCTGCTTAAATTGCTGTCCATCCTGCTGGTCAATTTTTTAATCTAAGCGCAAAGTCTGCCCTTGACATTTGTGAGAGGTTAACAAATTCTGAATTTTTAGGAAAGTCTCATCACCAGCTTGCTAGCAGACTAGACACATACCAAGGAAAAGCGCTTGGAGTCCCTGCTATTTTAAAAACGTGTAGGAGTCGTGGTGGAACTCGAAAAGCAACCCACCTGGAGCTCTTATGCCACCATAAACTCACGTAGAAGGTTCTAGTTAATGCACAAGCCATTGTCAGCTACTGCGATGTGAACGATTTGAGACCTCCCTCCATTTTCATTTCTGTCTATAAAAATAGGAAGATTTTGGGATAAACAGATTCCACGTCATTCGTATATAATGAAGGTAACAAGAACACATTTACGTCACGCGACAGCAGGATGACGTCATATTCTTGTAGTTCACAATTTTCTTTGACGCCTCATTCTTGCAGTACATGTGACTATTGAGAAGGTTCTTGGCGGGAAGAAAAAGAAAAAATACTAAGGCATTCTGCACCACCAGGTAAGACTTATACCAAGACAAATCTGCCCCGGAGATAAAAGCATCACGTGTTCAACAAAAAGGCAAGGCCCTTACGGCTCATGTGTATGAACAAGCCACATAATAAGTGTGACCTTTGTGAGCATGACTTTTTCAACAGGTCACTGAAAGTGCTCAGGTGTCTAAACATAAGTAAAGGGTTGGCTTCTGTACCAGCAAAATGCATGCATTTTTCACAAATGTGTCGACCCTCCATGGCCCTTTACCTCTGTCAGGGGCAACTAAATTAGTATGCATAGAAAGGTGTTATCATCAGTTACCTTTTTTGCATATTTGATTGAAAAGTTTCCAAAAACCTTGATAAAAGGTACAATTCTATTAAAAACTGGCATTTTTCACACACCTTATCGTCAGCTTTATCTCTACCAAGGATGGGTTTGAAGTTTAAATTAGTAAATTTGAGAAAAAAAACTCTTTTGTCAAAATATGGCTATATTTGACCAATTTCTGGATCCCCCCATGACCTTTGATCTTTGCGATGGGACCATTACATTAGTATGCATAGAAAGGTCTTACCATCAGCTACCTTTGAGCCAAATCTGACTTAAAAGTTGGCCAAAACTTCGATATAAACTACAATTTTATAAAAAACTGGCATTTTTCACACATTTGCCGACCTCCTGTGACCCTTGAATTTTTCCGAGGAGTCCTCCAAATTAGTATGTATAGAAAAATCTTACCATCCGGCATCTTTGTACCAAGTTTAGGTTTGAAGTTGAAAATAGGATTTGAGGCGAAACAATTTGTGTCAAAATATGGCAAATTTTTACCTCTGTCACACGGGCTTTTTTCTTCTTTTTTTGTAGGGGAGTTAAATTTAGAGGGGTGACAGGGATTAGTTAGTCACCGGACATAAGGATAGCATAGGTGAGTTTACACGAGGAATTGTTGCATTTCGAGAATACGAAGGTCGGCGTGACGCACGTGATCGCTCAGTCTGCGCGATCGGGTGGTTCAGTCTTGATTTCACGTGAACATACATCGTACTATTTACTGAGCGCATTTTCGCTAAACCGTACGATATCCAAATTGTTAGTCAGTCGCTTTCCAACAGCGAAAAAGAACAGTCGCTTTCCAAAATCGAACAAAGTCAGTCGCTTTCTAACATCGAACGAAAAAGCAGTCTCCTAGGGAGGTCTTTCAGGCGTGGTTCTCCGTTTGCTGAAGCCTTCAAGCGGTTGTGCCGTTCCCCTGTAACGGCCCTGCAATAAGGTTCTGGTCACTCCGGAGCTGGTGCCCTGAGAAGGAGAGAGAAAAGCTGCGACGACTTAACCCCTGGCTTGTCTTGCCTTTGTTTGTCTTCGTCCCAGCCGGGGCATCTTCACGGATGACAGTGAGTACACGCAAAAATTCTTTAGTGGTCATTTGCTCAAAAGGGGGGGGGGGGGGGGGTGTCTGTGTTTGCTTGTTCTGTTATTATTATTAGTTTAGTAAGTGAGTATTGGGGGCAAATGTAAGAATGTAGAAACAAATGTCATGTATTTGGTAGTATCTAGCGTCGGAGGGTGAATTCGGAAGTTAGTCATGTGGTAATGCGTAAATATGCATTTTGTTGAGTTTGGATTGATTATTGGTGTGGGAGAGAGGTGAAGGAATATAAGCGACGACAATTAAAATTGCGGGAAGGGTGATGTGATTACCTTTCTTCTGTTGTTAGTTATTCATATGTGTATTTTTGCACCCTTGTTTTAGTGCATCCAAAGATCCCCAAAGATCCAAAAACCTAAAGAACTAACTGGCTAAGTCCGCCGCAGTGCTATGCAAAAGGCCTGGGTGGTTCGTTGTGAGAGTAGAGGCTGGCCGAGTCACTCCGCCTCGTGGGTCTACGACGCCGTACCTGAGCGCTGTTGCGAGCGTCGCGGCACGCCCCCCGTTTTAGCCAGGTTGGGTCATCCCATTTAGCATTTATTAATGTATTTAAGTAAAGTTTTGTCCGTTTGTAAACCTGTGAAAGACGCTGTGGGATTAATTTAATTTCCTCGTGGTGACTATATTGTGAGACGAACTTTGTCGCAGTGACAGAAATATTGTGCATTCTGAAATATTGTATTATTGAAAATGAGCCAGGTGCTATGAAGAATCTTATCGCGGAAGCAAGAGCATTAAGCTGAGCTAAGCTTGACGGTTGTGCTTCCGTCGAGAAGGTCCAGTGACTTGTGAACTATATTAAGTTTGCAAAATTTTCATTTGTTTTATTAACGATATTTGTTTGATTAAATATTTGATATTGTGTTATTTGAAGTATTGTGTTATTTAAAGGAGCCATGTGCTTTGAAGAACATTATTGCAGAAGCGAAAGCATTAATTTAATGTGACCTTGTTATGTGTGTACCCGCCGAGGTGTTTCAGTAATTTTTGAATTATATTAAGTTTGCTCAATTTTCATTTTTATTTTATTAAGGATATTTGTTATAATGGATATTCAGGTTGGGGAGTTTGGACGTATGTGTGTGTGAATGTGAAGTGTGAGTGCGTGGTTAGGCCTGAGTGAGGATATTTTGGATTTTGTTAGTTTTATATGTAATAAATGTTGTCGTAATTGTTCCTCGGGTGTTTGTGTTAGGATTGGGTTGGTTGTTCTCGAGTGGTAGCGCTCATAGTTCACGCCCCGGAAGCGGGGGTCGTGACAACCCCTTTCTGGACCCCTGTGACCTTGACCTTTAAGAGAGGTCACCGACATTGGTATGTTTAGAAAGGGTTTGCCACAAAGTACCCTTGGGCCAAGATTGAAGTATGAGGCTTGAATAGTCTTTGAGAAAATGCCGTTAAAGTTTACCAGGGACGACAGACGCCATGCCAGACAGACGACAGATGGCCCATCACTTTTGCTATCGAACGATATTTTTTTCCAGGTCTAACCACGAAAACAATCTACCCAAAGTAACCTGCATTGTCCGCCATGATATCTAAATGTGACTTAGGCGTTCCGATAGTGTGAGGATCCAAAATATCTTATGGGTCACCAACAGATCATCCGGTAAAGTAATGCGTCAGGGATTCTTTGCATTTGGATTTGGGGCCTTAGCTCTAGAGCCCAAGAAAATAACGGAGGCCCTGGCTGGGGTTAATCACTAGCTATCTTTGAGCCAAATTGTAAAAGTTTGCAAAAATGCTGATAGAAACTAAACTTCTACCCAAAACAGACATGTTTTCCTCACATATGCCGATCTCTAATGACCCTTGACCCTCCTGAGGGGTCATACACATTAGTATGCATAGGAAGATCTTACCATCAGGGATCTATGTACCAAGTTTTGGTCCGAAAAAAACCAAACAAAACAGCTTACCTATTTCTAGACCCCCTGTGACCTTGACCTCTGAGAGTTCACTGAAATTGATATATTTAGATCAGTCTTGCCACAAAGTACCCTTGGGCTAGAACTGAAGACTGTTGCTTGAATAGTCTCTGTGAAAATGCCACCATTAACCTGTTCAGTGCCCAGAAAAATTAAACACTGCCCAACTGCAAGAGATATAGATGTTCATAAGCCCCCGCAGTTGCAGGGGCACATGAGGATCTATTTCTCTTGCTGACAACACATTCCATCCATGTTCCTGGGGCAGCTATGTATTTTGGTGTTGAATTAACACAGATTGCAGAAACACAATCTGTGTCAACTGGCACTGAACGGGTTAAATTTGACCATGGACTACAGCAGACAGCCGGATGGACGACCGCTGGCCCACTACACAAAAACACACTGTTTAAACAAGAATGGCAAAGCCCTCAAGGCTCACGTTCATCCATTTCACATAATTAATGACCTTGTGACATTGACTAAGTGTTCCAACATAACATAAGGAAAGGGTTGACATATGTACCTGCAAAATCAATGTTTTCTCAAAACGTACCCATTTTTCACTTTTGTCATCCTCCCATGACCCTTGACCTTTTTGAGTACAGGTAGTGAACCAAATTAGTATGCATAGAAAGGATTTTTTTTTGTAAAAATGCGTCTGTACATCGCACACCACTATGTGATGGCTTGATTTGACCAGCCGTATACCCTTATGACAATTCACAAATCAGTCACGTTTTGTGTTAGCTGTCAGGTGTATTTCGGGCATGTTTAAGCCTTTATTGGCCAAGGGCTGCCTTTATCAGCGTGCTGACCCGTTTGTTTTTGTTGAGTAAACCTTTCTTGTTGGTTTTTTTTAATGGTAGTTTGTTTTGTGGTTCATTTTGTATTGTTCAAGAGGATGTACTCTCGCTCACACTATCACTTGGAAGGGCTAGTGGAGAGTGGTGGTGTGTTCTTTTCATGTCGCGTCCTTAGTTTTGATTGTTGGTGGGGCAATTCCGTGGTTGTCTGTGGTGTTTCGGGGCTCCAAGTATTCGTAGCGCCCGTTGATCATGTCGTAGGCGTACAAAGCTTTGCTGTATCTTCCCTCTTTAAAGTATATGAAGAGGAATTCTAGTTGTTTCCTTGCTCCCTTGTCTCTGCAAAGGCCCATGAGGTCGACCCATTCAAAGAATATCGTAGGATTCAGTCCATTGGAGAAGATGAATGCGGCTAGTAGGATTCTTTGAAAGTGTAGGAGGTTTTTCGTCCACATGTATTTTCTCATTTTTTCGGCCATTTGTGCTGGTCCTATAATTTCTTGGATGTCGCTCCATAGTTCAAAGGTCTGGCGGTTTTTCTGTTTTTGGTTCATTCCGTTTTTTTCCCCCCGTTGTTTGGGGGGGGGGGGGGGGGGACTTTGGCGCATAGGAATAAGATATTTCCAACGCCAGTTGGTTTCTTATTGGGAGGTCGTTCTGCTTCGTTTAATGTGTCATGAGGCTGTTTCCGTCGCTTTTAATTTGATTGAGCTAGTGGTGCCGCATGTTCTTCTTTTTGCATTTTACCACTGCTAAATTGATGGAGCTAGTGGTCAGTGCAGAAGTCTTTTGTGTTGATGCACTTTGGCCAGTAGCTTTCGTACTTGAGTCGGCGATTTTGACACTTTTCTGTTTACCAACCACTGCAAAGTGGTGCAGCTAGTGGCGCAAACAAATGTTGATGTGATCTCGTCGTCTGCTGTACTATACTATTAGACAGGCGACTAATCGTTTAATTTTTTTTATTGTTTGAGGCCGCGTTGTTCGCAGTGTGAGGGGCTTGTCTACCTGCGGCGCGCGTCGGAGTGGCGGTCGGTCAGCGGCCGTAGTATCCTACTACTGTGTCTGCTGTGGGCATAGATGTAGATAAAGCTGGGGTTCGCGTTGCGGTTATCGAAATGTTGCGATGTTAATCTGCTGCCACTGTCCAACGGTGGAGTCGGGAGGGGTCTTGTTGGTGTGTGCCAGCTGCGCTCCATCCCTCCATGGCTTCCAAGTTTCGCTTTTTAGTGGCTGGCACCGATGTACAATTGCCATTTGCCTCTGTTGCCGTTTGCCGGATGACGTGCAGCTCTATTCCCTATTGTAGTGAAGAGAATGGTTTCGGTTTCACAAAGTTCTTGTGTGTCTGTTTGTGTGTTTTGTTCTCGGAGAAACATGCAATGACTTTTTTTGGTATTCATGCCTGCCGGCTTTGTTTTCGGGACTCATGCCTTTGTGTAGTCCTGTTGTTCCGGCCCTTGGTTTGCATTCTTGTCGCTTGATGTACCTCGGCTGTTGTTATTAAACTTGGTCAATCTCGTCTCTCGGTCTTGTTTTGTCACCCTGTTTGTTCTTTGTTGTTCGTGAGCGGTGCCAGTTTTGAGGACATGAGTAGGTCTCCCAGGTTTTTGTGTTTTTTTATAGGCAATCATGGGAGGTGTCGTGAAGATTTCTTTGCAACACTGGTCGTTTGTGATCAGTTTCCAGTGTTTCCTGAGCGCTTTAGCCAGTCCTTTCGTTTTGGGATTATACTTGGTGACCAGTACAAAGGTGGTGATTGGTGTTTTTTCTTTTTTTTTTCCCCTTTCTTTCTTGCAGGAGAGTGCGTCGGGGTGTGTTGTTCACCCCAGCTGTGAGTTCCGTTAGTGTCTCTTTGCTGTATTGTCTTGCTGTTATTTTTCGTGGAAGAAGGCTGTTTGTTGCTGTCTTATTTCTTCATCGGAGCAGTTCCGTGTTATGCGAAGCGTTTCTCCTTTCACAAGGCCGTTGAAAACTGCCCGTGGGTGCGCTGATTTTCGGTGTAAGTATTGGAATGTCTCGGTTGGTTTTCTGTACATTGTGACATCGAAGTGCTTGGATTCCTCAAATTTCGTTCCTTTGTAGATTGTGATGTCAATGAAAGTTGCCTCGTTTTCACAGATTTGGTGTGTGAAGCTGACTCCTACTGTGTGTGCGTTCGCTAGCGTAAATAGGCTGTTGATTTCTTCATTCAATCCCCGGATAAAGATTATCCCATCATCTCTGTATCGTTTGTGAAGTATGATGGCATCCTTGTGTGGGTAGTTGTTGATGACTTCGTCCATTATTCGTGCCATTAGTAGGTCACGGCATGAGGGGGATGGGACATGGCCCATTGCGCAGCCGATGACTTGTTTGTAATTTTGTCCGTTGATGGTGAAGATGTTGTTTTTCAACAAAAGTTCCAGAAGTTCCACTATTCTATCCCTTTTGATGCTTGGTAGGGGAAATAGTCGAAGCGTCTCAGGTAGTGCGTCGCTCGTGGCTTGCAGAAGTGCGTCTTGGTTCAGTACTGTGTACATATTTGAGACGCCACAGACACAGTGTCTTCAGGGAATTCCGTTTCTTCTATCAGGCGTATGAATGCAGGTGTGTCTTTCAGGCACGTCGGTATTTTCTCCACGAATGGGAGTAGAAAGAAGTCAATAAGGTGTACAATGTAATATGTTCGGGTAGCAACTTGTGAGATGATGAGTCACCCTGGGATGCGTAGTCCATTCAGTCCGTTTTGTTCCGCTTCTCTTAGTTGCTCAGGTGTCAACTTGTGTTTTCTCGGTAATATGTATAGGTGGGCGGAGTCTCTCTTCTCTTTGGAATGTAACAGGAACTTGTAGGTTGTGAAGTCAATCTCGCCGCTGGTGAACATCGTTTGTATCAGTCGCATCACTTCACTGTGTATATCGTTCATGTTAGGAGATACTATGTTTTGGTAGTGTATTCCTCGTAGTTTAGTTTCAGCTTCTTTAATGTAATCATCTCTGTCTAAGATGACGATGGTGGAGCTTTTGTCTGCTTTTTTAATAACGATTTCCTTGTTGTTTTTAAGTTCCTGGATGGCCTACCATTCCTCTTTCGTAGTGTTCGGTCTTATTTTTCTATTTTCCAGGTGTGCCAGTTCTTCCCTTGTGTTGCTGATGTATGTTTCCAGAGCGTTGCACCCTCTGGGTGGGTCATAACCTGAGTTGGTTGTGAAAGGGTGTAGAGGTGATTTTGTTTCTGGGTCCGCGAATTGGTATTTGCAACGCATTTTACGTGCCAATTCCATGAAGTTCATTATGAGTTCTCTTTTGTGGGTGTGTTGTAGGGGTGTCGGAATGACTTTTATTCCTTTGGCGAGTAGGAGGTACTGTGGGTCTGTCAGTTTGTGTTTTGACAGATTAGTGACGGAAGTTTTGGCTTTATTAACCTCTACAGTACGTTTGGTGTCTCGTTTTGATGTGTGGTAGTTTTTGTAGCGTGCTTTGTCACACGCCTGTTTACGTCTGGGGTTGCTGCGTCTTGCCATCTTCTCCCCTCTATAGGCCCCGCCACACGAGCCGGTTGTGCCCCGATTTTGAAGCCGATTTCGATCCGATTGCGATCGGATGACGTCAATTATCCGATCCGGTCCCAATCGGCTGGGAATCGGGTGTCTAGAACCTGCTCTTTTTTTCCGATCCGAATCGGTCCCGATCGTAAGCTTCAACCAATCAGAGCGCGTCTCGCAAATCATGTCGTTTCAGCACGGTTTGCAAATGGCGGAACACGCCTGTTGTGATCAGTACCACCGCCGTTGCTGTTCGCACGCCTCTTCCCGAATATGATGCAAAACTGCTGATAATGCAAGCACATCATCATCACTGTCAAACCTAGCAGTCATTTTGCAGAACAGGTACTACTTTGATCTTCGGTTCAAACCGGTCGGCTAAACAAGTCGGGAAATGGTGTGGCAGTGCACACGTTTTTTAGTCCGGCCCGATTACCTACCGATTCGAAAACTGATCGGGAATCGGCCTCAAAATCGGGTTCGTGTAGCGGGGCCTTTTGAGCTGGGTTTGTTACACTCGCGTGTTTGGGAGCGCTAAGTGTAAATTGTGCATTTGCTGACAGTGCCCTTGGTTTTTCTCTTCATTTCTTAATTACACACTAAGGGTGTTGGGAGCGCTTAGTGTGATGCTGCGGTCTCTCGCCTTCTGAGGGGTGCACTGGCGTTGCGCGTGTCGCGTTACTTCGCTGCGCTTTTGGCTTGTCTGTCGCCGGCTGTGTCTTTCGGTGATTTTTTAGTCACAGGCTTGCTCACCCTGAGTTTAGTGACGTTGAGGGTGCCTCCCGTGTTATATCTGTTATATTCCGACGGTTAGTTTTTTTTTTTTAAATTGTCGAGTGGTTTTGTTGTTCTTTTCTCTTCTTTTTTAATTTTTTTTTATATTTTATTTATCCTTCCTCTCCTTTTCATGGGGTGGGTTGATGGCTAATTTCTCAAGTGGGTCCTTGCCTCAGTCGCGTATTCATAGGCTGTAACTTCAGTAGCTGAACTGGCCCTTCGTCTGTCTTGTACTGTGTTTGTCTTAAATGGCGTAAATCCGTGTTTGTTACGTGAGTGTGCGTGTTGGGTTTCAGTTCGCGGCGCTTTGAGTCGATTTTGCCCAAAAATTAAGAAAAAGCGCCTATATAATAACAGTATCATTATTATTATTTATTGGTGCTGTGCATTGGTGTCAGTACTTGATGTTTCGTTCTTTGATTATTTCAGGTTCTCAATGTTTATTTAGATGGACTAGAGTGTAGGTGTACCATTTGCATCCAGGTTTTTTCTCTCTCTCGTGGTTACTATAATTTGGCGGACATGGTGTGGCCGGGTACGGGTGTTCCGTTCCGGTAGTTGTAGTGTTTTTCTCCAATTCGTTATTATTTTGTAGGAGTCATTAATGTAATTTGAAGGAGTCTCGGTGGAGTGTAGAGATCTTGAGGTCGGAACCATCGTAGAATTTTACTTTCGACTGCTGGGTGGCTCTGTGGGGAATATTGAGGTTGTGCTGCTCTTTACTGGCTCAGCCCACCTTTTGGGTTTTGATGGGGGTCTTTCTACCCTTATAACTCCTTGTCAATGACTTTATTTATTGGAGTTCATGGGTTATTTTAGACATCTGACCATGTCGTAGGGAGGGTGCGTGTGACTTGTGGTTACTGATACGGGTGCTAACCTCTGGCTTCGTTTGTTTTCTTTATTCAAAGAACAAAGCTAGCCAGTTTGAGGTAAGCTGGAGGACCTTGATGGTGGTAATTCAATAATGTCCCATCTTGGGAAGATATGGTGGTCCTGAAAAGGACCTGGAGAAATTGTAGTCTTAAAAATGACTGCTGCACGCCGCATTACTGTGTTTGTCTTGTGTGTGGCGTTTCGCTGCCAACCAATTGCGGTTGCGTTCACGGTCGGGAGAGCTGGCGGGCCGCTTTTCCAGTCGCTTGCTGTAGTCTTGGTATGCTTTCTTTTCTTTTTCGTTGGTTTGTCCAAATGTATCTTTAAGCCAGGCCGCTTCCGCTGCTGGGAGTGTGTTCGTGGTTGCTGTCAGATTGGCCTCTATGTTCACGGAGATGGTCTTGTACTGCCGTAGAGCAAACTTGGCCCCTTCTTCCCGTACTGCGCTTGAAATTTCTGTCAGTTTGTTCCGAAGAAGTGTTTTGCTCTCTTCTTGCATTTTCTTTGTACCGCCCATCGCCGCCTTCGTTGAGAGTCGAAAGTCGAGGGCTCCGCACGGCCGGCCGGTTTTTGCTTTTGTTCTCATTCCGTTACGCAGTGTGCCCCAATGGTTGCGGGCATCCACTAACATCTCAATTTCTTTAGCTCTTTCTGTCGCTGCCGCTGACCGGTTGAGGCATGGGATGGCTGGGAGGTCGGGAAGGAAAGCGTCTAGGTCCGCACTTGTCGCTTGCTCTGCTATTTTGGCTGTTTCTTCTTTCAATTGATGTAGGCGAACTGGCTGCTGATTATCTCGTCGCCGCTGTCCGACGAATCGCTCTGGTTGTTGCTGGAGGCCATCTTGCTGGTTAAACGAAGACTGGTGTAGAATGTAGACTCAAGAGTGTTCATCAAAGATGCTTTATGATGCTTTCTACCCAAAAATACATTTTGCACATTATTTGCTGATCTGCGTGAGACATAAATGTTCATGAGCCCGTGAGGATTTATGTCTCTTTGTCCTATGTTCTTTCTGCCTATTTTTGTCCCATTTACACCTGAGTTCTTCACGCGAAAGCCAGTCAGTGTGAAGTCATTCCGGATGCACAATTCATGATCACAAGCAGCAAGGGGTTAAGTTCCAAGGCAAAAGAAGACATACAGTAACAAACACACAGACCTCTGAAAGTATTCCCCACAGGAGTCTGCCACACCATCATGGATTATCCCCATGGTCTGGATGAGTTGCTGTTTTGCTTCTGGAGTAGATACAATGTCAAAATTGGCCAGAAAGTGACTGGCTACTGCTATTAAAGCGTCTTTTGGCCAGCGCTGGAACCAGTCCATGGTGCAGCCAGAGATCAACCCTGGGAACTTGAGCGATCTCTGTCGGAACTTCTCACCCACCTGAGGCAAAGAAAGAAAAGAAAGGCAAGACCCTTATGGCTCACGTGTATGACCAATCCACATAAATGTAACCTTTGTGATCTTGACCTTTCAAACAGGTCACTGAAAGAAGCAAGTGTTAAAGAGTCTAAAAATAATTAAAGGTTGGCCTTTCTACCAGCGAAATCTCAACATGTATGCTTATTTCACAAATTTGTCAACCCTCCGTGACCTTTGACCTTTATGGGTCGATTAAATTATATCCATTTAAAGGTGTTATCATCAGCTACCTTTATGCCAAATTTGTTCGCAAAAACTTTGATAAAAGCTACACCTATCAAAAACTGGCACTCTTCACTCATTTGCTGATCCTCTGTGATCCTGCGCCTTTTCCGACGTGTCATCGAAATTAATATGCATAGACAGACCTTATCATCAGATATCTCTATACCAAGTTTGGGTTTGACGTTAAAATTTGTATTTGAGAAAAAAACAGTTTTTGTCAAAATCTAGCTTTTTAAAATACTTTTTTAACCTCTTTCTGTAGCCCCCATGACCCTGATGAGTCCGAAATAGCTCAGACGGTTAAGCGTCAGAGCAAGAGAGCGAAGGGAATCGCCGGTTCGTGGGTTCGAGTCCCCGTCCCGGCCCCGTAGCTAGCTGGACTCGCAATCCAGGGAAAAAAGACGGGCTTGCTCCATAGCATGTCCGTTGAAAGGTCCTGGTAAATCAAAGTGGCACAGTTGCAGTGCGCATGAATTGATCAGTATTCAGGTCGTACTCCATAGGCATTAGATTTCCCTGTCCCCCATAACCCGCCCGTCACATCCGTCCATTATCACTTCGGTGCCGTGGACGTTAAACCCCGAACTAACCAACCAACCAACCCATGACCTTTGACCTTTGCGAGGGGGGGCCACTAAAGCTACCTTTGTGCCAAAACTGAGTAAAAAGCTGGCGAGGACAATTCTATCAGAAGCTGGCATTTTTCAAACATCTGCCGACCTCGTGCGACTCTTGAACTTTCTGGGGGGTCATCCAAGTTAGAATGCATTGAAAGGTCTTATCATCAGATATCGCTGTACTAAGTTTGGTTTTGAAGTTGAAACTAGTATTTGAGGAGAAACAATTTTTGTCAAAATTTGGCTATTTTGACTCATTTCTGGACCCCTGTAATACTGACCTTTGAGAGAGATCACAGAAATTGGTATGTTTAAAAATGTTTTACCACAAAGCACTCTTGGGCCAAGTATGAAGTCTGAGGCTTCAATAGTCTTAGAGAAGATGCAAATGTTAAAGTTTACCATGGACAACAGATGACGGATAGCCCATTACATAAACTTAATTTTGCTATCGTACGTGAGCCGAAAATGTGAAGATGTTAACTCTCACATTAGCGTACTTAGTAACTGCACTGTCATATGCACTCGACAAAGTAACATTTTTAGTAGGTTTGAAAAATGTGCATACCTTGTTTAAAAAGAAAGGCAAAGCCCTTAAGGCTCACATGCATGACCAATAATTAATCTGACCTTTGTGACCTTGACCTTTCCAACGTGTCACTAAAATAAGCAAGTGTTCTAACTATAGGAGAGGGTTGGCTTTTGTACCTGCCAAATCCACGTTTTCTCAAAATTAACACATTTTTCACCTTTGTCAACCTCACCTGACCGTTGACCTGTGTGTGTTGTAAACCAAATTAGTAAGCGTAGAAAGGTCTTATCATTAGCTACATTCCTGCTAAATTTGGTTGAAATGTTTTGCAAAAGTCTTGATAAAAAACAAAAATACTAAAATAGAATAGACATTTCCACATCATTTGATATCTCTTGTAACCCTTGACCGATTCCGATGGGTCGTTCAAATTAGCATGCATAGGAAGGTCTTACTATTTCTGTTCCAGTTTTTGGATGGAAGTTCTAAATAGTATTTGAGGGGAGAAATGTTTTATAAAAATGGCTATTTATGACCTATTTCCTAATTTTCTGTGACCCTTAACCTTAATTTCCAAGGGGTCATCCAAATTGAATGCATAGAAAGGTCTTGGCATCAGGTATCTGTCAACCAATAGTGTAGGCAGTACCGCCATTAAAAGTGCAAATTCAACTTACGGACACCACATTTTGGACACAGCTAGCCGTCAATACTAGCCAAATCCATATTTATCTTTAGAAAATTTGAGCATTTTTCACACATCTGTTAATTCCCCGTGACCCTTGACTTTTGTGATGAGTCAACTATATTAGTATGCATAGAAATGTCTTGCCATCAGCAAACTTCACGCCAAATTTAATTTAAAAGTTTGCCAAAACTTTGACAAAAACTACAATTCTAAAAAATAAAGAAGGCATTTTTCACACATTTACCGACTTCTTGTGACCCTTGACCTTTCCGAGGGGTCATCCAAATTAGTATGCATAGATAGGTCGTATCATCAGGTAGCTCTGTTCTAAGTATGGGTTTGAAGTTGACAAGAGTATTTAAAAAAGAACATTTTTTTGTCAAAATATGTATTTTTTTTCAACCAATTTTTAGATCATCCCATGACCCTTGAACTTTGTGATGGGTCAACTAAATTAGTATGCATATGAAGGTCTTTTTATCAGCTACCTTTGAGCCAAATTTGATTGAAAAGTTTGCAAAACTGTTGATAAAAACTACAATTCTATCAAAAATTGGCATGTTAAACACATTTGCCGATCTCTTGTGACCCTTGACCTCTCCAAAGGGTCATCCAAATTAGTATGCATAGATAGACATCTGATATCTTTGTACAAAGTTTGGGTTTGAAGTTGTGAATAGTATTTAAGAAAAACTCTAATATGTCAAAACATGGCTATTTTTTTAAAAATCTATTTCCTGATCCCCTGTGACCTTGCCCTGTAAGGGAGGTCACTCAAATTGGTATTTATAGAAAGATCTTGCCAAATAGTATCCTTGGGCCAAGTTTGAAGACTGTGGCTTGAATAGTTTTAGAGAAAATGTCAACGTTAAAGTTTCCATTGACACAAAAATTACGCTAGTTTCTGTACCGAATTGTCCACAGAATACTGACAACAAATGTTTACCTGCACTATTAAAATGTTTACCTGCACTATGTTAAAGGATTCAAACCGTTGTACATTTTGTTCACTCTCTAAGGAATCTATTGAACACTAATTTTTTGGCGTGTACAGTGGTGCATGTTTTCTGGGACATATTACTGAACAGACTGAAAGAAAAAAATGCGTTGCATTATGACAATTTTGAACTCCGTACAAAATTAGTAGCTTTTTGGGGGTGAAAAATGGGCTGCGGACGGACCCAGTTCTTGACATGCTCTTATTAATGGCAAAGTATTTTATTTACCGGTGGCGTTGTTTGAATCAGCAGCTAAAGTTTCCTGTCTTTCTGACAGAAAGACGTATTTACTGTGAGAAACAAAATTGGCCTTTTTACACGTCTGTGGTTGCCTTATTTGGATTTTGTGTAAGCCGATAATTAATTTTTGTTAACTATTTTGTTAACTGTTGTAGACTGCCGTGGGTTCTCTTTGGCCTGCTACGATTCACAGTTCGCGAGATCTCTTGCTGAATTTTGACAACTATCTGTTACCTATGCATGCATGCAGATCCACTCACAAAAACAAGTTCCAAGAACAGCATCTCTCTCTCTCTTTCTCACCCCCCCCCCCCCCCCCCCCCCACAAACACAAGCCGTCAAGTTTTTATCTGGGCTAAAAACAAATCGTTGAAAAAGGCGTTTACCGAGTATGCACAGTTTATACACATAAAACACACATAGAAGTCAAATAATGGTGTTTCGGAACAGTGCAAATGTATGGTTTGTCAGAATATTCGCTAACTGGTTCGTTTTGCAAAACAAGCGATGTGCCACACAAATTCGTACTCGGCCATTGCTGTCTCAGTTGTCGGTCCGTCTTTTTACCCAAATGAACCCGAACGAACCCAAAAGATACTGTCAGAGTACTAGTATTAGCCCATAAGCTAGCCAGCTCTACCGTGCACCCCCCTCCCTCCCCCCCCCTCCAGTACTCAATAAGATGGGTTTCCAAATGTACCTTAGTATGTCCTGAGATGTTTAAGCAATGTTCCCCGAAAATCCTTAGGAACACACCAGAGATATAGCCGATGGCGCAAGGGTACCCCCATTCACGCTCTTTGCACATGCTAAAATGATGTTGAGAAACATTTTTCTCTAAATAAATCAGAATTCATTCCAAAAGCCCAAATCAGGTAATATTATGTTTAAGCACACCTTCTGCATCCTCTGCAAAAACAGAATGAAAACATATTGAATCTCTGGCTCACAGTGAAGGTATTTGTGCACCAAGCAGTAAACGGCCATTTCCGCGAAATCGCAAAAAAAGACAAAAATAAAGTGTCAGATGCCTTCAGACTTTTCTATAGCACTGACAGTCCATTTTAAGGCTTACATCATTAAAACAGGATGTCACAATTATTATAAACTTGACTAGGTGATGCTGTGATTACTGTGAGAGCCACAGTGGTTGATTGTGTATCCCTACCCCGAAGTTTTAAAAATACACAAAATTAATTAAAAAAATTACTAAAGTTATTCCATTTTATTTTGACCTCTCTTTACCTATTAAGTTTCAATAATGTGAGCATAAAGTGGAAGAAAATAATGAAAGTCGGCATCCATTACGGTACGTTCGTGGTGAATGATAGCGTTTTCCCATTAAAATTTGCCGAATTGGGAAACGTACGTCGTGCCCGATGCCCTCAGAAATGTTGTATACGACTGATAGGTCTTTCCTAGGTTTTATTGGTTAGGAAAAAGTATCACAGTTACTCCTGACCTGATTTTATGATGATGTGATGCATTTAGAGGCCATAGTGACTGAATTTGCTGCCCTACCCCCATTTTACCAGTACACAAAGAAACGCAAAATGATCATAAAAACTGCTTACGTCATACTCCTCGGTTTAAATATTTTTTTGTTGCTAGTTTTCTTAAAACAGTATGCATATTGAGCATAAAACTTTGTGATCATTTCATTAATTTCAATGTGCCCCATAAATTTAATTGTAACTATTTTTAACTGGCTGTTCTTTTAGGTGATATTTTACATAGCGTAAGGCGGGTGTAGTAAGGTCTTTCCTTTTCCTTTCATTTATGTTCGTCTAGAAATGTGTAAATATGAATATGCGTAATAAAGGTTCATGGTCCTAACAACCAAAACAATGTTATCAAAATACTTAGTTTCCACATGTCCACTACGAGATCACCACTCCCACCTTCTTCTGCAACGTTCAATTCCTTGATGGACGTCTTTAAATCTTATATTGTTATGGCTGCTAATAAGAAAGCTGTCAAGAGCTCGGCAGCATGTGTTCAGAGTTTGGTGTACAGGGGCGTCTCTTCTGGTCAGAAGTGCCAGCGGACCGTTTCTCTGTGAGGACATGATTGGAGAATGTGCTAAGGAGACTGATTTTCTACGCCAAATTTGCATAGGGCTGTTTCTGCATGACCCAGTCTCAATAGATGAGTCCAGCAGGGTCCGTAGGGTCTGTGAACATTTGTGAAAGTTGTTAAAAAATGACAAGACTTTTTCAGGGCCCTGGAAAGTCTGTCAATTTCAGTCTTTTTCCTTAAAGTCTGTGAAAGTTTGTAAAAAATGACAAAGTGCTGGCAAACTTTTGTCTACTTCTTTATTATTCTCCCCCAATTTGTGACTATTCCATTGCGAACGATCATGATGACACTTGTTGCAAGTGATCTATATTTAGCTCTGATCATAAAGTGACTGCATGGCCGAACTGCCTAACATTCTGATTGTTGGTTTATGCTTCTACCGAGCTCCGCCAATCACTAAGCGTTATTTTATTTTGGCATCTCGTCGTGCATTTGGCACGAAAGCTTCAAATGAGCTGCTGATAGAGAGTGTTCTAATTAAAGTGTGTAAACCTTCAGGCTTTCAGTTTGGGTTTGTGAAACGTTATGAAAAGTTTGTGAACTTCGTCCCTGCTTTCTGTATGGACCCTGTCCAAAGTAATCAGTGCGTAGATGAAAGGTGGTGGCCTGGCTCTCCCTGTTCAGCTTGTTGATGTCATCTGCCCACAGGCTGCAGCCGCCATTCTGCTGTTCCCAATCACTTTGTTGCTGTAGTGTCTTGGTTTCTTTACAGGAGGACGTGATCTTGAGGTAGTCTGGCGCCTGCTTTGGCCAGGCTGTCAGCCTCTCCATTCCCATTTACTCCAGAATGCACTGCAATCCACTGCAGCACTATTTTGTGGACAGGGCATCCAGTCTATATCGAAGCTTCCTGGTGAGATCAGTGGATCAAGCTGCTGCCTTTCCCTAGCTAGTGCTTTGCTGCTGTGTTGAGCACCTGCAGATCTGTACGATAGTTGGAGCTGCTGCGCCAGCTGGTAAGGAGAGGGAGGTAGTAGTGCGGTCTGCACAACAGATATACATGCTATTTCCTTCATTCCGCACGGCGTCTTGTGCGGTACCACAGCTGCTGTGAGGGTAGCGCTTGTGCATAACCTCCAGCGAGTTGGCTTTGTGCAGTGCCGCGACCTTTGGCAAAGGGTCCTGGAACATTGTTTATGTTGTCTAGAAGGCTCTTTCGAGATGTCCAGGTATCTGAAGGGAGCTCTTCACACATCTTTTGACTTGGTTTCAGGACATCAGTTTTAGCCCTTTGCAGGACCTTCAGTTGGAGGTTCAGACTTGGACGTTTCTGACGGTTCTTGGTTGCTCCTGTAGTCTCCCATGCTGTCGGTGTTTAGTAAGTCTCTTCATCAGATGACTCTAAGAATGTCACTGCATCATGAGAATGACCCATGTTCTGCATCTTGTCAAGCCTTTCTTTTTTGGTTTTGCAGGCAGTGTTTCATGTTGTCGATGTATCCTGGTACCGCACTACTGGTCTGACCGAGCAGGTGTTTGCTTCCGCCAGGATGCTGTAATTTGCGCCAATGTGGTCTCCACCAGTTTCTTCATCAGATACTTTTTTCCGCGGCTCTAGCTTCCATGGCTTTGATGTGAGGCCTCCACGTGAATCCAATAATTTATTTGTTGCCAGTAAAGTTTGCCTGTCTGTTTTTGGTACTGGAAGGTCTCCAGTTTCAAGGTGACCTCTTCCATCTGATTGAAAGAGATGGTCTAGCTCAGTTTGAGGGGCCATCTTTCAGTCCAGCTGCTGACTCTATTGGCAACATCCTGGATTCTGCAGGATGATGGTTTTTTTATGTTCTGCTGCGCTCCACACTGCAAAGTCATCCGCATGAAGGATGTTCGAGATGAACGTTGGTACTGTTGGTCGGAGGTCATTAATGCAGACCAAAAACAGCATCAGACACAACATCTCCCTGAGGTACAGCTTCCCCGAGTTTGACAAGACTGCTGAATGTGCAGACCGTAGAAGCTTCAGCTGCAGCCCCTGTTAAACATGCCTTAACTAAAAATAATTACAATTAAATTGATGGGTCACATTGAAATTAATGAAATGATCACAAATTTTCAGCTCAATATGCATACTTTGTTAAGAAAACTGGCAACAAAAATTTTTAACCAGAGGAGTATGACATAAGCAATTGTTATGATCATTTTGCGTTCCTTAGCATACTGGTAAAATGGGGGTAGGGCAGCAGATTTAGCCACTGTGACCCCTAAATGCATCACAGCATCATAAAATCAGGTTGGGAGTAACTGTGGTACTCTATCCTAATCAATAAAACCTAAAACAGACCTATCAGGTGTATACAAAATTTATGAGGGCATCGAAAACAACTTACGTTTCCTAATTCAGCAATTTTAATTGGGAAAAAGCTATCATTTACCACGAACGTACCGTAAAGGATGCAGACTTTCATTATTTTCTTGCGCTTTATGCTCACATTATTGAATAGGTAAAGAGAGGTCAAAATGAAATGGAATAACTTTAGTAAATTTCTTTAATTTTGTGTATTTTTAAAACTTGGGGGTAGGGATACACAATCAACCACTGTGGCTCTCAAAGTAATCACAGTATCACCTAGTTAAGTTTATAATAATTGTGACATCCTGTTTTAATGATGTAAGCCTTAAAATGGACTGTCAGTGCTATAGAAAATGACTGAAGGCATCTGACACATTATTTTTGTCTTTTTTTGCGATTTCGCAGAAATGGCCGTTTACTGGGTGCACAAATACCTTCACTGTGAGCCAGAGATTCAATATGTTTTCATTCTGGTTTTTGCAGAGGATGCAGAAGGTGTGCCTTACCATAATATTGCCTGATTTGGGCTTCTGAAATGAATTCTGATTTATTTAGAAGAAAATGTTTATCAACCTCATTTTATCTTGTGCGAAGAGTGTGAATGCGGGTACCCTTACGCGATCGGCTATATCTCTGGAATGTTCCTAAGGATTTTCGGGGAACATGGCTTAAACATCTCAGGACATACCAAGGTACATTTTAAAACCCATCTTATTGAGTACTGGTGGGGGGAGGGGGTGCACGGTAGACCTGGCTAGATTATAGACTATATGCATTTCTGAAGTGTCAGTCTGCCGGCCAGTCTGTGTGTGTGTGTGTGTGTTTGGGAGGGTGTAGGTTACCGGGCACACCCTAAATGATGTGTGTGTTTGCACCAATGTAACCACGGCACTGTGGTGCAAAAGCAGAACTTACGTGCATGTGAATCGTGGGCAGCACTTCACAGATTTCAATCTGTAATTGATGATATGCACGTACCTTTATCTGTAGTGCTGAACACACACACACGCACGCGCGCGAGCGAGTATACGTAAGCACAAATACACTAGTACACACACACATATGCAAACAACTTTGCACACACACCACATGCATGAGAACACAAACACGCATGAGAACACACACGTCCGAGTCCACACACAAACTTCACAGATTTCACTCTGTAAATGACGATATGCCCGTACCTTTATCTGTAGTACACACACATACACACACACACACACATACATACACGCACGCACGCGCACGAAGCATCCGTAACCACACACAAATATACAAGCACACACACGCATATGACCTTGCACACACACCGCATGCATGAATACACAAACATGCATGAGAACACACACAAACATGCTCCAGTTTCTTGCAATTTTTTTTTTTAACAAACATTCAATTTTTCTCTGATTTATTGATCAAAAAAGGAAAGCAATACACTGATCTCAACAGCCTCTGTAAATCACATCCCCTCCTCTGCAACAGGCGAAAAAGGGATTTTCAAACCGTGCATTACTTTCACAGCATTCTAGTGATGACACAATTTCAGTCTGTGAACAAGTATAGTTCTACCATTACTTTAATTGTGTGTGTGTCCCCCCTCTTCTACAATACAGACAGGTACAAAGCAGTAGCATTTCAAGATGAAGCCATACACTTTGTGAGTATATTTTACACCATCAGTCAAATCCTTATCAGTCCCAGAATTTGTCTTGTATGGTTGATCACTCTTTATGTGCTATAAGCGAAGCCTGTAATCTCTGGAGACACACTGTTTTATCATTCTGCAGCATTTAGCAATACCAAACAAGTAATTTTTAAAGCAGAGAGACTACAATAGCCACTGGCGAGACACTGTCGCAATTTTTGAGTACTGTCTGTGGCATCCAGTCCCAAACTGCTCTTTGAGTTCTTGTCAGCCTCAGCGCTCTTTGGAGTCTGAAAAAGTGAAGCATAATACTGAGTAACTGGTCATGGGGGATTATGTCCTGATTTGTACAATCACCATAACAATTTGCGAAAGGGAAACAGCTTGGAAGAGTACAGTGCAAAACAGTGTCGTTAATGAGGCAAGGTGCTGCATACATCTCAAAATCACCTGCACCTGCAATTGTAAATTATAAAGTAATGCGTAAACATAAATGGGGGGGGGGGGGGGGGGGGGGTTGATAATATTATAATGACATACTAACAGTACACAAGAACTAGTTTTAGTATAACACATGGTGTGTGTGTGTGTGTGTGTGTGTGTGTGTGTGTGTGTGTGTGTGTGTGTGTGTGTGTGTGTGTGTGTTACAAAAATTCCACACACACTCACACACACACTGACACAGAGAAAACAAATGCACACAGGTACAGATTGTATGCACATAAAATTCAAAATTACCAAAGCCAATAACAAAAGGTGAGATCAGGTTACATCAAGTGAACTGTACAACCTGTCATGTACACTGTAATTTTTCTTGTTTAGTTGAAATAGATGCAGCTGTATAGTATACAGTGGCAGTATACAGTGACAACCAAATGTGTTAGCTAACTGCGCCTCGTGTACCATTTCGAGTACTCTGTACAGAACACTCTACTGGGCTATAATTCACAATCACTGTTACTACAGAAATTATACTTCTCATAAAACTACACTTGAAAAAAAGTCTGTACTGCACAACTGTCAGTATCATGTGAAAATGGATTCCTGGTATGAAAATGGATTCATGGTACATATGTAACATTTACACACAATAAACACATTAGTGAAAGGGAGTACTAACCTGACAGAGTCTTGGCAGACTGATTTCTGTGGGATGATTGGCGAAATATATCTGAAAGTAAATCACACTGTCTGCTGTACACATCTAGATCTACAACTACACACACACACACACACACACACACACACACACACACACACACACACACACACACACACACACACACCACGCGATCCATGAACGGCATGCTGAAAATTGTAAACCGTGAATACTTCTGAGCAAAAATAAACTGTATCTCCTGAAGCCAAAACAGTTTCCACTTGCTGAAAGGTTACTGAATGCTGTTACGTACTTTGTACCGTACTAGCAAGCGTTTGTGCAAACCTGCTCACAGGCGCTCGACTGCCAGTCCATAGCGGGTAACATTTCCAACATCGCCCCTCGTGTGTATACTGTCATTACTGTGACACATTTGACGAACACCTTTGGTTCACTGCACGTCTCTGGCCAGTGCTGATGTAACCTCGGCTCAAAACACTGGTGCAGCGTGAAATGTGTTGAATCAAGAGAACACAAACGACGACGTAGCGTACAGGGGTCATATAAAATGTTCGGAATCGTACTTACAAGTCAAAATGCATCCTTGTTTTTCATCTCTGCGTCGGTCTCACTCTCACCGGCGAGGAACATGATTTTTCTCCTCTTCTCGAATCGGTCTTGCCACCTGACTCGGCCGCATATCGCACCAGCCCGGTCAATCTGGCGCAGTATTTCAAATCTCTGACGCTATTACTAACTTCCGTTTGCTAGGCTCTGTATCAGTCACAAAGCTGATTTCTTGCAAGGAAAGTCATTCTACTTGTACAATCACTTTTGAAGGCACACCGCCAAAGAAGCGTCTGCTTGACATAATCACTGTGATGCCGCGCCATATTTGTATTCAATGCGCACGTCTGTAGCAGTCGAAACTATCGCCGTATCTGTGTCGTCTGCTACTAATCTTTTTTTAGACGAGGATGACTACGCGTTGAGACAAACTAGGTTTTTGTACAGTGTTCAGATGTCACGTTGTCTGGGGGGAAACGAGTACCTGTGGTGTTAAATCGACTTGGGCTGTAATGAAATTCCACAATACACGACTGTTTCAAGCAGTTCCCGCGGAAGTATAGTGCCTTTAATCGTTTTTAAAGATAGTTGTTTATAAGTTTGTCTGTAAATATTTTTATTTCTTTTCTATTTATGTTGTACTTGTACGCCACTGTTTTGAAAAATGTTCAAAAATAAAATTAAAGAAAAACAAAATGACAGAACAAGACAGGCAAAGCCCTTATAGTTCACGTGCATGATCGTGATAGTTGTGGCAATAAGTAAAGGGATAGTTTCTATACCAGCAAAATCTGTTTTCTTAAAATTTAATCAGTTTTTACACATCTGTCAACCCCCCGTGACCCTTGACCTTTGAGAAGAGTCGACTAAATTAGTATACACAGGAAGGTTTTATCATCATCAGCTACCTTTGTTTTTCAAAATTTGATTGAAAAGTTTGCAAAACTGTTGATAATAACTACAATTATATATTTTTTTTAAATGGCATTTTACACACATCTGCCGACTTTGTGTGACTTTTGGCCTTTCCAAGGGTTCATCCAATTTAGTATGCATACATAGGTCTTGCCATCAGGTATCTCTGTAGCAAGTTTGGGTTTGAAGTTGTGAATAGTATCTGAAAAAAAACATCTTTTGTCAAAATATGGCTATTCTTTTTTCTTTTTATTAACCTATTTCCTGAGTTCTTGTGACCATTGCCAAGGGGTCATCCAAATTAGTATGCATAGATAGGTCTTACAAACATGTATCTTTCTATCAAGTTTGGGTTTAAAGTTATTTGAGAAAAAATAAATTATGCCAAAATATAGCTATTGGGCACTGCACACCTACCAAAGTATTTTGTTGAAAAGCCTTTCGCACGTTTAACTTAGTAAAATCTGCTAGTAACTGTCAACGATTTCTTTAATCGCCATTGTCTTTCGCTAGCTCAAACCGCATTTTGTCTCTGTCTTTTGAGGAATAGTAGACGATTTCTTTGCTCGGTTAAAACCGGAAGTAACCGGAAATAATCGGAGCACGTGGGTGATCTCCCTTCGTTCCGATATGGCTGAAAGAAAACAAAGTTGCCGAGGAGATATGCATTTAAAGTTTTCAAATTTTCTCAAGTCAGGAGAATATGAAGGAAACGTCATTATAGCAGGAGGAATCGGGAGGTCAGGAGAAAGCGGGAGATGGGTTGCTAAGTCGGAAGTCTCCCGCTGAAATAGGGCTCGGGAAGTTCCCCGCGTTGACTAGGAGCGTCGGCGCAGCAGCCGCCATCTTGAGAGGATACGATAGACTTCAGATAGTAGCGAAGTAGTGTTTCAACACGTTTTTCTTCATGTTTCTTCCTTTGGAAACAAACTAAAACAGATTCTGGTTAGCGGTTTCCTACGGTGATGGCAAGACTTGCTGTTATTGCCTATAGCACGTCAGGAATTTCCTGACATTGTACTGACAGCGATTTCCCTCTGAGCGTATGAGTGGCGTATCCTCTCAAGATGGCCGCCACGACTAGTGTGATGACGTCAGCTTCCCAAGCCCTATTGGGAGACTTGACAGGTATGAATCTACATTAAGACTACAAATAAAGTTTATTGCAACCTGTTTTTAATTTCTTGAGCATGCATTACAATCAATAATTTGTGTTACTTAAGTTTTTGTAAATTAATACTTACAGGAGAGAAGCAAAGCACAACGTGTAGATTTTTACGTGTACGATACAGGTAGTATTCTTTGAGATTTTCTGCAGTTGGTGGTTTCTTGGGAAACTCTTTTTTCATAGGAGGTCCAAGGTTTCCAAGGATTTCATCCATCTCATCTCTTGGGAACAGGTTAGCCACCTAGTTACACAACAAAACAAGTGAATTAACCCCTTTGATCAGGGTTCCTCCGGAAAGCTCTGAAGTCACACAATTTAATATTTCTTAAATGACCTTCGACCAACTCTTTAAAGACACCCGGACAGAATATATATATAGTCAAGGTTAGTGACCGTTTTGACAGTGGTAGTCGAAAGTTACCGAAGCACCGGTCAGTGTAGGAATAGTGAGTTGTTTTCATGTTGGTAGACACGGGTTAGTGTTTCTTGATTTGCACGTGCGGGGCGCGCTAGTGGATACGGTAGCGTGTTCACTGCAGAGTTTACCTTGTCGGTAGCAAGGGAATAATAGTTTAGTTCGCAGCTGTACTCGGTTAGACCAGGTTGTCTTGCCAGCTGACTGTTGGTAGTCAGTGACTCAGTGACCGTTGTGAGAGTCGGTGACACAGCGCCGGTCCAGTCCCGTGGTCGTTGGAGGCCGGAGACTGGGGTTATTGTGCCTACGGGTGTCGGCGGTTTGTGACAGGTCGCAGAGGAGGTAAGTGCGTTAAAAATCCCGCGTGCGGATGTTTTGTCATGTTATGGTTGTTATGTTTTGTACTATGTGCTAGGTCTAGGGGTATCGTGGGGGGAAAAAGGAGGGAGGGTAGAACTCGATGGGTGTTAAGGGGAAGTATTGTCTTGGCGTTATTGTTGGTTCTGTAATTATTGGTTTTAAATGTTTAGCGAAATGTTGCATTGGTTAGGGGAATGTGTTATATAGTGAAATGTTGTATTCGCTTGTTTAAGTGCAGAGAATGTTAGGAAGGCTTTTTTATGTTCGAGAACTTTCGTTGTTTTGGTTCATGTGTACATTTTGAAATGATTTGGAAAGCACGTGTCACATGAGTTTTTGTAAACCAAGCAGGGTGGGTATGGTGGTTAGCGGTTTTTAGGACCCTCTGGTTTATGTTGCTTACGGGGCCGTTTAGGCTTCTGCTTTTGTTTTGCATCGGGACCGACCGGTTGGAGGGCCGACGGGCATTAGGACCAACCACGCCTCGCTGGACTGAGTGTCGGCGTGGAAGGGGCGCGGTCATCTGTACTGCCGAAGCTGCCGTGTCGCCATCGCAACCGGACCTCGCGCCAGGGAAACGGAGAGAGACAGAGAGAAGACCCGCGAAGCTGTACGACCGTTAAGGAAGCCAGACGGGAGGGATCCACAGGCGTTCGTCAACTTACCATGGTGGTCCCATTCTTATTCAGCTTTCCGTCACTCACTCTGCCTTGGTGTAGTTACATGATTCTTGTATATGAGCAGTAAATAACGTTTTTCAGCCGTCAGTTCGGAGGGCTGTAACCTGACTTTTTATTATTGTGGAGCAACAGTGCTGCGTAGCGTGGGGGAGTGTTTGTGTCCACCACTTGATGCAATGCTGAGGAAGTAGTATTAACCTTGATTTAGTTTGTTTCCTTTTGTTTTTCTTTTCTTCTTTTTTTTTCGGGAGGGGAAGTGTCGTTGAGAAGTGAAGGAAAGGGGGGATAGTTAGTATAATAGTAATAAAGATTGAGTGTGCGTGTACAGTAAATGTGTTGTGTTGCGTGTGCTGAGCTGTAACCTGTCTTGAGGCAAGACGCTAGGGCTCTTTCTTCTCTTCTACTCCTAACCTTCATTCTCGTCTATCTCTCTAGTCGGGACATTTGGGGGGTTCCACTTCTATCTTCCACTCTCGTCTATCCCTCCAGAATCGTGACATGTGACATATATATATATATATATAATGTGTTTTCATCCCTACATCACACGACCAGTCTCTTTAGCGCAAACCGTACCATGATACAAAAACCCTTGTAGCGACAAATGGCGGACTTCTTGGATGCGAGTTTTGTTCTATAAAAGATTACCTAAACGTTCTAAAATAAAGTTATTTAGTGTTGTTCGAAACAACAAGAACACTCGGTACTGGAGACGGCAACGTCATGAAATATTTTAAATTACGTCGTAAGTCTATTATGTATAAACGTATATTTCTTTGACGTCGGTCATGTCTGGCGTGATCCAGGTCCGTATGATGTCTTGATTTCTTTTACGAAAATGGGAGGAATGAAAACAAATACGTTTTTGGTAACAGGGTCTTGCTGCACGGACCCTTGTAGGCCTTCGGAAGGTCAAACGAACCATTGTACCCCGAAGGCCGAGGTACAATGATTCCTTTGACCTCCCTCAGGCCTACAAGGGTCCGTGTAGCATAGCCCTGCGACCAATAACGTCGCATAGCCCTGCGACTTATTATACCAGTCGACGACACTTCTGGCGAACCTTCAGGGGAACATTGTTTTTCGTTCATACGGATTTAACATAAGCGTTGTTTTTCTACAGACCAAAATTATGTTCATAACACACAACATTCAGATAAGAATAAGATATAAACAAGGTGGGATGAACCATAACCCACAAAGTCCCTTCTATACGAGAGCTGTCTTCGCTGTCAAGGGTCTCTACCTTTCGTCTTTGACTTGATTCTGATGTTGAAATATCTCCTTTTGAAAAAGCATCGCAGATGTGCCAATGGGTGACCGGGAAATCTATTGCCTATGGAGTACGCCCTGAACACTGATCAACTCAGGCGCACTCCAACTGTGCTCCACTTTCATTTACCAGGACCTTTCAATGGACATGCTATTGAACAAATCCGTTTTTTCCCCCTGGATTGTGAGTCCAGCTACCGGGGCCGGGACAGGATTCGAACCCACGACCCGGCGATTCCCTTCGCTCTCCTGCTCCGACGTTTAACCGCCTGAGCTATTTCGGACTCCCAAGATGTGCCAATGCGCTATAGTAAACTCTACAAAGGGGCGCGCGCAGTGCATACGCCTCGCTGGTTTGTCAAATAGTCAAACGTTATTTGTCATGACGTATTTTTTTGTTGTTTTTACGTAATTTTATATTTAACGTGATATGAGTTTCGCTTTCGCTTCAAGGCTTCTTTTACGTCACCGCCACTGTCTGACTGTCTCCAGATGTCAAGTTTTTTTTTTACTGTTTTAATTTTCTGAAAAGAATTAATTTTCACTAAAGAAGTTGAAAGGGCACAAAGCTGGCTAACGAACTCGTCCAATGTCTTTCTTGAAACCCGCTATATCGGGTCACCTAAACGCTCTTCTGAAAGATTGATTGTACATTGCTTAACGTCCAGACAGCAACAAGGCTTTCTCAGGACGTGCCTGCACTGCTTGTGAAAAAAAAAAAAAAAAAACAGAACATTGAATGCATGTCGCCAGCCGGTCAAACACATCAAACAAACCCAACACATGGGGCCTAAATAAAGCTAAGACCATCCAGCAACACACATCCAATATCAAGAGCTACAGGCAGTGCAGACAGTAGGGAGAGTTTTAAAAAGGCAAATACAGGTGAATGGACAAAGGGTAGACAGAAACACATGCCCCAGAATCTCTTCTGAAAGAGCGACGATGTGTGTGTGCGTGCGTGCGCACGTGTGTGTGTGTGTGTGTGCGTGCATGCGCTCCAGTATTCTCCAAGAGACATAGATCCTCATCATGCGCTCTCCGGGCGCATGAGGATCTATGTCTCTTGCAGATGCGTGCATGTCTGAGTGAGAGAGAGACACACACACACACAAGCAGGCAGAGAGAGAGAGAGAGAGAGAGCGGCGCGCGCGGTAGAGAGAATTACGTCATATTTACAGTATTGTCAATGTCTGCCAGGTGACGGAGTTGCCTCTTTTACGTCACCGCCAATGTCCGACTGTCTCTAGGCTCTCTTAGTCACCCCTTTAAGAAAGTATTTCGCCAAGTTTCAAGCTTGTGTGTACAAAATTATCGGAGATTCTCTTGTTTACATACATACGCACACACAGACATACATACGCACACACGGCTCTTCGCGCCAAAATTACGTTCAGCAGCGAGGTTAGCGTAATTAGTCATGACGTGAATTTTATCTTGTTACTTCTATTGTGAGAGGTTTATGCCTGCCCGCCTTTGACATGGACATGTTATAAAATTCGCCCAACCACGACCCGTCCTAAAAAAGTCCCTTCTATACATAGAAGAGACTTAACATGATTAGGATGAACTTAAGCGTTGTTTTTCTACGGACCAAAATTATGTTCGCAACACGCAACATTCAGATAAGAATAAGATATAAACAAGATGGGATGAACCATAACCCACAAAGTTCCTTCTATATGAGCGCTGTCCTCGCTGTCATTGGTCTCTACGTTTTGTCTTTGACCTGATTCTGATGTTGAATTATCTCCTATTGAAAAAGTCTCGCAGATCTGCCAATGCGTCAGTGAGTTCTATAAGGGGCGCAGGACATACGCGTCATTGATTTGTCAAACGTCATTTTCATGACGTAAGTTTTAGTTCTTACGTAATTTTATATTTTAAGGATATTGAGTTTCGCTTCATAGGCTTGGGAAAATGGTGACAAAACTAGAACTTCACGGTACAATTTCAGTCTTGCTTTAATTTGTGTGAAAGCAGGTTGACTGTACCTAGCTACATCATAATACTAAGTACACGTCGAAAGCGCGTCGATGTGTGTGTGCGCGTTAGTGCGTGCGTGCGCTCCAAACATCTCCAAGATCCATAGATCCTCATGCACCTGGTGAGCGCATGAGGATCTATTCCTCCCGGAGATGCGCATGTTTGTGTGTGTGAGGAGAGAGAGAGAGAGAGAGAGAGAGAGAGAGAGCCGCGCGCGCTAGAGAGAATGAGGTCATATTTAGAGTATTATGTCAGTGTCTGCCTGGTGACGGAGTTGCCTCTTTAACATCACCGCCACTGTCTGACTTTCTCTAAAAGTAAAGTTTTTTTTTTTTAAATTCTTTTCTGAAAAGAATTAATTTTTACTGAAGAAGTTGAAATAATACAAAGTCAGTGTCTGCGTGGTGACGGAATTGCTTCTTTTACATCACCGCCACTGTCTGACTTTCTCTAGAAGTCAAGGTTATTTACTGTTTTATTCTTTAATAAATTTTTACTAAAGAAGTTGACAGGATACAAAGCTGGCTAACGAACTCATCCAATGTCTTTCTCCAAACTAGCTATATGCAAAAGTTCAATAAAATATGACAAAAATTACGGACTCCAATCTGGGTCCACCGATTTCTATAAACGGTTGTTTATGTCTTCAATGAGACATTTAATTACAATATGCTCGGAGGCTCTCTTAGCCACCCACTTAAGAAAGTATTTCGCCAAGTTTCAAGCTTGTGTGTACAGAAATATCGGCGATTCTCTTGTTTACATACTAGACCCTTCCTAAAAAGTCCCTTCTATAAATAGAAGGGATTTAAAAATCATGTTGAAACAGACAAAAAGAACCGATAGAAGTTTTCTGACAAAAGCACATCAGAATTTACTGACACCTAAAATGAACCTAAAATGTCTCTACTCCAGCCCACAGAGCGTACTAATGGCGGGAAGCGCCATGTATCCGTCTTTATGTGTGTGCGCCGGTGTGTTTTGATCAGAGGTTGGGTTTGAGAGGAGAGAAAAATTGATCAGAAGGATAAGCCTAAATATATGAACATGAACTCTGAATGCTCCAAAACGAAAACGCATGTGAGCGTCAAACAATACGATAGACTTTGGGATGAAATCCTCATCTTGTTTCTGCATGTTCTAGTTTTACTGTGTGTACATCAGATAGCGCATCAGATTAAGAAATAAAGTCACATAATTTGGGGGGATTTTCACATAAAATGGAATATTTAATGGCGCTGTGGGAATTCATTGTAAAAATAAGAATGGGAAAGCCCTCAAGGCTCACATGCATGACCGATCCACACAATCAATTACCCTTGTGACCTTGACCTTCCAGCAGGTAACTGAAATAAGCAAGTGTTCAAGTGTTGTAACTTAACATAAGGGCCGACATCTGTACCTGCAAAATCCATGTTTTCACTTTTGTCCACATCCCATAACCCTTGACCTTTTTGAGTACTGGTAGTGAACCAAACTAGTATGCATAGAAAGGTCTTGATCTTATCATCAGCTGTCTTTCTGCCAAATTTGGTTGAAAAGTTCTGCAAAAATCCTGATAAAAACAAAACGTTTAAAATATAAAAAAAAAACATCTTTCACATCATTTGCTGATCTCTTATGACCTTTGACCGTTTCAGTACGTCATCCGTCAGCATGCATAGGAAGGTCTTACCATCAGGTATCTTTGAACCAGGTTTGGGATCTAAGTTATAAATAGTATTTTAGGGAAAAAAGTTAGAAAATGGCTATTTGTGACCTATTTCCTGATCTCTTATGACCCTTGACCTTTCCAATGTGTCATCCAAATTAGTATGCATAGGAAGGTCTTACTATCAGGTATCTCTGTACCATGGTTGGGTTTGAAGTTGTGAACAGTATTTGAGGAAAAAAACCTTCTTTTGTCAAAATATGGCTATTTTCTTTTACCTATATCCTGATTTCTTGTGAGCGTTGGCCTTTCGGATTAGTATAACTACATTAGTATGCTTAGAAAGGTCTTACCATCTGGTATCTTTGTACCAAGTTTAGGTTGGAAGTTGCAATTTGTATCTGAGAAAAAATGAATTTATGTCAAAATATGACATAAAAAAAAACTATTTCCTGATCCCCTGTGACCTTGACCTTTAAGGAGATCACTAAAATTTATAAGTTTAGAAAGGTCTTGCCCCAAGTTTTTGAAGACTGTGGCTTGAATAGTCTCCGAGAAAATGCCACCGTTAAAGTTTACCACGGACAACGAGGGACGGAAGACAGCGGACGGACGACGACTAGCCCAGAACATAGACTCACTTTAAGCAAAACTGAGTATGTTGTGGGCCAGTGGTAGTCCGTCCGTCGTCCGTGGTAAACTTTAACGTTGGCATTTTCTTAAAGACTATTCAAGCTACAGTCTTAAAACTTGGCCCAATGATACTTTGTGGCAAGATCTTTCTAAACATACCGCTTTCAGTGACCTCTCACAAAGGTCAAGGTCACAGGGGATCAGAAAATATATAAAAAATAGCTATATTTGGACATCATTTATTTTTTCTCAAATACTATTCACAACTTCAAACCCAAACTTGGTACAAAGATACCTGATGGTAAGACCTTTATACGCACACTAATTTGGTTGATCTCTCGGAAAGGTCAAGGGTCACAAGAGCTCAAGAAATAGGTCCAAAATCGCCATATTTTAAATAATAATAATAATAATAACAACAATACTAATAATAATGTATATTTTAAGGCGCCTATACTTTTGATAGACAAGCTCAAAGCGCCGTACAAATGACATTTAACATACATACACCTTGCATCCTACAACGCATAAT